>CM038679.1:23690322-24290322 GCA_021605205.1 Aegilops longissima | reverse complement strand
CCTGTGATGTGTGTTTGGAGCACATCCGCACACCGTCTATTCAAGAGGATCCTTTCACTGAAGAAGCTCCACAGCCAAAAAGTGCCACTGATCTGACTGAAGTTGAGGTCCGAGCAGTGGTCGACCTGATCATGGAAGTCGTGGTCATCCCTCACGACTGGACAGTACCGTACATCGCGTATGTCCTGAGGAAAGAGCTCCCTGAGAATGAAGAAGAGGCTAGACAGATCGTCCGCCGATCCAAGGCCTTTACTGTGATCAAGGGACAGTTATTCAGAGAAAGCGTGACTGGAGTCAGCCAGAAGTGCATAACACCAGAAGAAGGTCAGATAATTCTTGATGATATCCACTTGGGGACTTGTGGTCACCATGCGTCCTCTCGGACCATCGTGGCTAAAGCATACCGAGCGGGTTTTTACTGGCCAATGGCAAATGAAATGGCAAAGGAAATAGTCGACAAGTGTGAAGGATGTCAGTTTTACTCCAATATGTCACACAAACCCGCCTCAGCATTGAAGACCATTCCCCTCGTCTGGCCTTTCGCTGTTTGGGAGTTGGATATGATTGGACCATTGAGAACTGGCAGGAGTGGTTTCACTCATTTTCTTGTGGCAGTCGACAAGTTTACGAAGTGGATCGAAGCTAAACCTATCAAGAACCTTGATGCGTGCACTGCTATCAGTTTCATCAGAGAGTTGATATTCAGATATGGAGTTCCGCACAACATCATCACTAACAATGGGTCAAATTTTGATTCCGACAAGTTCAAAGCCTTTTGCGCCTCTTGGGCACGCGAGTCGACTATGCTTCAGTCGCTCACCCTCAGTCGAATGGACAAGCAGAACGAGCAAATGGTCTAATTCTCAAAGGACTGAAACCTCGACTGATGCGTGATCTCAAGCATGCAGCAGGAGCGTGGGTTGAAGAACTTCCGTCGGTTCTTTGGGGATTGAGGACCACTCCTAATCGGTCGACTGGGAGAACTCCATTCTTTATGGTCTATGGAGCTGAAGCAGTTCTGCCGAGTGACCTGCTTCACAATGCGCCTCGAGTCGAACTCTACTCTGAAGCTGAAGCGGAGCAAGCCCGGCAAGATGCAGTCGACCTCCTTGAAGAGGAGAGGGAGATGGCCCTGATCCGCTCGACCATCTACCAGCAGGACTTGCGTCGATTCCACGCTAGAAATATGAAGAGGCGAGCCTTTCAAGAAGGAGATCTGGTCCTCCGAGTGGATCAACAGAAACCACACAAGCTCGCTCCCACTTGGGAAGGTCCCTTCATCGTCACCAGAGTTCTTCACAATGGAGCTTACCATCTTTACAACGTCGAACGTCAGATCGATGAGCCTCGAGCCTGGAATGCGGAGCTGCTCCGCCCCTTTTACACTTAAGAACTCACTCGGGTGAGATGTAATAAAAGTACCTCTGTAGTTTGTTTATCTAAATCAAGAAGGTTATAATTTTCCCAGTGATTGTTATTACTTTTTGTTAACATTCCCCCCCAGTGGGTGGCTTAGCTGCGAATCCGTTTCACCTAAGTTTGTAAAAAAATGCTTACCGAGTGCCGAGCCAGCCTCTCACTCGGGGGTTTAGCTACGAATCCGTTTCTCCTATGTGTTTTAAAATCCTACCGAGTGGTGAGCCAGCCTCCCACTCGGGGGCTTAGCTGCAGTCCCAGTACTCGCCTAAGTATTGAAAAATCCTACCGAGTGGAGAGCAAACCTCCCACTCGGGGGCTTAGCTGCAGTCTCAGTACTCGCCTAAGTGTTTTAAAATCCCACCGAGTGGTGAGCCAGCCTCCCCACTCGGGGGCTTAGCTGCAGTCCCAGTACTCGCCTAAGTATTGAAAAATCCTACCGAGTGGAGAGAAAACCTCCCACTCGGGGGCTTAGCTGCAGTCTAGTACTCGCCTAAGTGTTTAATACAATGTGCGCTTCACAAGCACGACGAGGTGCAGGTTGACTGCTACCTTCTCCTTCGGAGCTACGCCATCAAAAATCCTACCGAGTGGAGAGCAAACCTCCCACTCGGGGGCTTAGCTGCAGTCCAGTACTCGCCTAAGTATTGAAAAATCCTTCCGAGTGGAGAGCAAACCTCCCACTCGGGGGCTTAGCTGCAGTCCAAGTACTCGCCTAAGTGTTTTAAAATCCTACCGAGTGGTGAGCTAGCTTCCCACTCGGAGGCTTAGCTGCAGTCCCAGTACTCGCCTAAGTATTGAAAAATCCTACCGAGTGGAGAGCAAACCTCCCACTCGGGGGCTTAGCTGCAGTCCAGTACTCGCCTAAGTATTGAAAAACCCTACCGAGTGGAGAGCAAACCTCCCACTCGGGGGCTTAGCCGCAGTCCAGTACTCGCCTAAGTAAGAAATCCATCCCAATCCGGAAGGACGATGAGGTGCAGGTCGACTGCTACCTTCTCCTTCGGAGCTGCGCCACAAGTACAATGTGCAGTCCATCCCAATCCGCAAGGACGACAAGGTGCAGGTCGACTGCTACCTTCTCCTTCGGAGCTGCGCCACAAGTACAACGTGCAGCCCATCCCAATCCGCAAGGACGACGAGGTGCAGGTCGAATGCTACCTTCTCCTTCGGAGCTGCGCCACAAGTACAACGTGCGAACCATTCCGATCCGCAAGGGTGACGAGGTCAGCCGCAGCCTGTACTTCATCCCTACCTGCAAAATTGATGGAGTGCAAGTCGACTGGATAGTCACCTCAAAGATGCTGCTCAAGCGTTGAAGTATACTCCGAATGAAAAGCAAAGTTCGCATCGAAGGCAAATAAAAGCACGCTCGATGATAAACCAAATTCGGATAAACGTCCTACGGATTTGAAAGTGCTCGGGCATTAAGCCCCTTAAAGTTTATCGGTTACAAAACCACTCGGCATTCCGAGGCAAATTTAAGACAGTGCATAGAAGTTTTTTACTCCTCAGGTGGAGGACTGGAAGGATCCACAAACTGGTCAAGGTCGATTCCATCAGCAATCCGGGTGGCAGCGGCGATGAAAGTCTCCATGAAAGATCGGAAATCATACTTCTTGGTATTGTCAACTTTGAGGGACGCCAGCCTTTCCTCCCGCGCCTCCTTGTAGTGGACACGAACAAGAGACAAAGCAACATCAGCACCGCACCTGGCAGAAGACTTTTTCCACTCTTGCACTCGACTTGGGACCTCATTAAGTCGATTCATTAAGGACTCGAGGTCATTCTGAAGCATCTAGTCTGGCCAGAGTGTTGAGTCGATCCGCGACACCGCAACTTTCAGTCGAGCGAGATAATCCACCACACCAGCAATGCGAGACTCCAGTCGGAGCACGTTCATAGCAGCTTCATCCTTCACGGGGGAGTTGATGGGGTCCAGGCTTGTCTCCACTCGACTGGTCTCCTCTTCGAAGTTCTGACAGAATTCTATAAACACAACTCAGGTTCAAGTTAACAGTTCTATGATCAGTCGGTGATAACTAGACAGCCGGGTAAAAGAGATTACCTTCGAGCATGAGGAATAACTTTTTGGCGAGCCCTCCCAGATAAGTCTCCAGATCATTCCTTTTTCTCGCCAGTTCGCCAGCCTTGTCAGTCAGAGCAACTTTGTCATTCTTCAGTCGGCTAACCTCCTTGTTGGCCGAATCGAGAGCAGCCTTCAGTTTGGTGTTCTCCTCTTCGAGTTTGCCGACTGAGACCAGTTTCTCTTCCGCAAGCTTTGTTTTCTCCAAAGCTGCCTTCTGTGCCTCTGCAAGGTCTTGGTCTTTCTTCTTCAGAGTCTCCTCCAGTTTGTCTGCAAAATAACAATAAGCCCAGAGTTGAGAATTGGTAGAAAGACAAAGACAGTCGCCGAAAGCTCTCACCAGCCATACCTTTGGCTTCGTCTCTCGCCTTTTGCAAGTTCTCCTGAGCAAGCTTCAAGTCAAGGTTGAGCTGGATCTGATTGTTCTCCAATTCAGTATAGCGGGCCACGAGCTCGCAAGATTTCTGCAAAGAGTCAACCGACAAAACATCAAAGACAGGTCACTTCCGAGTGACTAAAGAAAAAATCGTAGCATTTCTAAGACTACAGTCAAATCAAAACATTCGACAGTAGTCTCGGGGACTACACCCAGTGGGTGCACTCAGCGTGCCCCCACTGGTTTTACCAATTCGGTTCGACCAGTCGACCGAAAGAGCCAAAAAAACAGTTCCTAAGACTATAGTCGACTGCCCGCAGTCCACCATAGCCTCGGGGACTACACCCAGTGGGTGCACTCAGAGTGCCCCCACCGGTTCCAAAGATCCATTCGATATGGCCCGACCAGACCGAGTGAAGAAGGTCGAAGTATAAAGACTATAGTCGACTGCCCGCAGTCCACCATATCCTCGGGGACTACACCCAGTGGGTGCACTCATCGTGCCCCCACCAGTACAAAAATTCAATTGACACACCCGCTCAGTGGGTGTACAGATGCAGATATGGAAATCTTCAAAAAAAAAGAAATTTTAGGTAGCATATCCTAACAGAATAAGCAGCGACCAACTTACTTGGACATTTCTCTGAAGAGCCGAGCTTGCATCATAAGCTGCCTAGCTGGCCTTCCGGACCACCTTCACTTGCTCCATCATGATTCCTGCCTGGCGTATGGCCTCCTTAGCAGCACTCACTTGGTCTTCCGGGACGTGGTGTGTGGCAAAAAGGGAAGGCGGGTCAACAGTTGACGATGAAGGCCGGACACTCGTCAGCGGCACAACAAAAGTCACAGAAGCCCGAGTGGTGTCGCCTCCCTCGTGAACCAGCGCCTCGTGCAAAGGATACAACTTGAGTAGCCTTGCCAAGAGCACCCTTTTGTCCTTCCTCTTCCTCAGCGGTGTTCCATCGTCGTCGTCAGGGAGGTCAATGATATGAGGTGGAACTACAAGAAAGATTCAAAGGTAAAAACAGAAATCCAATCGACCATAAAGCGAAACTGCAGAGATCATACCAAAGTTGGAGGTGGCGGCATCCTCCATGTCCTGATCTTGGTGCTTAGCTGAGGTCTTGGAGGTGGCAGCACTGCAGATTTCAGAAATCAGTTGATCAGTCAAACGGGTCGACCAAAAGTACACCCGTGATAAACAGGAAAACACAAGGTATGCTGATTACCCAGAAACGGTGGGAATGACCATCCTCATCTTGGGCAGGGCCTTCGTTGGCTTTGATGATGTTGCTCGGGGTTGCTTCGGTGGTTTCTCAGTTGGCATTGGGGAAGTCATCCGAGGGAGTTTTGTTGACCGCCCAACGGGCGCGACAGCCTTGCCGTGCTCGACCGCTGGGTCATGCGTTAGCTTGGACCGCCTTTCCGAGTGGGGAGGATCCACGTCTTCCTCCTCTTCTTCCTCCTCCTCCTCTTCATCAGAGCTGTCGTTTCCCTCACCCTCCTCACCGTCGGACTCCCATTCCTCCTGGCTTTCACCTCCGCTTCCTTCTTCTTCTTCGACTTGTTCTTGCGCCCCGTTGGGCATCGAGTACATCTCAGCAGGATCTCAAGAACAGCAAAACAAGACGAAAGTCACCGGCCGATCCGCAGCGGAACAGAGCAAATGCAACAGATCACAATGGAGATAAGTGGTCATACCTTGTCCGGTTCGTAAGATTGGTCGAGTGGTGGGATCCTCCTAGCTCCACGAGGGTTATCCTTGTTCCATGTGATGGCGGTCATCCACCTCTCCAATGTGGCGTCGTCGACCTCCTCTGGGTGGACCCGAGTGGTGTCGTCGGTACCAGAATACAACCACATCGGGTGGCCTTGGTATTGGAGCGGTTGAATGCGCCGTTGAAGGAAAACCTCCAGAAGATCCATGCCGGTCACTCCGTCGCGAATGAGCTGGACTACACGCTCCATCAACAATTTAACCTGGACCTTCTCCTCCGGAAGCACCTTCAGAGAGGATGGCTTGTTCACTCGATCCATGGAGAAAGGAGGGAGCCCAGTCGACTGCCCTGGCGTCGACTGGTCTTGGCAGTAGAACCAGGTCGACTGCCACCCTCTAACTAAATCGGGAAGAATCATGGCTGGAAAGGCACTTTTTCCCCTCATCTGGACCCCAAGACCCCCACACATCTGGATTACTTGGGTTCTTTCGTCATTCGGATTAGCCTTTTTCACCGTCTGTGAGCGACAAGTGAATATGTGTTTGAAGAGGCCCCAGTGTGGCCGACAGCCCAAGAAGTTTTCACACAGAGACACGAAAGCAGCGAGATAGGCAATGGAGTTGGGTGTGAAGTGATGGAGTTGTGCTCCGAAGAAGTTCAGAAAACCCCGAAAGAAAAGATTCGTGGTAGAGAAAATCCGCGATCAACATGGGTGGCTAAAGGGACGACTCACCTCCCCGAGGCTGCGGCTGCCACTCCGCTCCCTAAGCCGTGGCTGACCCATGGGGATCAGTCCTCGCTGGCCAGGTCGCCGAGGTCCTTCGGTGATGGTCGAGCGGATCCAATCTCCCTGGACCCAACCTTGCGGCAGGCTGGACCGCGATGAGGATCCGCCCCGACTAGTCGCTCTCCCCTTCGCCTTCGCCGTCGCCTTCTTCACCCGCTCCAAGGCCGCCGTCTTCTCCTTCACCATTGTCGCCGGCGAAGCAGGAATAGAGCAGCCGCGCTAAGCAGCTTAAGGGCGCGGCGGATGAATCTGAGGACGGGAGAGGGGAAAATGAGAGCGCACTGTTCAAAAGACCTCCGCCCGATGCCTTATAGGAAGTCGCTTCCGAGTGGCTGACTGGTAGGCCCGGGCAATCCTGTCAAATCCCGCAACAGCAAGCCGCTGCTATGTGGTGAAAAAAGGTGGCGCGGAGATCGAGGCGCCCTTGCCTTATCCCATCCGAAAGCCGCGCCTTCTTCTCTTCAAGGCTTCCCGAAATTCGGATCCCGCTAAATCCGCTAGCAGCAGAGCAACTTGTCAGATGGCAGATTTCCTCCGATCCGTCGCTCGGAAATCTCCAAGTTCCTAAAGTTCACTCGACAGATGTAAAGAATGGATCAAGGCGACTGAAAGAGAAGTTGACACCAGCACTAAAAGGTCACTGATCCAGAGTAAAACACACTCGCAACACGAAAAACAGGTCGGAAAGATTATCAACTCCGTCCTCACTCAAACCTCGATCCATTCGGGGCTAATGATGAAGTCATGTACCTAGGTAGGGTCATGGACCTGTCCAAGATACCTCCCAAGGACATCCTTAGAATAAACTGCCTTCCAATGACCTGGTAGGATTCCACTCGACGGACTCAAAGACACTCGACCATGAAGACTCCACTCACCACCGTGAGTTCAAGAACCACCCGTGTCCAAACGGTCTGTAATTAAGTAGTCTTTATGGTCATGATGACACTTTATGTAAGGTGTTACCAAGAACGCCTGGCCTTAACGCATCTTTTAACCCTTCACTACGGGGCTAGCTGGGGTCCCGCGCGACTATATAAGCCACCCCTCCACAAGTAGAAGGGTTCGCACTCGTAATTCATACGATATAATCCAAATGACCGCCTCTGGGCTCCGAGACGTAGGGCTGTTACTTCCTCCGAGAAGGGCCTGAACTCGTAAAAATCGTGCGTATACAACTACTCCATAGCTAGGATCTTGCCTCTCCATACCTACCCCCCATTCTACTGTCAGGCTTAGGACCACGACACCGAGGCCTCCCCAAATCAGTACACTTTCTTCGTCGACTACTTCTCCTGCAGGCTCTGTCCCCCCTTCTCCGACTTCTTCAATGATGTCATGCACACCTACGGCTTCCATCTTTTCGATTTTACTCCGAATGCCGTGGCGTGCATGGCTCTTTTCGCGCACCTCTGCGAGGGCTTCGCCGGGGTTCACCCCAACACGGCGCTCTTCCGCCACTACTTCTTCCCTCGGATCCAACCGGGGGGCGCCATTTCCGGGTGCGTCGCTTGGATCCCAAGGGCCAAGGGGGCGTACCCGGAGGGCGCCATGAAGGAGAGGTGGGACGAATGGCGGGGCCAGTGGTGCTGGATTGAAGAGAAGGACCCGCCGGACGCAGCGCTTCGCCGGGGCGACTGGAGCGATGTTGATGCTGACGACGCGAAGCTCACGGTCGCCACCACCAGGATCCTTCGCCTCACCGAGGCCGGGCTCACCCTCGAGATGATCGGGGCGGATTTCATCCGCCGCCAAATCGCTCTGCTGCACAACAAGGGGAGGCCGGCCTAGTTCTTCACGAACGCCGCCGACATCATGAGGCTCCGCCCCGGCCTCGACCACAACCTCACGGTGATGAGGCATGCCCATATCTGCCAACGGCTCTTCCAGCTTGACGTGAACCGCGATGGCGAGGTCGAGCGGTCCGGCAAGGCCACGAGGGCCGCCGTGAAGGCCGGCAAGGTCGCCAAGGGGCCCGTGTTCAGGTTGTCAGCGGGAGTGGTCCCGCTGAGCAACAACTCTCGCCGGACCGACATCATCGCCATGATGCCGGACTTCAACGCGCATGGCCTCGACCCGAGCTGGGTCGAGCCGGAGGAACTTCAAGTGCAGGAGTTCTCCGACACTTTGCACGAGGGGTATGTCACCGCCGAGCCGCGGCTCGTCCAGGACACCTCCCAGGTGGAGCTGGATTACATCGCCGCCAGGGCAGCGAAGGCGAAGCTCGCCGAGGAGGCCAGCAGCGCCGGCGGTGTGGAGGACAAGGCCACGGCGGAAGCGGAGGAGAAGGAGCTCGCCCAGTGGGCGGAGGCCGCCGGGGAGGCCAGCAGCGCCGGCACCGGGACTCTTCTCGTCGAAGACGTGGTCGGCGAGTCGTCGTCGGAGGAGGCCGATGAGGAGGAGGCCGTGCCCGTCGACCCTCCAGCCATGGGGAGAGGATGGGTTCTGCGGCGGGCCACCTCCGGCGAGTCGGTCTGGCCTGGCAGGGCTGCGCAACTACGGCAGGCCCAGGAGACGTCCGCGCACCAGACGAGGGCCACGGTGGCGAAGAAGAAGGCATCCGCTTCTTCTTCATCCAAACGCGTTCATACGGCACCTCCTTCCCCTCCTCCGGCAGATGTTGACGCGAAGGTCACTTTTGACTTCGGATCCCTCAGCCCAAGGAGGAAGAGGAAGACGGCAAAGGAGGAGGAGTAAGCTCTTTATTCCCCTCTTCTTTTTGTCATCTCCGTTTCCTCAAACAGTGCGCTTATCTTGGATTATCTTCATTTGCAGGGAGGTGGAGATGCTGGCCCAGAGGGTGAAGAGGGCCAGGACCTCGACGAGCGGCCAGCCCCCGGCAGGCGCCTCCGGCGCTCCACTGGCGGTGATGAGGAGCCCCGACAGCAGCCCCCGGCACAGCCCCCAGCGTAAGTTCATCACTCACCCCTCGTCGACATGTGTCAGGGGTACGATACTTTGGCGCTGACCTCGCCGTGTATCCAGGAGGAGCAACAGAGGGCTGTTCTCAGCATGCCGCCCCCATCAACCACGCCGCCCCGAGGGGCGTCCACGGCAAGGGCGCTAAGCACCGAGCCCCCGCACATGGAGGAGGAGGAGAACTTGGGCGTCGGTGGCTACGCCTCAGCGCCGAATGTTGGCGGGGAGGGGGCCTCTGCTTCCCAGCCCGACGCTGGTAAGTTTCTGGCCTTCTGCCCCTGTTCTTTCTTTTCTTTTTGAATCTTGGTCTTGGCTTCACCTCACCCTCTTCTTGATATCCAGATCCTCTCTCGGCGGACCGGGAGGACCTGGACACCGTCATCGAGGACGTTGCCAAGGACGCCACAGCGGAGGCCGAGAAGATCGCCGCTGAGGAGTCCGCCAAGGGCACTGCCGAAGACACCGCCAAGGGGCCTGCTGGGGAGCCCGACAAAGGGTCTGTCGGAGAGGCCGGGAAGGCCGCCACCGAGGAGGAGGTGGTCTATGACCAGCCCTCCTCCTCTGCTGCCTCCGGCTCCGGCAGGTATCTGAGGGTGACTGACGACCTCTTCGTCCACCTCCCGTGGCGCCCAGCCTGTGGCGCCTGCCGAGGAGAGGTGTTCGACGAAGAGGTGCTTGCCGCCGCCGGGCTCGAGGTCGTTGACGAGCCGAGCACCGATGGCGACGACTCTCAGGAGGAGCGACTTCTCCACGCCATGGGCGCCAATTTCCGGAAGCTCCAGGCACTCCATCGTGCCCGCCTGGACAAGGCCAAGTCCAGGATTGAAACGGTGGACAAGGCGGAGGCGGACCTCAAGGTGCGCGTCGCTGAGGTGCAGACTTGGTTCTGCCAAGCTAGCGAAGAGCTGAAGGCCGCCCAGGGCGAGCTGGCCAAGCGCGACGTGGCACTAGGCATAGAATCTTCGGATTCTGGCCGTGTTCCAGGGGTTCGGCTCGAGGCGATTGTCTGACGCATCACGAAGACGGTACGCTCGTCCGGCGAGAACTTCGTCAATTATGAAGGGACCCTCTCATTTGGGCTTGAGTTTGTCCTTTTTCTTCTCCGGCAGGCGTAGAACGAGTTCGCCAACGTTGTAAGTCTTGGCCCGTACTTCTCTGCTTTGATATCTTCGAGCCTGCTATTGGTAAAGTGTTGAACGAGCTTTTGCGACATCGCGCTCCTCCTCCAGGGCATCTAGGTTGTCCTGCCGATCAAGCTCGGCTTTTCTCTCTTCGTACATACGCACTCGAGGTGAGTCGTGAATAATATCGCAGGGTAACACAGCCTCTGGGCCATACACCATGAAGAAAGGTGTGTATCCAGAGTACGGTTGGGCGTGGTCCGCAGCCCCAGTAGTACGTAGTCGAGCTCCTCAACCCAAAGTGCTTGTCTGATTCTCTCAAAGACCGCACTAGTCTGGGCTTGATGCCGCTCATAATAAGACCATTGGCTCGTTCGACTTGACCATTGGTTTGCGGGTGGTAGACGGAGGCGTAATCGAGTTTAATGCCAAGATTAGCACACCAGGTTTTCACCTCATCGGCTGTGAAATTAGAGCCGTTGTCGGTGATGATGCTGTGTGGGACACCATAACGGTGCACAACACCGGATATGAACTCTATCACCGGCCCGGACTCAGCCGTTTTGACTGGTTTAGCCACTATCCACTTAGTGAATTTGTCCACCATGACCAGCAGATATTTTTTCTTATGGTTTCCCCCTTTAAGGGGTCCAACCATATCCAGTCCCCAGACTGTGAAAGGCCAAGTAATGGGGATAGTTTGTAAGGCAGTTGTGGGCATATGGCTTTGGTTGGCGAAGAGTTGGCATCCGACACAGTGTTGGACAATGTCTTGCGCGTCTGCTCGGGCCGTCGGCCAATAAAACCCAGTATGGAAGGCCTTGAGGGAGTCCTCGACTAAGGGGTCCTCGGGCGTCCGGCCTGCTATCCATGGGCCGGACTGATGGGCTGTGAAGACATGAAGACCGAAGACCATATTCGTGTCGGGATTGGACTTTCCTTGGCATGGAAGGCAAGCTAGGCGATCAGCTGTGAAGATTCCTTCTTATGTAACCGACTCCATGTAACCCTAGATCTCTCCGGTGTCTATATAAATTGGAGAGCATACTCCGTATAGGACAGATTCATTACCATATATACATAGGCTAGGCTTCTAGGGTTTAGCCATTACGATCTTGTGGTAGATCAACTCTTGTAACACTCATATTCATCAAGATCAATCAAGAAGGAAGTAGGGTATTACCTCCATAGAGAGGGCCTGAACCTGGGTAAACATTGTGTCCCCCGTCTCCTGCTACCATCGATCCTAGACGCATAGTTCGGGACCCCCTACCCGAGATCCACCGATTTTGACACCGACATTAGTGCTTTCATTGAGAGTTCCGCTGTGCCGTCGACAAAAGGTTTGATGGCCCCTTCAATCGTCGATGATGACGGTGTCCAGGGAGAAACCTTTCTCCCCGGACAGATCTTTGTCTTTGGCGGCTTCGTACTATGGGCTAACTCGCTTGGCCATCTGGAGCAGATCGACAGCTACGCCCCTGGCCATCAGGTCAGATTCGGAAGCTTGAACTATGTTGCAGATATCCATGGAGACTTGATCTTCGACGGATTCGAGACCGCGGCAATCGCTCCCCGCCGTCCCAATGGACATGGCTTAAACCTGTCATCGGGCCGCATCCAGGAGAGAGCTCCAGCAACAACTCTGGCCTTAGATCCGGAGCAGATCAAGTCCCTCGAAGAGGGAAGCTCAACCCCATTGCGGGGGCTACCGATTCTGCGGTGTTGGTGCTGCTCGCAGATTCCACTGCATACGGTGTCTGCATCAACGGAACCCTGAACCCTTCTCCGGTGTTGAGTTCCGAACACTGCGAGCCCGCGGATATCGAACTCGATCGGTTATTGATCTTCAAGTTCAGCGCCGCAGATGTCTTTCAACACTCGCCCATGGGCGACCTACTAAACTCATTAAAAAACCTATCCCTGGCAGATGGCTCGTCGCCGAACTATGTTCGGTTCGAACTTATGGCGGATGATGGAGAATTTAGCTCCCCACTCGCCACCCACTTTATAGCCACCGCCGAGGACCCAACCAACATGCATTACCCCCGCTCCGAAGACATCGCCGGTTTGGACGAGGATGAGGGGCAGGGCCAGAGCCTTCTACCCGCTAGACACGGGATGGCCACTTCCTGGTATGATGTGTGTATGATAGACACACCTAACGATGCTCTCGATGATGGAAAGGAGGATCCAGTCAAGAATAAACCTCCTGGTACACAGCACGAACACCGGCGCCTACGCCGCCGCTCCAAGCCACATCGGCCAAGAGAAAACACTGCTAGCACCAGAAAATACAACACTGCGGACAATGAAGACCCTGTTGAGGTAGAATCCGAACAAGAGGAACAGGAAAGCGGGCAAGACAGCCCTGATGAACAGGCCACATATGGAGACTCGGAGGATAGCAATTATCTCCCACCCTCTGAGGAAGAGGAGATCCTCGGCGGCGAGGATTTTATCGTGCCTAAGGAACCTCTGGAGCAGGAACGCTTTAAACGCCGACTTATAGCCACTGCAAGGAGCCTAAGGAAGAAGCAGCTGTAGCTTCAAGCAAGCCAGGATTTGCTAAATGACAGATGGACCGAGGTAATACCCTTTCCAAAGACTACCTTCAAATCCTTGACCATATCATGTACATCAGCACTAGTACGATGGCGGGGCTTCGTCCGGTGATGCACCTCACCTTTGAAATTCTTGCCTTTCTTTCTTACGGGATGCCTGCTCGGAAGAAATCGACGATGTCCCAGGTATACATTCTTCCTACAATTGTCCAAATATATACTGTCGGTATCATCCAAACAGTGCGTGCATGCGCGGTATCCCTTGTTTGTCTGTCCTAAAAGGTTACTGAGAGCAGGCCAATCATTGATGGTCATGAACAACAACGTCTTTAGGTCAAATTCTTCCCCCATGTGCTCATCCCATGCACGTACACCTGTTCCATTCCACAGCTGTAAGAGTTCTTCAACTAATGGCGTTAGGTACACATCAATGTCGTTGCCGGGTTGCTTAGGGCCTTGGATGAGCACTGGCATCATAATGAACTTCCGCTGCATGCACAACCAAGGAGGAAGGTTATACAAACATAGAGTCACATGCCAGGTGCTACGGTTGCTGCTCTGCTCCCCAAAAGGATTAATGCCATATGCTCTTAGACCAAACCATACATTCCTTGCGTCATCGGCAAACTCCTTCCCATACTTTCTCTCGATTTTTCTCCACTGCAACCCGTCAGCGGGTACTCTCAACTTTCCGTATTTCTTATGGTCTTCTCTGTGCCATCGCATCGCCTTGGCATGCTCTTTGTTTTGGAACAAACGTTTCAACCGTGGTATTATAGGAGCATACCACATCACCTTGGCAGGAATCTTCTTCCGGGCGCCGCCGACATCACCAGTGGTCATCGCGCTGATCTTATAGCGCAATGCACCGCATACCGGCAAGCGCTCAAATCCTCGTACTCACCGCGTAGAGGATGCAGTCATTAGGGCATGCATGTATCTTCTCGCACCAGAACCCTAGAGGGCGATAACCTTCTTTGCTTCAGACGCATTTCGGCAATACGTTGTCCTTTGGAAGCATATTCTTTATCATTACCAGCAACTTTCCAAATCTCTTGTCAGATACACCATTCTCTGCCTTCCGTTGCAGCAATTCCAGTGTGGTGCCCAACTTTTTCTTGTTAGCTTCGCAATTCGGGTACAAAAATTTCTTGTGATCCTCTAACATGCGCTGCAACTTCTTCTTCTCCAAATCACTTGCGCAGTTTCTCTTTGCATCGGCAATGGCCCGACCTAGATCATCAGCGGGCTTATTTGATGCCTCTTCTTCAGCTTCTTCCCGCATTGTCGGCTCAGCTTCTTCCCCCATTGTTGTATCATCGTATTCAGGGAACCCATGGCCAGGATAGCTGTCGTCGTCCTCTTCTTCTTCATTGTCTTCCATCATAACCCCTCTTTCTCCATTCTTGGTCCAAACATTATAGTGGGACATGAAACCGGACTTAAACAGGTGGACGTGAATGGTTCTTGACGTAGAGTAATTGTGATCATTCTTACAGACAGCACATGGACAAGGCATAAAACCATCCGCCCGCTTGTTTGCCTCAGCCGCAAGAAGAAAAGTTTGCATGCCATTAATGAACTCGGGAGAGCATCGGTCATCATACATCCATTGTTGGCTCATCTTCATTACACAACACCAAAAAAACCAAATTAATACAAGTTCATACATAAAGTTCATACAACACTTAAATGCAACAAACAAATAACTCTCTAACTAAAGCATTTAAATGCAACAACAAATGCGATCAAGATCACAACTAAGGTAACAATTGATCCAACAACATAATGATACCAAGCCTCACTATCAATGGCATATTTTCTAATCTCTCTAATCTTCAAGCGCATTTTCTCCATCTTGATCTTGTGATCATCGACGACATCGGCAACATGCAACTCCAATTCCATCTTGTCCCCCTCAATTCTTTTCAAATTTTCTTTCAAATAATCGTTTTCTCTTTCAACTAAATTTATCCTCTCGACAATAGGGTCGGTTGGAATTTCCGGTTCACAAACCTCCTAGATAAAAATATCTATGTCAACTTGATGGGCATAATAATTTGTCATAAACACGAAATGCAACAACTAGTTTTAAAAGAGAATATACCACATCCGAATCATAACAAGGACGAGGGCCGACGGGGACGGATATCAAAACCATGGCACTATTTATAACAAACAACGTACGGGTAAGATAATTATACGAGTAACTATATATCCAAATCACACAAACATCAATTTGGTAATGTAAAACATTCATGAACAAGAGGCTCACCACAAGGTGGTGCCGGCGACGGGACGGTGCGGGCGATCGACGGTGGTTACGACGGAGATTTAGAAGGCACTAAGTAAACCACACCTACATATGCAATTTTTGACCTCAAATTGCATATAAATCAAATACTAGCACATATATTTCCTCCCAAATTACTAAACTCATAAATTAATCACCATACAAAGCATTGCAAGAGCTAATCTAGCAATGAGAGATGAAAGGACAAAGTTGCTAACCTTTGTGATCATTTTAATGGATGGGGGACTTCAAATCTTGACAAATTTTGGGCAAAATGTGTGATGAGCTCGAGAGGAAGAGGGGAAGAATAGAGAGGAGAGGGGAAAGGGGAAGGACAGAGCGAGCTCGGGTGGACGAAGGGTTTATGTACGACGACCTTTAGCACCGGTTCGTGCCATGAACCGGTACTAAAGGTGCTGGAGGGGCCCCGGACTGACAACATCCTGCCACCACTCACTTTAGTACCGGTCCGTGGCACGAACCGGTGCTAAAGGTTAGCCACGAACTGGTACTAATGAGAGCGGCCGGCTAGCCGTTGGAACCGACACTAATGCATACATTAGTGCCGGGTCAAAATCAAACCGGCACTAATGTGCTTGACATTTGACCCTTTTTCTACTAGTGAGTGGCAATTCGAAAAATTAGAAGCATTACAACGTAGAAATCAATGCAAGATGCAACCACTATCAAACTGGCATGTTAAAAGTGTCCAATCATGAGTGACTGATGCGGGATACACAACAACAGTACTTTGATGTAAGAACATGGTATGATAGATAGATGCAGTGTATTCTAGACACAGAACGCCATGTCATATGCACATGTATAACGTATGAACTCAGCAGGTGCAATTTAATCAAAATAGAAGAAATACAGGGTAGACAACATATGCAACATGAAACCAATTATCACACTGTTAACTTAGAGCAAGCACCTGCGATGGTGGACTACGGGAGATGAAGTCATCATGTAGACTTGGGACTTCAACTTCATTAGCAGTAGCAGTGGCAAATCTAGAGAGTCTCTGTTTGCGTCGGTGCGGAGGACCACCAACATCCTCTAACTTACTCTTTTCCTTCCTATTTTCTGATATTGCCTTATGAAGTCCAAACCACAAGAAGATGAATAAAATTAGCTCTGCATAACTGGTTGATGCATGATACAGATGAACACTACTTTGATGTAAGGCAAGCGCATGATAGGAGGATGGAATATATACAAGAAAAGACAGCGTTTCATATTCGCACGTACGATAGGAGGATGGAATATGTATGAAAAAACAGTAAGTGGAAGGCATTTCAACAAAATTAGAATAAATGAAAGCTAGGCACCATATGAACATGCAACCAATATCACTCTATCAGGTAAAAAGTGTCTCGTTGTAAGTGCCATTTCAAGAAATTAGAAGCAGTACAAGCTAGAAGACAATGCATGATGCAACCTACATCATAGTCCCAAGTTAAATGTGTCTTATGGGTAAGTGATCGTTGCAGGTATAAGTTGTAAGATACGTAGATGCAATTCAACATAATCAGAAGCAATACAAGCTAGACATCATACGGAAAACGCAACCACATATAACAGTTCCAAGTTAGAGCAAGCACATGTGATGGTGGAGTAGGGGAGATGTGCTCATCATGTACACGTATGTTCTAGAAACAGGAAAACATGTCATATTCACAGGCATTATGTTTAAAGTAAGCAGATGCAATTCAACAAAGTTAGAAGCAATACAAGCTAGACATCATACACAACATGCAACCACATATAATAGTGCCAAGTTAGAGAAAGCACCTGTGATGGTGGAGTAGGGGAGATGTGCTCATCATGTACACGTATGTTCTAGAAACAGGAACACGTGTCAGATTCACAGGCATTATGTGTAAAGTAAGTAGATGCAATTCAACAAAGTTAGAAGCAATACAAGCTAGACATCATACACAACATGCAACCACATATAATAGTGCCAAGTCAGAGCAAGCACCTGTGATGGTGGAGTAGGGGAGAAGTGCTCATCATCTACACAGCTACGTTGACTGTCTAGCCTTGCGCTATCTTGGGAATCTTGTTGGGAGGATGGCGGGGTAGAATCTGTAGAGAACCTCCATTTCAGTTTCTCGGAAGGACCACCATCATCCAATGCCTTGCCAATTTCCTTCAGCTTTATTGATTTTGCATTATGAGGTCAAACCGACAAGAAAAAAGAATATAATTCGCTCTTCAGAACTCATTCATGCATGATACTGACGAACACTACTCTGATGAAAGGCAAAGTCATGATACGAGGATGGAATATGTATGAAAAAATGGACGGCTTAACATATTCACACCTATGATGTGGTAACTAAGCAGAAGACACTTCAACAAATTAGAAGCACTGCAAACTAGACACCATATGAAAGGTGCAATCAATATCACTCTGCCAAGCTAGAACTGTCTCATCATAGGTGGCGTTCATCAAACTAGAAGCAATACATGCTAGAAATCATATTCAAGACGCAAACCAATATCACACTGCCAACTTAAAGGTGTTCCATCATAAGTGACTGATGCAGGATACACAAGAAGAGTAGTTTCATGTAAGAACATGGTGTGATAGACAGATATAGTATGTACCAAAAACAGGAAAGCGTGTCATATTCACATGTATCATGTGTAAGCTAAGCAGATGCAATTTACACTAATTAGGAGCAATACAAGCTAGACACCATATGCAACATGCAACCAGATATCACACTGCCAAGTTAGAGCAAGCACCTTGGATGGTGGAGTAGGGGAGCGGAGACTTGGACCTTGTAATGCACTATCAGTACAAGGAGAATCGGTACAGATGCTCCGTTTACGTTGCTGTAGAGGACCACCATCATCGCCTTCCTTACTCTTTTTTCTTCCTCTTTCTTGATTTTGCCTTGTCAAGTCAAACCCACAAGAAAAAGGAATAAAATTTGCTCTTCAGAATTCGTTGATGCATGATACTGATGAACACTACTCTGATGAAAGGCAAAGTCATGATACGAGGATGGAATATGTACGAAAAAATGGACGGCTTGACATATTCACACCTATGATGTGGTAACTAAGCAGAAGGCGCTTCAACAAATTAGAAGCACTCCAAACTAGACACCATATGAAAGGTGCAATCAATATCACCCTGCCAAGTTAAAACTATCTCGTCATAGGTGGCGTTCATCAAACTAGAAGCAATACATGCTAGAAATCATATTCAAGACGCAAACCAATATCACACTGCCAACTTAAAGGTGTTCCATCATAAGTGACTGATGGAGGATACACAAGAAGAGTAGTTTCTTGTAAGAACATGGTGTGATAGACATATATAGTATGTACCAAAAACAGGAAAGCATGTCATATTCACACGTATCATGTGTAAGCTAAGCAGATGAAGTTTACACTAATTAGGAGCAATACAAGCTAGACACCATATGCAACATGCAACCAGATATCACACTGCCAAGTTAGAGCAAGCACCTTGGATGGTGGAGTAGGGAGCAAAGACTTGGACCTTGTAATGCATTATCATTAATCGGTACAGATGCTCTGTTTATGTTGCTGCAGAGGACCACCATCATCGCCTTCCTTACTCTTTTCCTTCCTCTTTCTTGATTTTGCCTTTTTAAGTCAAACCCACAAGAAAAAGGAATAAAATTTGCTCTTTAGAACTCATTGATGCATGATACTGACGAACACTAATTTCATGTAAGGCAGCCGCATGATAGGAGGATGGAATATGTATGAAAAACAGGACGACATGACATATTGACATGTATGATGTATAAAGTGTAAACTAAGCACAAGGTGCTTGAACTTGTTAGAATCAATGCAAGCTAGAAACCATATGAAAGATGAAACCAATATCACTCTGCCAAATTAAAAGGGTGCCCTAACAAATGTATTTGACCAAATTAGAAGCAATACATGGCAACAAGCTAGAAATAATATGCAATATGCAACGAATAAAGGTGACTCATCGTAAGTGATTGATGCAGGATACAGAAGAGAGGTAGTTTCATGTAAGAACAAGGTTAACACATAGATGTAGTGTGTACCAAAAATAGGAAGGCATGTCATATTCACAGGTATAATGTGTAAACTAAGCAGATGCAATTTACCCTAATTAGAAGCATTACAAGCTAGACACCATATGCAACATGCAACCACATATCACATCATGGGTTAGAGCAAGCACTGTGATGGTGGTGTGGGGAATTGCGGTCATCAACTAGAGAGCTACGTTGACTATCTTCATTTAGCCTTGTTGTTTCTTGAGAATCATGTGGGGAGGATGACACTGCACTCTTTAAACAAGTATGGTGTCTCACAGTAACCCACCCGGGTGACTGTCTCATCATAAGTGGTTGACGAGGGATACAAAAGAGCATTAGTTTGATGTATGAACATGGTTAATATACATATGTAGTATGTATCAAAAATAGGAAGGCATGTCAATATCAAAGGTATAATGTGTAAAGTAAGCAGATGCAATTTAACCAAATTGGAAGCAATACAAGCTAGACACCATATGCAACATGCAACCACATTTGACAGTGCGAAGTTAAAGCTAGCACCTGGGATGGTTGTGTGTGGCAATTGAGATCATCAACTGCAGAGCTACGCCATCGTCTCCAATCATGGACATCGCATCCTTTAGAGCGCTGAAACGCTTAGTGCTTATCTTCAATTACATCGAGCGATTTCATCCTTTCTTTTCAGCATTCATCAACACTGCGTCAGAGTGTGAAATACCCATGCATAAAAAAACAATAGTGTGAGTATTGGTGAAGCGTGTGCACAATTAGTACAGTGTAAACGTAGCAGATAGTAGATCGGTGAGAAATAAATGACGGGAGACATATGATAGCTCTACAACATGCATGGCACATTAAATTACTACAGGATTCTATGAAAATAACATTCGACTGAAAACAAATAGGTCAGTCCATTTTTTCTGCACCGTCCGATGTATAAAGAATGGGTAGATCACCTTCATCTACCTCCAGCCAGTAAGTGTTGACGATCTTCTCAAACGACAATACCACCGCCCAGTCCCCCCCCACGCCCTCCCTCGACCTCACCGCACCGCCGTGCTTGGCACCGCCCCGTCAATCCATTCAAGTCCCGCCGACCTCCAGATCGGGCGCAAGCAGCTCCTGTGCCCCACACCCCTATGATAGGCACCGATGCGCCGCTTCCCTGGCGAACAGGCGGACCAGGTACTCCACACGCCTAAGCGGGTGCTGCTTCTTTTAATTGCGGTTCGACTTACCCTAAATTGAAATCCAAGCGGGATACTGACCTCTAGCAAAGGTGAAATTGTAAAGGGAGGAAACCTTGTGAATTTAGTATCACGAAGAAGATGCAGTAAGAAGCACTCAACTAGTTTCTTTCGTGGGATGAATACGATGTGAGCAGAGATGTAAGGTTTGCACGAATAAGGGAAGAGGAGTACCTCTTTCTGCTGGCAGTGTTGTGTCCTCCTTCTGTCTTTCCAACGATCTTCTTGTGGTTCGCTGGAAACAAGAAGTTGTGGAGGACGGTGCAGCCTTGGACGAACCCATGGCCAAGTTGTTGAGTGTGGTGCGGTGGCCGTCTGTCGGCAGCGGGGAAGCAGATCCGACGCGGCGAACGACGGCGTAGCGGGAACAACTTCGATGCGATGGATGGTTGCGACAGTGGAGCGGCAGCAGTGAGGCGCAGGACGGCGTGGTCGGAGTGGTTCTGGTACGGCGCACGTCGGCGTCGGCGTCATGGAGGCTACTCTACCTTGGCTTCAGTTGCTAAGTCCTTGAGGGCGTTGTGGTTGCGGTTGCATTGGACGATGACGTCGGGGTACCGGCTTCGGCGTAATGGAGTTGGGCGGCGGTGGATCGGGCGCTATGGGGTGGAGGACGGAGGAGGCTGGGGTTTCACGGCTGGTGGAGAGGGCGTTTTGGCGCCCGCGGAGTATGAATGGGGAAACGGAGGGAGGCGGGGAACTAAGGGGGAACAATGTTTCAGTTTGGGACGCGCTTGTTTGAAATTTGGGGAAAGTTACAAACTTTGCCCCCATCTAAAATTTCGGACATATTGCGGGTTGGGGGTAGGACAGTAATCTCAGGTGTCCCAAATGTGGGCGGGATAGATTTCGGCTGAGCACATGGGTGTTTAGGCGCCCTCGGTGTATGAATGCTTCTCGGAGGCAATTGAGACTGGCGTCTTGGTGAAGTTACAAACCTACCCCGGTTTAGACCTTTGGACATCGGGCCGATAGGCTACACGGTCCAGAGTCAGGACAGTAATTTCCTACCACCAAACATTAGTCTCGCGCGGTTTCGAGTGACCAGAGGCCTATTTAGCGCTTCGTTCAATATTTGGGAGCAGAAGCATTAACGTTTTCGGTTCTCTTGAATTGAACATTCAGGATTTGTCAAACTTCACAAATCTTTAAAATTGAAAATCCTAGAGCTACGATTATTGTGGAATGGAGGTGGTACATTTGAATATACATTGTACACAAGTATATATTAAAAAAATATGCAACTTACCTCAGTTCATGCATGGTTCCAGATATAATCTCCTTGGTTGCAAAAAAAAGTTAGACATGCGTATGAATATATATATACATAGCATGTTCAAACGCACAACAAAGATTGATGCCCCCTTTTACATCTGATTTACAAATGCCATTATCTCGGGTTCAAATAGATGAATGCACTTCCTATGAATTCGAATCTTTGAAACCCCCTTTATGTTGAATTCGACATGTATTCTATTTCGTAGCTAGCAATTTGGAATGTATCCATGCAAGTGAAAAATGTATAAAGTGCTTCACACTAACAACATGGAGTGCACTAATTAATGTTTATATATGAATTGCAAAAGCATCCATTGCCTGTATTTCAAACCGCTCTCACTCTATGGATCGATAATATGAAATAAACACATGCACATGCTAGAATTCAATAGAGTATGGGTGTCTGATAGACTGATTTTCGTCCATACGCAATTTGCAAAATTCATGATCTCATCCAAAAATAATAATGCCATTTATATTTTAATTTAATGCGTAGAACCGCCTTTTACACATAGATGCACTATGCCTCGGCTCGTTCTCACAAACGTGCTATATATCTCTCTATCTACTGCATAAGTGCACACACTTTATATGCATCGACATTTCTCTTTCACACATGCTCACAATCTCTCTCGGGGTGTCGGGGAGTCTCACGCACATGCTCTCTCTGTATCTCTCTCTCTTTCTGACTAATATGTACCACTCTTTTCACTAATCAGTTGGAAAACACTATTTCTCTCACATGCATATACACACACGCACGGTCTCTACTAGCCCTCTATACGCACATATACGTGCCTACGTGTCTCCCGCACGCACATTATCTTTAGGCCTCTCTCGCACACATTGCCCCCCAGACACACCTCTCTCTTAGTAGTTGGCAGATATGATTCCATCATATCATACGGTAGGATATCCCTGACTGTTAGGCTGGATGGTAATACGAGGCAAAGTTTTACCCTAGTTTGGACCCTTGCAGTTGAGGAAAAAGCCTACTCCTGGTACTGTATATTAATGATAGGGGTGTGTACAAAGTACACATGAATACCAGGCATTGTGCATGTGTGTATACTATCGACGAACTAACCCCCATGCTTCTATAACATACTGGGGGCCTAGGGTTACAAATCATATATAGTCGGCTCATCACCAGTGGGGATAGAGTCCTCCGC
The DNA here is from genome assembly GCA_021605205.1 of Aegilops longissima. NCBI lineage: Eukaryota > Viridiplantae > Streptophyta > Magnoliopsida > Poales > Poaceae > Aegilops > Aegilops longissima. The sequence continues at coordinate 24,267,299 of CM038679.1, read as the reverse complement.
GACTCTGGTAGCTAGCTTCGTGTTGTACGCCAAGTCCTCCACATGGGTCTTCGTATAACGCGTCTCGATCCAACCTATGTGGCGCAGGATGGAACCGACCCATGAGTCCTCATGTTGACCCACCACAACTAGAAATGATGTGCCCACCACACCACACACGCAATCGGCCACTAAGAAAATAATAATATACAATAGTACAATGTTATACATGAAAGTTAATTGCATGGTGCATCCAAAAATATTTGTTCTGCATTGTGAATGTTTATATATTCTCCTAAAATATTAGTCACGGGAAAGAGAAACGAAGGGCATATCTCTCCTTGTCTCCACCGGACATCCCCTCTTTCTACAGCACTTCCACATAAGCACACAAACTATCTCTGGGCCCTCTAAAAGTATGCATGCCCACGACACATTCACGCATGACGGTCAGTATTTCAAGCTAAAGCACTATATGGTCACTAGAGTCATAATATGCTCATTACGGTCACCATATACATTCTCGTGGTGATCATACGGTATCTAGCTCACGATACGTCTCCGTATTTTCTTGATGACACTGACGGACTTTGCATTTGATGCATGCTCTGTATTTTGTTGACGACACTTACGGTCATTGTATTTGAAGCGAAAGCATGATATGGTCACTGGACTTCAGAATAAGCTCATCACGGTCACCACATACATTTTGTCGTGCTAACCAACATGTGGTTGGATGGTTAGGAGGACAGTGGTTTCTCGAGCCCACCAGGATTAAAGTCACGGTGCTCGCATTTATCCTGGGTTAATTTCAGTATTTTCCGGCGATGTGCGTTCAGTGGGAGGAGATGTTCCACTCGACTACGAGGCACCTATGGTGACTTCGTAAAATTTGAAGATCATATGCTGGCCCACTCTCTCGAAGGTGCTCATAGGGGTAGGGTCTGCGTGTGTGCGCTTATAGCGGTGAGTGCTTGCGCGTATATATGAGCCCTTGCGTCTGTACCGTGTTAAAAAAATACATGTCATGATTATACGGTCACTGGCTCACCCGTACAACTCCGTATTTTGTTGATGACACAATCAATTGACCAGTCAAATTTTCCACGTGGCGCAACTAGTGTTGCACCATTGGGGAGTGGCGACCGATTCTCCGGGGTATTAATTCCCAGAAAAATGGCCCTTGTGCTCATCAGCCCCAGGAAAACTGTTAGGTGATGAGGCACCATCTTGATACAGAAATTCCAAGCAAAAATACAACATATTTAGTACAACACCATTTTTGGCCTATGAGTACAATGATTGGTTTCTAGTGGTAGGTGGCGGAAGCGGGTTGTGAATCATCAGTGTCTATGGGACTCCATTTCCCACGGGAACAGCTGACCAGGTTAACTCCTATCTTCTCGATGCTGCTATCACCGTTGCTTAGGTTCCGGGGCTGTCAACACTGTCGCTCCTTTCTGCGCAAGAAATCTGGCCAAGACAATAGCCAGGGACAAGCCAGTGAGTACTTTGAATGTACTCGCAAACATTATGAACACGGGTATAATATAACAACGATGTTCCGAAAATATAATGCTCATGACGTTGGTCACAAAAATAAATCTCTGATGCATGTGAGCAGGTTATTTATGGAAATGCTATAACATAGCAGTATAAAAATTATGAAATAGATCAAAAATATGCCACAGTCGGGCGTCTGAGCGACACCACCTACCGGGCTTTAAAAGAAATGCCACAGTCGGGCGTCTGAGCGACACCACATAAAGGGCTTTAAAAGAAATGCCACAGTCGGGCGTCTGAGCGACACCACATAAAGGGCTTTAAAAGAAATGCCACAATCGGGCGTCAGAGCGATACCACATAAAGGGATTTAAAAGAAATGCCACAATCGGACGTCTGAGCGACACCAGATAATGGGCTTTGAAAGAAATGCCACAATCGGGCGTCTGAGCGACACCACATAAAGGGCTTTAAAAGAAATGCCACAATAAGGCGTCTGAGCGACACCACATAAAGGGCTTTAAAAGAAATGAACATAGTGAATATCCCGGGGTAGAACCATCCCAGAGATATTCGATGATGACAAAATATCACGGGTTAGTCCACAACAATAATAATAATCATAATTATCACAAGTCACTAGTAGTATTTCCAGTTTTGTTTTAATAGTTTCACCTCCGAAAACCAACACTAAGACCGACACTTGACCCATCTCAGGCTGTAGTCCTTGACCATGGACACGGCTATTCGAATAGGTTTAATCTCTGCAGAGGGTGTACTCTTTAGCCACGAGTAACGGATTCCTTTAGTCCATCGGGACTAATTCCGTCTACGGTCTTTTTGTTGAAAATACACCTAACTTGCACACACCAGCTTAACTCACATGTGTCTGGAATCACCCACGACACCTGTTAAGCGAAACTCTAAGTGGGGAGGCTACAACCTCGACGTAACATGGGATCACAAAATTTATACATGGCAAAAACTGGGAGCTACCCCTTTCGGTTACAACCAAACACCCATGCTCTCGACCCGTGGCATGTCTACCGGATGCCTCCAAGATCTTCCACCACGGCCTCTCATGCGGTGTGTGCTAGGAAAGGTTGACAACTTATCGAACTGCACTTACTATGTGTAGGGACGAGTGGTAGTACGAAGCTAGTATGGGGGTTACTGGCACAAGACTCGATCTACGGTCGACTCAGGGGGCTGTAATGTTCCTGCATGTTTAGCATAACATTGCATATAATTCAAACAACAGATGGAAAACATCACGCCACATACCCCTCTTGCCATACCGGACACGACCGTCTCGACGGAGGATTAGGGACAAGACCGTGTCTATCCAAGACAGAGGTCCTTCCTTCTTCTTTCCGGTATGCATGAAAGACGTATGACGGTGATTTCCATCACAAATCATGTCAACCTTATTAGCATAAATTCATTAATATGCACCCATAAATAGGATCACATCTTCACATAAAATGACGCATGTATATGCCGGGGTGGTCTTGCCACCGTACTATGCAACACATACAAAAATTCACCAGGGTTCAGAATGCTTGCCTTCAGGTCATGGGAAAGAAAGGGTGCATCCAAAACATCTTGAAATCTTCAAAAATCACGTCGAAAGCGTAATCTGAGAATAAGCTTCCACTTACTCCGCGTGGACCGTGCGTGGTCACTGACACTGGGTCCTAGGTGGCCCACTAGTCAGGTTTGACTAGTCCGCCTTCCTTCTTCTCCCTCGGTCCCGAGCGGAGGCGGGACTCCGGCGACCGTCGCCGGCGAACGGCGGGTTCTTGTGGGAAGCTGAGGGCGGGGATGGATCCGCGGGTCGAGGGTGATCCTCCCGGTGGTTGCAGGGTTGACAGAGGTGGAGGGATTTGCCGGCGGCGAGCTCCGTGGCAGAGGAAAGTTTCGGTGGTAAAGTAGTTTTGGGGCGGCGGTGGTTCCCGATCGAAATCGAGTAGGGGGATGTGATCACGGGAGGGAGAGGAAGCTCCTGGTGAAAAGAGTGGATAGGGGGAGGCTCTGGAGGCGCCGTCAGGGCATGGGCAGTTGCGGCGGCTGTAGCTGCCGGAGAGGAGGAAGACGACTCCCTCCCTCTCAATTGACGGCTAAGGGGGCACGAGTGGGTTGGTGTGAGGCTGCCTGCGTGCGGGTTTGAGCTCGGGGACCTCTTTATATAGGCGATGGAGGTCGGTTTGCGGCGGCCGTGGATAAGCTTGCCGGCGACCGCCGTTCTGTAGTTAGGGCGACGTGGCGGCGACGCGCGCTAGAGGACAAAGTTGTGGATGAGCACGCACTGCTCCAGGGGCCAGGTGGCAAGCGCTGGTGGCTTGGGCGGCGCCAACACGGTCGGACCTGCAAGCGTCCACCAGCTAGCCGCCACGGCCATCCTGGCGGTGGCGCTGTGGGGTGCCAGGTTGGTCGGGGTGGTGTGGCGGTGCAGGGGAACACGGAGTGCTGGCTGGGGCCGGTCACGGGCCGGATTTGAGTGCGGGGTGTGACGCGGCGGCTCGGCGCTCGTGGGTGCCAAACGCACGCTCTGGACACGCCCAGAGCACGCCCGGGACATGCTCGACGAAATGCCAGGGCAGCCTAGAGGTCGCGGTTGAAGTTGGCAAGCAACAGGACTAGTCTAAGGTTAGCAAGGGACTAAAGAGACATGGTGGATTGGTCAGGGGCTCAAGGTCACCATGAAAACTTGAAGTCATGCCAAATCTGACTGTGCACTCAGGGTGTTTGACAAAATGCCAAAAGCACCTAGACATTTATTGGAGTGGCCAATTTTTCCAGATCAGTGTCTCCTTGGATGCACAAGGGGTTGTGAGGTTAGTTGGTGAAAAGCACAAACTTGCAGGTGCAAGTTTTGCAGAACTTCAATTCTGGGCAGAACTTAAATGGCATTATATCATGAACTTAAAATGATCAAAAGAGTGCATGCTCCTGGACTTAGGGGTTTTGTAGGGTGGTCTACAAGCAGGAGAAAGAATTAAGGGCCAGAGAGCAAGTAAGACTAGGGTTGCTGTACAAACCATCATGATGGACCAGAATGAAGATGAGGTTGATTCACTCAAAAATTTCAAAGAACATCCTTGGATCTTTACATATAATGAAATCATATGATGCTACTAACATCCCATAATTTTGGTGGAAGGTAGAAACAAATGTTTAGAAGGGTTGTAGTGAAAAATTGTCCACTGGACCAGAGAAGAAAAACATGTGAAGCACTCAAAATATGACATGAATGAAATATATTATTGCACAAAATTGATCTAGAGACATCACATGACATCTCCTAATTTTGGTTGGATTTTTAGTTAAGTTTGTCAAATGGGTGTAGTACAAAAAGAGCTCCAAAATTTTAAACAAGTCATTTAAAGAATATAGCTCAGGGTGAAATAATTTAATAAATAGCTCCACTGATTATGAAAACGTTATAATGAGCTGGTATAGAAGTCCAATGCATTTGGAAAGCCCCACTTGGGAAAAAGATAAAACTCCTTAGCAATAAAAGAAGAGTTCTAAAAATCCACAGAAATAAAATTTAAATCTCCTGGCAAAAAATTTAATATTGAAAACTTGGCCAAAATTTTGGGGTGTTACAATTACTACCCCCCTTAAGAAAAAAATCTCGTCCTCGAGATTTGCTAAGGGCTGGCTCTATAGCAAAATTGTACCAAAACAAAAACAGCTACAGTGAGAGGGCAATAAGTGGTGAGTAGCTACAGTGTGGGATACTGGCGTTGTGCGGAGAAGTTCCACGTTTAGGAAAAACAAGCTATTTCTACGCTGGATGCCGTGAATTTAGAACAAATTCTAAATTCTACAATACGCTGGTCGTACCCGAGAGTACAGTGCTCCCTTTGGCTGACAGGTGGAACCATGGCCCACTGTCAGTCTCTCCTTCTTCCTCCGGCTCTTTCTTCTTCATCTCCCCGCGTGCTCTCCCGCGCTTTCTCCATCGGCGATGCCTAGCGCGTAGGGCACTTAGGCCATACTGCGGTAGTGCGCGGCGTGCTAGCTGCCGGTGCAGCATGCACTCACCTCGCGGGCCAGTGCGCTGTCGGCACTGCTCGTGGATTCGCCTCCGAACACCGGCGGTCGGGCGATGAGCGGCGCTGGTGGACCACGCCCACCGTACACCGAGCTCGGGCTTATAAAACGACCGCGGTGTTCTCCTCTCTGGCCTCGCTCCTCCTTCTCCTTTCTTCTCCTCTGTTTCCGTTTTGCCGGAGCTCGAGACGAGGCGCTAATGGCGGAGGTGGCGCCGGACTGGTACGTGATCCTGCTGTGCGGAGGGCTAGTAGCGGTGCTGGGGCTCTCGGTGCTCCTGTGCGCAATGATCCTCGATGATCGTCGCGATGCCGCTGCTCGATTGCTAGCTCTCCGCGGTCGCGGTGGCCACGATGAGTAGGTGGCGTGTGCCGGGTGATAACTGTTGTCCGGAGGTGCTTAGTTAGACGCAACACAGTTGCAAAATTTTGGAAGCAGTGTATGTGTTTGGAGTAATTTTGGTTGTGAGTCTGCTGTCGTGGTGCTGCGTGAAATAAATGATCTATGTCGTGAGAAAATATACGATGCGGCAACTCAGGGAAAAGAAATCTCACTCCAGGATTTCTCGCGAGAGAAAACAGTAATACACTAGAGTCAAATCGCGACAGAGCTGCTTACATTAACGATCTACTCCGCGAAACTCGGGGTACTAAGCATAAGTTACAACACATAAATAAAAATTGCGACAATAAATACAGCGGTGCATCTAAATCGAAAACGGCAACTGGACGGGGTCCTGAGAAAACGTTTCTGGTACGGGGATACACTCTTCTTCTATCGGAGAAAGGGGATTGACCAGTCGATGAATGCGTCTCTCCTGGTCGGGCCTCAGTGATCTGCTGATGGCGATCTGAGGATTTAAATCCGCGAGGCTCTGTAGGTAACCCATCACATGTTGGTTTAGCCGCTCTTGAGCGATGACGTATTGGACGAGGTTGGCTAGGACTGGGTCTCTCTCAATACGTCCACCTGGAAAAGATGTTACTCCCCCGGGTGCTGCACGGCTCGGAAAATAATAATACCCTCGTTCACATGCATAGGGTACCGCGAATCGAAGGCGAGCAAGTGCTTCATACGCAGCAGCTTCTACGGCCATGTGCAGGGTTGGCATGGATTTCCCCACGAAGGAGACTTTTGTTGGGTCTTGGTTTGGGTTTACGGGAGGGATGTGCACGGCTGCCCAATATCTCGAGGTGGAAGGCGTGATCCTTGATTTGAACAGCTCGTACTGGGGTGGCTGGGTAGCGCCCATGGTACTGCGGGTAAAATCCCACAATATCTTGACAAAACTACCTGGGGTAGCATCTGGAGTCCTGAGATAAATACTAGGGCTCGGCATTGCAAGAAATGGTTGTGGGGATGGTGCACAAGGTGAGGGGTGCTTGGCAAGGTCACTCGGTGGCCCTTTTTATAGCACCGGGGCTGGGTCACTTACCGTGGTAAAAGTAGAGAATTGGCCGGCTCAGCTCGGGGTCAACCACAGATACACATATCTTTACTAAAGTGACGTATCACTGTGTGGGTTGTCGGGGCGGTTTTTGGTGGTTGCGCCAAGGATAGAGAAATCGCACTGCATGCTAATACATTCATGCAAGACTACTATATAAAACAGACGTACGATGCCAGACTGCGTTAGTTTAAGGAATCACAAGATTACAAAGCGGGGATACACTGGGACTCACCACTACTCGAGTGTCTCAGTCTACTTCGTTTACATCCAAGCGGGCGTCCCTTGTGGATGTCGAGGCTTCTCACGGTTCTCACCGCCGGAATTTGCCGGAGAGGGCTGAGGGGCTGCAGGTTCGGGTAGTGATGATGACCATCGCGGGATTGTTGACCACAACCCGCTGGAGTGTGCTCCTGTGAGGCGGCGGCACTTCGGGTCATCAAAGCACCTTGGCTGACGGCCGGGCTGACCTCGTGGTCTCGATCGGTTGTCCAAATAGCACGACCGGGTTGTCGGCGCGGCTCGATCTCCTCTCTCATTGGGCTCGACGAACCAACTCTCCACGAGCTGCAATCAGATCAATGGTGATTTGATCGAATAGGTCCTCCAAAGGCACTTACATAGCGCACTAGGTGCAGTAATGCGGATCCGCCTCGTGATCCCCTGCTGGCAACTTGGGGTGGTCTACCATACCCTTCACGCCTGGGTAGTAGTGGAAGGAGCGACAGCTAACTCGGGCGACAGTGTGCCCGAGATGAACTATAGCCTCTCGAGCAGCTAGTTGGATGGCTTGTGGCTCAAAGGAAGTTGTTCTTCCGGTGAACTGTAGGGCGCCGGGTGCCGCACTCTACCGTAGATATGTACAAGGGCCCAGAATTGACGGCTCTCACCACTTATGGGTCCTTGGTACACAACATATTCGGGTGGCTCTTCCAACGATAGGCACGACGGGTAAGGTTTATGCAGCACGGTCACAAAACCTCCAAGGTTGGTCGTCAGTAGTCTCATGGTGCACTACGGGACCAGGCATTGTGGCTCGGTTTTGGGGTAGCGGCTGTGCTAGGCTGGGTTGAGGCGAGCGTGTCCTTTTATAGAAAAAGGGGACGAGTCTTCCTCGCACGCTATGTAATGAGACACCTTTGGTGCTGGTCACTGGTGTGTGATAGACGGGCTAGGTTGATAGGTTGGGCACCGACCGCCAAAAGCGTCGGCTCACTGTGTGGCTATCTTGCACGGAAAGCTTGGCTGGGGTTTTGGTTATGGCTCGGTGGGTTGTTAGCCTAAGTTTATTGACCTGGCCAAGATAGGATTAGCCAATGGTCAGCCTGGCTCTGATACCAAGTCTGTGGCGACCGATTCTCCGGGGTATTAATTCCCAGAAAATGGCCCTTGTGCTCATCAGCCCAAGGATAACTGTTAGCTGATGAGGCACCATCTTGATACAGAAATTCCAAGCAAAAATACAACATATGTAGTACAAGACCATTTTTGGCCTATGAGTACAACGATTGGTTTCTAGTGGTAGGTGGCGGAAGCGGGTTGTGAATCATCAGTGTCTATGGGACACCATTTCCCACAGGAACAGCTGACCAGGTTAACTCCTATCTTCGCGATGCTGCTATCACCGTTGCTTAGGTTCCGGGGCTGTCAACACTGTCGCTCCTTTCTGCGCAAGAAATCTGGCCAAGACAATAGGCAGGGACAAGCCAGTGAGTACTTTGAATGTACTCGCAAACATTATGAACACGGGTATAATATAACAACGATGTTCCGAAAATATTAATGCTCATGACGTTGGTCACAAAAATAAATCTCTGATGCATGTGAGCAGGTTATTTATGGAAATGCAATAACACAGCAGTATAAAAAATATGAAATAGATCAAAAATATGCCACAGTCGGGCATCTGAGCGACACCACCTACCGGGCTTTAAAAGAAATGCCACAGTCGGGCATCTGAGCGACACCACATAAAGGGCTTTAAAAGAAATGCCACAATCGGGCGTTTGAGCGATACCACATAAAGGGCTTTAAAAGAAATGCCACAATCGGGCGTCTGAGCGATACCACATAAAGGGCTTTAAAAGAAATGCCACAAGCGGGCGTCTGAGCGACACCACATAAAGGGCTTTAAAAGAAATGCCACAATCAAGGCCCGAGCGACACCACATAAAGGGCTTTAAAACAATGCCACAATCAAGGCCCGAGCGACACCACATAAAGGGCTTTAAAAGAAATGCCACAATCGGGCGCCTGAGCGACACCACATAAAGGGCTTTAAAAGAAATGAACATAGTGAATATCCCGGGGTAGAACCATCCTAGAGATATTCGATGATGACAAAATATCACGGGTTAGTCCACAAGAATAATAATAATCATAATTATCACAAGTCACAAGTAGTATTTCCAGTTCTGTTTTAATAGTTTCACCTCCGAAGACCAACACTAAGACCGACACTTGACCCATCCCAGACTGTAGTCCTTGACCATGGACACGGCTATTCGAATAGGTTTAATCTCTGCAGAGGGTGTACTCTTTACCCACGAGTAACGGATTCCTTTAGTCCATCGGGACTAATTCCGTCTACGGTCTTTTTGTTGAAAACACACCTAACTTGCACACACCAGCTTAACTCACATGTGTCCGAATCACCCACGACACCTGTTGTTTAAACTCTAAGTGGGGAGGCTATAACCTCGACGTAACATGGGATCACAAAATTTATACCACAAGAACTGGGAGCTACCCCTTTAGGCTACAACCAAACACCCATGCTCCCGGACCCGGTGGCATGACTACCGGATGCCTCCAAAGATCTTCCACCACGGCCTCTCCAGACGGTGTGTGCTAGGAAAGGGTTGACAACTTATCGAACTGCACTTACTATGTGTAGGGACGAGTGGTAGTACGGCTAGTATGGGGTTATCGCACAAGACTCGATCTACTACGACTCAGGGCTGTAATGTTCCTGCATGTTTAGCATAACAATGCATATAATTCAAACAACAGATGGAAAACATCACGCCACATACCCCTCTTGCCATACCGGACACGACCGTCTCGACGGAGGATTAGGGACAAGACCGTGTCTATCCAAGACAGAGGTCCTTCCTGCTTCGTTCCGGTATGCATGAAAGATGTATGACGGTGATTTCCATCACAAATCATGTCAACCTTATTAGCATAAACTCATTAATATGCACCCATAAATAGGATCACATCTTCACATAAAATGACGCATGTATATGCCGGGGTGGTGTTGCCACCGTACTATGCAACACATACAAAAATTGACCAGGGTTCAGAATGCTTGCCTTCAGGTCATGGGAAAGAAAGGGTGCATCCAAAACATCTTGAAATCTTCAAAAATCACGTCGAAAGCTTAATCTGAGAATACGCTTCCACTTACTCCGCGTGGACCGTGCGTGGTCACTGACAGTGAGTCCTAGGTGGCCCACTAGTCAGGTTTGACTAGTCCGCCTTCCTTCTTCTCCCTCTATCCCGAGCGGAGGCGGGACTCCGGCGACCGTCGCCGGCGAACGGCGGGTTCTTGTGGGAAGCTGAGGGCGGGGATGGATCCGCGGGTCGAGGGTGATCCTCCGATGGTTGCAGGGTTGATGAGGTGGAGGGATTTGCCATGCAAGCTCATGGCGGAGGAAAGTTTCGGTGGTAAAGTGGTTTTGGGGCGGCGGTGGTTCCCGATCAAAATCGAGTAGGGGGATGTGATCACGGGAGGGAGAGGAAGCTCCTGGTGAAAAGAGTGGATAGGGGGAGGCTCTGGAGGCGCCGTCAGGGCATGGGCAGTGGCGGCGGCTGTAGCTGCCGGAGAGGAAGAAGACGACTCCCTCCCTCTCAATTGACGGCTAAGGGGGCACGAGTGGGATGGTGTGAGGCTGCCTGTGTGCGGGTTTGAGCTCGGGGACCTCTTTATATAGGCGATGGAGGTCGGTTTGCGGCGGCCGTGGATAAGCTTGCCGGCGACTGCCGTTCTGTAGCTAGGGCGACGTGGCGGCGACGCGCGCTAGAGGACGAAGTTGTGGATGAGCACGCACTGCTCCAGGGGGCAGGTGGCAAGCTCCGGTGGCTTGGGCGGCGCCGACACGGCCGGACCTGCAAGCGTCCGCCAGCTAGCCACCATAGCCGTCCTGGCGGTGGCGCTGTGGGGTGCCAGGTTGGTCGGGGTGGTGTGGCGGTGCAGGAAAACACGGAGTGCTGGCTGGGGCCGGTCACGGGCCGGATTTGAGTGTGGGGTGTGACGCGGCGGCTCGGCGCTCGTGGGTGCCAAACGCACGCTCTAGACGCGCCCAGAGCACGCCCGGGACATGCTCGACGAAATGCCAGGGCAGCCTAGAGGTCGCGATTGAAGTTGGCAAGCAACAGGACTAGTCTAAGGTTAGCAAGGGACTAAAGAGACACGGTGGATTGGTCAGGGGCTCAAGTTCACCATGAAAACTTGAAGTCATGCCAAATCTGACTATGCACTCAGGGTGTTTGACAAAATGCCAAAAGCACCTAGACATTTCTTGGAGTGGCCAATTTTTCCAGATCAGTGTCTCCTTGGATGGCACAAGGGGGTGGTGAGGTTAGTTGGTGAAAAGCACAAACTTGCTAGTGCAAGTTTTGCAGAACTTCAATTCTGGGCAGAACTTAAATGGCATTATATCATGAACTAAAAATGATCAAAAGAGTGCATGCTCCTGGACTTAGGGGTTTTGTAGGGTGGTATACAAGCAGGAGAAAGAATTAAGGGCCAGAGAGCAAGTAAGACTAGGGTTGCTGTACAAACCATCATGATGGACCAGAATGAAGATGAGGTTGATTCACTCAAAAATTTCAAAGAACATCCTTGGATCTTTACATAGAATGAAATCATATGATGCTACTAACATCCCATAATTTTGGTGGAAGCTAGAAACAAATGTTTAGAAGGGTTGTAGTGAAAAATTGTCCACTGGACCAGAGAAGAAAAACATGTGAAGCACTCAAAATATGAAATGAATGAAATATATTATTGCACAAAAGTGATCTAGAGACATCACATGACATCTCCAAATTTTGGTTGGATTTTTAGTTAAGTTTGTCAAATGGGTGTAGTACAAAAAGAGCTCCAAAATTTTAAACAAGTCATTTAAAGAATATAGCTCAGGGTGAAAAAATTTAATAAATAGATCCACTGATTATGAAAATGTTATAATGAGCTGGTATAGAAGTCCAATGCTGTTGGAGATATGCCCTAGAGGCAATCATGTATGATGATATTTCCTATGTGTTTATGAATAAAGATAGTCCTTGGACATTATCAATGATGTGTATCAGCAAGTACGTGACTTGTTTGTGGGACTATGCATTGTATGATGACTGTCCTAAAAGGTCCCTAGTCGGAAGGGCTGTGTGGACGCGCAGCCGACTAGACTAGCATATGACACGGTCGATGGCTCGGTCTCACTAGCCATGGAGCATTGGATGCTAACCGGATAATATGGACTTGGAAAGGTCTGGTCGGATTCGACATAGTCGGATCCGAAGTCGAGATAAGGTCCGAGTCGGACAGACCCAACTATGAGACGCAGCGATATGTCATCTGTGAGTCTCTAGTACAACATACGCTCTATGTCCTAAGACCTGAGCCGACGATGTACTCGAGATGGTGATAGACTTGCTTTGGGCCGACCAAACGCTACTCCGTGGATCGGGTAGTTACAAAGGTAGGTTTCGGTTTGTCCAGTCCCATGCTGCAGACATGGTCGAGCAAGATGGGATTTGCCCTCCGATCGAGAGATATACTCGGGCCCTCGTGTGATCTCGACCAGAACAGCATGGCTATGCGACAAGGATTATGAGATAATCCGGACAGTGGTCGTATCACCGAACGAGAAAGAGGTCGGGTTAGCACAAGGATGACAGGCTCGCTTTGAGCCCGACAACATATATCGTGGCGGCAAAGGGAATGTAAGTGTGACACGTTGTACAGTGTTCGCCAACCAGCTTCATAGTTCCGCTTGGTGGTCGGCACGCCTTGCTAGAGGCCGCTACTAACCGTCAGGTCGGAGGTGATCCGAATCGTGACCAAGCTGACTTGAACCTAAGGGGTCGCGCGCTTAAGGGAAGGAACCTCACGAGGTCAGTTCAGAGGACACCGGTCGATGTGATCCGAATCGACTAGGAACGTGACCGAGTAGACTTTGGGCATTAGGGTCCGTGCGAGGCCCAAGTGTTGAGCTCGCGACGGACGCCTATATAAAGTGGAGGTGCGCACACTCAAAGCGGTTGATCGCCGGCGCCGCGACTAGGGTTTGCATGTGTTGCGAATAGCCACCTCCACTCGCCGCCGATCGTGGATCGGACTAGCAGCCGCCGCACGACGCTCCTCCCGCACGCAGCGGATACCGTTAGAGGCGGTGCACTTGCGCCTCCCGCAAAATCGCACGGGATCGAATGGGATAATGAAAATACCATTACGAAATCCCTCTCAACCCTTACCGGTCCACAGCCTCCGAGGTTTTACTTAGCGGGGTGATATAAAAGGGATGAATTTTTTGATTTTTCTCCCGAAACCCTTTGATTGGAGGGCTCGGAGTCAGAGGGAGGTAGGGGCCCTGGGGGCCCCCCGTGGGGTGTCCCTTGGTTTTTTCTGAAAGAATTTTTATTATTACTGGAGTTCCGGGGTTCAGGTCCCGAGCTTTGGGCCCCTAAACACCCTCATGGAGTTTGGCCCGCTTTCTTTCAGGTTTTATTAATAATGCAGTTGGAGTCCAAAAGGGCAAATTTTGGAAAATTTGTTGACAAAACAACTCCCAAGGCAAACTTTGTTGTCTCAAGCAATTCAGTTACAAACGAAGTTAAAAAACAACAAAATTGTTTGGTTGTTTTAAAATATTAAACTCCCCAAGTTTCAAAATTTGCTTCCCAAGCAATAATTCAACTTGTAAAAAACTTTACAAATCTGCCGTTTTTAAATTGAAAGCAACCTTTCCAAAAATTTCAAATTATATAACGATTGGCATTACCTAGCCCTTTACAACCAAACATAATCAAAGCCCTAAAATAAATCGATAGACATTATTCTTAAAAAATCATTATATATAACCCAAATAAATTAAAGGTTTAAGCAAATGAAAATTTCGGCAGGCTTTAAATAAGGGTGATGACTAACATAAAAAATGAATAGGCCCTTTAAAGGAGGATTGAAGTGCGGCTGATTGAATAAGTAAATATTTTTTAAGGGGATACTTCATTTAAAAAAATAAGAAAGGCCCTTTCAACACATTTTAGGGTTCCCAAACAAATGGTAAAGTATATTCCAACCATCAACCATAACCTAAAAAACGATTCTCCAACTACACATTGGGGTTAATTATTTTATTTTTCAAAAGCATGGATATCCTGACGCCACAACGGAGTGGGCCCAATACCCTCGGGGAATTTGTTTCATTAAATTTGGGATTAGTTTGATAAAGAGGGATTGGGCATCCTGAAATGTTTTTTGAAGGGGAGTTCCTTAAATAACACGGAAGATAAAGGTATAGTGGACCATAAAAACTTTTTTTAAGGTTATGAAAGTTTGCCATACAATAAGGAGCGGCGTAGGACCAAATAGAGGGAAGTTGGAACATTAATTAAAATTTAAATTGGATGCAAGCAGGTGGTTAATACCAATGAACAAAAACGTGAAGGCATTATTGCAACACATGTTGAACATTGCCAATTAAAATTTAAATAAACAGGAGGAACCAAATATACCACATACATAAATTTCGTAGCATGTTGGATTTGGTAAATAATTTAACATGCCAATCAAGCATAAAATAAAGGATTCCATTTCATCCAAACATTTATTCAAATAAGCTGATGAGCAGGAAATAATTATATTACAAAACAAGAGGAGTTAACCAGTTTCTCATCTGTCGTTCCAAACATTATTATCATAATAGCTTTCAAGCAGACCACCAATTTAAAAAAAAGAGTGCGTGCATTACTAACTGTCTCATTGCACCGAACATTTATATCTAATGGCCTTTCCCTTTTACCCCCAAGGAAAAAGGTAAAGTGAGTTCCCATTTGGGATTCGGAACTGCGCTGCACCGTAACTTTAAGAAATGGTTTCCCTTCTTCAAGAAGAAGAAGAACCTAAGGGAGCCCGTTATTGATGGATGATGATCCCTGCCGACGAAGTGGTGTGACCTTGTTCAATTCCAAATTGGACCAAAAGGACCCTTAAGCTCCTGGTGGATCGCTATGGCCGTCCTTCCCAACAAATCCTCAGTTTAGTTAATTGGCAAATTGGGGGGGTACCCTTGAAAAGTTATGTGGTTTTATCAAATTTTTCAAGGGATTATGTTTATTGGTTTGCAACTTTGGTTCTTCTTTCATGTACGGGTTTTCTAAATTTTGCTATTGGGTGTATTACTTAAACTCTTTGTTCCATTTTGGCTATAGAATTGGCTTATGTGTTGGATGTTGGGGCCTAAATTAATGACATCCTTATTTCCAATGGATAAAGTCACAAATTGGCTGGAGTTTAAAATTGGGGTAAATTGACTACATCGGATTTTCCCTCGTGTTTGAAATTTCTTTAATTTACATTGGGTTTAAATTGGGTGTTTGGAACTCCCTTGTCGAATTTTGTCGCGTTTGTTTTGTTAATTTCTTCCCTTTGGGCAATTGGTGTTGGGAATTTCCCGTTTTGGGGGTTAGGGAAGATTTGTGGTTGGTCAATTAACCTTCCAAACCAACTTGGGAAATGGTTTTTTGGGGTTTTAATTTATCGCATAAGGAGAAACTTTGGTGGGGTCTAAATTCCTCATTTAATAGATTTTGGGAATTTTTTTTATTACCTATTAAGGAATCTTTCCTTGGTGGGATGCAATAATTCTTCCTTTTTATGGTTTTCCCTTAGCTTGGTTATTTACCCCTAAGGTTTTCCCTTTGGGATGCGGAATCCTTTCCTTGGTGGTGGTTTTCACTTCCTTCCCAAAGTGGAATATTTTTTTAAATTCCCGGGTGGACTGCGGGTTTATGGCCTGTTTGGCCTTAAACCTTCTTCCCAAAATATTTTTGTTTGAAAATTTTCTTGAGGGGGTTTTAAGATTGGAAAGTGATCAGGTCCTAATTCAGAAAACCAAATAGGTTAAGATTGAAAATTTAAATTTGGGCCCGGTTTAAGATTGGCAAGAAAGTCAAGCAACATAATCTGAAACATAATGGTTCAGATCAAACCAACCTAACGATTAAGATAGCCAAATCAACCCAACACTCCGAACCTAATGGAATTACTACGACCTAACAAAATAATTGATTAATGGTTAGATTACAACCCCTCTCCGGGCCAGCGGACTCGAGATCACCCCGGGGTTGGGCTTAGGGTGATGGTGGTAGGATGAACCTTCCCCTCTCCCCGAGCAAATAATAGAGTGGGTTGGTGGGCTCGGGTGCTGGTAGGCGCCTGACCCCCCATTTCTGACAATTTGGTTGGTTCTCGGGAAGTAATTTTTACAGTGTGGGGTGAGGCCCCAACTTTGTTTTGGCCCCACATCATGGCAATTTTTTTTTAACTAGAGTGATCCGGGTTAGTTCCATTCAAATTTTGGTTTTGGATAAAAAACAAGGGCAAAATTTTGGAAAATAGCGTGGATTCCGGGTATTCATTCAATCATAATTATAAAAAGGGAAAGGTGTTTGGATTTTAATAAAATACATTTAGGGTGTCATCAGTCCTTTGGAAAGGATTTGTAATTTGTTGATAAAAACAATTTAGGGTGATCCCAATTCACGGTCTCCTGGCCCCATAGAAACCCTAAATTGTAAAAATTAGGTGGGTCGAAGTCGAGCCCACGTTCATGGGCCCTTGAAGGAATGGGGAAAAAGTGGGTGGGCTAGAGGGAGGCTTGGCGTGGACCGCGTGGTGGTTGAGGGCGGGCGGTTGGGGTGGTGGTGGCGGTCGGGTGGAGTTGATGAAAGTGGTTTGGTTTGCCGGCGGTTGGAAAATTTGCCAGGTGAAAGTGAGTGTGCGGTAGCCTATTTCGTATCAGCGTGGGTCTGAAACATTGCGAAAAAAGAACGCGGCGCTGTAGACCCATGGACCTGTGGCGGTACCATGCACTCCAACACGCCGATACCGGCGCACATCGCGGCCAAGGCGTACCCTGCCGCGCCTTCCCATGCCTCACACACACACACCTGCGCACAACACGCGTCCCTTGGCAGCACCCTTGGGGCATGGAAACTTAACAACCTTTCAATATAAGAGCATGGATTTGTTGGGCTT
This sequence comes from Aegilops longissima, assembly GCA_021605205.1. Classification (NCBI taxonomy): domain Eukaryota; kingdom Viridiplantae; phylum Streptophyta; class Magnoliopsida; order Poales; family Poaceae; genus Aegilops; species Aegilops longissima. Next base: position 24,250,041 of record CM038679.1, on the reverse strand, counting down.
TATTAACCGGTATTAACAACTATCAAATAAGGCACTAATGGATGGGTCCTAATGAACAAACTCGGAGAATCCAACTTGGCTTTCCAAAAGGTTCCTCATCCTGGTTTTGAATCGCGCTTCCGAGCCTGCCCAAAAGGCCCGTTGAAAGGCGCTTGCGTTGGGTCAGCCACTCGGCATTTAAAGAACCCCCTCCTTGGACGGCGCCTATGAAACCCGGCCGGAAAACCCGACACTTAACCCCCTCCATTCAAGGCGGCCCCATTAAACGGCCGGGAAGCCCCGGAAACCCCTTAAACTCCATTTAGCGGCGGCAAAATCCAACCCCCGGCCCCTTCTCCTCCTTAATTTTCCATTTACAATGGCTCAAGGAAGTTACCACACAGCCTTTCCCCCCAACCCCCATTTGGCCTTTCAGCTCGGATATTATTCCCCCAAGCCATTGCCCGCCCAACCCGCCGGTTAACAATTCGCCGCTGACCACCTCCCCCCGCCCGCGCTTGCCGCCCCAGCGGCCGCCTTACACTCGCCGTAGGAGCTCCCAGGCGGCGCCTAAGCTTGGCGGCCGGTCCGCGGGCGCACGGTTTCGTCCGTGTCGCTGCCATCGCCGGGAGTAAAACGCGGAGGCGCCGGGGGCCCATGGGGCCAGCGCCCCGTGTTCGCGGGTTCTGGGATTTAAACGCGAGGCCCGTGGCCCAAACCCCGGGGCTCCGGCGTCCAAGGTGTCTTGCCGGACCTTTCCGGGACCTGGCGACCCTTTACCTTTTCAGTTCGGACACCCGATGGCATTGAAATAATGAATCCGTCGTTGATAAATCCGGTATTTATATGGTTTGTTGTTTATTGAAATACCGTGTTTGTGAAATTTCCGTCGGTTTGGTTGAAATTCCTATTTTTGGCCTTGGTTGGTGAAATTTGCCGGGTTGCGTGATTTACGGCTCGGGGTTATTGACAAAGGCTGTGCGTGGTGCTAATGTGGGTTGGGGGGCTGCGAGGCTTTCCCACTGGTGGAAAGCACGGTGAATGAAAGTTGCCAATTTTGGACTAGGAACCAACATCCCCAGTGCAAACCCTGGCGAAATTTTGCCATTTTTGGTTTAACCCTAGCAAGATCCCTCATTCCCAGAAATTCAAATCCTTTTTTACAAATTTGATTGCCATGGGTATTATTTGTAAAACCCTTGATTGCTCAAGAATTTTTTCAACCCTTTTGTAACAAGGCCAAAACCCATATTTGGTAAAAAAATTAATGCTTCTAAAATTTTCAACCATTTTTTCGGACACCCAATTCCGGTTTAATGTCTTCAACTCAAGTTAACCCGCTGTTTGCGGGTAATTAATGTTTCCTTGCTATTCACTGGAAACACCATTAAACCAATTGTTAATTTGGGCTTTGATTAAGGAAATTGTTTTTGTAGTGGCCTTGCAAAAAAATAAGAAAGTTGGGGATAATTGAAATGTGGTGGTGGTTGGTTAAAATGGGGGAAAATGGAGATGGAAGGTAGGAGGTGGGCTGTTGGTGGTGGGGCTGGGCGGAAGGAGGAGATGGCGCAGCATATCTGGTTTTTCCCAACCCACACCCGTGGGGGCTCCTGGAGATGCGTTGTTTTCCCTTTAAAAACCACGAAAGTGGCTATTTTCCCTCAGTTTTTGAGAAAAGGTTAATCCAGTAGGAGGCGTAAGTTTTCCCCAATAAAAGAACCAAGGATAATAGGGGTGTCAAGTCCCTCGCCTAAAAAATAAAATAAAAGAAATAAAGGGTTTTATTAAAGATGAAAGTAAAATAAAGGAATAAAAATTAATTTTTGGAAATTTTTATAATAAAATAAGAAATAGGTTCAATGTCTTAAGGTAAGATTAATGGGTGGAAAAATTACCGGGCATTGGTAATGAGCTTTTGAGAAATGTATTCTGGGTAAAATCACGTGGCAAAGTAGATTGACCAAGTTATATATTCTAATGACCGTATTAGCATGCTCAAAGTAAGTTCCCGATAATCTTTAATAAAACATGAAGGGATTAAACCATGCAATTGATATTAAACAAAGACGGAATTTAAGTAAGATGCCTTGATTTTGGGAAAACAAAAGATTAAACCCAAAGTTAAGCACTCTCCATTGCTCAATCTTTGGGAAACAAATGAAATTGGAACCCAAAGTAACCTCCATAAAAATTCAAAAGACAAAAATGTTATAGATAAACTTGCAAAACCAAAATCAATTCAAAAAAAATTAAAGAAGATTAAAATGAATAGATCTACAAAACCCAAATTTATAATCAAAAAAAAAAGAAGATTACTAATAGTTACGAAGGTGGAGGAACTACCTGTATGAGATAAAGGGAGAAAGCCCACTGTAATGCTTGGCGAGGTTTAGGAAAACCCCCAGATGGGACTATGGTTAAAAGGTCGTGGAATTTTTAGGATGACAGGTTTAAGCGTGGGATTAGGGAAAAAGGTTCGGGGTGGAATGGTATGATGTGGGGGAGCGGGGGGGTGCTCGGGCCGTGGGCCCATTGGGACACCGTCCTCCTGTTCTCTGGTTGCTTTTTGGCTAGGGTCCAAGTCCTCTGGATTCAATTGTTCCAAAACATTTGGGTTCCCAAGGTTTATTCTTTTATCAAGTTTTTGAAATTCTTAAAAACAGAATTTTGCCTGGAATAGAAATCCAAAATTAAATGTGATTAAAGTTTCATCAAAAAAATAATATGAACAATAAAATTTAATTTGAACAATAGGAATTACAGGGACCAATTACAAAAAAAGTTGGAACGATGCATTTTGGGTCCCTAGATGGGAAGGATCTTACGGGTAACCAAAATTGTTGCCCTAAGAAGGAAACCTGTGGGGCCTACCAAGCAAGCTACGGTAGTTAGTGGCAACTTCATGGGGAACTCTTGACACTCTTCCATGGCCACGGTGGTCCGAAAATTGAACTTGCTTACTCCCTCCCCTCCAGGCGTGGCTCTGGAGGAATTTAATCCTTGTTTATCTCGTCCCTACTACCTTGTTAAATTATCAATATTTAATAAATTTTATACTCCTCTTTACTCAGGCCACTATAAAAAAATTACTATCCCCATTATGGCAATTCAAAATCTCTCCCCAATTGAGGGTATGGTCAATTAATTTCCAACCAAGGTTTGCCAGTAATTAATTTCTCGTTTTGCAAGAACACATGGGACCGCATGACATGCCATGCTCCCCGCCGATCGCTCGGTAAAATCACCTCATTTTTACTACTATACTTCCTCTGTATCGGTTTACATGGCATGCACGTCATTCTAGGTTGAGAATTTAACTGGCTATATATGTGATGAACAGTATATGTTTAGAAACTACATCCGCTTAATAATCCAATGATATACTTTTTGTTACATAGTAACTCAGATTTTGTTAGTCAAATGGATGACCTAGAACTACGTGCATGTCCTATAAACCAAGACGTCTAAAAAAACGAGATGGTGAGGGTAGTTCAGTACGTATCTTTTTAGATCAATATAGTCGGGAATCACCAAGGAGAAAAACCAAGTGGTAGGTTGCACCTGTCGTGTTGGAGTAGCGACTCAAGCAGGGTCAGTCCGCACACGAAATGGCGACATACTTAACAGGACCCCTTGGGCCGACATGTGGCTCATCCACCGTCTTGTTCCATGTGCGATGCACCAAATTACAGTTCGGAGCAGCGGTTGGAATTGGAGGCACCTCGGTCGTAGCGCCACATTAGTAGAAAATGAGCGATGAGGGGTCAAATCACAAAGCCCCACCTTTCCCGCATTAAGATGGACGGACGAAGCAACCATCATTTCACTCTAGGGCGCAAGAGCATAAAGAAAAGAGAAAACCAATGATGCGTGCGGCAGCTACCTAGGGCACCCTAGGGTAGGGGTCTCCACTACAGATCATTTTTTTTAAAGCGCCTCCACTACAAATCGGCTTCTCCCTCGTCCTCTTGAAGAAAACAGATGATGCGTGCGGCGGTAGGGTTTGTAGGAGTACTACAAGGGCGTGCGGGGCCACGTCGTAGTAAACAGGAGAGGGATTGAGTTCGAGTCGACGCCTTAAATATGTGTGGTCCGCTTGGTTTTAGGGGAACGAGGCAGCATTTTTGGTTCAGGGACCAGTGGAGATATAGTACATACAAAAAATTGTGGACGTAGGTTCGACCGAAAGGCAATGATGCATGGGCCCTGCATTTTGATATACCCGGGGCCGCATGAAATTTGCTACTCTACTCAAAACTAGTAAGGTACACATGCATTGAACGCATGAGATTTCGAAACCAAATTATGAATAAATACACACTATAGCATGTAAAGCTTTGAGTCATATATGCATGATGTAGATGTTCGTTTAGTTCTTATAGTTCATCTCATTCAAAATCAATTAGTTTTATAAAAATGTTAAGATTCATGGGGTTGTGCATTGTAAAGCATAAAGTAAAAAACAAATAATGGAAATTCATTTAGAAAAAAATCAATTATGATACGGAAGATTCTAGAACAAAGGAGAAGTGCTTGTTTTTTGAGGTTCGTGCATTATGCTTAAGTTCAACCATGGAGTCTTCTAAATTGTACATGTGGCAGATCTGGTGGAATGTTGGTGATATCCAACGGCCAGTAGTGCTCGGATTTTCCATCCCTGCACTGTCGGATTAGCTTCATCCAGTGACCATCTTTCAAGTTATGCGCACACTATATAGTTCTTGTGCCATAGTTGCATGTCTTGGAAAAAAGCTACTGGTGGGTTGTACTAGCTATTTAGGAATAGAAGATGTATACATGGAAGTTGTAGGAAAAGGGTTGACATGGAGTATCTCAATTCCTATGAGTATGGATTGGAAAAGAGATGTCATTTGGTTGACATCATATGAACTTTTGTATTGAATCTATAGATGACATGTATCTCAATTCCTATGAGGAGGGATTAGAAAAGAGATGTAATTTTGTTCATATCATAGGAACTTTTCTATTGAATATACGATACTGTTTATTTTCCTTTGAAATCATGGGAGTATAGGAATCCATTCATATGAACCAAGTGTGTCTAAAGCTATAGAAATGATATCATGTTTATTTCCTTTGAAATGTGGAGTATATGAATCTATTCCTATGAACCAATTGGCTCTAAAGGAAAAAATCCTATAAAAATCATATCATATAGAGTTCCTATGATATTCCTCCACACCAAAGGATGGTTGAAATTGTTCCAGGTGATACGATGGTCTTTCTTTGTAGACTCCTCCCCCATCTTTATAGTTACCCCTCGAAGATGAATGAAATGATATATACAGGGTATTCTAAATGTGCAATTTGGTACACGAAAACTCGGTAAAAGTTTGCGAGGTTCGAATTTTCAATAAAGCTATATGCACTGCATTTTGGAACGGAGGGAGCATACGACAGTTGCTAACACTCACGTGTGTAGGAGGAGTGGTTGTTCTGTTAAATGACATGGCAAAACTGACACTGTCGGATGCCGATCTAACGGTTCTTACGACGTTCATCAGGAAAAGGCTTGTGGCGAACATTTGCCGGATAATGATTTACGGACACATGCATTGCATGATACGTGCCCCCCTCTCTCTCACGCACACGCACCCTCCCGAGTCCTCTCGCACCCACCGTCTATCTGCAGGTAGACATCACACACATATGTGCTCTTCACACCCTACCCTCAGAACTTCTAAAAAACAAAAGACGCCGCGCACATTTTATTTAGGTCACACGTCACACACTTATACTATTACTCTTGTGGCGAACGTTCTTTGGGCATAGTATATTGTACTCTCACGGAGATAAGCGGTGCATGCACGCACTAGTTCTCTCACACCCACTCGCGGGTACACGTAGGAGCACATTTTTTTGGAGCTGGTACAACAAAATCACTCCACTATATATATAAGCAGGAGCCTTAGCGCTTGCTTTACTAGGGTTCCTCTCGTTCACTCCCTCATGCTCTCCAGATCTAAGCAAGACATAGGTGGCCACACTCTCTCTCAGCTCAGGCTGGTCACAAATCTGGCCGGACAACCTCGACCGGGGCAGGGTGTAGGTGCATCGTTCACGCTGTCGTCGGCGGCGAGGGCGGAGACCAACGGCTGCCCGCGTGTCCTGATCGACGGCCATGCCGTTCTCTCCGAGAGAGCGCCGACTCTGGAGGGCCTCCAACCCCTTCTTCCTCCCTGCGGTATTGTGGCCAAGATGCGGCCTCCCGACACCGTCTTTGCCACATGCCGACGATCTTCAGGTATATATTCCTTCGAAACCTGCCTTGCTCTACTGCCCCAGCTCCCCACTTGGCTTCGTGTGGATCTTGTTCTACTTCCGTCCGCTGTTCCAAAGCCACATAGACTTTTACTGTTATTAGAGGTAAAGCTAGTTCATACAATTGACTCTAAGAGTTGGTTCAAATAGGGAAAAAAGTGGGAAAGCTGTAGCATGAATCTAGGACTTGGTTCTAAGAGGAAACGGGGGAAAGTAGTAGATACTGGCTACCCAACCGGTCTCTTGGTTGAAAAGACGAAGAAAGCATGGTGGATGACGAAGGGTGGGGGGAAGTGGACCTATCTCTTGGTTGAAAAAGGAAAGAAAGTGACGGTTGTTGGGGGACAACACAAATGAGAATGAGCAGGTCTAGATTTCCTGTGCTCACATAGCAAAATGTCGCCGAGGAGATAAAAATGGGACAAATGCAGACATGCTGCCTGAGTGTTTGCCGCTCTCGGCAACCACATCTGCCTCACCACTTTATGCCTCTGCTGTCCCTACGCCCATATCGCTACCGTTAATGTAAAATCACATGAAGCATTAAGCAATGCCACCTAATGTCACTATAAGTAATGGTCTAGTGCCATCAATAAATTGAAGCAATGCCACCACCATTTTATGAAGTGCTTCCGTCTTGCATTATTTCCCATGAATTGTGTTTTTGCAGTTACACTTAAATCTCACACCGCTAACATTGCTTCATCCCAGTGGAACTGCACAAATTTGATTGCACATTTACCGACCATGTGCTACTCTCATGACAAGAATACTAATGCTATTGTTCTCGCATGTTAATCTAGTGGCGGTGTTGATGTGATGTGATGCTACTTACTTAAGGACACTTTCATCTTGCCAATCTAGTGCCAACTATAACACAATAGATGCTGCTGTTAATCATACGCCATCGCAAATATCTCACCTTTGCTTAAATAACCAGATTTCAGATTTGCGCAAACAAGGATGTTTGTCTCCATATCGTTTCGGGATGTTTATCTCCGTATTGTTTCTATCCACGCAATCAAAAGCACACACCTCAGTTTTAGTAGAATTGCGCAAAATGAGATGGCTATCCCTCGTTGCCGTCGTCTAACCACCCGTCTTCCAGGTATTCCTACATTGGTAGTTACTAGTTAGAATGACCAACGCAATATCAAAGAAGTTGATTCGTACGTTTTACTTCCTGATTGCAGTGTAGGGACGAGCGAAAACTACTGCATCCTAGTCCAGAATGCACTTTCTACCACTACAAAAAAATACACTTCCGTGATGATAAGTGTTTGTCATAGTAGGTTGCGTTTTTTGTCATGCATGTACATCCATGACGATTTTATGAGAGAATCAAGATAGTCGTACATGTGCTATCGTAGAAGTGTTCCATGACATTACCAAAATTATCATCACGGAAGTGTGCACTTCCATGACGATAAATCGCGCGTCACAGGAGTGCTTTCGTCAAGGGTGACCGACACGTGGCATCCACCGTAACAAAACGCCGTTAAGCTATCGGGTCGGGTTTTGGATCCGATAACCCATTAACAGCCCTGACCAATGGGGATTTTCCACGTGTAAAATCATCATTGGCAGGAGGAAACACGTGTCGGCTCATCGTTGGGACAAATGTCATCCACTCATTGGACAGAAGGCGCCTATGATATGTCAACATGTGGCACGGCCCAACAGAGGCCCATTCCTGTGAAAAGGCCAACCCGTTTGACTTGGTAAAAAGGTGGCGAGCTGGCCCATGGAAAGCCTGTTAACGGCCTGTTCGCATATAGCCCATTTACAGCCCGGTAACCCAAGGCCCGTTATGCCCTATCCGAATTAGGCCCAGTAGCGTCATCTAGACCATCCAATATGATTCCAGCCTATTTTCACTTCTGGCCCATGTATGGCCCATGACGTCTTTCGGCCCATATGAGGCCCTATGTAACTCTTGGCCTATTAACGGCCCGTGGTGAAACCGCCCGTAATGAACAAAGTATCACTTTAGACCCATTAACGGCCCGTGGTGAAACGGCCCGTAATGAACAAAGGTATCACTTTATACCCATTAACGGCCCGTTATTCCGCTGGGCCATTTCCAGCCCATGTTATCTTTCGCCTTCTCAAAGCCCATTTATTCTTGGGCTCATTTCAAGATTCGCTTACTTACGACCCGTTCGCTATTTTCGCTAGGGTCAAATTCAGCCCGTGGTTACTGTCGGCCTGTTTGTGGTCCGTTAGTATGTTGGGCCGTTTTCATAGCGTCATCAAATACGACCTATTAACGATGGCCCGTTATGGTCGGCCCATGAACGGACGATTCCAACTCTAGCCCGTTTACGGCCATAATGCGACTGTTATTGGCCCATGTTTGCTGTCGATCATACGGCCAGATAAGGCCCATTGATGATACGGCCTGTAGAAGGCCCATTGTTTCTACGGCCCGTAGAAGGCCCATTGTTTCTACGGCCCGTAGAAGGCCTACTGTTTCTATGGCCCGTAGAAGGCCGACTATTTCTACGGCCTATAGGAGGCCAGTGTCACTATAGTAAATAGTAGCCCATGGTTATTGTGGCCTAGTTTTAAAAAATAGGTTATTGCAGCCACTAGCAAACCACGGAAAAAGAACTGCACTGACTACAAGCAAACAAATAAACAAGACAACAAGGAAATAAATAAGCAAGCAACTTATGCTAGGCTATCATGGCTATTACATATTACATCCACTGGGCATCAAAGTTCGCCACCAAAGGCAAATATAGGGAACAAAGCAGATATAAACGCCAAGAGCAAAACAAGTCCGAACTGAAACCACTTGAAAGAGTTCAAGAAACAATATCCTGGTACCCATAATGTCGGCAAGATGCTTAGCAAGCTTATTAACTTTCTCTTGTTTGGTGCTTAAATCCTCCAGTAACTTCATTGCACAAGAAAGTACGATCTGAATTCTGCAGGACTTCCCAGTCCTTGACTTCTTGCCAAAGACACCGATCGATGCCTTTCAGCTTGTAGCTGAGATCAAGAAGCCAAAGTGATTCAGCAGCGAGTTCGAAGAGCTTGTGCCAGTGATGATCGCCAAGAACTCAACACTACATCAACGCAGGATCGTGGGGTTTTCTCACGCCTACAAGATCGCTTTTATCACCTTTCTTGGAGACCAACAAGGTTGTCTCACTATCTTGAACCTTATCTGCATTACTTTCTCTACCATTGCATAGTGGGTGCTCTTCTCCAATATTCTATTTTCATACTACAAGAGAAACAAGCATACATCACAGGTTTAGCTTGTAGTATACTGAAACTCATTTTGGTAAACCGTTCAGTTGTAAGGTGGACAGGATAACAACATGAAACAAACATATATCTATGTACTATGGTCACCGTATTGTCCATATCATTCTAGTTTATGTTCCCTAATCAAGATAGAGACACAGCTCAACTCATATATTTTTAAGACACAGAGAAGATAGACAGTAATATAAGTGTGAGAAACTACACAAGATTGGCAGCACTTGTAATGTGCATCACATGAGAACATAACTGTTTATACAACTTAAACTGAAATCAACATAGAGCAAGAAGTTAGAACAACAATCCAGTTAAAGAAATAGGTTTAAAACATGCCTGTTGCGCCATTGGAGATTCAATTGGATCCTTCAAATTCGAAAGTAGTTGGTATGAGTAAATATAGTGATGCAACAGCAAAGGAGTATGGACCATAGCTACGGAATCTGACCTGAGAACAGTTGCTCTTCTAATTTAAACGTGGAGTTTGGGTTAGCTGTGGCGGTCTTCGTGCTTTGGGCACTGCAGTAGCTTTACAAACTGCTCGTGTGGCGGTACTCTGTGGTGGACATGGTGCTTTGTCAACTATAAGTGGGTTACTATCCGTTGGGGCTACGGTTAGATGGGTTGTAGCTGGTTCTCTACCCAACGGTGTAAGTGTGCAATCTAGAAGAGTCTCGATTATGTGTGGTGGGGCTAGTTTGTGGGCCAGTACAACCATGGTTCTATCTGCATCGATGGGTAGCATTGTCTTTTGTGAAGAACGGGTTTTTGCTCCCTTAGATACTTCCATCACCCCCTCCAATTCAAATGGCTGATAGACAAGAAAAGAAATTGAACGTATAGAAATTGTATGATAGACAGATGTGGTAATTCACATATATGTTGTCTAACCAAACAAGACAGCATGACACAATTTCACATATATGATGCCTAACTAAACAGGATAGCATGACACAGTTTCAGATATATGATGGATAACTTAACAGGATATAATGGCATAATTCAACATATGATGAGTACCTAAACAGGATGACATGAAAAAACTATATGATGTCTTTCTAAAATAGGTTGGGATGAAATAATTCACATACATGTTGTCTAAGTATATAGGATGGCATGATATAATTGACATAATTGGTTCATATACTAAGCAGCTGGCACTCGCATGTATGATCTCTAAACTAAGCAGATAGAGTTCAATATTGTGCATATGATGTCTAAACTAAGCACTGCAAGACACCATATGCATCATATGAGAAATATAAACATTGCAACTTAGAGCATACACCTCGGGTGGGATATAGGACTAGTCATCTGTCTCGCATCCTCCTCCGAGGAGCTCCCGTAACCATCGAGATATATGCTTCAACAGTACCATTGCCTCTCTCAAGACCTTGTTTTCACTCCGCATCTTTCCATAACCGCTCAAATGGTTGATACACATGAAGAGTAGTTCAATACACATGATTGTCGACAAATGGAATACGTAATGAAAAAAAAGATGCCATGAGATAATTCACATATATGATGCCTGCCCATGGCGGTGCATAATTCACATATATGATAACTGGCTGAAAAACATGGCATTGCATAATTCACATATCTGATATAGAAAGCAAACAGAGGCATTCACACAAAGCATGTCTAATCTAAGCGGATGGCATGGCAATGCAAGACACCATATGCATGATATGAGCAATATAACCCAGCCAAGTTAGAGCATGCACCTCGGGGGATACGACCGGTCATTTCTCTCTCAATCCTCCTCGAGGAGCTATCGTAGAATCAAGAAGAAATCTGCATCGACATGTAGCACTCGATCGCTCGAAGACCTTGTTTTCACTCCAGATTTTCCCATGACCGACTCAAATGGCTGATGCACAGGAAGAGTAGATGAATGTATAAAATTGTTGACACATGGAATACATTATGGAAAAAATATGGCACGATACAATTCACATATAGGATGACTGGCTAAACAGGATGGCATTGCATGATTCACGCATATGATGCCTGTCTAAAGAAGATGGCATTGCATAATTCCCACTCCCTCCGTTCCTAAATATTTGTCTTTTTAGAGACTTCAAATGGACTACCAAATACGGATGTATATAGACATATTTTAGAGTGTAGATTCACTCATTTTGTTCCGTATGTAGTCACTTGTTGAAATCTTGTAGCGACCTGACCCAAAATCGGTCAAATCTCTGTGTCTGTACCATCCCAAGATCATGCTGGTACTCACAGTACATCGATGAAATAATCAAAGTTCAATCACACCTGAATTTATTACACGATTCTCATATAGAGTCTTTATTACAATAGAATAAATTCGGCCGAAGGCCAACTCATGAGAAATAAACTAAATAAGTTGCGGAAGCGAGATTTAAATAGCGAGTCCATCCGACTCCAAGGGAAATCGCCAAGCGAGCATAGCCTCACTCTGATCGAATAAATCTCGCAACATAAGACGTTGCAGCCGTGTAGGTCAGCTTTTGAATAAGCTGGCAAGTCATGAAGAGAATAACAATAATAAAATTTCTAACACTATATGCATTTTGGCTGGGGGCTCTAAGTTTCATCATTTTGCTAAAAGCCGTTTTTCCCTACTACAAAGGACTTGCTTGCAAATTACTACAAATTGTTGGTAGTTATTGAGATGGTTCCGCCAACCAAAGTCTCATTCCCAAATTATTAAGTCATAACCCCTCAATTAATTTATTAATTACAATGTTGAGATTTCAATACTTCAAAGTTCCAGAGGCTCAAATTGTCCGTGAATCGGGACACGGCTAATCGATTAGATCTTTAACTCTGCAGAGGTTTCCGTGACTTTACCCGCAAGAATCATTCCTCCTTTTAAGTCTTCGCACTTCATGGTGTTTGAAGACGGATGAATGAAACAGGTCTTCCAAAGAGTTCTTCCGCCACCGCCGTACCCATCCAATCCTACCGCTCTTCTACATCTCGTAGTACCGTCCGGCCAGCGTCACAACTAGGGTTGACCCAGCCAGAGCCCATAATGGCTTGCGGCTGCATGTAAGCTTCCGTCAATGGGCATCCATCCGTCTCTTCGTGGCTGGGTGAAGCTTTCCGCAAGATGTCATGGCACTTCTCCATGCATCCCGGCCAACCACTGGGTTCTCCAGGGTGCCCGTCAACCATCCTCCACCCAGTAGTGAATTCCGAAGTCCATCTTGATCTTGAAGTTCATGGGGTTGTCATCATCATTGACTCTCACATATTTCTTATGAATTTCACTCAACCAAACCCGTCTACGAGCATAGCAAAATAAACTACTTCGTCCCGGGGTTATGGTAACAAGGGGGTTGGTTCAACCTACCACATGATACTACTCAAGAACATAACTTCAAAATTTCAACTACTGCATGCATGGTGGGGTGGTATAATTTCTAATGCACAGAATCATAGGTATGGAAAATAACATGATCAAGACTTGCCTTGCTGATGATCCTCGTGGGCTAGGGATTCGTAGTAGCAAGCTTCGCACTCCGGAAACTCTACCGAGACAAACAATAATCACAATAAGCATATAGCATAAGATCACTTAACATAGCAACATAGTAACATAACACACCAAACAAACAAATCAAAACCCAAAGGAAAACTCAAAGAAATTCAACTCAAAGTTTTTTTCCTACTTCAAGCAACACTAGAAATAGTTTTACATAACAAAAATTTTCTTAACATAACCTAATCATGGATTTATGTTAACTAAACAGAAAATATTGCATTAATCAACTAGGAGCAAAAATAATTAATTTAAAAGCTAAAATAAAACTCCTATTAGGCCTAATTCAATTTCTATTAAGAAAAATAAAATAAAGGTTTTATTTATTATAAATAAAAGTTCATACTCTAAAGTGACAGAAACTAACCTAGGATAATCAATCACATGTTAAAATAAATTTATTTACTAATTAAAATACTAGGAAAACAGTAGCTAGTTAATTAATTAAGAATAACAAGATTCTGCTAGAAACTATTTTTTTATAAATCCTAAAATACCCAAATTAATTCCTACGGTTAGGTAATGTCAAAATAAAGTTGGGACAAAAGAATCATTAAAAATAATTTTCCTAGCTCATTTTATAGCAGATTTACTATTCTGTCTAAAACTAAAATAAAGCTATTCTAAATAATTTTAACATAGCTAATTATATTTTCTACAGAAACTATAGGAAATTTGTAAACCAACAAAAAAAGAATCACTTAAAAATATTAAGTAGAATAAAAGTTATGAATTTTTCAAATCTGGAACTATTCTGTTAAAACAGAAAAAACGAAAATAAAGAAAAATGGCCTAATGGGCCTAACTAACGCACTGCGCGTAATATAACTAAAACGGGCCTAGGGTTTAAAAGAATCGGGCCGTTCTAAAAAATAAAACCCTAACTTAAACTAAACCGGACTAAACCGGAGCGAACCGGTTTTATTTAAAAGAACTTACCCCTTCGGGGGGGTTCTAATCTAGGCCGTCTAAACGAGATCGGACGGCGGAGAGAAGCTCCGGCGACTTACCGGAGTTCGATGGCGGCGGCGGCTCGGGCGGCGAGTGTCCCGACGTCTCCGGTGGCCGGGGGCGTCGGCGGAGTGGTCCGGCGGGTGCGGGGCGACGAGGGGGGGGTTCTAGTGGAGTCGGTGGAGCTCGGGGTGGGCTAGGGCGACGGCGGCGAGGCAAATGGCGGCGGCGGCGCTCGCAACTCCGTGAGTGCCAAGCGAGAGAGGGGTCCGCGAGGGGCGAGGGGGAAATGGGGAGGGTACTTATAGGCGGGGTGAGGGTTGAGCGAGGGGGCAATCGGGAGGGGATCGAATCCCGGATCCTTCGGGATCCGGCGAGCGGCGGCGCGGCGAGGTGGCGTGGGCGAGGGGTTGAGGGAGGTGGGGGCCCGCCTGGCAGTGAGGGAGAGGGGAGTGCGGCGCGGTCGGTCGACCGACGCGGAGAGGTTTCGGGCGAGGGGAAGATGGGCTGGCTCATTGGGCCGTCATTTGGCCAGTGGGCTGCCACCGGCGCGGGTGAGTGGGCGGCCAGTCTTTGGCTGGGCTACCGGCTGGCCGATGCACTGCATTTTTCTTTTTTTCAAATTTTATTTTTTGAAAAACAAAAACAGAGATAAAATATAAACTATAAATATTTTATATAGGACATATATATACCAAAATGATCAGGGGAATATTCCCTATCATTTGAACATTTTTCCAGGGAAATCCAAAGTTTATAAAAAATCATTTTTTTCCAAAATTCAAATAAAACTCAAATTTGAATTCAAAACTTTTGGCATTGCTTTCCTCTGATATTTTTGGAGTGTCATGTTTACTCCTCTCATACTTTTGCTCAAGTATTTATCGCATAGTTTTGAAATGATTCCCACTTGCCAAAGTTTGAATTCAAATTCCAAAACTCAAAATCCTCTGAAACTTCAAATGGCACTCAAATTCAAACAGAATGCATAGATGCTTAGCTATAATAGTAAAACATTCCAAATAGGAAATTTGGGATGTTACAAACCTACCACCTTAAGATGAATCTCCCTCGAGATTCGGGTTGGCTAGCAAATAGGTGTGGGTGGTCTCAAGAAGGTCTTCTTCTCGCCCCGTGTGGCTTCCTCTTGGAGTGATGACTCCACAAAGACCTTGCAAAACTTGATGACCTTGTCTGCGGGTGACTCTGCTCGCAGTCTCGAGAATTCGGACGGGTTTCTCCTTATAAGTCAGATCACCGCTGCTGTATGGCCTCTAGGGGCACTTTGTGTCTCTCAACGGAATATCGCCATGTCGGCATGACACTTCTTCACCGAGAAACATGGAAGACATCATGAACTCCGCACAATCCTTCCGCAATTCCAACTTGTAAGCAACTTCTCCACGACGTTCGAGGATTTTGTACGGGCCAATGAATCGGGGTGCTAACTTCCCTTTGACACCAAACCTCTTGATTCCACGAAGTGGAGACACACGAAGATATGCTCGGTCTCCGACTTTGTAAGTTACTTCCTTGCGCTTACTGTCGGCATAACTCTTCTGTCTCGACTGAGCTATCTTGAGTCTGTCCCGAATCAGCTTGACTTTCTCTTCGGAATCTCTGATAAGGTCGGAACCGAAAAGTGATCGATCTCCAACACTATCCCACAAAGAATGGTGTTCTCGCACCTCCTTCCGTATAGAGCTTCGAAGGGGCCATCTTCGATCGATTGATAACTGTTGTTGTATGAGAATTCTGCGTATGGCAAATTATCATCCCAGCTAGACCCATAGTCTATCACACAAGCTCTCAACATGTCCTCCAAAATCTGGTTGACTCTCTCGGTCTGTCCATCTGTCTGCGGATGAAAAGCTGTACTGAACTCCAGCCTTGTACCCAAAGTTTCATGCAACTGCTTCCAAAACTTTGAGGTAAACTGCGTTCCTCTATCTGACACGATTTTCCACGGAACTCCATGTAGACATACGATCGTGGTCATGTATATCTTGGCCAACTTAGCACTGGTATATGTAGTCTTCACGGGAATGAAGTGAGCTACCTTGGTCAAACGATCAACCACTACCCAGATGGAATCATAACCTGAACGGGTTCTGGGTAATCCTGTGATAAAGTCCATTCCAAGTTTCTCCCATTTCCAATCGGGAATCGGCAAAGGTTGAAGTAACCCTGCTGGCTTCTGATGTTCTGCCTTTACTCGTTGACAAACATCGCATACTGCTATGTATTCGGCAATATCCCTCTTCATACCTGTCCAGCAGAAACTTTCCTTCAAATCCAGATACATCTTGGTGTTACCTGGGTGAATCGAGTACGGTGAATCATGAGCCTCCTGAAGAATTAGCTTCCTGAGTTCGGGATCATTGGGCACATAAATACGATCCTCGAACCATATAGTTCCGTGTTCATCCTTACGGAACCCTTTGGCTTTTCCTTCATTCATCTTTTGCTTTATCTCATCAATTTCCTTGTCCAACTTCTGAGCTTCACGAATCCTTTCGGCCAAAGTGGACTGAACTTCCAGAGTTGCAACATATCCTCTCGAACTATCTCCACCGGAGATCTCGAGGTCATCGACTAACTCCTGGGGTAATCCTCCTGCTGTAAGAGTATTCACATAACTCTTACGGCTCAAAGCATCTGCTACAACATTAGCCTTACCTGGGTGGTAATGCAATCTCATGTCATAGTCCTTGATTAACTCTAGCCATCTCCTCTGCCTGAGGTTCAACTCTTTCTGCGTGAAAATATACTTCAAGCTCTTGTGATCTGTGTAAACATCACAATGGTTTCCGATGAGAAAATGTCTCCAGGTTTTGACTGCATGCACTACGGCTGCTAATTCCAAATCATGTGTGGCATAATTCATCTCGTGAGGTCGTAGCTGTCTGGAGGCATAAGCTACAACTTTTCCTTCCTGCATGAGCACTCCTCCGAGTCCTTGACGAGAAGCGTCACAATAAACCTGGTATTCCTTGTGTATGTCCGCAAAATCAATCTTTGGGCTGTGACCAAACGTTTCTTCAATTCCTGAAAACTGGCTTCACAATCCTCGGTCCAAACATACTTGACTTCCTTCTTCAACAACTCAGTCATGGGCTTGGCAATCTTCGAGAAGTTCTCAATAAACCTCCGATAATATCCTGCGAGTCCGAGAAAACTGCGGATCTCCTTGACTGAGGTGGGTGACTGCCAATCGGTGACTGATTCAACCTTAGCGGGGTCAACTTCTATTCCTTCTCCTGAAATAACATGTCCGAGGAATCCGACTTCCTTCAGCCAAAATTCACATTTACTGAACTTGGCATACAACTGATGTTCTCGAAGTTTCTCCAGAACTAGACGCAAATGTTCCTTATGCTCTTCCTCGCTCTTGGAGAATATCAGTATATCATCGATGAACACCACGACAAACTTGTCCAGATATTCCATAAATACCTTGTTCATCAAATTCATGAAGTATGCAGGGGCATTAGTCAATCCAAATGACATGACGGTATACTCATATAAACCATACCTGGTAGTGAATGCTGTTTTGGGTATATCCTTTTCACGGATCTTCAACTGATGATACCCTGATCGAAAATTGATTTTGGAGAATACCTTGGCTCCTAGTAGCTGATCAAATAAGTCATTAATCATCGGCAGAGGGTACTTGTTCTTGATGGTCACTTCGTTCAACGCACGATAATCCACAACCATCCTCAAGGTTCCATCCTTCTTCTCTACCAAAAGAACTGGGGCTCCCCAAGGTGATGAGCTTGGCCGAATATATCCTTTCTCCAATAACTCATTAATTTGATCCTTGATCTCTTTCAACTCGTTCGGTGGCATCCGATAAGGTCTCTTGGATATTGGGGCTGTGCCGGGCAATAACTCAATCAGAAATTCAATGTCCCTGTCCGGTGGCATTCCTGGTAATTCCTCCGGAAACACATCAGGAAAATCTTGCACTACTGGCACTTCCTCCCGAACAACTCCCGTGAGGGAATGCACCTGATTCTTCATCTGACTATGCCTGGCTACATACTTGATCTTCTTCTGCTCCGGGGTGGTGAGCAGAATAGACTTGCGGGCACGATCTATGTTCCTTCAAACTTCGTCAACTAATCCATGCCTAGGATTACATCCAAGGTCTGGGTTTCCAATACTATGAGGTCTGCGGAAATTTATGGTTCCCGATGTTGAGGGTTGCATGACAGCCTAAGCCTGCCATCATTTCTCCTCTGCGGCGAACCGACGCCAAGGGGGCTTCTAAGGGTTTTAGTGGGCAACCCGTATTTTTCCACAACTACCCTTGATATGAATGAATGCGTTGCACCGTAATCAAAGAGTACCAATACTGAACGTGAATTCAATAAAAACTTACCAACCACGATGTCTGGCTGATCATAGACGTCCTCCACGTCAATGTGGTTCACCTAAGCACGAGGGAAAGGGTTGGGCTTCTTCGCTGAGCTTCCATTGCCGTTTCCATTCCTTTGCTTGGCCTCCGGGCAGTCGGTGGCATAGTGCCCTGTTTTCTGGCACTTGAAGCAGGTGATGTGGCTCAGATCCTTCGGAGCCGGGGCAGGACGATGCTGGTTCCCATTACCGTTTCCATTGCCGTTGCCACTGCCTGACTTGTTGTCCTGGTGGCGGTTGTTCCCATTTCCTCCATGGTTATGACCTCCATGGTTGTGATGGGTGTGCCCTCCTGAGTATGGGGCATATCGGGGCTTCTGCTGAGCTCCTGAGTTGTGCTTCCCCTGGCTGCACTTCCTCTTGCGGCTATCAATCTGCTGCTGCTTGCCTTCAAGTATGGTGGCCTTATCTACCAGCTCCTGGTAGTTGGCGAAGGTAGCCACCATAAGCTGCATTCCCAGCTCGTCATTGAGTCCCTCGAGGAACTTCTCCTGCTTTACGGCATCTGTGGCCACATCATCAGGGGCATAACGAGCTAGCTTGCTGAACTCATCCACGTACTGCGCCACAGTACGGTTCCCCTGGCGTAAGTTGCGGAACTCACGCTTCTTCAGACTCATGGCTCCAGCTGAAACATGAGCGGTGCGGAAGGCCTGCTGGAACTGATCCCACGTGATGGTGCCAATGGGATAAGTGGCGGTGTAGTTCTCCCACCAAGAAGCTGCAGGTCCATCAAGTTGATGTGCGGCAAAGCGCACCTTTTCTGCATCAGTGCATCCAACAGTGATTAGCTCTCTTCCGACCTTGCGGATCCAATCATTGGCCACAATCGGCTCGGTCTGCTAGAGAACACCGCGGATTCAGCCTTAGGAATCGAGTCAAATTGTCAGCAGGGGTGGTGGCGGTGGATTGTTGTTGTTGTTGTTCGATTACGGATGAGTATCTGCATGAGTGCATTCTGCTGCTTTGGAGTAGCTGGGTGAGCTCCGGCGGAAAACCGGTGTCAGGTCTCGGAGGCATCTGGTGTTTTGGAGTGGATGAGAAAATTAGAATAGAACAATGGTCTAATGAGAAATAACACTACCATATGAATGCACAATCATAAACACACCAATCATTTATTCATTCCACTCAAACATGGTTCAATCTCGATTACAAAAGCTCACGACTAATCGAAAATATCGGCCTAACTGATCGACGAAAAAGTAAAATAACATGGTGGTCGACTAAATGTCTTCATCAATAATCCTTGCATCCTCTGGTGCGATGTCCTCCAGTGTGGCGTCCTCTGTTACGGCGCCTCCTCTTGCGGCTTTCTCCAGTGGAACTCCCTTCATAATCCTGATCATTGCTCACGAGGGGTCCGTCATCTCCACTCGGAAAAAGGTCCTCTCCCAAGTCCATCTTTTCCTCTATTGCGGCAAGCTTCATCTTCAGGTCGTCGACTCTCTCCATGAAGTCCACGACTTCTTCCTCATGGTTAAGGAAGTCTGCGTGTGCCTTCTCCTCCAGTTCCAGTTCACGGAACAATAGCCTCCTGTGTACCTTCGAGCTACGGCGAGTCTGGATCTCCCGTTTCCTGAGGAGACACTCCAAGTCCTGGACATAAGAGAGAATGGAGTCGTCCTCCACGGTACGGATGATATCTCCATTCCTTGCTCTGCGTGAAACCATGGCGAGGTCTGATGGATCGAGCTCGGCCCTGTACTCTTCTCGGAGATGTCCAAGGGCACGATAGATCGCCATGTCCCTTCCGAGGATCCAGTTGAAGTCGGTGAACTCAAAGTCAATAGGCTCCGTATGTCCTCCGAAGATTCTCCCTGGAATATGCACTTCAATCCTGTAGCGGGTGTCCGTCGGAAGTGCATTGGTTGGCTTCCCGGTGATCGAGGGCAGAGCAATCTTCAGCTTCTTCACCATCTGGACCATCTGGCAAAACTCCGGTAGTAAAACTGGGGTGAACTCGACGGCCATCTAAAATGTTGAAAAATCGGAGAGGAGTCAGAAATGAACAGGGGAGAATTATGGAATGATAAGGATATAAAGTAAATAGTCTCTTCCTATGGCTTTCCGATCCTAGGGGTTACGTCCTACGGTCAGCGTGTGCTCTGATACCATCTCTATAGCGACCTGACCCAAAATCGGTCAAATCTCTGTGTCTGTACCATCCCAAGATCATGCTGGTACTCACAGTACATCGATGAAATAATCAAAGTTCAATCACACCTGAATTTATTACACGATTCTCATATAGAGTCTTTATTACAATAGAATAAATTCGGCCGAAGGCCAACTCATGAGAAATAAATTAAATAAGCTGCGGAAGCGTAGACGAAATAGCGAGTCCATCCGACTCTAAAGGGCAATCGCCAAGCGCGGAGCGTAGCCTCACTCCCGATCGAATAAATCTATGCAACATAAGACGTTGCAGCCGTGTAGGTCAGCTTTTTGAATAAGCTGGCAAGTCATGAAGAGAATAACAATAATAAAATTTCTAACACTATATGCATTTTGGCTGTGGGGCTCTAAGTTTCATCATTTTGCGAAAAGCCAGTTTTTCCCTACTACAGTGGACTTGCTTGCAAATTACTACAAATTGTTGGTAGTTATTGAGATGGTTTCGCCAACCAAAGTCTCATTCCCAAATTATTAAGTCATAACCCCTCAATTAATTTATTAATTACAATGTTGAGATTTCCGAATACTTCCAAGTTCCAGAGGCTCAAATTGTCCGTAACCGGGGACACGGCTAATCGATTAGATCTTTAACTCTGCAGAGGTTTGCGCACTTTACCCGCAAGAATCATTCCTCCTTTTAAGTCTTCGCACTTCATGGTGTTTGAAGACGGATGAATGAAACAGGTCTTCCAAAGAGTTCTTCTCCCCACTGCCGTACCCATCCAATCCTACCGCTCTTCTACATCTCGTAGTACCGTCCGCCAAAGATCACAACTAGGGTTGACCCAGCCAGCCCATAATGGCTTGCGGCTGCAGAGTAAGCTTCCGGTCAATGGGGCATCCATCCGTCTCTTCGTGGCTGGGTGAAGCTTTCAGCAAGATGTCATGGCACTTCTCCATGCATCCCGCCAACCACTGGGTTCTCCAGGTGCCCACAACCGCCCTCCACCCAAAGAGTGAATTCAAGTCCATCTTGATCTTGAAGTTCATGGGGTTGTCATCATCATTGACTTTCACATCTTTCTTATGAGTTTCACTCAACCAAACCCGTCTACGAGCATAGCAAAATAAACTACTTCGTCCCGGGGTTATGGTAACAAGGGGGTTGGTTCAACCTACCACATGATACTACTCAAGAACATAACTTCAAAATTTCAACTACTGCATGCATGGTGGGGTGGTATAATTTCTAATGCACAAAATCATAGGTATTGAAAATAACATGATCAAGACTTGCCTTGCTGATGATCCTCGTGGGCTAGGGATTCGTAGTAGCAAGCTTCGCACTCCGGAAACTCTACCGAGACAAACAATAATCACAATAAGCATATAGCATAAGATCACTTAACATAGCAACATAGTAACATAACACACCAAACAAACAAATCAAAACCCAAAGGAAAACTCAAAGAAATTCAACTCAAAGTTTTTTTCCTACTTCAAGCAACACTAGAAATAGTTTTACATAACAAAATTTTTCTTAACATAACCTAATCATGGATTTATGTTAACTAAACAGAAAAGATTGCATTAATCAACTAGGAGCAAAAAGAATTAATTTAAAAGCTAAAATAAAACTCCTATTAGGCCTAATTCAATTTCTATTAAGAAAAATAAAATAAAGGTTTTATTTATTATAAATAAAAGTTCATACTCTAAAGTGACAGAAACTAACCTAAGATAATCAATCACATGTTAAAATAAATTTATTTACTAATTAAAATACTAGGAAAACAGTAGCTAGTTAATTAATTAAGAATAACAAGATTCTGCTAGAAACTATTTTTTATAAATCCTAAAATACCCAAATTAATTCCTACGGTTAGGTAATGTCAAAATAAAGTTGGGACAAAAGAATCATTAAAAATAATTTTCCTAGCTCATTTTATAGCAGATTTACTATTCTGTCTAAAACTAAAATAAAGCTATACTAAATAATTTTAACATAGCTAATTATATTTTCTGCAGAAACTATAGGAAATTTGTAAACCAACAAAAAAAGAATCACTTAGAAATATTAAGTAGAATAAAAGTTATGAATTTTTCAAATCTGGAACTATTCTGTTAAAACAGAAAAAACAAAAATAAAGAAAAATGGCCTAATGGGTCTAACTAACGCACTGCGCGTAATATAACTAAAACGGGCCTAGGGTTTAAACGAATCGGGCCGTTCTAAAAAATAAAACCCTAACTTAAACTAAACCAGACTAAACCGGAGCGAACCGGTTTTATTTAACAGAACTTATTTCTTCTGGGTTCTAATCTAGGCCGTCTAAACGAGATCGGACGGCGGAGAGAAGCTCCGGCGACTTACCGGAATTCGACGGCGGCGGCGGCTCGGGCGGCGAGTGTCCCGACGCCTCCGGTGGTGGGGGTCGCCGGAGTGGTCCGGCGTGTGCTTGCGACGGGGGGGTTCTGTGGAGTCGGTGGAGCTCGGGTGGGCTAGGGCGACGGCGGCGAGGCAATGGCGGCGGCGGCGTTCGCAACTCCGTGAGTCTTGAGAGAGGGTCCGCGAGGGGCGAGGGGTAAATGGGGTGCGGGGAGGGTACTTATAGGCGGGGCGAGGGGTTGAGCGAGGGGCAATCGGGAGGATCGAATCCGGATCCTTCGATCCGGCGAGGCGGCGCGGGCGAGGTGGCGTGGCGAGGGGTTGAGGAGGTGGGGCCCCCTTGGCAAGTGAGGAGAGGGAGGCGGCGCGGTCGGTCGACCGACGCGAGAGGTTTCAAGCGAGGGGAAGATGGGCTGGCTCATTGGGCCGTCAAGGCCTGGTGGGCTGCCAGTGGCGCTTGAGTAGTGGGCGGCCCAGTCTTTGGCTGGGCCAGTCGGCCTGGCTGGTGCCTGGCATTTTTCTTTTTTTCAAATTTTTATTTTTTTTGAAAAACAAAAACAGAGATAAAAATATAAACTATAAATATTTTATATAGGACATATATATACCAAAATGATCAGGGGAATATTCCCTATCATTTGAACATTTTTCCAGGGGAAAAATCCAAAGTTTATAAAAAATCATTTTTTTCCAAAATTCAAATAAAACTCAAATTTGAATTCAAAACTTTTGGCATTGCTTTCCTCTGATATTTTTGGAGTGTCATGTTTACTCCTCTCATACTTTTGCTCAAGTATTTATCAGCCATAGTTTTTGAAATGATTCCCACTTGCCAAAGTTTGAATTCAAATTCCAAAACTCAAAATCCTCTGAAACTTCAAATGGCACTCAAATTCAAACAGAATGCATAGATGCTTAGCTATAATAGTAAAACATTCCAAATAGGAAATTTGGGATGTTACAAATCTCTAAAAAGACAAATATTTAGGAATGGTGGGAGTATGATATAGAAACCAAACAGGTGGCATTCACACAAAGCAAATCTAAACTAAGCTGATGACATATAAGATGTATAATGTAAGCAATGCAAGGCTCCATATGCATGATATGACCAACATCAGCATGCCAGGTTAGAGCAAACACCTCAGGTGGTAAACAGGCGTGGTCGGCTCCTTCTGAATCTCCATCTGAACAGTTATCTTCCTCTGGAATACAATCTGGAAATGCAGGAGGAGGGGGGGGCACTTCGCCCACCATGGAGCGGCGTCTGCATTGCATTATATTCGCACGCAACAGTCTTCTCTTTTTCTCTACATGTTCAGTACGATTGTGTACAATATCTGACATGCATAATCAAAAAATAGTTAGATTTTGTAAGGCCTAAGGGGTGCATGCAAAAATCAAGACTGATGGTAGCAAATGAGTGGATGGATCCAAAACTAATGATAGCAGGTAGATATAGCTTCAGTTTAAAAAGATAGACAATGGATCATCTATTGTTTGTTGCCCACCCAACATGAACCACATAGAAGACCCCAGATGAATCAGATAGTAGACAGATACTATTCGTTGCTGGATCGATATGAGACCCATGGGCAATTCAAAACTCAAGATTGAACGATAAAGTAGCAGGTAATAATAACCGATGTATAACGCAAGCAAACACGAAAGATTGCGACCTCTCTTCCGGAACTGTGTAGTCCTCAGGTTCATCTGCTCAGTCGATGATGGTAATGCAGTTGGCGTTGCTACCAGCAATGGGGAAGATGATCTGAGGCGGCGAAAGAAAGTCTGCAGGGGGGATCTCTACTGCAGTGAACGCTTCAGTCGATGGTGCACCTCAGGTGGGGTGGATGACGGCACGGCAGGAGCAGGACATAACACACAGAGTTTTCTTTGACACCTATCTGAAAATGAAGTAAATCTGTAAGGGCTCCTTAGAATTGGAGGATTCTATAAATGCAAGGACAGGAAAAACACAGGAATAGGATAGGAATGCACGTGCAAGACAGAGCATTTGGAAACATAGGATTTCATTCAACCTGGGTGTTTGGCTCACATGAATTGGAAGAACAGAGGAATGGAGAAACAAAGTGATGCGACAGTGTACAACCTCTTTGGCATAGCCTTGTGGACCTCAAAGATCATTGGGTTGGACGTGGAGGATGGTGATGATGCTGGTGTGACTGCTGGAGGCGGGAAGAAGATCCGAGGCCTCTGGAACGACGCCGAGGGTATCGCTCATTGTGATGGACGGTTCCGTCGTTGGAGCAGCTCCACTAAGGTGTACGGCGACGAGGCTGAAGCATGACAAGACAGCATAACGTTAATCTGAAGTGGGACCCTAATATCATCTGCAATAGATGATGTAAAATACATCACCAAAAAGTGCTAGATGTAAAACACATCAGCCGCGCCACGGCCGCTCCGACAGATGCTGTAAGTACTGTTCACTCTGAACTTAACTGAAGACAGTCGAAATTGAATTTTACTGTCGAAACTGATTGAACTAGTAACAGAGCATTGCAGTAGATGTTTAGGGCGTTCGAGCACTAGTAGCAGAGAAGCAGTGATCTATATCAGCAAACGCTCGAGCAGGGAACGCACTAGCAGAGAGCAAGTCGTGCAGTAGCACCGCGAGCGAGTGCTAAAGCAGCAACTCCTGTAGCTGTCGGAGGTCGTGCAACAGCAGCAGCGCAAGCGAGAGCAAGAGCAGAGCAGCAGCACGAACGAAAGCAGGAGCAGTGCGGCAGCGCGACTGACAGCAAGAACAGAGCCGCAGCGCGAGCGAGAGCCGGAGCAGCTAGTGCCGTTGTGGAAGTCGCCGCCGAGGAAGCAACGACATGGGGGAGAGACGCCGTGGATGATGTGGTCGGCGACGGCGTCGCCGATGGAGACACGCCATGTCTGCTCGGTATCGAGCACCGGCAGCCCTGTGAGATCGAATAAAAGATAAAATGCAGCGGTGAGTGCAGAACCTCCTTGGTGGCGCCGAGTTGGCCTCGGCTTCATCGGAGGAATTGGTGAGGGCGCTGCGGTTCCGGTGGGGCAGGTCAAAACGGTGCTGTGGGGATTGAGGTGGCACGATAGATGAGGCGAACGTCAGGGCAGCTCCTTGGAGGTGGAGGACGGGGCGGCTGATCCGGCGGGATGACGAGATAGACAACGGATCCTCATCCGGTGCGGTGGATGAGGGACGGCGAGCTGTTGCGGTGGACGACGTAGTCGGGGAAGAGTCTCCGGCTGGGTAGCGGTCGGGAGGCTGACGGAGGAGCGTGGGCTTTCGCGGGTTTTGACGGCCTCGGTGTACGAATGGGGGGGGCAAAGGGGGAGGGGGATCCAAGCTTAGGGTAAGTTACCAGCGTACCTCCACCGGTTTTGACACCGCGACGCGGAGCTTCATTTCCGGCTGAGGGGTAGAAGGGGGATTTCGCGTGTCTGGGCTACGGGAGTGATTTCGGATGAGGAGGGAGTTCTCGCGCGCGTCCAAATTTTGGGATAACAAGGCGCGGCGTGGGTTGAAGAAGCGGGAGTTTCAAAGCAGGTGAGACAATAGATACTCGAGCTTGAAAATTTCGAGATAACAAGGTGCGAATTCCTTGTTCGGCAGAACAAACTTAACGCGTTAAAAAAACAATTCATACAAGACACAAGAGAGTCATGTCCCCTTTTACTATATTGCTATACATGCCATTGAAAAAACTACAAGAAAAATGTAAAAAAATCGGGAGAACAAGATTACCCTGCACAGTACCAAATCGATTCGCACTTCCCTCAACAACAACAAAAAACAAATCAATTCCCACCAACGAAAGAGTAATGTCCCTTTTTATATGATTACAGATGCCATGATCTCGAATTTCAATTTTTGAATCCACGATATGTTGAATTCGAATATATCATTAGGTGACCTTGCGGTTTATAATTGATATAGTCGTACATTTTGATCTTCCATCATATATGAACATTTTACTCCACCATGTGAACATATATATTGTTGTCTACCATATGGACTAAATTTGAATCAATTTTCCTTATTTGAATACGATTGTTGTCAAGTTATACAATAATTTAAATATTATCTTGATAACAAAAAACATACATATAGCAGTAATCATATTTCACTATGAACTACATGTACCATACGCTCTCCAATTCAAATATTTGTATCCATTTTATGTTGAATTCAAATCATAGTACATTATTGGTCTAGGTAGCGAGATGTTTGGGATAATCTAAACCCTGTTTTCATACGTATAATTTTTGGCTGAATTGGGACAAGTTTTGGTATAAGCCTCTTGCAAAACCGGAGATTCTCTCAACAAGCCTCGTGGTTCCGAGAGGGAACGTGTCCCCTTTGTGTGCAAAACGATATACGCTGCCTCCCCCCTGATTTTATTTACAGAGGCAACATAGAACTATATGAGTGCCCTGTTAAATTTTGGAATTATTTCGGGTTCATTTGGCCTTTTATACATTAATTGAGTTTCTGGACTTTTAATGTGCATAATCTAAATATGAATTGCATGCACATGCTCCGGTGCACCAAAGTGGGTTGAAAAATCACATGTGTGTCCTTGGTTGAATTTCTAGGTCCCATGGAAGAAATGAGAATGAAATTCAAACGTCTGGGTGTCATGACTCGGCCGAGAACATCGAGAAACTTTGATTTTAAATTCATGTAAATCCAAAACTCACCTGGAAATCATGAAACTTGGCATGGTGTCATGTCATGGCACTAACATGTTGTGGTAAAAAATTGGGCCGATTTGGAAGCTCGTGGTTCTTAGAGGGAACGTGCCACCTTTGAGTGTGAAACGATATACGATGCCCCCCCCCCTTGAGTTTCTTAACAAAGGCAACATAGAACTACATTAGTGCCCTGTTAAATTTTGGAATTATTCCGGGTTGGTTTGTCGTTTTTTATACATTAATTTAGTTTCTGGTCATTTAATGTGCATAAGTCAAATTTGAACTACAAGCACATGCTCTCGTGCACCAAAGTTGGTTGAAAAATTACATTTGTGTCCTCGGGTGAATTTCTAGGTCCCATGCAAGAAATGAGAATAAAATTAAAACATCTAGGCATCGTGGATCGGCCTAGAACATTGAGAAACTTGGTTTTAAAATTCTTGTAAATCCAAAACACGTCTGAAAATCATGAAACTTGGCATGGATGTCATGTCATGGTACTACCATGTTGTGGTAAAAAACTTGGCCGAATAGGAACAGATTTTGGTATAAGCTTCTTGCAAACCGAAGCTTCTCTCAAGAAGGCTCGTGGTTCTGAGAGGGAACGTGCCACCTTTGATTGCGAAACGATATATGTTGTCCCCCTTGAAAGGCAACATAGAACTACATGAGTGCCCTGTTAAATTTTGGAATTATTCCGGCTTCGTTTGGCCTTATTTACACGTTAATTGAGTTTTTGGTCATTTAGTGTGCATAATTCAAATTTGAACTACAAGCACATGCTCCCATGCACCAAAGTTGGTTGAAAAATCACATTTGTGTCCTCGGGTGAATTTCTACTCCCTCCTTCCATCTATATAGGTCCTAATGCATTTTTCGAGGCTAACTTTGACCAAACATTAGAGCAATAATATATGACATGCAACTTACACAAACCATACCTTCAAATTTGTATGTCAAAGGAGCTTCCAATAATATAATTTTCATAGTATACATCTCATGTGCTATTAATCTTGTCAATAGTCAAAGGCTGTCTTGAAAAACACATTAGGCCCTATATAGATGGAAGGAGGGAGTAGGTCCCATGCAAAAAATGAGAATAAAATTCAAACATCTCGTCATCGTGGCTCGGTCGAGAACATTGAGAAACTTGGTTTTAAAATCATGAAACTTGGCATGGTGTCATGTCATGGTAGTACCATGCCGTGGTAAATTTTTTTTGGCCAAATAGGAACAAATTTTGGTACAAGCTTCTTGCAAATCGGAGCTTCTCTCAAGAAGGCTTGTGGTTCTGGGAGGGAACGTGTCACCTTTGTGTGCATAATTCAAATTTGAAATACAAGCACATGTTCCAGTGCACCAAAGTTGGTTGAAAAATCACATGTGTGTCCTCGGGTAAATTTCTAGGTTCCATGCAAGAAATGGGAATGAAATTCAAAATTCTGGGCGTCGTGGCTGGGTTGGAAACATTAAGAAACTTCGTTTTTTAATTCCTCTAAAGCCAAAACACGCATGAAAATAATGAAACTTGGCTTGGTGCCATGACATGGCACCAACAGGTTGTGGTAAATTTGCAGTCCAATTTGCGAAGGCGCACACATTAATAATCAACAAAGTCATTTTGGAACAAGTGTTGTCACGTTACAATCGGAAACACAAGTATTATTGAAACTGTGGGCGTTCTACTTACTAGTACCATTTACGTGCCGCCACTCGTCCCCATTTTTTATTAGCTAGGAGGCGCCATGCAGGGTAGCTATTTGAGCACGAGAGGCGTGCGATCAGACCCCTACGCATGCTTATCGGGAGGAGAGCCGTTTGACCTCCATTTGCCGTCCACGTCTCTCCCAAGGTCTCCATTAATGGCGCCAGAGCCTCTGTTTAATGGCGTGGATATCTCTCACTCGACTGAGATTTAAGAGAGAAAAATGAATATCTGAAAGCACGGATCTTTATGTAAGATCCGACGGACCTATATAGCATCTACTGCGACTTATAGCAAGACTGATGAATATATACGGACGATTAATTTTTTTTTATCAAAGAAGGGCTTGCCCCTTCCGATTTTCATTACTGAAAACCACCACAATTCACAAGAAGTACAACACAACTCCAGCCTAACACGAAGGACTAAAAGCTACCAGATTGAAACGCAACATCCCAAGAGGCCAACAAAGGCCAAACATCCGCGCTAGAACCCAACATTTCACAACCGGCAACACAATCCACATCCTAAACCGATTATTACATCAAAAGAAACCAGGAAACTGAAGGAAGCCCAGCAGCAACTAGAAGAACAACAACGCCAGGGTCGCCACAGCAAGAGTTTTCTTCATTCCAGCCTCGCAAAATTGATCCTCCACAAAAAGATAAGGACAATTAATTGTCTTACATAATTAGAAAGATAATTAAAAAAGCCACATGCGGCTATGCCCGAAATACACAAGGGAAAAAGAAGAAGGAAGACAAGGATCTGGCTCGCTGATCTCTACTTTCTTGATGCGTTCTTTGCAGGCAGCGGAACTAGTCTCTGCGGAAGCGGTGATGAGCTCTTCGTGTCCTCAAGGCGCTGCTTGAGAACATCCACGGATTCCTCCACCAGCCTTTGGCGCTGGTTGCGGAGCATGTCATTCTCTTCCATAAGTTTCTTGACGATGATGCCGGTCCTCTTCAACAAGGCACTGGTCTCCTCCTGCTGGTCGCACTTCGATGATCTTCTCCTCGGCAGGTCGCGCCGCCCGGAGCCTCTCATTGCCCTCCCTTAGTTGCGGATGGCGCCGTAGCCTGTTCAAACGAGGCTTTCATGTCGCCCCGCAACCTCGCCCAGCCGGAGATCTGATCCATCGGCTATGGACGATCGCATGCATGCGCCAGTATACGATCGTCGCCTGCCGCGAGAAATTTTCCCGAGCCGCGGCGCGCCGACATCTCTATGCATTCGTGGCGCGGGACATCTCTGCTGCTTCCGCGGCGCGGCCGGACCAGTCTTCTGCATCGACGGCGCGGCGGGACCTCCGTGCTGCTTCAGCGGCGCGGCGGGACCACTGTGCTCCTACTTCCGTGCGGCGGGACATGTCGGCTGCTCTCGCAGCGAGGCGGGACATCTCTCGTGCTTCCGCTTCCATGCTCGCCTCTCCCTAATGGCAATCTCTCGACCCAGAACTCACGCTGGCCATGGAAGACGCAAGGGAAGGATACTGAATGACTTGTTTGTTTTTATGGATGAGGAGTTGAGGAGGAATGTGCAGTCATCTTGGCAAACTAGTATTTATAACCGAGTACTAATACGCTCCTAAGTGGGAAACCGTTTAGGTTGTGATCGGTGTGAACAGGTTTGCAATTCAATATAGCATGGTACTAATATGCTCCTAAGTGGGAAACCGTTTAGGTTGTGATCGGTGTGAACAGGTTTGCAATTCAATATAGCGTGGAGTAATTTGGAATGTGATGAGACGCAAGCTCAAAATTTATTGATGGTTCTAGTTTCGAAGTGCGGCACAATTCCCGGATGGAGTACTACTTTTTCTACTCCTTTCCGGTTTTATAGGGCTTATCTCGGAATTTTAGTTTTTCCATTTTATAAGGCTCAATTTGGTTGTTCCCCAACACATGTTTAGATTCCAAGGTGCATTAAATCATTGCATGCAAGTATTAAGAGAAAATTGACCAATGCATGTACTTTATGCATGCATGCATTGCAATTAATGCATTGATAAACATAATTTTTTGAGAAAAACAAGAGCATTAATTAGGTGCTTTTGCAAACTACAAAAAATATTCCACCACTCACCATCTTGGTTGGTGAGATTTTTGAATTAAGCCCTATAAACCGGAAAGGAGGGAGTACTGCTGTGTACGTGCAATAACTGGCACCGTCGTATACATATCATACGGTTAATGGGGCGTTCGACAGGAATAGCCGCGTGGCGAGCTCTAGGCTAGTCGTTTTTTCAGACGCATTAAACCTATCTATCGGGACTTCACGCACGCACCATCGTGCCACCCACAAGAACTTGTACTCTGAGTTTAGTAGTACGTTATACAGGAAGAGAAGAGGTGCACGCACGCACTCGTCCTCTCACACACGCGTCTGTTTTTTCTCGAAAAGGAGGATGATGACCCCCGGCCTCTGCATCTGGGAGTCACACACGCATCTGTAGCTACGAATTGTAGTTTTCTCAACCACCCGATTGGCTCTATCATGGATGTACCTATATACTAAAACATGTCTAGATACATCTATATTTTGACAAATGGAAGGCATGTATTGTGGAACGGAGGGAGTGCTTGTCATCAAATTGGATAAAAAGGGACATATCTAGAACTAAAATACGTCTACATACATCTCGTTTTATCCATTTTGATGACAAGTAGTACTTCTTACCCAAAGGAACTTTATATCCAACAGACACAAAATATCCGTTCGACTGTTGGAAATTACTGATCTAATTTCGAAGTAATTGCTGCATCGCCACCAAAACCCACCATTCCTTAAGCTAAAGTAGACCAAAGTAATCCCTATATTAGCATATTACTAAGATAAACAGAAGGCATTGTAGAAACATTTAGGACATGAGCTTGTCAATCTGAATGTGGAGGGACACAAGCTTAGCCCCGGCCAGCAGCTTGGGCGGAACTGTCAAGAAGGTCAGCTCCTGCATGTCGATGTCGCCGGGATCCTTGCTGCTTGTCACCTCCATTTCCACCTTGACGGTGTCGGTCGTGCCTTTGGGCTCCCCCGGCGGGCCGTTCGCCCACAGCTTGGCCACGTAGTGCGGCAGTGGGGACGCCCCCGCTCTGATGCAGGCGACCGACACGGCGATAGGTGCACCGATGTCGAGCACGCCGCCGACCAAGAAAAACGAGCGGCGGTCCTCCTCCACGAACAACAAGAGTCGTGGCTCCGACAGTGGCACTTGCAGCTGGAGCACCTTGCCGTATTGATTCCTGTGCATGGGCATGGGATGCGCGGTGCTGATGTGGTGGTAGAGCACCGGCGGCGGGCCTTCGTTTGCCGCAGACGGGCACGGGGCATTTACAGGGCGCGAGCGGACACACGCTCTGGTGATCGGCGGGCTTGTGGTAAGTGATGTAGAGCCCACAGCCTTCGTGCGGGCACTCCACCCTCATCGACGAAAGGACAGAGTCCACCGCCGTGTTCCGCACGTCGAAGCCACCTCCGCGCTCGCACTTCTGGCACTGCCGCTGGTTCCCGGGGTACTCGACGCGGCAGTCCGCGCAGGCCAGGTGCCCTCCCTTGCACTGCAGAAATCAATCGAACATCACATCAATCAAGAAACCTGCACCTTGCTCAATCAGCCGAATGGACGAGGTGTATTCGAACCTCATACACTGGAGGCGTCAAGGGGCGTAGGCACAAGGGGCAGTGGAGCACGGTGAGGTCCATCGAGACCTTAGAGAGCTCCATCGTCGGGTCCTGTTCGGTCTGCATGATCTCGCCCTCCTCGTGCACAACCATCTCTCGACTTGGGCCGGGGTATTACAAAGCTTTACCGTCACATATTTTATACTACTTCAAGGTGCATTAAATCAACACATGCAAGTATCAAAAGAAGATTCACGTCATGCATGTGCGTTGTAATTAATGCATCAGTAAACGCAAACTATTGAAATATATCGAGCGAAGTGCTTTGATGGGTCGCGTCAACTCGTACATCAACGAGAAGTTTGATTATCCTCTCCCTCGCGGACTTAACTGCACCTACCTTTGGCTGTATGACAGGTTGGCCACACACCTGTCGGGCCCACCTATCATACATGCAAAGGCAGGAGCATCCCTCCCTCGCCCATGAGCGTGGTGGCTGGCAAGACTAGCAGAAGCTTTCGCTACACGCTCTCCCTCCTGCACACGATGGACATGCAGCAGTTCAATCGGTGTCAGATGGCCAGAAGCGTACTGTAGTACTCCTCCAGTGCAGTAGTACTCCATCATTGTTCGACTTCCCGAAGAGGCGAAGAGCCAAGCGCAGCCCGGATGCTCGTGTGGCAGTTTCATGTGTAGAGTAGTCTATGATAGGGTGTACCGTGCCTGTAAGCTTAAAATCGTTGGGGTCGGCTCCATGCTATGTGGCCGTCTCGAAGTTTTTAAAAAAAATTAAAATAGTCTTCTGGCCCTACCAGACACCCTGGTGATTGTAGTTTGCACGCTCATCTGGTCAAGACAGGAATATATATTTTAGTTTGTTTTTTTTTCAAAAAGGGGGGACTCCCCGGCCTCTGCATCAGAACGATGCATACGACCACATATATTTTAATTTGTTGTGGGTAAATGTTAGAGGTTGTAGCAAATATATTGTGCACTGCGGGTCTTTCAGCCAAGTTTAGAGGCAAGCATGTGGGGCTAGTGCTATGATGTGTCGCGTCAAGACGTACAACGAGGAGAAGCTTGATTTTACTTCACGCCTTCTCCCTCACCCATGCGCGCGGTTGCTCGCAAACGAGGACAGGCTTTTGCTTAGTAGTACTTCTACAACAAGCTATCCGTCCCGCTCGCGGTGGACGGACATGCAGCAGTGGATTCGACACTATAGAAGCAGTAGTAGTAACATCATTGTTCGTCTTCTCGAAGAGGCAAAGAGCCAAGCGCAAACCGAACGCATATAGCCAGGCTCTTACATGAGACAAAATTGCTATATGAGCCCACTATTGTACTAGTACGTACAAGTACTTGCTAGTATAGCCCTGTAAACTAGAAAGGAGTATTTGCCCTTCTAGAGATTTCAACAAGTGACTAGATTACACCGAGACGGAGTACATATGGAGCAAAATGAGTGAATCTGCACCATAAATAAACATGTACTAGTTCTATTGTTTTCCTCTCCAAGGTGCACAATATTGAGTATACTGACTAGTCTCTTTTTGACACGCATTTACGTTTTTTTACACAGTACAGACGCAAGCGCTCATATACACGCGCATACACTCACCCCTATGAACGCACACACGCACGGCAGTATCATCTTGAAATTTACGGAGTCACCATAGGCACCTCATCGTCGACGGGTCCATAGGTGCTTGAATGCCATGGAGGGAGAGGGTAGCGGTTCCCGAGACGTTGAACGGTCAATGATGCATCCTCAATTACATGCAGAGGGAATTAATTGGAGAAGCATAATAGAGCCAGCACGATGTGAATGCAACAGAGTTTGGACTCTCATATAATAAAGGCGCCCCACCACTCCAATCCATCTACTCCCAAGTCTCTGCGCACCACTGCTCACTCCAATCCAAGACCAAGTGACTAGAAGCCCTATGGAGGCGATGGACGCGAGCGGCAGTCGGCCGTGCCAAATCATCCAGGGCGCCGGCCTGTGGCCCCGCACCGCGCAGCGTTTCCAGATGGTGCTGGCGACCGCAGGCATTGTAGCCCTCGCCGACGCCGGCTTCGCCTCTCGCATGGACGACATGATGGTCAACTCCATCCGCAAGTTCACCGCCGTCAAGAAGCGCGCGGACGACCTTGCCGTACTACTCCAGCCCGCGCGCCCAGGCTCCTCATTGCCTGCCACCCTCATCGGCCTCCATGGTGACGAACTCTTTCAAGCCCTGGTGGCCCTGCAGGTGCTGGAGGTCGCGACGAAGAATGTGCACCTCGAGGCCGCGCTCGCCGTGCAGCACCTCGCCATGCAAGAAACCGTCGACCTGCACATCCATGTCTGCGAGGAAATCGTCTACATAGGCCACTACAAGGCAAGCGAGGACAGAAAGACGTTGGCCTTCTTCCAGCGGCTGGAATCTTTGGACGCCATTGTTCAGAAGCACGTCGACCTGGCCACGAAAGCCGCTGCTACTTAGGCGCCGTTCGGTGGGCCGACGCCCTGAGTCGAGGAGGTGGACGTCGTCGATGGATGCATCTCTTCTTCTTGCCTCCTGTAACCAGCACTGCATCGCCTCGTGGCCTTAACGCCTTATTAGTATAGTACTCCCTCCGTTCCCAAATATAATTCTTTCTAAAGATTCCAGCAAGTGACTACTACATACGGAGCAAAATGAGTGAATCTACACTCTAAACTATGTCTACATACATCTTTATGCTGTATTCCATTTGAAATAGTATCTAAAAAGGCTTATATTTATGAGCGGAGGGAGTATATGGCATTTTATTCCAACATAACGTTTTCACTTTGTGAGGTGGGGCATGAGCTGAGCAAACCCACCCCACCAGGCGTCGGCGAGTTTAGAATTAGAAGAGAGAAACGAGGAGGAGAGCTAGCTATAGCACGGACGCTGTTGTCGATGGGACTCGTGTTTATAGAATAAAATCTTGAGCACTCGTGCCTCTTTTTTTGAGGAAAAATTAGTCGTATGTCTAGTACCACTAGTTGGGTGCGTGCGACCTATAGCTGTCATCACTTTAGGTCCCCTTTTCGAACCGCGGCTACGCTTTACAGTACATATTATTTCACGCATTTATCCTCCTATATGTACTCCTAGGCTATTTCCACGTGCTCCCATTCGCCGACATGTGGGACATAGAGCATCTAGGTCATAGTGCATGCACGACTCGGAGCATATGCCGGGGAACTTTACATTTCAGACCTCACGAATTACATGCAAACCCCCCGCAGAAGAATAAATAGATGAATGAATTACTACATGAAACCAGATTATTTTCATGGAAACCGGAGTACGTTCATTAAATTTGGGACATAACACGTTTATAAAAAATGACCGGACCAAAACCAGTCTAAGGGCTTTGATTTTTCCCGCAAAAAAAGGGCCTCTTTGATTCGCAGGATACTAAAAACACAGGAATGGGGAAAGTATGATGGCGATGAACCAAGACAAGGAGAACTCTAACTCAGTTAGAGGTTAGAGTTAGATTCTAACCCTGAACTAACTCTAAACCAAAGAGGTGTATGGATGGCAGGGTTAGATTGACAATAAATGCTCTATCTCAATCATTTGACTACTTTGGACCCTATTTCCTGCCGGATTTGGAGGGTGCTTGGATACGTTTTAGTTCCATGACTAAAAGTAGTGGGACTAAAACTTGCTAGCCTCACCCATGCTTGGATCCAAATACTAAAGAGACTAAAATCAAGTTAATGAGCATTTATTATCCTCCAAACCCTCAAATCCAGAACTCGTTTGTGTTAAAGGAGAGGAGTTAAATGAGGAGAGAGAGGACTAATCCACATTTTAGTAGGGGTACCCCTGACTAATTCTTTTTTAGTCTTAAGACTAGTTTTAGCCCCTCTTTAGTCAAGGGTGCTTGGAATTTAGCCTCTTAAAGAGACTATTTTTAGTCAGACTAAAATAAGTCCCTTGGATCCAAGCACCCTCTTGGTGTGGCCGGCTCTTCTGTGGCCTCCTCCCGCTCACAATTGACATAAACAAACCATCTATACAAATCAAGCATGCAAAACATGATAATTTTTACTTTGTCCATACAAATGAGATATCCCACTTAAACATACAAGTCGTCAATCAAGCTTCACAAAATAAAAAAACACTTCATGAAACAAAGAATGAGCTAACTCATCACGGAAGTCATTCACGATAGGGAGGGAGCCCGGAGCCCCTCATGCACCGAGGGAGGAGCTCGCCATCGTCGCTCTGGAGGAAGGCTCTGTAGGGCCCAAGCCCCGGGAACCCCTCCGTCGTCGGCCCTTGTGAGTTGAGGTCGACACCGGCATGGGTAGCAGGGCCGCTTGCCGCCGACTGGAAACTTAATCTTTGGGCCTCTAGAAATAATGCAAGCCTGTAACTAAAATACCTAGAAAGGTGAACTGAATCTTTGGTCCTCTAGAAATAATGCAAGCCTGAAATTGAAATACCTAGAAAGGTGAACTGAATCTTTGGCCCTCTAGAAATAATGCAAGCCTGAAAGTGAAATACCTAGAAAGGTGAACTGAATCTTTGGGCCTCTAGAAATAATGCAAGCCTGAAACTGAAATACCTAGAAAAGTGAACTGAATCTTTGGGCCTCTAGAAATAATGCAAGCCTGAAATTGAAATACCTAGAAAGGTGAACTGAATCTTTGGGCCTCTAGAAATAATGCAAGCCTGAAATTGAAATACCTAGAAAGGTGACCTGAATCTTTGGGCCTCTAGAAAGATTTATTACCTCCTCAAGCAGCATCAAACAATTCCATGCGTGCACCACAAATCTATACCAAGTTTGATCAGGATCTACTTTTCCAAATCAGAATTAGCGCTAGAGCAAGCAAGATCAATGATATGGCCGTGAGATAGAAAGGAACGAACAAACTCACCCTCTCGCGACCTCCACAGTAGATCTTGCCGCCAAGCACGACAGAGGGAGAAAAGCGACCGTGAAGGGGAGCGGGAGACCTTCAAGGCCGGAGGGAGAGGGCGGCGGAGTAGAGGCGGCGGAGGCCGGAAGGAGAGGGCGGCGGAGGAGAGAAAGGCGGGCCCTATGGGGAACAGAGAGGAGTCATGCGAGAGGGGGAGCGATCAGTGCGGGTAGGGGAGATTTTTAGTTCTCTTTTAGTGGGCTCGAGGATAACTAACCCAATTAGAACCTCTCCACCGGGCTAGTTTTTTTAGCTGGGTTAGAGCAAACTAGCTCAAACTAACCCCTCTTGTTTCGATAATTTGAGGCTATTTCAACCCAAACTAGCTCTAACTCGAGGATCCAAACAAAGAGGAGTGTTCTTGTACATGCTACTGATGTGGACCGTAGCACATTGTTTTTTATGGCCATATCACCACATTGTTTTCTACTGCTGGTTCACTGGGCTACCGTGGTTCGCACTGCTGGTTCACTGGGCTGCCGTGGTTCGCACTCCTCCGACCTGAGTAGTACTCCCTCCGTTCCTAAATATAAGTCTTCGTAGATATTTCACTGTGGACCACATACGGATGTATATATATGCATTTTATGTGTAGATTCACTCATTTTTCTCCGTATGTGGTCCATAGTGAAATCTCTCCAAAGACTTATATTTAGGAACGGAGGGAGTAGTATAGTACTAGTATATACCGCATCATCTTTGCTCCTTCTTACTACTCCGACATGTGGGAGAGCCAGCATCCGGGTCGACGTGTCATGCACCAGATTAGGCGCTGAAGCGGAAGGGGCATCACCCCGGTCAGAGCGCCAGTAATTCATGACTATAGTGAGTGGTCATATCACAAGTCTTTCCAGCAGTAACACGCCGTCAAATCGCACAGCCCCACTCGCTCACCCTCCTCGCCTCTCTGTCAAACTGCCTACTCGAAAACTGCCGGTCGTACTGCCCGGGAAAAGCCCCGCCCTCAACTTTTAAGTACGTGAAAATAGTTCGAGCTTGTTCGTTCTATATAAATACAATACTTATTGTATGTTTATTCACCGGTGGGGTTGTTCAATGAATGGAGGGGCGGGGAGCACAAGTGAACAATAGTGTAGTACTACTAGTAGTAAGTAGGAGTCGTACAGTAGTCACCTTAAATAGAGAGTTTCTTTTCTTTAATGCCACGTACACAAATTGAAACGCTTGTCATGGAGAGAAAAAAGATAATCACTCCACTATATATGGACACAGGGGCCTGAGCGCTTGCTTTACTAGGGTTTCTCTCTTCATTCTCTCATCCTCCCCAGATATAAACAAGACAGCGGTAGCGACATTTTCTCTCTGCTCACCGCTAGTCACAGATCCGGCCGGATCCCTTCGGCCGATGTGTGTAGAGGACTAAAAGGTGCATCATTCGCGCGGTCATCGCCGCCGAGGGAGGAAACCCACAGCTGCCGGACGGGCCCCATCCTCTGCCCGTGCCGTTCTCTCCGACATAGCTCCGGCTCGGGAGGTCCTCCGACCCTTCTTCCTCCCTGCCGTATTGTCCGCAGATCCGACCTGCCGCCGCCGCATCCCGCGACCCTCGGTATAAGTTCTTGAAAGCGGCCTTGCTCTACTGCCCCAGCTCCCCACGTGTCGCATGTGCATCTTTTTCTACTCCCATCAGCTCTTCCAAAGCCACCTAAATTTTTAGTATTATTAGAGGTAAAGCTACTTCATGCATTCGAATCTAGGGCTTTGTTCAAACAACGAAGAAAGGGGGGAAATTGTAGCATGAATCTAGGACTTGATTCAAAGAGGAAATAATATGGTGAAAGTAGTAGAGACCGGATACCCAACCGATCTCTTGGTTGAAAAGGGAAATAATGGGAAAACACAGTACAAACTGGATAAGGAACAGATCTATTATTGGTTGAAAAAAGGATAGAAAGTGGCGGCTGGTGGACAAGTCAACAGAGTATGTCCAGGATTAGATTTTCTACCATCACATAGTAAAAGGTCTCCAGGATTAGATTTGCTGCCCTCACATAGTAAAAGGTCTCAGGATTAGATTTGTTGCCCTCACATAGTAAAAGGTCTCAGGATTAGATTTGCTGCCCTCACATAGTAAAAGGTCTCCAGGATTAGATTTGTTGCCCTCACATAGTACAAGGTCTCCAGGATTAGGTTTGCTGCTCTCACATAGCATGAACAAACTCGGTATCACCACTTTATGCCTCCTTGTAGGTACATTGTGCTGATGCGTCCACTGTCGCATGTCCTTTTACCAACCTTTTGCTGTTGTTAATGTAAGGGCGCATGTAAAATGAAGCGATCACACTGTTACCTTAGGGACATGTCTAACTAGTGTTATTGTTAATCTAATGCCTCCAAAGATAAGATGCAATTAAACTGTGTTACAAATGGCACTCTGTTGTTTTCCCCAAGATGATAAGTAAGTTGCTCCTTTACTGCTGCTTTGAGTGCCTGGTGTCCCCACGGTCCCATGCCCTTAAACCAACTCTTTAGCTGCTGTTGATTTCTTGTGTCAGTAAACAAGCAATGCCACCATTAAAGTAATCCCATATTTGAGGAATCTCATTGTTGATCGTAATGCTTCGGTAACATGAAGCATTCTTGACGTTTAAAATTTCTCTTGTCCTTGCGTGATTGCCATGAACATAATTAAGATGCTTCTTTTCATTTTGTATATGTTTCAGATATTCTTATTGACCAGCAACTGTTTACTTTCTATCTTTTTGTGCGAGATAGGAATATCCATTTCACCTTGTTGCTATTGTGACCTTTTGGTGAACTGCACAAAACACTTTTTTGGAATGAGTGTCTTGTGCAGTTCAACTAAAATGTCACGTGGGAAACATCTCTCAATTTTGGTGGAACTGCACAAAATGGTGATTGGAGTTTCAAAATCTCCGTCAAGTTCTTTGGTCATCTCGTGCAACATTTTATTAGCCTTTGCAAGATGGAGCCAATCCTTGTCACCACAATGGCACTTTATTTTAGTGGAACTGCACAAAATGATAAGAAAATAATATTTGCACCTTACATTAGCCGGACATCCAACCTTAATGTTCCTCAATTTTAGTGCAACTACTAAAGAAGAACCTGCCAGCTCACAGGAGCAAGTACTTCTTGCTAGCTGAAGGATGCAATCTTTGCTTCATTTCAGGTGAACTGCAGAAAAAGGCGCATGAATTGAATCATGGAACTCGAGTGCAGACCTCATCCAAGTAGAGCTGGAGGTTGAGTTCAAGGAGGCCGCTATTAAAGCGAAATCATGCTCTCATGTCTCCTTGTTTGTCTTTGTGCAAACAGGAATACTCAACTACTGAGATGTTGTGACGGTCAAGAGCATCCGCCAAGTTCTTGATTGTATGACATGGCTAGCCAAGATGGATTTAATCCCGATATTCACTTTATCAAAAGGCTCTAATGGGTTAGTTCTGAATCTTGCAAGCTGGGAATCAGTGAGATGTGTAGGCATCTTTGTTGTACTTATTATTTGAATCTTATTTGTTGGTTCTGAATCTTGCAATTTGGGAATCAATGAGATGTGTAGGCATCTTTGTTGTACTTATTATTTGGATCTTATTTGTTGGTTCTGAATCTTGCAAGCTGGAAATCAATGAGATGTGTAGGTATCTTTGTTGTACTTATTATTTGGATCTTATTTGTTGGTTCTGAATCTTGCAAGCTGGGAAACACGACATGATGATGCAGAGGACAACAACCATAACAAACAGTTCAAACTTGGTAGTATTATCTTTGTGCAAGTGCGACAAATGCGCTGATCGTGTGCGTCCTGAGAATAATAATTCTAAATGTTGTGCATGTTGATCCTGTGACACTGATAGAACGAGCGAATGCATTGCTTGTTTTAAGTATAAATTTCTATTAAAGCTAATTAAATTTACGTAAAGTGACCACTAACTCCTGTTATTACAGTACCAATACAGACCCGCTCGTGAACCGACGTGTGGCCGAGGGTGCATCTTCTACCGGTCGTGCAGCGGAGGGAGGGGTAGTAAATGTTGTCGCCTGTACACACTCAGCTTACTGTTGAATCCAGTTCCCCAAGAGCTGAAAAACGAACAGTTGCCGCCGCCTACACACTCGTTCACTCGAAGAGACTCCAATGGCGATCCGAGGGGTGAGCCTGCTGGATATGGACTTCAGCAAGGAGTTCCCCTTTGAGTTCGCCGTTCAGTACTATGGCTGCACCAAGTTGAATGTGATGTACACCAACGATATGGACTTGGTGAAGCTCTGCCTTGCCTCAGTCCTATGGCTGCACTAGGTTCTGGAGCATTCGCCCGTTTCATCGGCAGCGCCCACTGCACCTTCGCTACGGTGGAGAGAAGGAAGAACGCAATGATTCGGCCATCTGGTGCAACAAGCTTGTCGACATCCAGAAGCAATACAAGATCATCAGCCACGGGAACGAGAAGGACTCCGTGGTTGACCACGCTGAGACCATCATCGACCCCTGATACGCCAACATGAAAGAATACGACCTGAACACGTGGGAGGTACCTCTGAATCTAGCCTACATAACCTACATGGCCAAGGACGCATACACATGCTACGACATGTACAGCAGATCTTGGACATGAGGCGTGTTCGCTTCCGTAACCGGCGAGTACACGGACAGCCGCAGCGTCATGATCAAGCGTGCGGGAAGGTCTAGATGTTGTACTTTATCTGTTTATAAGCACCTTTATCATCTGAGTGTTTCATGCATTAGCCTATGTGTCGTCATTATCTGTTTTGTCCGAAATATTTCTTTTAAGAACCCATTAACCTGATTGCTTTTTTAGTGGCTATTTGCTTATGTATGTAAACTAGTTCACTTGTCCGTAAAAAACTAGTTCACTTTCGGCTGCCGTGCTTTGAATCTCCTTCCTCCCAATATATTCCCTCCTCGGGTGGACCTTGAGCAGGTCTCTGAATTTTCTCCCACTTTGTTTTTTGATGTAAACTGAGTTTTCTCCCAGTACTTTCCCCTAGAACCAACTCAACTATCCCACGTCTAGCCTAAAAAATAATAATACCCCATGTACTATTAACTCATCAAATTAAAATGATATTTTATTTCGTAAGTTGAAAGTTCTTACAAAATAATAATAATAATTGTTTATATATAACTTGGCAAGTTAACTCCTAGTGATTGCGTACATAAGCTTGCAAAGATTTTACTGACGTGCAATCATGTGTTTATGTTTTTATAACATTTCTCCATCTAGCCCAACATGATATTTTCACCCAGCCAGCAAGTCCGCGGATTTCGAGAAAAATGCAAATGGGATTAAAACGGGCTGCATAGATGCTACATCATTGTTTCACCCAGCCCACCAAATGGACTAAAAAACAAATGGACTGGCTGACATGTGGACCAGTAGGTCAAAGCCTAAGAAGGCGTTGGATTTACATCCAACGGCCGACATTCTTCTTCAATCTCTCGTCTTCTTCCCCCAGCGCTGCCGGAACCACCTGCTCCAGCCTTCGGCGTCCAGCGGCGTTGTTTTGCACTCCTCAGCGAAATGCTACCCCGTCGACAGCCAGGCCATCCCTCCACTCCGCACCTCCTATTATTCTCTGCCGAGTGTAGGCCCACCCCGCACCCGAACCAGTCAAGTTTCCCACTCCTCTCCGTCTGCCGCGTCTTCCCCATCTCCGGGTCATTCCAGTCTGGGGCCTCGCCGTCGTCCACCGCCTTGGTGCGCTCGGCCCGGCGTGGTCAACATACGAGAGTCATCGGAAGAGGACTGTACGTGGAGAGCCTGACGGCTGGGACCCACGAGGTCCATGGTCGCACGCAAGGAAAGTTCCTCCTTACTACGCACTGTACGTGCACTGTACATGGGAAGGGCTTCTGTATTTCGCGAAAAAACGTTCCCCCTGCTGACAGGTCGGACCCACCAGCTATATCTTCGCACGCAAGGAAGTGTCTCCTTATTACGCACCAAAAAATGAATACCCCCTGCTAGCTGGGACCCACCATAGTGGGTGGCTGACCTGTCGGCCTACTAAGTTGACAAGGACGGAGGGCTTTGTCAACTTAGTCAATATGAACGATTCTAGCTCCAGTGACCGTACGATGTCCATCCAACGGCCATAGTGCTTCTTCAACCTCTGGTCTTCTTGCTCCAGCCACCCAAAGCAGCTCCGGTCGTGCCGCGTGCTCCTGCCTCTCGTGGCCGGCTGTGATGCCGCGGAGGCCTCACCGCCCCTTACTACTCCCATCGCTGGCCCAGGGTATCCCTCTACTCACCCACACCCCCTGTTATTCTGCAGCGACAGCAGCCTCACACCGCAGCCGAACCAGTGAACCCTCTTACTCCTCTCCGCGTGGGCATCCACTGTCGCGTCTTCCCCGGCACCGTGTCGTCCCCTTCCTAGGCCTCGCCGTCGTCCACCGCCTTGGTGCTCTCGGCGCGGCGTGGTCAATGTGGTCAACGACCGACTTCCATCGAAAGAGTACTGTATGTGGAGAGGCAGACAGCTGGGTCCACGGCCACAGCCTAGTTTTTTTGTGATTTGGCAAGTAACTCGCTTTGTCAGGCCTGTTGGGCTGCAAATCTTTCAAGACGAGGAGAGCTTCATTCGGCTGGCCGAGAAAATGGCCTATCAGTAATGAGAAATGGGCTGTACATTTTTAAAACACATCAAACCGGCAATTAGTTTCAAATATCTTTTTTTCATTTCGAGATTTTAAATTACATTAATTTTTTTGCATGGAGAATTTGTTGGATTTATATTGATAAACATTTATTTTTAAAATCAGTTTGAATGTGAGTCGAAATTTGGGATTAAAAACAGTTCGGACCGCACCGAAATATGCAAAATTTCGTATAATTTTTTAACCGTGGCCACAATATGGGCTGTAATGCTAACAAAAAGAATATGGGCTCCAAAAAAAACCTTAAGAATTAGGAATGGGCTGTAAATTAATAGAAATAATGGCAGATGGGATGTATGCTGTTTTCCACGGATTTGAGGCTTTCCTAAAAAAAAGGTTGACGCACAAGCAATGACTGTTGGATGTCCATCGAACGGCCGTCGTGCTTCTTCAATCT
Source organism: Aegilops longissima (assembly GCA_021605205.1). Classification (NCBI taxonomy): domain Eukaryota; kingdom Viridiplantae; phylum Streptophyta; class Magnoliopsida; order Poales; family Poaceae; genus Aegilops; species Aegilops longissima. The sequence continues at coordinate 24,205,062 of CM038679.1, read as the reverse complement.
CTGCTCTTCCTGCTCCAGCCGCTCAAACAAGCGCCGGTAGGACTGCTCGCTTCCTCCTGCCCGGTGACGGCTGTGCTGCTGCCAAGCAGCCTCACCGCCCCACCACCGTACTCCCATCGCTGGCCTAGCCATCCCTCTACTCACCCACACCTACTGTTATTCTCCTGCGACGGCAGAAGAACCAGTAAACCCTCGTATAGTCGTACTCCCCTCCGTGTGGGAAACAACTGCCAAGTCTTCCCTACCTCTGTGTCGTTCCCTTCCTAGGCCTCGCCGTCGTCCACCGCCCTGGTGCTCTTGGCACGGCCTGGTCAACGTGGTCAACGACCGCATGCATCTGAAGTGGACTGTACGTGGAGAGGCCGACAGCTGGGTCCACGACCGCACGCAACGAAATGCCTCCTTATTACGCGCAAAATAATGACTCCTCCACCTGACATCAGGGACCCATCGAAAGGGCCTCTGTATTTCGCGAATAAAATGTTACCGTCGCTGACAGCTCGGACCCACCAGCTATATCTTCGCACGCAAGGAAATGCCTCCTTATTACGCACAAAAAATGAATACTCCCCCTGTTAGCTGGGACCCACTGTAGTGGCAGGCTGACTTGTGGGCCTACTAAGTTGACGGGGACGGAGGGCTTTGTCAACTTAGTGAATATGCACAATTCTAGCTCGAGTGACCGTACGTTGTCCATCCAACGACCGTAGTGCTTCTTCAACCTCTGGTCTTCTTGCTCCAGCCGCCCAAACCAGCGCCAGTCGTGCCTCGTGCTCCTGCCTCCCGTGGCCGGCTGCGATGCGGCGGAGGCCTCACCACCCCCTACTACTCCCACCGCTAGCTAGGACATCCCTCTACTCACCCACACCCCCTGTTATTCTGCGGCGACGGCAGCCTCACACCGCAGCGAACCAGTGAACCATTGTACTCCTTTACGCGTGGGCATCCACTGCCGCGACTTCCCCGGCTCCGCGTCGTCCCCTTCCTAGGCATCGCCGTCGTCCACCGCCCTGGTGCTCTCGGCGCGGCGTGGTCAACGTGGTCAAGGAACGGCTTCCATCGGACGTGGACTGTACGTGGAGAGGCTGACAGCTGGGTCCACGACCGCAGCAAGGAAGTGCCTCCTTATTACGTGCAAAATAACTATTCCTCCACCTAACAGCGGGGACCCACCAAACGGGCCACCGTATTTCACGAAAAAAACATTTGCCCCTGACTGCTGCGACCCACCAGCTACATCTTCGCACGCAAGGATGTGCGTCCGGACAAAGAAAAAATGATTCGCCCCCTGACTACTGGGACCCACCAGCTACATCTTCGCAGGCAAGGAAGTGCCTGACAGTCGGGACCCACCTAGTTGAAGCGTACGTAGCGTTGTCATTTTGGTCGCGAACGTGTATGTACATATATACCGATGGATGTAGAGGCACGCATGTGTCGTAGTAGAGGCGCGTACGTGTCATAGTAGAGGCGCGCACATAACATGTACATGTACGTACAGCGGCCAGGGTGCAAGAAAGAAAATACGGTCACGTATGTGTACATACGGGCGGGGTCTCGAACGCCTACTCGCGCATACGTACAGCCAGGGCTCGTGTACATGGCTGGGTCGGAACGGAGAAACAACTTCGTCGTCGTGTTCATGGGGAGGCAACAGAATGCGACGTGTTCATGGGGAGGCAACGGAATGCGTCGTGTTCAGCGGGAGGCAACGGAACGCATGGGAGCCAACCGGCTGGGTCGGAACGGAATGCGTGGTCGTGTTCATCGGGAGGGCTTGGACGGAACAGGCGATGGAAGCGAGGCCTAGCGTCCGCTGGCGGAGAAGCAGACCTCCTACATTGAGCGGGGTCCTATTGATCGGGAGGGGTCTGGCGTACCGCAAAATGGAGGAAACGGGCCTCCTACGGTCGAAACGGGGGTCCTGTTGATCGGGTGGGGTGTGGCGTACTGCAAAACGGATGAAACAGACCTTCTATGGTCGAAACAGGGGTCCTGTTGATCAGGAGGGGTGTGGCGTACCGCAAAATGGACGAAACGGATCTTTTACGGTCGAAACGAGGGTCTTGTTCATCGGGAGGGGTGTCGCGTACCGCAAAACGGGAGTCCACGGGATACTGTTCATCTCCACCGTCGACCTCCTCCAGCCTCCACAGGCTACCGTCGACCTCCTCCAGCCTCCACGGGCTCCTGTTCATCCAGTCTCCACCGCGCGCTACTCCACCGGCTACTGTTCAACCACCCCTCCACGGGCACCCCTCCATCGTCTACTGTTCATCCAACCATCCACACCACGAGGTCCTGTTCAACCACCCCTTCACGGGCACCCCTCCACCGTCTACTGTTCATCCAGCCCTCCACCACACCACGGGGTCCTGTTCATCCAGAGGCAATGCCACCGCTCCTGTTCATCAAACCCCACCGCGCGCCACTTTGTTCATCCAGGCAGGCATCGATCGGCTTGATTAGCAGCGATGGCGAAGAATCACTCGATCGGGTTCGATGAACGCGTAGCCTGCGGTCTGTCGCTCGAGTTCGATTAGAGCCCAACGCCTCGCCGGGTTCGATTAGAGCCAACGCCTACGCACACGCAGCAGCGTCGTTCGAGAGAAACACGCGTCGCTTGGCCCCGACCTCCCACCGTAACTGGGAACTCGCCGAAATTTTCCTCGCCCTCACTTCTACCACAGTTTTTTCCATCATGGACGGCCCAAAAAATGTCATGCAGCTGCGTTTTTTCTCCGGCCCGCCCAGGACGAAAAGCCCATTTTTTGTCATAGAAGCAGGAGCCCACCACATCTATGATGATACCAGGTTTGTCACAATTATCGCCATAGAAGTGTCATATGTATGACAGAAAAAAATTTCGTTCGGCCCAAAATGTCACGGATGTGTCTTTTTTTTGTAGTGTACCAGTTCATCCATGGACCGAGGACTAGCTGGCACGGCTGCATGGCAGTTTTTTGGACACGTGCGCGGACAAGAGGCATTGTGGTCTGCTTATTTCTGCAAATAGCGGTTCTTAAATTTAGTGGAATGCATAAGAATTTCAGCTGGTCAGTACACTACATGGTTCAGTTCAGCATTCCAGCTAAGAACACAATTATAATTGGTTATTCTGGAATGAGAGAACCTAACCCTGGATGGCGGCAACAAGAAAAAACCAGAGTAAACTCCAAGAAATTTAAGCCTGCCGGGAGGCCCTTTGCTTGGAGAGGCCTTGCTTGTTTTTTCCTGATTTGTAAACCTTCTCACAACTTTGTCTTTTGCTGTGAACTAGCATATGTTTTTTTATGCTCTATGAATCATTGAGATGTATAAAATTGCTTAACTTATGCTTTTCAAGTTTTTTATGAAGCCGAGTTTAATGTGAGTGTTCCACATGAACGCTGGGCTAGCGTGTGAATGTTTGGAATTTACATTGTGGCCCCAGTTAACTGCATGAACCACTGTAACAAGATACATAGTTGCTTATATGTCAAACAACAGATTGTTGATTGTTAGCTGGTCGATAGCCTAGTGTTGAAGCGAGTTGAGCCAATGTGTCATGTTTTGCACAACTACTTACAAGTGGGGTAGCACCAACAGTGTTTACAAGTACTTATGTATACGTCAGCGCACATTTCTCAAACGAGTAATCTATTTCATCAATACATACACTGCTCGTATGATAAAACTAGTGAGGACGCATCTGTTTCGGCAACAATTACGATGATTCACGGGCACACAAAAGTAGCAGCAGTTCCCATAGACGGATTCAAACAGAGTACTAGCCCCAGAGGGCTCGATAATAGGCAAGGTTCGGATAATTAGACAGAATCCAAACTACTATTAAACACTATCTGGGGCAAGTATTTCATGCCTCGATCTAATTTGGGCTGGACACAAGACGGACCTTGCCATGAACATCATCGAGGACGTCCGGCAGCAGCTCAATCCTATGAACCTTCATGAAGACAACCTTGTGGCCTTGCCACTCATAAACTTGTTTGTGGAGGCATGCCACGTCATCTTCCTGTGTAAGCTTGACAAGAACAGTATGCCTCACAAACGAAGGAGTAGCTTTGAACTTCTTGTGCTTCAGTACACCCTGGACAACACGCCTGACAACAGTGAGACTGGAATACAACTCTTTATTGGTATAAGCACAAATGGCTTCCAGGATCCAACAGCCTAAGAACTCTATTTTCCCAGTGTGTATATTCAGGTCATCCGCCTCATAGCGAGTGACATGTACAACCACACAATCCTTGTCTGCATCAGGGCTCTAATTGAAATAAAACAAATTCCTAATTACTTTCCAGTATAAGAAACACAAGTTATTTAAAACACTATGTATAGCATGGCTCAAAGCTAATAAAATTTTGCATTATTCATCACCACATACTTAGATGAAAAACCACAATCGAGATCGGCAAAGAAGAAAATCACCTTGGGCAGCTCAGCGGGAGTGGGGGACACATCCTCGAAGGGGGAAAACTGCTCCTGTAGTGCCACGGGGATTGTAACCTCAAACGGGTAGTTGACCAACTCAGTAGTGGCCGTGAGCGTATCTGGGGGTGGCTCGGTGGCTGCCTTCATCTTCTTGGAGCTATCTGTCTTGTGCGGATCAGCCTCCCACGTCTGGTCCAATATTGGCAGATCTTTGCCTGGTTCTCCTTGGTCCATCATGAAACTGACGAATACTAGGAGACCACTGAAAGGAAAACACAATCGCAATGACAATGAAACAAAAAAGAGAGTGAGGATCGATTCTTTGCTTTGCAAAAGTTCTTTTTCCCTCGAGCGAAAATATAGCAACATCACGGATCCGCTTACCTTCCCTTCGTTGGGAGAGAAAAACGATGGCGAGATCTGAGTGTTGCCTTCCTTGAAGGCGGTGAGGAGAAGGGATTCAGCGAAGAGTGAAATGATGGTTGCTTCGTCCGTCAAACTTAGACTGCGGGGAGGTGGGGTTTTGTGATACGATGGCTCGTTATTGCCGCGCTACGACCGGGGTGACTCTCCGCTTGCATACTGTCTTCTAATTTGGTGGATGGCATTTGGGCCCGCGCGCTGCATGGCCCGCATGTCGGTGAAATAACGTCATTCAGTAGAGGAAGACGTTTCGATGACCTAGGAGGAGCCAGAAGCGGTATTGTATCCACTGTACTAGTAGTAATTGTTTTTCTGGGTAGCTGTAGAGTGTCTCCACTGTACTAGTAGTAATTGTTTCTCTGGGCCCAAGACAAAACAGCCCATCCACCCTAGTAAATAGTAAAATCAATTCAAAAGTCCATATATTTACTAAATGAGAGGCGCTACCCACATCCAGCACACCGCCCCCCCAAAAAACCTGGGTGTTCTTCTTCCTCCTCACTCCCACCCACCTCACGTCAGCTCGCTCCACTTGTACCCCAAATTTCTCACCTCACTCCTACAGAAAACCCCAGCTCCCCTTCTTCCTCACTACTACAGAAAAACCCCAGCTCCCCTTCTTCTTCACTCACACTACAACTAGGCTCGTCATTCGTTACTCTGCTCAAATCCGTGACCGCGACGCGACGCCCTCGAAGAAAATGGAGTCGGCTGACCCCAGCGCCAAGAAGATGAGGCTCCCGCCAGTGGCGACGCCTCTTGTAGATCCTGCACCCGAGAGCACGGGGAGAAGCAGCGACCCCGCCCCCACCGGATCCCAGGAACCCATAGAATCTCGGGTGGACCGCATCAGCGATCTCCCGGACGCCATACTTGGGGAGATCATCTCGCTTCTCCCCACCAAGGATTGCTGCCACACCCAAGTCCACTCAATTCGGTGGCGCCCTCTATGGCGCGCCGTGCCCCTTAATCTCGACTGTCGTCAGCTATCTATCTTCAATGATTTTGAAATCCCCAGAGCCATCATCTCCTCCCACCAGGGCTCCGTTCAAAGCCTCTACATCCCGTCATGCTACCTGAGCAAGCATACCATGCCCTGCACGGTGGACGCCTGGCTGAAATCTCCTGAATTCACAGAACTGCAGCTGCTTGAGTTCTACTATTCCCCTGGAAATCACCTACCAGATACCGAACGCCATCTACCTGTGCCCTCAGCACCGATGTCCATGTCACGGTTTTCCTCCTCTCTCCACACTGCCACCTTTGCGTTGTGCGACCTACCAGATAATCTGGTACTAAACCTTTGACTCCCATTTCTCAAGAAACTTTCACTTGTGTGGGTTCGTATATCGGAGGCCTCATTGCACAACATCATCCACTCCAGTTGCCCTACCCTGGAGTGCCTGGTGCTTGTTTTCACAGTTAGAATCGGTTGTCTCCAAATAAAGTCCCCTAACCTTGTAAGAATTGGAATTTGTTTTGACGGAAGGCAGCTCATCATCCAAGATGCCCCTTCACTTCAAATGTAGATCCTTGATTCTAGTTATTCACCGTTGCAAATAACCGTCCTCTCTGCGCCTAAACTGAAGACGTTGGGTGTAATACATGATCTCTGTGCTCGTTTCAATATGGTGTTTGGCTCCACAGTTCTTCAGGTACTTTACATTATCATCTACACTTGTAACCATAAGTTGCATTTTAAATTTCTGCGCATAAGTTATATGTCATCTTGGAGTACACATTTTGTATTAATATTATGTTCTATGCTCAATGAAGAGTTTCTCCATGGATGGCCTATCAATGGTGCTGGATTCTGTCAAGATCTTATATATCCAAATGAATAGTTTTGATCTGAACAAGATTATTGGTTTGTTGCAATGCTTGCCATGTCTGTAGAAGTTGTATATAAAGGTGATAATTTCACGCACATTGGAAGCCCGCATATAGTGTACTAGAATTAACCGTTCAGCTGTTGCTCTTTCGACACTCTTTTTTAGACCTTAACTGTTTTCAATCTTCATGTCTATTTAGGCAAGAGGACGGGGTAAGAAAGTTATAACCAATCGGTGGATTCATAAGCATCGGGATTTTCTTACTTCTCATGAGATTCGATTGAAGACAATACCGCTAGAACGATATGTAGCCAACCGTGCAAACACTAGATTTGTCACGTTCTTCCTGCTGAATGCGAGGTTACTATTGTCCATCAGGCTTAAGTTTATCAGCAGCATGGTTTTGACGGATGGGTATGCGGAAGAGCAAGAAAAGGAGTTTCAGGCGGGCAAAAGAGCTTGTGAACGTTCCGGGTTTCTATTTACAACTTATTGTGGTCATAATCCAGTAAATTTCATGACCCAGGATGTTCATTCTATGGACTTGACCGATCCATTTGACTGTGACTACCAAAAATAGTGGTGGAGTTAGATGTTGTTGCCCTTTTCAACCTGGTTTTTTTGTAAACCTGATGAACAATTAACCCCCGTGCTTTTTGTACAGTTTGTAAGCTGGAGTTAGATGTTCTTGCCCTTTTCAACTCGGCTGTGACTGTCATATTTTCTTTAAAGCAAGGCAAATGGCTTGCCAGTCATTTAATTTAGAGTGAAATATTGTAACAACTAACAAATCCCAACCAAGGGAAATAACATCACTCTCGCCGGCTGCTTGAGCTCACTGTGCATTAAAGAAGCCAAGTGATTAGCCCCCACCAGCACCCACAAACTTATTTCCAACTAGCATATCAAATGGGCTATAAATTTTTATAGGAAGGGCTGCATGACCATGACAGATTTGAATTCTGACATTTGGGACCCACGAGGGAATAGCCTATCCAAGGTGGTGTCGACTTACTAGCCAGTCAACAAACGATTCTGCCTACCAGCTGTTGGATTGACATCCAACATCTGTCGTGTATCTTGTATCTCTTGTCTTCTTCGTCCTCCAGCCACCCAAACCAAACCACCCCGTCGACTCCGCCTACTCCCGCCTCCCATGGCTGGCTGCGCCTCCGCCGCCCTACCGTACGTACCCTCCAATGTTGGCCAGTCCCTCCCTCTATTCCCCCACACGTCCTGTTATTCTCCGGCGACGTCAGCCCTAACACGCACCCGCACCTGAACCAGTCAACCCTCATACTCCCCTCAGCCTGCGACTGGACCGGCGCATCTTCCACGGCTCCGATTCGTTCCGTCCAAGGCCTCGCCGTCGTCCTCTGCCTTGCGGCCTTGGTTCGCTCGCCGTGCATGGTGCGCCGCCCTCTTGCGTTGTCAACGTCATCAAGAACCGAGAGGAACAAGGAGATGACTATACGTGGATAGGATGACAGTAGGGACCCACCAGCGTCATGGCAGTACGCAAGCAAGTGCCTCTATATTACAAGCCAAAATATGGTTCCTCCTAATGGTTGGACATCCGGGGCTCACGCCATCAATGTAGTCAATAAGCGAGAGAATTACACTCTGAAGGGTGACACGAGGGACCCAACAGGTCGCGCATTTTTGAGGAACAAGCGGTTGTTATTTATACTAGTTTTAGCGACCGATCAGGGTAACAACGGGGCTGTCTTGAGGGGCTGTGGCCCGTCTAGCCAGGGTTTTATTTATGTTTACCCCATCATGAGCCCAGTTGTGTTTTTTTCTTGCTGAAAATGGCTAGCCCAGTTCTATTTTTTTAAGAAATACCCAAATGAGGCCTACTTGCTTTATCAGCCCTGCTCGGCTGCAAATCTTTCAAGACGAGGAGAGTTTCATTTGGTTTACCCAGAAATGGGCTGTACATTTTTAAAACCCACCAAACCGGGAATTAGTTTCAATTTTTTTTCATTACAAGATTTTAAATTCCATTGATTTTTATGCGTGGACAATTATTTGGATTTTATATTTATATAAATTATTTTTCAAAATAGTTTGATTGTGAATCGATATTTTGGGATTAAAAACAGTTGACCGCACCGAAATATGCAAAAAATTCATAGACATTCTAACCGTGGCCACAATATGGGGTGTAATGCTAACATAAAGAAGATGGGCTCCAAAAAAATTCTTAAGAATTAGCAAATGGGCTGTACATTATTAGAAATAATGCACACGAGAGCAGTGACTGTTGGATGTCCATCCAACGGCTGTCGTGCTTCTTCAATCTCTGTTTTCCTGCTCCAGCCGCTCAAACAAGCGCAGACGGGACTGCCTGCTCCCTCCTCCCGCGGCCGGCTATGTTGTCGCGCAGGCCTCACCGCCCCACCGTACTCCCATTGCTGGCCTAGCCATCCCTCTACTCACCCACACGTGATGTTATTCTCCAGTGACGGTAGACGAACCAGTAAACCCTCGGACTCCTCTGTGTGGGAAACAACTGCCGAGGCTTCCCTGGCTCCGTGTCGTTCCCTTCCTAGGCCTCGCCGTCGTCCACCGCCCTGGTGCTCTCGGCGCGGCATGGTAAACATGGTTAATGAACGACATTCATCGGAAGTGGACTGTACGTGGACAGGCTCACAGCTGGGTCCACGGCCGCACGCAAGGAAATGCCTCCTTATTACGCGCAAAATAATGATTCCTCCACCTGACAGCTAGGACCCATGGGAAGGGCTTACGTATTTGTAAACGTTCCCCCGTGACAGGTCGGAACCACCAGCTATATCTTGGACGCAAGAAGTGCCTCCTTATGACTCACAAAAAATGAATACCCCACGCTAGCTGGGACCCACCATAGTGGGTGGCTGACTTATGGGCCTACTAAGTTGCCGGGACGAGAGGGTTTTCAACTTAGTCAATATGAATGATTCTAGCTCCAGTGACCGTACGATGTCCATCCAACGGCCATAGTGCTTCTTCAACCTCTGGTCTTCTTGCTCTAGCCGCCCAAAGCAGCGCCGGTTGTGCCGCCTGCTCCTGCCTCCCGTGGCGGTTGTCTTTGCCATGAGGCCTCCCGCCCTATAATACTCCCACGCTGGCCAGGCCATCCCTCCACTCACCCACACCCCCTGTTATTCTGCAGCGACGAAAGCCTCACACCGCAGCCGAACCAGTGAACCCTCGTACTCCTCTCCCTGTGGGCATCCACTACCACGTCTTCCCCGGCTCCGCGTCATCCCCTTCCTAGGCCTCGCCGTCGTCCACTGCCTTGCTCGGCACGGCATGGTCAATATGGTCAACGACCGACTTCCATCAAGAGTATCTTGTCGTGGAGAGGTGGCATGGGTCCACGGCGCAGTGGGTCCTGACCACAGCCAGTTTTTGTGGTTTGCCAAGTAAGTCGCTTTGTCAGGCCTGTTGGGCTGCAAATCTTTCAAGACGAGGAGAACTTCATTCGGCTGGCCGAGAAAATGGCCTATCAGTAATGAGAAATGGGTTGTACATTTTTAGAACACATCAAACCGGCAATTAGTTTCAAATTTCTTTTTTTTTTCATTTCGAGATTTTAAATTGCATTGAATTTTATGCGTGGACAATTTGTTGGATTTTATATTGATATACATGTATTTTTAAAATCAGTTTGAATGTGAATCGAAATTACGGGATTAAAAACAGTTCGGTCCGCATCAAAATATGCAAAATTTCGTATAATTTTTTAACCGTGGCCACAATATGGGTTGTAATGCTAACAAAAAGAATATGGGCTCCAAAAAACCTTAAGAATTAGCAAATGAGATGTCAATTATTAGAAATAATTGTAGATGGGTTGTATGATGTTTTCCACAGATTTGAGGCTTTCCTAAAAAAAGTTTAACGCACAAGTAGTGACTGTTGGATGTCCATCCAACGGCCATCTTGTTTCTTCAATCTCTGCTCTTCCTGCTCCAGCCGCTCAAACAAGCGCCGGTAGGACTACCTGCTCTCTCCTCCCCGTGGCCGGCTATGCTACCGCGCAGGCCTCACCGCCCCACCGTACTCCCATTGCTGGCCTAGCCATCCCTCAACTCACCCACACCTGTTGTTATTCTCCGGCGACGGTAGACGAACCAGTAAACCCTCGTACAGTCGTACTCCCCTCCGCGTGGGAAACAACTACCGAGTCTTCCCTGCCTCCGTGTCGTTCCCTTCCTAGGCCTCGCCGTCGTCCACCGCCCTGGTGCTCTCGGCGCGGCCTGGTCAACATGGTCAACAACCGACATGCATCTGAAGTGGACTGTACGTGGAGAGGCTGACAGCTGGGTCCACGGTCGCATGCAAGGAAATGCCTCCTTATTACGCGCAAAATAATGATTACTCCACCTGATATCTAGGACCCACCGAAAGGGCCTCTGTATTTCGCGAAAAAAACATTACCGCCACTGACAACTCGGACCCACCAGCTATATTTTCGCATGCAAGGAAGTGCCTCCTTATTATGCACAAAAAATAAATACTCCCCCTGTTAGCTGGGACCCAGTATAGTGGCAGGCTGACTTGTTGGCCTACTAAGTTGACGGGGACGGAGGGCTTTGTCAACTTAGTCAATATGCACGATTCTAGCTCCAGTGACCGTACGATGTCCATCCAACGGCCGTAGTGCTTCTTCAATCTCTGGTCTTCTTGCTCCAGCCGCCAAACCAGCGCCTGTCGTGCCTCGTGCTCCTGACTCCCGTGGCCGGCTGTGCTGCCGCGGAGGCCTCACTGCCCCCTACTACTCCCACCGCTGGCCAGGCCATCCCTTCACTCACCCACACCCCCTGTTATTCTGCGGCGACGACAACCTCACACCGGAGCCGAACCAGTGAACCCTCGTACTCCTCTCCGCGCGGGCTTCCACTACTGCGTCTTCCCCAGCTCCGCGTCATCCCCTTCCTAGGCCTTGCCGTCGTCCAGCGCCCTGGTGCTCTCGGCGCGGCGTGGTCAACATGGTCAAGGAACGGCTTTCATCGGACATGGACTGTACGTGGACAGGCTGACAGCTAGGTCCACGGTCGCAACAAGGAAGTGCCTCCTTATTACGCGCAAAATAATTATTCCTCTAGCTGACAGCGGGGGCCCATCGGACGGGCCACCGTATTTCACGAAAAAATGTTTCCCCCTGACTACTGGGACCCACTAGGTACATCTTCGCATGCAAGGAAGTGCGTACGAAAAAAAAACGATTCGTCCCCTTGACTGCAGGGACCCACTAGCTACATCTACGCAGGCTAGGAAGTGCCTGACAGTCGGGACCCACCTGGTCGAAGCATACATAGCGTTGTCATTCTGGTGTGACGTATGCGTACATCTTGGTCGATGTAGAGCGCGCCGCGTGTAGTAGTAGTAAGCGCGCCGTAGCATGTACACGTCGTCGCGGCGGTGTGCAAGAAAGAAAATATGGCCACGTACGTACATACGGGCAAGGTCTCGAACGCCTACTTGTGCATACGTACGGCCAGGGCTCGTGTACATGGCTGGGTCGGAACGGAGAAACTGCGTCGTCGTCGTGTTCATGGGGAGGCAACGGAATGCGTCGTGTTCATCAGGAGGCAACGGAACACGTGGGAGCCAACCGGCTTGGACGGAACAGCCGATGGAAACGAGGCCTGGCGTACCGTAGAACGGAGGAAACGGCCTTGTGTTCGACATGCCACGGTCGAAACGGGATCCTGTTCATCGGGAGGTGCGGCGTATCAAAGCGGAGGAAGCGGACCTCCTACGGTCGAAAACGGGGTCTGTTGATCGGGAGGGTGTGGTCTACCGCAAAAGCAGAGAAGCAGACTTGTGTTGGGCGCTACGGTCAAACGGGGGTCCTGTTCATTGGGAGGGTGTGGCGTCGCAAAACGGGACTCCACGGGATACTGTTCATCTCCACCGTCGACCCCCTCCAGCCTCCACGGGCTACTGTTCATCCACTGTCGACCTCCTCCTGCCTCCACCTGCGATTGTTCATCCCGGGCTCCTGTTCATCTAGCCTCCACCGCGCGCTACTCCACCGGCTACTATTCAACCAGCCCTCTCCACGGGCTCCTGTTCAACCACCCCTCCACGGGCTACTGTTCATCCAGCCCTCCACCGTCTACTATTCATGCTGCCCTCCACGGGGAGGTCCTATTCATCCAGCCCTCCACGGGGTCCTGTCCATCCAGCCCCAACCGGCTCGATCGATCGGAGTCCTGTTCATCTAGAGGCAACACCACGGGGTCCTGTTCATCCACCCCCACCGGGAACTGTTCATCCAACCCCCTCAGCAACACTCACTATTCATCCAGAGGCAACAACACGGGGTCCTGTTCATCCACCCCCACCGGGAACTGTTCATCCAATCCCCCTAGCAACGCTCACTGTTCATCCAGAGGCAGCATCGACCGGCTTAAGTTAGCAGCAGTAGCGAAGGAATCGCTCGATCGGGTTCAGTTAACAGCCATCGATCGATTGCTCGGGTTCAGTAACGTGTAGCCTGCAGTGCAATCGCTCGGGTTCAGTTAGAGCCCAACGCCTGGCTCGGGTTTAGTTAGAGCCCAACGCCTCGCACCCACGCACGTGCGTGTATGAGAGAAACATGCATTGCTCGGCCCCGACCACCCACCGTAACTGGGAACACCCCGATATTTTCCTCGCCCTCGCTTCTGCCACGGTTTTTTCCGTCATGGACGGCCCAAAGAATGTCATGCAGTTGCGTCTCCGACCCGCCCAGGACGAAAAGCCCATTTTCTGTCATGATTTTTTATCATAGAAGTAGGACCCCACCACATCTATGATGATACCAGGTTTTGTCACAATTATCGTCATAGAAGTGTCATAAGTATGACAGAAAAAAATTCCGTTCGGCCCAAAATGTCACGGATGTGTCTTTTTTTTGTACTGGTATGGGGTAATGAATGCTGTTGCAGCTTGATCGGACTCCTTCATTTTGATTTGATGGTATCCGGAATATGCATCGAGGAAACATAGTGAGTCATGTCCTACGGTGGCATCAATGATTTGATCAATGCGGGGGAGAGGGAAAGGATCCTTAGGGCAAGCCTTGTTGAGGTCTTTGAAATCGACACATAGGCGCCAGGATTTGTCCTTCTTTGGTACCATCACCAGGTTTGCCAGCCAGTCCAGATGTTTGATTTCTCTAATGAATCCGGCCTCGATAAGCTTGGCTAGCTCCTCCCCCATGGCTTGTCGCTTGGGTTCGGAAAAGCGCCGTAGTGTTTGCTTGACCGGTTTAAATCCCTTTAATATATTGAGGGTATGTTCGGCCAGCTTGTGTGGGATCCCTGGCATATCCGAGGGGTGCCAGGCAAATATGTCCCAGTTTTCGTGCAGGAATTCTCGTAGTGCAGTGTCAACTGTTGGGCTTAGTTGTGCTCCGATAGATCCTGTCTTCTTGTAGTCTGTTGGGTGGACCTGGAATTTGAATATTTCTTCTGCCGGTTTGAAAGAGGTGGATTTGGTGCGTTTGTCGAGGATCACGTCGTCCCTATATACCGTGGCGTAGTGCGGTTAATTCTTCGGCCGCGATGGCTTCGGATAGTGCCTCAAGGGCCAGGGATGCGGTTTTGTTTTCAGCGCGGAGTGATATGTCCGGATCACTGATGAGAGTGATTATACTGTTTGGTCCGGGCATTTTGAGCTTCATATACCCGTAATGAGGTATAGCTTGGAAGCGTGTAAAAGCATCCCGCCCCAACAGGGCGTGGTATCCGTTGCTGAAAGGAGCCACTTGGAAGGTGATTTCTTCAGACCGATAATTCTCCGGCGTGCCGAACACCACGTCAAGTGTGATTTTTCCCGCACACCGCGCCTCCCGACTGGGAATGATTCCTCGGAAGGTTGTGCTACTTTTCTTGATGCGGCTCCTATCTATTTCCATTTTGTGGAGTGTATCCTCGTGAATGAGGTTTAGTCTGCTGCCGCCATCCATGTTGACCTTGGTGAGTTGAAACCCGTCCATGATGGGACTGAGGACTAATGCGGCTGGCACTCAGACTGTCCTGTATTTCGGTTCATCACCGTCATTAAATGTTATAGCCGTGGCGTTCCAAGGGTTTATTGCAGCGATTTGGCAGACTTCGGCGAGGTCGCGAAGTGCCCTTTTGTGCTTATTGTTTGAAGCGAATGTCTCGAAGGCCGTCAATACTCTTGCGTCGTCGTTTTCTGGAGGGTGCTGCTCTGGGGTGTCCTTGATACGGATGTCCTTGCCGCTCTTGGCTACCTGCCAGAGTATCCAACATGCTCTAAGGCTTTGGTTTGTTAAGGTATCCAGTGTCGTGTGTATTTTGCATGGGCCATCGATCCATCCCTCCAGAACGGTTCCATTCCGCGTAATCTATTATATAATTAAAACAGAAGTAAAATAAGCCACCACATTCATCCACATAAGTTAAAATTATCTAATCCGTTAGATTGTAATATTAACGGCCTTGATTTAACATAAACGTGTAAACAAGATAAGTTGTGTTGTCACGTGTACGTGCATAGAACGGACCAACACATCCATGTTCCATCACGTGTAGTGCATAGCACAGACCGACCCACACAAGTAGTATAACACGTCACGTATACAAATATAGTGTGTCCATTATGACATCAACTAGCCTGAATTATCCTCATGGTAAGACACAAAAACAAAAATAGAATATTTCCATCAATGGGTCAAGGATAAGCAAAAATAGTAGTCAAACCTAATTAAATAAGAAACCTAAACAAATAAGGACACCCACCAGACCTCACGTGATAAAAGTTCCAAGAGAGGAACGAATACGTACAAGATTCCCACACGGTCTCGGCCACCTCAACCCAGCCACCTCAACCCATATAAAAAAGTGCAGTCGGCCACAGAAGCACGCACCAAACAATTAGAAATCGACGACCACCACGTCTTAAAACACACCAGACGAAACACACGCCTCGCCGTCCACACAGCTTGAAGTCGACATAGGTAGCACGACGAGAAGTCATCTCCAACTGCTTGACGAAGTCATCTCCAACTGCTTAAGCTTGACGTCCAGCGAAGTCATACCAAAGCCCGCCGACATCCGACAAAGCCACGCCCATCTGCTCCTATCGGCGTCGGAAGAAGTGGCGACAAAGCACTTCGGGTTGAATCATCAGACTTCGTAATTGTTATTTAACAACCTTTTTTTATGGATAGGATCTTCATAAATACTATATCCATTGGCTAATTGTTTCCGATTAATTTTGAAGACATAAAACTATGGCATACAAAAAGTTGAGCGACTTAACTACAAGGGGACAGAACTGGAACATTCAAGTGAAAGTAATGAGGATTTGGGATTCAGTTAATCCTACTACCGATGAACTTATTAGCCTAGATATGATACTCATGGATGAGCAGGTCTGTTTTTCAATATAGTTAATTGGATTTTTTTCAGATTAAGCAACAATTACTAACCATAATTGATTGTTTTTACAGGGTGAAACAATTCATGCTACTATCTGGAAGAATCTAATAGACACTTTTAAATCAAAGATCAATGAGAAGTCTATTTATGGATTCAGTAATTTTAAGGTTGTGGAATCCACAAAATATAGGCCAGTGAGCAATGAAATTAAAATTTTTTTGCATACAATACAAAGGTAAAGGAGATAAAAGGATCTCTAGAAGTTTTTCCGGACTATTGCTTCGAGTTTGCTACCATGGAGACACTTGAAGAAAGGGCAGGAAAAGATACACAATGCTCAGGTATGTTTACAGTTGTAATTATGGCTTCCAAATAATTGATATTTCTAATTGTTATATTACTATAATTTCCAAATAAACAGATGTCATTGGACTTCTAACAAAAATGAAGCCCGTGGAGACAAGAATAACAAAAAAGAGCCCACAACCTTCATATATCCACGAGATTGAAATACTAATGCCGGAGTAAGTGCATATGCATATGCATGTCTGAAATTTAACTACGCCTACCCCATGTGATTAACAATAACTTCTCGAATTAAATTCTTTAGGGGTGATAAAATCAGAATCACGTTATGGGGAAAGTTTGCTTATTTTTTGACTGAGGATGTAATTGGCAGCCAAACTGTCATTATTATTACATCAACGATGGTGCAGAGATTCAATGGTAAGTCCATAAATCTTAGATGCTACTCTTATCATTTACAAATTCTAATTGGTTAATTAAATAGGTTTGTGCCTAAAGTCAACCAGTGCCACCATAATATATATAGATCTGGATATACCAGAAGCACAAGAACTTCTTGAAAGGTATGATACACTACCAATTAAAAATTCCCACTCATGAATAGTGACTCATGTTGATTCACGATTGTACATATTATTATTTGTTTTATATATGTGCAGGGACTCAACACAAGTAACCTTACCAAAAATGATGAGTATAGATAGAAGTAATCAGGGAACTCTAGAAGAACAAATGTTTTACAGGCGGAGAACATTGCAAGAACTTACTAAAATGAGGCACGAAAACCGGCAAGACCAGGTAATTCATTGGAGTTTCAATAAAGGCTATCATCAATTTTTGCGAGAACGAGTTAAGACCTGCATTGACAATTTGTTCAATATTAGTAACAATGGAACCATTTTGAATTTATATATGTCACTTAATCCCCCACCCCTACCCCAATGCTAACGTTGATTGTTTTCAGGATTTTGTGTTCACGACAATAGCTATAGTAGATCAGTTGCAAGAAAATATTCAATGGTGGTACATGTCATGTGATAACTGTCCCAAAATGGGTATCAAGGAAACCGACAAGTATTATTGCAAGAGTTGTGGTATATATCCAGAAAATGTCACACCTCGGTAAGCATATTATATTACTTAAATATAAGCAGTAAGTATTATATTATATTTACTCTCCACTAACATGAATGGTATGTTAGGTATCGTATTCGACTCCAAATTAGTGATCATACATCTACTACAAGTTGCACTTTATTTGACGAGGAGGCTGCAAGATTGCTTAATACATCGCATCGACTGCTGGACTCACTAGATGGGAAAAGCAGAAGAAGCCCCAAAGATTATTCAAAAATTATGTGGAAAAAATTAATATTTCGATTCAAGCTCAATGATAGTAATCTCACATTTGGCACACAAAACTATGCAGTAAAGAGAACATTTGTGCACGATGATAGGCTTGAGATGCTCTATTTGAGCGATAAAGCCGAGGAGGTAAAAGTTTCATTACCTTTGTTTCAAAAATAAAGTACCATCTTTAGAATTCCTTAACCAATTCATATTACATTTGTTGCACAGAATTGATGGATTATGATGTAGACACTATGTTAATGAAGAAGCAGAACATGCCAGACAAAAAGGTGATTGACTTTTTGATTATACACACTTCAAATTTTAGAGATGTGTCTTATTTTGAAAATGTATATGTATGCAGTCATAGAATAATAAAGTTTCACCTTACTGCAAACTGGTGCCTGTGAAAGAGGAGCCATATGACAACAATGAATCCACATTAAACAAAGACAAGCAGCAAGACAAAAGATCATCATCGTCATCACGTCAGCTCCATAGTGGCAATAAAAGGAGACTGGGATCTGTTGTAATATCGTCGGATGACTCAGAGGAAGAATGCACTAAGGCAATTTGCGAACAAAAGAAAAAAGCTATCGGTGAGAACAAGAAACAAGTTAAAGCCAAAGCCAAAAATACAATGCTCGAAGATGAAGATGACGTCTGAAAAGCAAGGCCGAGAAGAACAAGGATCCTGTCTAGATAATATTTGGATTAGTAGCTTATGAAATAAATATTATGGCAATCTATTTGTATCGACCAAGATAAGTAAGAGTACTTGACATCAACCAGGATAGCAAGGATACGTATTAGATTGAGGGAGTGGATGTTAGCGATGTTCTTAGTCTAAATCAGATCGAAAACTGTCTTCATGTAGTTTCCTTTATATACATGCTATTGTATCCAAATCAGTACAAGGACAGCACAATAGATAGGAACATACTACAAGACCAGAGATTGACGCATTAGGATTCACTTTGGCAAATCAATATGGGGCCAGCACAATAGACATGAATATACCTTGCTTCAGTAACTTCATAGCACAACCGGATATGTACATAACGCTAGCTTTGCCCGGCGGCACAATTCTGACCAAAATTAAAGTTCCCACATTCAGACTTAGCAGCAAAGCAAATATAATATCAAATCACATTAATTTCTTAGGTCACTAAAAATTGTTGGCAATCGGAAGATTGTTTCTCGGTTACTTGATAGGGTGACCGAAGTTACTTGAGAAAATTCAATATGTAAGCTTCGCTCAACAAACCTATACCCAGATTACTATCCAAGGTGACATATTAACACACAAAAGGTAATCTAATTACCAATAGCAGAATAATCCATCAAACTAATTTTCAAAAAGGTTTTTCAAAACTAAAATATCACGAAAAACATCGATACAACACTATCAAAAGCAATTCATATTGTAAATTTTAGAAATACATTCAGACATGCACTTTAGGTTCATAAAGCCTTTTTTAAAAGAAAAGGCATCATGAATAGATTATTTCTTGCTAAGAGCAAATTAAAATACTATGTAGTACAACACTGCTACAAATAAAGTACAAGAAATAATCTTCATTACATATGATGCATATCATCAGTTGGCACTTACATGTGGTAGTAGTCGTGACAAAGACCGAAATGAGAAGGCCAACATCTCACGGTCGTGTGCTGCTATTCGTATTCCACAATCTACTTATACTAAGGTTTCACCATTGCCACTTTAATACCTATGAGGACAATATTAGCAAACCCAAACTCGGCCCGTACCTCGGATGTCGGATCCAACAATTCATCATCGATGGCGACTTGGTGAGTTCCCACCAATTGGTTCCCACAGCCTCCTAGATGAGGCCAAACTACAACAAATCTGCCATGGCTTAGCCGCCGCCATGAGGAGATTGAGCAGTGCAGCCCGTGTTTTCCCTACTACTCCCCATGGCCACTCCGCCGGACTCGGCGAGGTCTTCAGGATCCACATCCAACAAAACGAGCAGCGTCGCATACTCCAAGCAACCACCAACTGCGCCAAGAATGGAAGAGATTCAAATAAATGAATGGAGAAGTGGAGATGGATTGGGAATTGGTTACGTGGTGGCGAGGCGAAATCTTCAACAGCAGCTAATCGGAAGAGGTGCTGCATGCGGATGGATAAGGATGCTGGTGGGGATCGAATAAGCTACGAGAGAAGAGTTTTTACCCAACAAGAAGATTTTACGTAGATGATACCTGTGCGGGTTGTTTATACGGGTGGTCTAAATGGGCCTGCATCAAAACTGTTGGGCCTAAATAGGCTTCATCGTGGTGTATGTTGGCTTTGGAATTTTCTCTGGTTTGGAAATTTTCTCTCTATACCGTAATCTTTATGAATTCGATTCCTACTCCTTATCGAATAGGCTGATACGAGCACGTTAGCGTACTGCTCTTAAATTGCAGGAACATACACTTCGTCGATTAACCAAGGGATCGTATCATCTCAGAATAGACCTGCATTGAATCGCTGGAAGAAGTTGCACACAAATCAGCCTTGCCACACTTCAGATTAGAAGGTAAATTCTTTCCGTGGAAAACTAATACTTACCACCGGTTCAAAGCAACCTCCTAATTTTTACATATATAGACACACACACATGTCTTGCCTTGG
Organism: Aegilops longissima; assembly: GCA_021605205.1. Taxonomy (NCBI): domain Eukaryota; kingdom Viridiplantae; phylum Streptophyta; class Magnoliopsida; order Poales; family Poaceae; genus Aegilops; species Aegilops longissima. The sequence goes on along the minus strand of CM038679.1, from coordinate 24,184,681 downwards.
CTCTTCACATAAACTTTATTTTCTTTGAGAAAATAGTACCAACTTCTGTGATGAACTAAAAGTGACTCACGGACTGATAAAGTCATTGCAGCAATAAAAATATATGCTCTAATAATTTGTACATGGTATAAAATATTTTCTGGATCGCTACTGGATTTGCTTTGCAGCAAAAGATACAATTACGACAATAATTAGCACATGTGTGTGAAGCTTTACAAAATTAGAAAAACAAAGACAAGAAAACATTATCAGGTATATCATTGAGATTTTACAATCTTCATGTAATGCACACTAATTTTTTTGTACATTTCTAACATATACATTTCAAATATTTACCTTTGTTAATATTGCAGAACCTAATAACTTTACTTATATTGCTAATAATTATTTTAGAGAGTACTTTGCCTTAGTAATTCCCATGGAACAATTGTCGTTCACTGAGAAACAAGCACACTGTCACTCCAATAATGCCATACACCACAGCTCAAACCACAAAACACAGTAATCCTGAAAGCATGATCGATAAGTATTATAGGTTGTCGCCATGCAGCCAGCATCTCCTATTTATTGCATATATTGTTAGCCTCTTGACGACATTATGCATAAATTAGAATTCAACTATATTATACTATATTGCTAAAAGAATATCAATTGCAGAAATGCAGGGACAATGCGCAACAAAATCAGCAGGCCAACTTACAAAAGAAGCTAGAGAAGCTATTATCAGGAGGAAACAAACAACTCCAACAAAAAAGGAGTAAGAGATGCAGGAATACACATGAAACAACCGATAAAACAGAAGAAGATGCTTCACGTAAGAGAAAGGAACAAATCAAAGAAAGAAAAGATGTCAAACGTGCAAGAACAAATGCAAGCGACAATGAGCTTGAAAGCAACATCATAGAAAGAACCAGCAGCACTATGTCCGGAAGTTATTATAGCACGATATGGAACTTCGGAAAGCCAACATATAGATGCGAACATTGCAATGCAATACTATGGTGTGAAGAAAGATTAAATTCTCATAGAGGAACCAAAAACCTTCTTTGAATTTGCTGCAAACAAGGTAAAATTGACCTACCAAAGATAGCATATCCTCCACCTTACCTCGCAGGGCTATTAACAGGTGAAGGAAGTGATGCAACAAACTTCAGAGAAAATATAAGGTCATACAACTCAATGTTCTCATTCACGTCAATGGGAGGAACTGTTGACAAAGAAATAAACAAAGGCAAAGGACCATATGTTTTTAGACCGCATGGCGAAACTACCACCATATTGGAACTCTTCTACCGAAGAAGGTAACAAACCTCGATTTGCCCAGCTATACATCTATCAGACAGAAAATGAGGTGCAAAGCAGGATAGATGCTTCAAGATGCAATGATAAAAAAACAACGGTGGACCCTGCCATTGTCAAGGAACTACAAGAAATGCTTGATGAGAACAACATCCTTGCAAAGTCATTCAGCATGGCAAGAGATAGATTCAAAGAAGAAGACTACCACGATTACGCGCTGAATACTTGGGAAAAGGAGCGGAACACACAACCTTCCATCTGCATCGAAGTTGCGGCATTAGTTGTAAGAGACCCTCTTGGAGAGAGCGAAGGGCGAGACATTGTTGTCGAGTACAAAGATATGGAACCTCACGAATATCGAAATCCATCCGAAATTAATGTCAATGCAATACCGTTGTTGTTTCCATACGGAGAAGATGGATTCAAGCTTGAAATACCTTACAAGCGAACAAAAGAAGGTGACAAAAGCAGGAAATATGTAACTATGCTAGACTACTATGCATACTACCTACAGCAAAGACCCGACCAAGGAATGTCATTGCTAATGTCTAAACATCTATCGCTTTAATTTTGGGTGGATATTTACACATGCATTGAGCAAAACAGACTAAACTGGATCAGGAATAATCAAGGGAAGCTACGAACTGAACTTTACAGTGGACTGCAGGACGCGATTGAGCGAGGGGACACCAGAACAGAGCAAGTCGGAAAGAGGATAATTGTACCTTCATCTTATACAGGAGGTAGAAGAAACAAGGCACAAAACTTGCAAGACGCATTTGCAATATGCGGTGGGCTGGATATCCGACCTATTTATAACATTCACATGCAATGCAAAGTGGCACGAGATCCAATACATGCTAGATGAAGCGGAGGAGGCCTCAAGCCAGCCGACCGACCAGATATTGTTGACCGAGTATTCATGATAAAACTGAAGGAGCTAATGAGAGATATCGTTGTGAAGAAACACTTTGGAGAAACTATAGCAAGTAAGATCAGTCGACTACTAATCGCTAACTAATAGCACCTAATGTTTCAATATTTAAGCACACAATAGCCTTTATCTATTTATTAAAATGATTCCAAATTTTAACAAAATAAAACTATATATTCAATCAATGCAGTTATCTACACAATAGAGTTCCAAAGAGGGACTCCGCATGCAAGACATATTGGTATTTCTCAAGGAGAATTACAAGTGCAAAGGACCAACAGAAATCAACCAAATAATCAGTGCAGAGATCCCAGACAAAGATGTCGACCCGGACGGATATGAAGCTGTTGAAAACTTCATGATGCACGGGCCTTGCGGAGAGGCAAATACAAAATCACCATGCATGATAGACAACAGATGTACTAAACACTTCCCAAAACGGTACAATATCGATACGACAATCGATGAGGATGGGTTTCCAGTATATAGAAGGCGAGACAATGGAAGGAATATTAAAAAGGGAGGAGCAATGCTCGATAACAGATTTGTTGTGCCATACAACAGAAACCTTTTGGTCAAATTCCAAGCTCACATAAATGTGGAGTGGTGCAACAGGTCCAGGTCAATCAAGTACCTATTTAAGTACATCCATAAAGATGACGACCAAGTAACAGCCTTACTAAAGGAAAGGGACGCAACAAACAACTATGATGAAATCAAGAAATACCTAGAGATGAGATACATATCAACAACCGAAGCATCTTTGGCGGATATTCGATTTGATCTACACCATCGTGATCCACCATGAGAGAGACTGCCTTTCCACATTGAAAATGAGCAACAAGTTATTTTTCCGGACTCGTGACATTGAAAAAATAGTAAGACTGCCGGGATCCACAAGTACTAAGTTCCTTGAGTGGATGGAGGCAAACAAAATACATGAGGTGGGAAAAGAATTAACCTATGCAGAATTCCCATCAAAATTTGTATGGAAAAGTGACTCCAAAACTTGGGAGGAGAGGAAAAGGGCTTTGCGATTGGAAGAATTTACTATGCACACCACGCAAGTGGTGACCGGTATTATATGAGAATGCTTCTAAACACCAAGAAAGGATGCACATCATTTGAGGATATTAGAACAGTTAATGGAGTAGTTCACCCAACATACAAAATAGCATGTCAAGCGCTTGGATTTCTTGATGGCGATAGTGAGTGGATTGAATGCATCAATGAAGTATCAAGTGGGGATCGAGGATACGATTACGGCAGCTATTCACCACAATATTATGCCATTGTGAGGTGACCAGCCCAAAAGTGTTGTGGGATTCAACATGGGAGGCACTATCTGAAGATATCCATTACAAAGAAGAATAATCCTAAACTTTCCTCGCTGCATCTAACTGATTCACGGAAAAATCATATGCTCGATCGAGATAGAGAAACTAATGAGGCAAGCTGGAAAGACACTAAAGGACTATCCGGGCATAGAACTACCAAATGCTACTGAACTTGAACAACTTGGGAACAGAATGATAAATGAAGAACTTAGCTACGACACGGAAGCACTAAAGATTGAGCACCAAACCATAGTTAGCAATCTTAACCATAGCCAGAAAATGGCCTTTGATGCCATAATGGAATCAGCTAACAGAGGGCATGGAAAACATATATTTGTAGAGGGCTACGGTGGCACAGGCAAAACTTATCTATGGAAAGCAATCACGACGAAGCTACGATCAGAGGGGAAAATAGTGCTTGCGGTAGCATCATCGGCATTGCAGCATTGCTCCTCCAAGGTGGAAGAACAGCGCACTCAAGATTCCACATTCCAATAAATATCACAGAAGAATCAACATGTGAAATAAAACAAGGCTCACATTTGGCTCAACTGGTAAAGAGGACCTCATTGATACTGTGGGACGAGGCTCCTATGGCACACAAACACTGCTTCGAGGCACTAGACAAAAGCCTTAGGGATATTCTAAGGTTCCAAAACCAAAACAGTGACGAAAGGCCATTTGGTGGCATGACGGTTGTGCTAGGAGGCGACTTGGACAAATACTTCCATGGTTACAAAGGGAAAGAGAGAGCAGATAGTAAATGCCTCAGTCAAAAGGTCATACCTATGGAAGCACTTCGAAATATTTAGACTAACTGAAAACATGCGGCTGAAGTGCCTGTCAGAAGATCCAATACAAAAGCAAAATGTGGCTGAATTTGCAGAATGGATATTACAAATTGGCGATGGAAAACAAACAAACGATGAAGGAGATGATTGGGTAAAAATTCCTAAAGACATAATTCTGCAAAAAGGAGAAGACCCGAAAGAAGCGATAGTGAAAAGCACGTACCCAAACTTGCACCAAAACTATCGTGACCGTGAATTTCTTGAAGAAAGAGCAATACTATGTCCAAGGAATGAAACAGTTGAGAAGATAAATGACTACGTAATGAGCCAAATACAAGGTGAAGAGGTGACATACCTAAGCTTGGACACTGTATGCAAGGCAACAACAAAGTACAACACAACGGAGAATATGTGTCCAACAGAGTTCCTTAACAAATTGACCTTCCCAGGAATTCCAAATCACGAGCTAAAACTGAAGGTAGGCTTGCCGGTTATGCTCCTACGCAACATCAATCAAGCAGCAGGTTTATGCAATGGTACAAGAATGACTGTCACACAGTTGGGAAATAGGTACATTGAGGCACAAATAATCACAGGAACACACGTCGGTGACAAGGTATACATACCTAAAATCATTATGTCACCAAGCGACTCAAAGTGGCCCTTCGTGCTGAAAAGAAGGCAATATCCTATATCAGTTTGTTTTGCAATGACCATAAAAAGAAGCCAAGGTCAATCCCTAAACAAGGTGGGTCTATATTTGCCTAAGCAAGTATTCTGCCATGGCCAACTATATGTGGCATTATCAAGAGTCACAAACAGAGAAGGATTAAAGGTGCTGATTGACGACACGGAGTGCCCAAGCGAATATAGCGCAAAGAATATAGTATACAAAGAGATCTTCTAATTTTTGTCATTCAACTAAGTGCATATGAGGGCCAAAAAATGATTAAACAATACAATGTATGGTTCAAAAGCATGACATCCATGTGTTAGATATGGCCAGAAATACTGTATACAAAAGGATATTATATATTGGGTTTCTAATTATTTTGTCCACAGGAAAAAAAGAACATGACAATGCAGACTATTGTTACCATACACTACTTTCATGAATAGAGATATTAACAAATCTGTACAGCTAACTGACTTTTTTAGCCTAGATATGATCTTGATCAATGAGCAGGTCTGTTTATGAACATATTTGATTGGAATTTTTTCAGTCAGATTAAGAAACAGTTACTAACCATATTTGATTGTACAGGGTCAAACAATCCATGATACTATTCGGAAGAATCTTATAGACACTTTTAGATAAAAATGAAAGCCAAAAAAACAATGCTTGAACATGAAGATGAATTACATGAACAAAAGCCCAGGAGAACAAGGATGTTGTCTACATAATTAACAAGCCCCAGCTTCATCTCAACAAACATATACCAAAATTAATAACCAAGGTGAACACACAAAAGGTAAGGCCTTTAAAATTTAAGAAAATTAAAAAAAATGATTGATACATATGAACCAATCCTGTTCTTAAGGTGATTTTTCAGACAGAAGGCACCGTGGAAAAATTATTTCTTGCTAAAAAGGAAATTAAAAATACTATGGAGTACCACACTGCTACGGATAAAGTACAAGAACTAATATTCCATATCCTTGAGAATGCAACAAACGCGTCAACGCACTGGCCAAGTGTGACGGTACATACATGAAGAGATTGGAAGAAGAAAACTAGCCGCGCGTAAATCACTGAACTTGAAAACTTAACCTGCAGCTGGACTCATGTATTTCTCACATTAAGCTGATTCTGTTGCTACATACATCAGTAAACATGCATCTAAAACTACTTTTTTTACTATCAATCAATAATTAGATACAAGGGCCCCTTGCTAGGTTCAGTTAGACTTAATTCAAGCAGATCCATATGTGTGTTTTACTGTATTCTATTCTATACTGCAGAATTCAGAGAACAAGTATAAGTGCCTATCTCTAGACAGAAAGTTGTGGTATGGTTCCTGATTTCACACGAAAAGTTGTTTACCAATGGAAAGATAAAATCTTATTCTGATTTCTAGATCATTCAACTTCAAAAAAAAACTTATATGGTTCCAATAACATTTACATTTTGGTACAAGTATAGACAGCAGGAGGGCAACAACTAACAGCCACTCAGAAATACTCACGTCTTGCTGATACTTCTTCCTCCGCGACCTCCCTCAATGCCTAAGCAGCCCCAGCATCCAGGGCCTCCGGCTACGACAATTTGGGGCAGCGAGGTCGCCGAGATCCACGCGCATACAACCACATGTGCCACCACCAAGGAAGAAAAATCAGGAGAAAAGAAGCGACATATGGATCTGGGATAGCATGAGGATTAGTTTCCTGATGGGGCACAGCGACGCCGTCCTTCGCCGGTTGCAAATCGGAAGAAATGGTAGATGTGTACGAGGAGCCTGGTGGGGATCATACGAGAGGAGAGGAGAGTTGTTTATTTTACTAATAGGGAAAGGAGAGATAGATTTTTTTTACTATGTTGATGACTGGGACTATGGGCTGTTTTACTTAGAAAAATAATAATATGGGGTGGTAATCATCTTCACTCTAATGGGATTGCAGAAAAGTACGTTGGGCATGACACACATGATACATCGGCTATGCAAGATTGGGTACAGATATTTTATTTAAATTCTTCGTATAGAATACACAGATCGTAAAAAAAATCAAAACACATGAAAACGGCTCTCTTTTTGCGGTGAAAAATTTCTCTTAAAAGAGGAATATACTTCCGTAAAAAATATGGATGAAACTTATACATCATTAGTCAAAGGATCATATGATCTAAATCTATAGATTTTCACCTCTACATAATCAGCAAGATTGGTAAGAGTCAACAAACATTTTTGAATCATAGGAATATATATATATATATATATATATATATATATATATATATATATATATATATATATATATATATATATATATATATATATATATATATATATATATATATATATATATATATATATATATATATATATATATATATAGGACAAATGTTTCCTACAAGCAGTGGTAGTTACCACCACTTGCTTTTGTATGTTGTATGTAGTATCTGTCAAACCGAGAGTATGTACGTGTAGTATGTAGTACATAATAATGATTAGGTAGTATATATATTAATTTTAGGTTGTATGTACCATTTTTGAGTATGCTTTTTTACGCATAAATATGTACGTATTTCACAAATATAAAAAAACTATGGGCTCATATGCAATTTTTTCATGTAACTTGCTTTGAAATATCTTAGATATATTATATGAACATATTTAAAATAATAAAATAGTATATATAGTACCACATGGTAGTATATGAGACATGTGGGTAACTACCACGGGTGGTAGGATGGATTTTCCTATATATATATATATATATATATATATATATATATATATATATATATATATATATATTAAATTCCAAAATTCATGCTGGAAATTAAAAACTATAAATATTTCCCAAGATACTAAAACCGATTCAAAACTAAGGTCGTTTAATGCAATAAAAACTAAAACAAAATGTCAGGCAGAATTTAAATAAGAGTAGATAGAGAAATTGGAAAATACATATGAATCTTGAGGCTGTAAAAAATAAATAAGGGGGAAATAAAAAAAATTATGAAATTCCGTATACTATATGTTCAAAACCATAATTTCAAATGGAAGACATCAACTATCCTAAATATAAAAAATAACAAAAACTACTCTAGCCGTCACATTTATCCACATAGGCTAAAAATAAATACTTCGTCGATTTAGAGATTAACGGTTGAGATTACATGATCTAAAAGTTATGTACAACAATAACATGTTCAAATATTAGCACTGTCACGACTCAAAAATATGTGCTATATCACGTATGTCTTGCTAAAAAAGGTATATTTTTTGCGAAACAAAAGGTATGTTTGTCAATATCATATACGGGAAAAAAAATCATCCAGTTCTTCGGCCGGCCAGACGCAACTAATTGATATGGACATTAGTTTAGATGCATGAGCTTTAAAGGACAATAGAAGTACGATGTACACGTGAATATTTTTATGTAATAAATCATGGTGCATGCTCTATTTACAGTCATTGAGATTATAAAAATCAATGGAAAGAAGTACGACACTCAAATGCTTCAGTTTTAAATTAAGTATTAGTCCTGAGAAGGATCACATGAAAGCATTCAATAATGTTTCGCAAAAAGAAATGAAACCATACAATATACAAAACTTGGTGATCGCTGGACAAAACATAATATGTGAGCTGAATCAGGAATTGCACGTATCTTTTTCTACACATGTTCAAGTCTTCTATTTTTTAGGAGATCCTTACTAATTTTTTAATGCTTGTGCGTGCATGTCCGTATGGAAATTCCACAAATAAGCTTCTCTTTTTTTTTTTACCATCAATAAGCTTCTCCTATTAAGTACTCCTTCTGTCCCAAAATAAGTGTCTCAACTTTGTACTAACTTTAGTACAAAGTTGTACTAAGGTTGAGACACTTATTTTGGGACTAATGGAAATACTATAGAAGGAGTTAAGAATATGAGAATATCTATATAAGAAAAACATTTATAATTCATAAACTGAATTATATCTAAAAAATAGATGTAGAACTTTTAAAAAATTTAACCAATGGAATTGCATTGGATATAAGTAAAACCATCACGACTTATGATTATTATCTATGTGGACTATGTAGATCAAAATTTGTCATCTAAGTTGCACTAAAATTTTATGTTATATTAAAACAACATGGTGCGTACTATTATACATAATAAGCTATGGTAGGGAGAAATTAAGCCAAAAAAGCTATGATAAGAAGGGTGAGCGAAATATGTCAGGATTCAACTGAGTATAAACTGGCAAACTAAATGAGTGCATGACAGATGATCCACATAAAACAATCCATCAAAATATGAGTAATATACATTGTTTAAAAATATGTGGTTGTAATTAATTTTACTTAAAATAAAGGAATATAAGAAAATTAAACATAGACATGAAAAACAACAAATAATGACTATATAAGATAGAATGTTTTGGAGATTACGGATAATATACATCGATAAATACTGGGCTTAGGTCAATGGTCAAGCAACATACAATATGCAATTAAAATATAAAAATAACATAAATTTGTTTATTATTAAATCTAGCCGCGCAAACGCGCGGGTCACACCGCTAGTTGGTTTATGTTTCTTGACTGTTGGATTGGGCGTGCCATGGGGGTGCGCCCTTTTCGCCTGTCGGAGGAGTTGAGTTGGGACCGACGGCTCCCAGCAAGCTGCCTGAGCTTTCCAGGCGCTTTCCATCGCGTTGTACTTCTGTACGATATTTGCTAAGTCAGCGAAGTTTAGTATGCGGCGGTGATTGATGGCGTTGAGAATTCCTTCGTCTGTGCAATTGTTGCAGAACGCTGATATCGTGTCCTCGTCACGGCAATCTTTTACCTTGTCTTTGACAAGGAGGAATCTGGCCCAGAAGTGGTGGACCGTTTCCTGAGACTGCTGTTTTATGCTCATGAGTGTGCTTATGTCTGGGTGGGTGGGTGGAATTAAATCCGAACCCTGACCCGATTGATTATCCGGAGCCTGAAGACCTTCCAGACTCGACAGTCCGGGCTCCGGAGTATCTTCTGATTGTTTAGGCCCGCCGTACGATTCCATGTTTGGAGGGTCGGTCGCATCCTTTCGCTGGTGGGTATCTGGCTCTTCCTGATCAGCAATCCGAACATAGTCCGTTTTCGATATAGAAGAAGACTCGCCGTGCTGCTCCTCTACTACCGCTATCTGGTGGGTGACCGATGGAGTTTTGATTTCTCCTTGATCAGTTTTAGGCCCGATCCGATCGTAATCTGTGGCGATTCCCAAAGCGACGATGCGATCTAGGAGCTCGTTCAAGGATGAAAAATCAGCCGGATCCATCTGCTTGGAGTGTTCGGAGTAGATGCGAAGGGGATTTTTGATGGCCCGAGAGGCCATCGTCGGCTCAACGGCCGAACGGGCGGTCATGGTATAGCCGCCCAGCCGGAGGGTTTGGCTCGGGGCCAGTGCTCCTCCGGAGGTGATGTTGTCTTTAAGGACAAGGCGAGCCATCGATCCGATCGTCGATGTCATAGTGGAACTCTCAATGAAATCACCAATGTCGGTGTCAAAACCGGCGGATCTCGGGTAGGGGGTCCCGAACTGTGCATCTAAGGTCGATGGTAACAGGAGACAGGGGACACGATGTTTACCCAGGTTCGGGCCCTCTCTATGGAGGTAATACCCTACTTCCTACTTGATTGATCTTGATGAATATGAGTATTATAAGAGTTGATCTACCACGAGATCGTAATGGCTAAACCCTAGAAGTCTAGCCTGTATACCTATGGTAATGAGTCTATCCTTTCCAGACTAAACCCTCCGGTTTATATAGACACCGAGGGGGATCTAGGGTTACATGGAGTCGGTTACATAGAAAGGAATCTTCATAGTTGATCGCCAAGCTTGCCTTCCACGCCAAGGAGTGTCCTATCCGGACACGGGTACAGTCTTCGGCCTTCGTGTCTTTACATCCCATCAGTACGGCCCATGGATAACAGGCCGGACGCCCGAGGACCCCTTAGTCTAGGACTCCCTCAACCGTCCGCCTTTCGAGGAGGAGGCGAGCCTCGGCAACAAAGACTTCATCGTGCCTGAGGAGCCTCTAGAGCAGGAGCGCTTTAAGCTTCAGCTAATAGCCACTGCGAGGATCCTGAAAAAGAAGCAACAACAGCTTCAAGGTGATCAAGACCTTCTCAATGACAGATGGACCGATGTCCTGGCAGCCGAGGAATACGACCTTAAACGCCCAGCCAAAAGTTACCCGAAGTGCAGATTACTACCTCAGTTCGACGATGAGGCGCCAGACCCTGCACCAGCATCACGCAATGCGGTTGATTGGCCACCACGTGGTCGGGATAAAACGGCAACCCGAGCCGAAAACCAGACTGTCCCACCCCGCCGTAAAGTCATGGATAAGACAGCTCGGGGCTATACATATGACTTCGTCAAGACCTACAGTAGAGCAGAACATACACAATTGATCTACGGATCGCGAGGACGTGCCTTGACGCGCGAGGACGGCTATCTATTCGGGCGTGACAAACCTAGTCAGGCCCGGGCCGAAAACCGCAGACGGACTCCATCTGAGCTACGTCGCGATGCGGCCCGGTATAGAGGCACCACACACCCTCTTTGCTTCACTGACGAAGTAATGGACCACGAATTCCCAGAAGGGTTTAAACCCTTAAACATCGAATCATACGATGGAACAACTGATCCCGCGGTATGTATTGAGGATTTTATTCTCCACATCCACATGGCCCACGGGGATGATCTTCACGCCATCAAATACCTCCCACTAAAACTCAAAGGACCAGCCCGACACTGGCTAAACAGTCTGCCCGAGAATTCTATTGGCAGCTGCGAGGACCTGGAAGAAGCTTTCCTCGACAACTTCCAAGGTACATATGTTCGGCCACCAGATGCCGATGAATTAAGTCACATATTCACCAACCTCGAGAGTTAGCCAGGAAATTTTGGACTAGGTTCCTAACGAAAAAGAACCAGATCGTCGACTGTCCGGATGCCGAAGCCCTAGCGGCCTTTAATCATAGCATCCGCGACGAATGGCTCGCCCGCCACCTCGGCCAAGAAAAGCCAAAATCTATGGCATCCCTCACGGCACTCATGACCCGCTTTTGCGCGGGTAAGGATAGTTGGTTGGCTCACAGCAAAAACACAGCCAGCGAGGCAGGCCCCTCTGAGGTTAAGAACAACAATGACAAGCTCCGACGTAACAGACACAAACGCTGAAGCAATGTTGATAATACCGACGACACTACAGTCAACACCGGATTCAGTGGCTCCAAGTCTAGCCAGCGGAAGAAACCATACAAGAGAAATAATCAGGGACCATCCAGCCTGGACCGCATACTCGATCGCCCGTGCTAGATACATGGCACCCCAGACAAACCAGCCAATCATACCAACAGAGATTGTTGGGTTTTTAAACAGGCCGGCAAGTTCAACGCCGAGAACAGGGAAAAGGGATCACAAAGGAAGGACGACAACGAGGAGCCCCGGCAACCGAACACAGGGGGACCGAAGAAGTTTAACCCTCAAGTGAAAATAGTGAACATGATATATGTTACACACATCCCCAAAAGGGAGCGCAAACACGCACTAAGGGACGTCTATGCGATAGAGCCAGTCGCCCCAAAATTCAATCCATGGTCATCATTTCCGATCACCTTTGATCGTCGGGACCACCCGACTAGTATCCGTCATGGCGGTTCAGCCGCGCTAGTCCTCGACCCAATCATCGATGGATTTCACCTGACGAGCGTCCTTATGGACAGATGTAGCAGCCTCAACCTGCTTTATCAGGATACAGTGCAAAAAATAGGCATCAATCCATCATGGATCAAGCCCACAAAACCTACCTTCAAAGGAGTCATACCAGGTGTCGAGGCCCGCTGTACGGGCGCAATCACGCTAGAAGTTGTCTTTAGGTCTCCGGACAATTTCCGAAGCGAGGAATTAATCTTCGACACCGTCCCCTTTCGCAGCGGCTATCACGCACTGCTCGGACCAACCGCTTTCGCTCGATTCAATGCAGTGCCACACTATGCTTATCTTAAGCTCAAGATGCCCGGTCCACGCGGTGTCATCACGGTCAACGGAAATACGGAACGATCCCCTCCATACAGAAGAGCACACAACTGCCTTAGTAGCAGAAGTACAGAGTGGCCTTCTCAAGCAGAGCCCTAATGCGGCTGCTAAGCTCACGGACACCGTTAAGAGGGTCTGAACTACCCCGCAGCAAGACAGTTCGGCTCGTCAGGAGCTCGATTAGCAATCCGGCCTCCGTCTCAGTCCCGATCAAGCGGCGGCATTCACGCCGCACGTACATAACTACGCACTCGAAATTCCATGGGCATCGATGGAGGCATAGCTAGCTTGTGATCAACAGTGCGGCTCGACTGGCACCGGATACACACATACTTTCACTTTCACTTTTTCCTTTCACGTCTCAGTCCCCCAGACCCCATCCGATGGCCTGATCATGGGACCTCTCGAAGGACAAGCACTCCAAGATGGCAAGAATAAGAGTGGTGAGTTGACCCTGCTGGATGGTATTATACAAGCTCGGCACGGGAGAGCCGCAGACATATGGGGGACTTCTCTAGGTGGTTTCGTTAAACGATCACTCTACCTGTTTGTAAGTACCCATACACAGCTCTCCCTTGGTGAAGGCATAGTAAATGGCCTTTCTGCTTATTGCACCACTTGTACGAACGCGCTTTAACGCACCAATGAAATTATAATAGAGACAGTTTGCGGCCTAAATTTCCATGGCTCTAGCTTACCACTGGTTCTTCCTTTTTGCCTTTTTTCCTGGTAATTCTATCAGATAACACCCGTACACTCGGTGTGTTTCACCTTGCCAGGGGCTTCATAGCACCCCGCAACATGGCAACAAAAGTCCAAACACTTTTTATAGTATAGTTCGGTACCCCGAATTTAGCATTATATGCATTGGCTCCGAATCATGTCTTTGGTCAATAGTTGGGTTGCCCGGCTCCTGTGATTGCTACCTTACGTTCTGCTATATCGGCTAAGGTAGTAAAGGGAGAACTACTGCGATTGTGCCCTGTTTTATCCAAAGGAGCACCTCGGTAGATAAAGCCAAAAACTGACTGTCATGATGCGACGAGAGCCGGTCAGCTGTTCGAAGGTTGCAAATCGTTGGAGATTTCCCCCGCGTCATGCGAAGGATCGGTACTTCCCGATCAAATGCTCATAGCACTCTGGTTAGGATACTAGGGGCTGCACCTATGTTTTATTGTAAAACTCCTATGGCTAAGTGAGGGCATTCAAGCCGCATAGTCCGATTGCCTGGTTCGTGGCGCTAAACAACTCCTTCAAGGACCATATAATTGGATCAAGATTGTTTAGATTCCATCCCAAACACCCCCGTACTCCCTACGTGGGGGCAGAAGCCGACGACTGGCCAACCCTCAGATTTCATAAAACACGACCGCACAGGAGGAAAAAATTAAAACATATCAAGGATCATTCTACAAACCGACTTTGTTTCATCATACAAGGCAAAGACAACACGAATATGTTCATTCAAAAATAATGTCTTGCCCACACTGCGTTGCCACCATGCGAGACCCCTCTAGGACATTTGCAAAATAGCGCTTGGGTGTGCGGTGCTCCTTGCCCTCTGGCGGCCCCTGGTCACCTCGACGGCGTCCATCTTCGCCCACCACATCTTGCAACGGGCGAAGGCCATGCGCACACCTTCAATACAGGCGGATCACCTGACGAGGTCCAGCCGAGGACAGGCGTTCACTAACCGCTTCACGAGTCTGAAGTAGCTTCCGGGCATAGCTTCGGCTGGCCATAGCCGGATTATTAAATCCTTCATGGCTAGTTCGGCCACCCTATGCAGCTCCACCAGTTGTTTCAGCTGATCGGTGAAGGGCACGGGATGCTCTGGCACAAGATACTATGACCAGAACAATTTCTCCGTGGAGCTCCCTTCTTCGGCTCGAAAGAACTCCGCGGCGTCGGACACACTGCACAGCAGATCTGCGTAGGCTCCTGGAGAACTCCAAATCCGGGTTAGTAAGAAATACTTCTTCTTCCTATACTTGCTTTGCATACTAAATGCCTTACCCGCCGTGATCTTCCTGGCCTCCTGGATCTCTTGGAGGGCGCCCTGGGCCTCATTCCGGGCCGTCTCCATGCTTTGACAAGCCTTGGCGAGTTCGGTCTCTCGAACCGACGCGTCGCGCTCCAAGGTCTCACACTTCCTCACCGCGTCTTGGAGCTCTTGTTAAACCTCGTTGACCCGGGCCTCGAGCTTCTTACGGGTAGCCTGCTCCTTGACAGCCTTCCCCTCGGCTTCGGCCAGGGCCTCTTTCAGGGCCTCGACCTTGGTCGTCGCTTGTATATACATCTTGACACTTCAGTCAATGCATATCATTTTACCTTCTTAATATAAAACGGGTTATCACATACCTTGTTTTTCTTGGAGCTGCCTCCTCACCTGACCGAGCTCCTCCTCGGCCTGCTCCAGTCTCTGCTTTAGTCCAGAGACTTCGGTAGTATGTGAGGCTGCGGCCAACAGTGACGCCTGCGTATTCATTTCAGACAAGTTTAGTTAGTTTACTGCCATCACGGATTGATCCTCTATCCGGTTTTCCTTTCTGGACACCGGACAGTGTCTCAGGGGCTACTGTCTACATCGGGATTTTCTCCTTTTGTGTCGCTTACCTCAAAACCTGTCAGCAGGCTGCTGCAGGCTTCGGTCAGTCCGCTCTAGGCAGACTGAACCCTTTCAATCACTGTACCCACAAGAACACGGTGCTCGTCCACAATGGAAGCGCCTCGTAGCGCTTCCAGCAGATTATCTGGTGCCCCTGGTTGGACAGGGGTCACCGGTGGAATAGGCATACGCCCTTCTTTCAAAGGAGGCTGCGTGCCGGATCCCGGAGCTGCATCGGTCTCCGGAATCGAGTCCGGTTGAGGGCCGAATTGAATACGGCCCTCATCCCCAGTCTCCATGGGAATTGGCTCCCCCTGGTGTTCGGCATCGGGGGCTTCGCCTTCTGGCGCCTCTCCCCGGCCAGGAAAGGTCCGTTGGGAGAGCACCTCGTCGTCTCCCTTGGCCTTGGGAGAGTAAGCAGCCGGCTGTGTCTTGCTGGCCATCTCCTTCGAGTCCAACGAACCCTCTGATGAGGATCGCTGGGAGATGTCGTGGGCCGGACTTTAATAGCATGATTGACCATGTCAATACGACAGGGGGGTTAGATCTATGGGCATGTACGAGTCTTAGCACTTACGGTGCGGCCCGAGGCTTAGTGCGGGGGCGTCGCTCCGGACTGCTGCCGACGTCCCATGCAGAGCAGCCCACAAGCTGGCCTTTCCCCTTCTTGGGTGCCTCTTTCTCCAGAATTGTGGAGGCCGTCCTCTTCTTTCTCCTTCCATCAGGGGGAGAGTCACTCTCCTCCTCCTTCTCCTCCTCTTCATTGTTGTCGTCTTCGGCAACGGAGGAACGGGTCTTGTCTGCTGACTTCGCGTCCGTAGCACCCTTGCGGTGGGTGCCGCTCTGGACCCCCTTGGCCTTCTTCGCCGGTGCCGTATAGGGCCCCGGCACCAGCATCTTTGCTAGACGCGGAATGACTGGTTCATCAGGCAGCAGAGCCGGGGACTGGATCTTTCTTCGCCCTCTCCATCCATTCCTGAAGAAGCAATGACTGTAAAAATTCAGATATCCTCCTTGAAACAAAAAAGTAGAGGATGCATTAAAACCTTACGTCGCTGGCGGGGTGGTTAACATCATGCCCACGGTCCGAATCCGTGGCTGGTGGTATCTCGTTGCCCTTGAAGAGCAACCGCCAGGCATCTTTGTGAGTAGTCTCGAAGAGCCTCGTCAGGGTATGGTGCTTCTTCGGATTGAACTTCCATAGTGGGAGGCTTCGGCTTTGGCACGGGAGAATCCGGCGGACTAGCATCACCTGGATTACATCGACAAGTTTGACATTCTTGTCCACCATGCTCTGAATGCACGTCTGCAGCACTATCAGCTCGTCTGGTGAACACCAGTTCGGGCTCTTCTCGACCCAGGAGGTGAGCCGCATCGGAGCACCGGGGTTGAATTCGGCGGCTGCGACCAAGTTGGTGCCGCGGGGTTCCGAAATGTAGAACCATTGTTTCTGCCATTCCTTGACAGTCTCCACGAAAGTTCCTTTCGGCCAGGAGACATTGGACAACTTGCTCACCATGGCTCCTCCGCACTCCGCGTGCTGGCCATCCACCACCTTCGGCTTCACGTTGAAGACTTTGAGCCACAACCCGAAATGGGGTTGGATACGGAGGAAGGCCTCACACGCGACGATGAACGCCGAGATGTTGAGGAAGGAGATCGGGGATAGATCATGGAAGTCTATCCTGTAATAGTACATCAGCCCATAGACGAAAGGGTGGAGTGGAAACCCTAGCCCGCGGAAAATATGAGGGATGAATACCACCCTCTCGTTGGGCTTCGGCGTGGGGACAACTTGTCCCTGGGCCGGAAGGCAGTGGTCGATTTCCTTCGCCAAGTACACGGCCGCCCGAAGCCCAGTAATATCCTTCTCCTTGAAGGAGGAAGCCATCCACTTGCCTTGGCCTCCGGATCCGGACATGGTTGAGTGCTGGCTTGAGTGGGAAGAAGATGGGAACTTGGGTGCTGGAGCTCAAGAGTGGAAGGACGAAGGAAGAGAGAAGGCGTGGGAGAGGAAGGGGGAATCCTTATCCCCTTATAAAGGCAGTAAATATCGAACACCTCCCCTCTCGCCCTCAAACTCGCCTATTCCCAAGGGCTGTGTAAACGGCACGGTTGGGTTACCCACGCCCGCATTGATGAAAATCCCGCAATAAGGGGACACGATCTCTGCTTTGACAAGACGTGCCGACGGAAACCGCATCTCGAAACACGGAACGGCGGACAAAAACGGTTCGATATAGTGGCTGAACAGATGTGATGTCATCTTGCAAAAAGTTGTCAGCAGATGGGACTCGTGGGATATTATATTCCCTCTACGGTTGTGTGGTGCGTGTTACAGGTCCGGACACATTCGATACGACCGAAGACTATCTTGGATTTCGGAAGGTGGAACCCTCCTTGCAATGCTGAAGACATATCTACACGCGGATACCTTGTCATTGAAGCCAGGTTCAGGGGCTACTGAGGGAGTCCTGGACTAAGGGGTCCTCATGCATCCCGCCTGTTAGCCATGGGCCGGACTGATGTGCTGTGAAGATACAAGACCGAAGACTATACCCGTGTCCGGATGGGACTCTCCTGGGCGTGGAAGGCAAGGTTTGCGACCAAATATGTAGATTCCTTTCCTTTGTAACCGACCTTGTGTAACCCTAGATCCTCCCGGTGTCTATATAAACCGGAGGACTTAGTCCGGAGGGAGATATACTCATTACCATAGTCATACAGGCTAGACTTCTAGGGTTTAGCCATTACAATCTCGTGGTAGACCAACTCTTGTAATACTCATATTCATCAAGATCAATCAAGCAGGAAGTAGGGTATTACCTCCATAGATAGGGCCCGAACCTGGGTAAACATCGTGTCCCCTGTCTCCTGTTACCATTGACCTTAGACGCACAGTTCGGGACCCCCCTACCCAAGATCCGCCAGTTTTGACACCGAGAGCAACCACTATCAAACTGCCATGTTAAAAGCGTCCAATCATGAGTGACTGATGCGGGATACACAACAACAGTAATTTGATGTAAGAACATGGTATGATAGATAGATGCTGTGTATTCTAGACACAAAAAGCCATGTCATATGCACATGTATAATGTATAAACTCAGGAGGTGCAATTTAATCAAAATAGAAGAAATACAGGCTAGACAACATATGCAACATGATACCAATTATCAGACTGTCAACCTAGAGCAAGCACCTGCGATGGTGGAGTACGGGAGATGAACTCATCATGTAGACTTCCGACTTCAACTTCATTAGCAGTAGCAGTGGCAAATCTAGAGAGTCTCTGTTTGCGTCGATGCGGAGGACCACCAACATCCCCTAACTTACTTTTTTCCTTCCTATTTTCTGATATTGCCTTATGAAGTCAAAACCACAAGAAGATGAATAAAATTAGCTCTACATAACTGGTTGATGCATGATGCAGACGAGCACTACTTTGATGTAAGGCAAGCGCAGGAAAGGAGGATGGAATATATACAAAAAAACAGAATTTCATATTCACACGTACGATATGAGGATGGAATATGTATGAAAAAGTAGTAAGTGGAAGCAATTTCAAAAAAATTAGAAGAAATGAAAGCTAGGCACCATATGGACATGCAACCGATATCACTCTATCAGGTAAAAAGTGTCTCATCGTAAGTGCCATGTCAAGAAATTAGAAGCAGTACAAGCTAGAAGACAATGCAAGATGCAACCTACATCACAGTCCCAAGTTAAATGTGTCTTATGGGTAAGTGATCGTTGCAGGTATAAGTTGTAAGCTACGCAGCTGCAATTCAACATAATCAGAAGCAATACAAACTAGACATCATACAGAAAACGCAACCACATATAACAGTTCCAAGTTAGAGCAAGCACCTGTGATGGTGGAGTAGGGGAGATGTGCTCATCATGTACACGTATGTTCTAGAAATAGGAACACGTGTCATATTCACAGGCATTATGTGTAAAGTAAGCAGATGCAATTCAACAAAGTTAGAAGCAATACAAGCTAGACATCGTACGCAACATGCAACCACATATAATAGTGCCAAGTTAGAGCAAGCACCTGTGATGGTGGAGTAGGGGAGATGTGCTCATCATCTACACAACTACGTTGACTGTCCAGCCTTGTGTTGTCTTGCGAATCTTATTGGGAGGATGGCGGAGTAGAATCTATAGAGACCCCTGTTTGAGTTGCTCCGACGGACCACCATCATCCACTGCCGGACTAATTTCCTTCAGCTGTAATGATTTTGCATTGTGAAGTCAAACCGATAAGAAAAAGGAATAAAATTCGCTCTTCAGAACTCATTCATGCATGATACTGACGAACACTACTCGGATGAAAGGCAAACACATGATGCGAGGATGGAATATGTATGAAAAACGGGATGGCATGACATATTCACACCTATGATGTGGTAACTAAGAAGAAGGCATTTCAACAAATTAGAAGCACTGCAAGCTAGACACCATATGAAAGATGCAACCAATATCACTCTGCCAAGTTCAAACTGTATGGTGTTTCAACAAATTAGAAGCAGTATATGCTAGAAATCATATGCAAGACACAACCAATATCACAGTGGCGACGTAAAGGTGCCTTATCATAAGTGACTGATGCGGGATATGCAAGAACAGTAGTCTGATGTATGAACATCGTGTGATCAGATATATTATGTTCTAGAAACAGGAACATATGTCATATTCACAGGCATTATGTGTAAAGTAAGCAGATGCAATTCAACAAAGTTAGAAGCAATACAAGCTAGACATCATACGCAACATGCAACCACATATAATAATGCCAAGTTAGAGCAAGCAACTGTGATGGTGGAGTTGGGGAGATGTGTTCATCATCTACACAGCTACGTTGACTGTCTAGCCTTGCGTTGTCTTGCGAATCTTGTTGGGAGGATGGCGGAGTAGAATCTGTAGATAACCTCCGTTTCAGTTTCTCGGAAGGACCACCATCATCCAATGCCTTGCCAATTTCCTTCAGCTTTATTGATTTTGCATTGTGAGGTCAAACCGACAAGAAAAAGGAATATAATTCGCTCTTCAGAACTCATTCATGTATGATACTGACGAACACTCCTCTGATGAAAGGCAAAGTCATGATATGAGGATGGAGTATGTACGAAAAAATGGATGGCTTGACATATTCACACCTATGATGTGGTAACTAAGTAGAAGGCACTTCAACAAATTAGAAACACTGCAAACTAGACACCATATGGAAGGTGCAATCAATATCACTCTGCCAAGTTAAATCTGTCTCGTCATAGGAGGCATTCATCAAACTAGAAGCAATACATGCTAGAAATCATATTCAAGACGCAAACCAATATCACACTACCAACTTAAAGGTGTCCCATCATAAGTGACTGATGCAGGATTCACAAGAAGAGTAGTTTCATGTAAGAACATGGTGTGATAGACAGATATAATATGTACCAAAAACAGGAAAGTGTGTCATATTCACACGTATGATGTGTAAGCTAAGAAGATGCAGTTTACACTAGTTAGGATCAATGCAAGCTAGACACCATATGCAACATGCAACCAGATATCACACTGCCAAGTTAGAGCAAGCACCTTGGATGGTGGAGTAGGGGAGCGGAGACTTGGACCTTGTAATGCACTATCAGTACAAGGAGAATCGGTACAGATGCTCCGTTTTACATTGCTGCAGAGGACCACCATCATTGCCTTCCTTACTCTTTCTTGATTTTGCCTTGTCAAGTCAAACCCATAAGAAAAAGGAATAAAATTTGCTCTTCAGAACTCATTGATGCATGATACTGACGGACACTACTTTCATGTAAGGCATCCGCATGATAGGAGGATGGAATATGTATGAAAAACAGGACGACGTGACATATTGACATGTCTGATGTATAAAGTGTAAACTAAGCACAAGGTGCTTGAACTTGTTAGAATCAATGCAAGCTAGAAACCATATGAAAGATGAAACCAATATCACTCTGCCAAATTAAAAGGGTGCCCTAACAAATGTATTTGACCAAATTAGAAGCAATACATGGCAACAGGCTAGAAGTAATATGCAATATGCAACGAATAAAGGTGACTCATCTTAAGTGATTGATGCAGGATACAGAAGAGAGGTAGTTTCATGTAAGAACAAGATTAACACATAGATGTAGTGTGTACCAAAAATAGGAAGGCATGTCATATTCACAGGTATAATGTGTAAACTAAGCAGATGCAATTTACCCTAACTAGAAGCATTACAAGCCAGACACCATATGCAACATGCAACCACATATCGCACTGCGAAGTTAGACCAAGCACCTATGATGGTGGTGTGGGGGAATTGCGGTCATCAACTAGAGAGCTACGTTGACTATCTTCATTTAGCCTTGCTATTTCTTGAGAATCATGTGGGGAGGATGACACTGCACTCTTTAAACGAGTATGGCGTCTCACAGTAACCCACTGGGGTGACTGTCTCACAATAAGTGATTGACGAAGGATACAAAATAGCATTAGTTTGATGTACGAACAAGGTTAATAGACATATGTAGTATGTATCAAAAACAGGAAGGCATGTCATTATCAAAGGTATAATGTGTAAAGTAAGCAGATGCAATTTAACCAAATTGGAAGCAATACAAGCTAGACACCATATGCAACATGCAACCACATTTGACAGCATGAAGTTAAAGCAAGCACCTGGGATGGTTGTGTGTGGCAATTGAGGTCATCAACTGCAGAGCTACGTTTACTGTCTCCAACTCCTGACACTGCACCCTTTAGAGCGCTGACACGCTTAGTGCTTATCTTCGAATTACACTGGAGCGACTTATGTCTTTTCTTTTCTTCATTCATCAACACTACGTCAGAGTCTGAAATACCCATGCATAAAAAAGCAATAGTGTGAGTATGGGTGAAGTGTGTGCACAATTAGTACGGTCTAAAGATAGCAGATAGCAGGTCGGTGAGAAATAAATGACGGGAGACATATGATAGCTCTACAACATGCATGGCACACTAAATTACTACAGGATTCTATGAAAATAACATTCGACTGAACACAAATAGGTCAGTCCATTTTTTCTGCACCGTCTGATGTAGAAAGAACGGGCAGATCGCCTTCATCTACCTCCAGCTAATCAGTGTTGACGATCTTCCTCGAAACGCCAGCGACCACCGGCCCAGTCCCCTGCCTGCGCCCTCCCCTCGACCTCACCGCACCGCCGTGCTTGGCACCGCCCTCGGCCAATCATTCAAGCCCCGCCGACGTCCAGATTAGGCGCAAGCAGCTCCTGCGCCCCACACCCCTATGATAGACACCGATGCGCCGCTTCCCCGGCGAATAGGCGGACTAGGTGCTCCGTGCGCCTAAGCGGTTGCTGCTTCTCTTAATTGCGGTTCGACTGACCCTGAATTGAAATCCAGGCGGGCTACTGACCTCTAGCAAAGCTGAAATAGTAAAGGGAGGAAACCTTGTGCATTTAGCATCACAAAGAAGATGCAGTAAGAAGCGCTCAACTAGTTTCTTTCATGGGATGAATACGGTGTGAGTAGAGACGTAAGGTTTGCACGAATAAGGGAAGAGGAGTACCTCTTTCTGCTGGTAGTGCTGTGTCCTCCTTCTGTTTTTCCAACGATCTTCTTGTGGTTTGCTGGAAACGAGAAGTTGTGGAGGACGGTGGAGCCTTGGACGAACCAATGGCCAAGTTGTTGAGTGTGGTGTGGTGGCCGTCTGTCGGCGGCGGGGAACCAGATCCGAGGCGGCGAACGACGGCGTAGCGGGAACAACTCCGGTGCGGTGGACGGTTGCGATAGTGGAGCGGCAGCAGTGAGGCGCAGGACAGCGGGTCGGAGTGGTTCTGGTACGGCGCATGTTGGCGTCGGCGTCGTGGAGGCAGCTCTACCTCGGCTTCAGTTGCTAAGTCCTTAAGGGTGTTGTAGTTGTGGTTGCTTTGGACGACGACGTCAGGGTACCGGCTCCAATGTGATGGAGGAGGGCGGCGGTGGATTGGGCGCTATGGGGTGGAGGACGGAGGAGGCTGGGGCTTCGCCGCTGGTGGAGAGCGCGTTTTGGCGCCCACGGAGTATGAATGGGGAAACGAAGGGAGGCAGGGAACTAAAGGGAAACAATGTTTCGGTTTGGGACACGCTTGTTTGAAATTTGGGGAAAGTTATAAACTTTGCCCCCATCTAAAATTTTGGACATATTGCGGGTTGGGGGTAGGACAGTAATCTCAGGTGTCCCAAATATGGGCAGGATAGATTTCAGCCGAGTGCATGGGTGTTTAGGCGCCCACGGCGTATGAATGCTTCTCGGAGGCGGTTGAGACTGGCGTCTTGGTGAAGTTACAAACCTACCCCGGTTTAGACCTTTGGACATCGGGCCGATAGGCTACACGGGCCAGAGTCAGGACAGTAATTTCCTACCACCAAACATTAGTCTCGCGCGGTTTTGGGTGACCAGAGGCCTATTTGGCGCTTCGTTCAATATTTGGGTGCAGAAGCATTAACGTTTTCGGTTCTCTTGAATTGAACTTTCAGGATTTGTCAAAGTTCACAAATCTTTACTCTTGAAAATCCTAAAGCTACGATTATTTTGGAATGGAGGGGGTACATTTGAATATACATTTTACACGAGTATATATTTAAAAATATGCAACTTACCTCAGTTCATGCATGGTTCCAGATATAATCTCCTTGGTTGCAAAAAAAGTTAGACATGCGTATGAATATATATAGCATGTTCAAACTCACGACAAAGATTGATGCCCCCTTTTACATCTTATTTACAAATGCCATTATCTCGGGTTCAAATAGATGAATGCACTTCCTATGAATTTGAATCTTCGAAATCCCCTTTATGTTGAATTCGACATGTATTTCGTGGCTAGCAATTTGGAATGTATCCATGCAAGTGACAAATGTATAAAGTGCTTCACACTAACAACATGGAGTGCACTAATTAATGTTTATATATGAATTGCAAAAGCATCCATTGCCTGTATTTCAAACCGCTCTCACTCTGTGGATCGATAATATTAAATAAACACATGCACATGCTAGAATTCAATAGAGTATGGGTGTCTGATAGACCGATTTTCATCCCTACACAATTTGTGAAATTCATGATCTCCTCCAAAAATAACAATGCCATTTATATTTTAATTTAATGCTTAGAACCGCCTTTTACATGTAGATGCACTATGCCTCGGCCCGTTCTCACAAACGCGTTATATATCTCTCTATCTACTCCATAAGTGCACACACTTTATATGCATCGGCATTTCTCTTTCACACATGCTCACAATCTCTCTCGGGGTGTCGGGGAGTCTCACGCACATGCTCTCTCTGTATCTCTCTCTCTCTCTCTCTCTCTCTCTCTCTCTCTCTCTCTCTCTCGACTACTATGTACCACTCTTTTCACTAATCTCAGTTGGAAAACACTATTTGTCTCACATGCATATATACACACGCACAGTCTCTACTAGCCCTCTATACGCACATATATGTGCCTGCCTGTCTCCCGCACGCACATTATCTTTAGGCCTCTCTCGCACACATTGCCCCCCCAGACACACCTCTCTCTTAGTAGTTGGCAGATATGATTCCATCATATCATTCGGTAGGATCTCCCTGACTGTTCGGCTGGATGGTAATACAAGGCAAAGTTTTACCCTAGTTCAGACCCTTGCAGTTGAGGAAAAAGCCTACTCTTGGTACTGTATATTAGTGATAGGGCTGTGTACAAAGTACACGTGAATACCAGGCATTGTGTGTGTATACTATCGACGAACTACCCCCAAGCTTCTATAACTTACTGGGGGCCTAGGGTTACAAATCATATATAGTCGTCTTATTACCAGTGGGGATAGAGTCCTCCGCGACTCTGGTAGCTAGCTTCGTGTTGTATGCCGAGTCCTCCACATGGGTCTTCGTATAACGCGTCTTGGTCCAACCTATCTGGCACAGAATGAAACCGACCCATGAGTCCTCATGTTGACCCACCACAACTAGAAATGATGTGCCCACCACACCACACACGCAATCGGCCACCAAGAAATAAGCATATACAATAGTACAATGTTATACATGAAAGTTAATTGCATGGTACATCCAAAAATATTTGTTCTGCATTATGAATGTTTATATATTCTCTTAAAATATTAGTCACGGGAAAGAGAAACGAATGGCATATCTCTCCTTGTCTCCACCGGACACCCCCTCTTTCTACACCACTTTCATGTATGCACACAAACTATCTCTCGGCCCTCTAAAAGTATGCATGCCCACGACACATTCACGCGTGACGGTCACTGTATTTCAAGCTAAAGCACTATACGGTCACTGGACTTCAGAATATGCTCATTACGGTCACTCTATACATTCTCGTGGTGATCATACAGTATCTAGCTCACGATATGTCTCCGTATTTTATTGATGACACTAACGGACTTTGCATTTGATGCGTGCTCCATATTTTGTTGACGATGCTTACGGTCATTGTATTTGAAGCGAAAGCACGATATGGTCACTAGACTTCAGAATAAGATCATCGCGGTCACCACATACATTTTGTCGTGCTAACCAACATGTGGTTGGATGGTTAGGAGGACAGTGGTTTCTCGAGTCCACTAGGGTTAAAGTCCCGGTGCTCACATTTATCCTGGGTTAATTTCAGTATTTTCTGGCGATGTGCGTTCAGTGGGAGGAGACATTCCACTTGACTACGAGGCACCTATGGTGACTTCGTAAAATTTGAAGATCATATGCTGGCTCACTCTCTCGAAGGTTATCATAGGGGTTGGGTCTGCGTGTGTGCGCTTATAGCGGTGAGTGATTGCGCGTATATATGAGCCCTTGCGTCTATACCGTGTTAAAAAAACACATGTCATGATTATACGGTCACTGGCTCACCCATACAACTCTGTATTTTGTTGATGACACAATCAATTGACCAGTCAAATGTTCCACGTGGTGCAACTATTGTTGCACCATCGGGGCGCGTAACCGTGGGGCCCACCTGTCATCCCGTATATGAAAGAAAGAAATGGTAGTTCGAGTCCATACTGTGTTAATAAAATACATTTTAGGGTGATCATACGGTCACTGGCTCAACATATAGTTCTGTAATTTGTTGATGACACGATCAAGTGACAAGTCAAACGGTCCACATTCAGCAGCGCACATTACCATAGGGCCCACCCGTCAGCGCGTATATGAAGGACAGAAATGGCAATGAATTAGTGGTCGGTGGGTACTCGAAGTCGTGAGACCTCTGGTTGACAGTCGCCGGCGGTGGGGGGCGCGTTGATTGGGCGGTGGGTGGAGAATGCCAGAGAAAAAGCTTGGCGCGGGGGGCCTAGAGGGATGGCCGGTGTGGCGGTGGACAGGCCGTGGGGAGTGGTTTCGGGGCGGCGTGGCGGCGCAGGCCGGCTGCGGGCGGCGGGGACCGGCGGTTCGGCCGGTGGTGGCTGGCAGATCAGGGGGGTGGAGTTTGATGATAAACTGCAAGCCCTTGATTTCGTATCCAATGGCTGGAAAATCTGACCAGAGAGGAAAAAGTCAGTCAACTAATGTGTAGCCTCACCCCGCACGTACACATGCACGCACGCAAGACATGCATGCATGCAGGCGTGCAACACTGACACGTACACATAACGAACACACGCATGCATGCAGGCGTGCAACACTGACACGTACACATGCACTCACGAACACACGCACCTACGCACACATGCATGCAACATTGAAACGTACCCTTGCACGCACGCAACACTCGCACGCCTGCATGCACACAACACCCGACGCAAGACCCACGCTCAACCTATACGTGCATGCACCCTTTGTTAAGGACATGGATTGTTACGGGTATTAATCAATCTTATCTGTGATTAGCAGAACATTGATGTTTGCAGCGGTCTTTATGAATCACAACGTATCGAACGGGCTATCAACATAGTAGGCTTATCTACATGGAACTGATGATGTCACACTCAATGTACAATTATCGGTTTTTGAAATGCCAGCTTCTGACCGCCCTGGCCCACCAAAGGTTCCTCTGCTGTGTGCTGCCTGTGTTGGGTCACTGACATGCAGGCCATGTACCCAAAGAGCCCACATGTCAGTGGAAGAACAGGGCGGTGTCCTATGTCAGAGTCGAGGGCACCACTTACTGCACGCCCGGCTGAACATGCCTCCTTGCCACATTCAAACGCCTCCATGAAACCCGCCCGTGTGGAAGCCGAGAAACCCACTCTAGACACATGTTCGTTCATGACCGGGCCGACATTAAACACAACGCCGGCCGAGCTCCTCCCGTCCGCTGTCTATTTAATCTCCTATTTAAACGAGGCCAAACGCCGGCCAAGAATCGCACACCTCCGCCGCTCCCCTATCTCCTCCTTCACCATTTTGTCCACTCTTACAATGGCTTACGAAGAGTATTTATTCCTCATCCAGGACGGCTGGGTGGCCCGCCGAGCCTGCCGGATACGAGCTATGCAGCTCGCTGATCCACCTCCCTCCCCTCGCCCGACGGAGCCAGTTACCGCTGAGGGAGTCCTGGATTAGGGGGTCTCCGGCCAGCCGAACTATATCCTTTGGCCGGACTGTTGGACTACGAAGATACAAGAATGAAGACTTTGTCCCGTGTCCGAATGCGAATTTCCTTGGCGTGGAAGGCAAGCTTGGCAATACGGATATGTAGATCTCCTCCCTTGTAACCGACTCTGTGTAACCCTAGCCCCCTCCGGTGTCTATATAAACCGGAGCGTTTAGTCCATAGGACAACAACAATCATACCGTAGGCTAGCTTCTCGGGTTTTAGCCTCTACGATCTCGTGGTAGATCAACTCTTGTAATACTCATATCATCAAGATCAATCAAGCAGGAAGTAGGGTATTACCTCCATCGAGAGGGCCCGAACCTCGGTAAACATCGTGTCCCCCGCCTCCTGTTACCATCCGCCTTAGACGCATAGTTCGGGACCCCCTACCCGAGATCCGCTGGTTTTGACACCGACATTGGTGCTTTCATTGAGAGTTCCACTGTGCCATCACCATAAGGCCTGATGGCTCCTTCGATCGTCGGTAACGATACGGTCCAGGGTGAGGTTTTCCTCCCCGGACAGATCTTCGTATTCGGCGGCTTCGCACTGCGGGCCAACTCGCTTGGCCATCTGGAGCAGATCGAGAGCTTCGACCCTGGCCACCAGGTCAGGTTCGGAAACCTGAACTACACTACCGACATCCGCGGAGACTTGATCTTCGACGGATTCGAGCCCATGCCAGGTGCACCGCACGATCACAACGAGCATGATTTAGCTCTGCCATCGGACAGTGTTCGGAAGATCACACCTGCAACTCCTCCGGCCCTCAATCCGGAGAAAATTGCGCCATCTAAGGATGGGTGGATAGACCCCGCCATGGAGGCCGCACTCTTAGTGGCGATAGAGCCACATACAGACTTCACCCCTTACGAGAGCCGTGTCGCCGAACCACTGGATTCGTCTCCGGCCACGGACTCCGAGCCGCCTGCGCCCGTTCCTATCGAATCCGATTGGGCGCCGATCATGCAGTTTACCTCCGCGGATATCTTTCAGCACTCGCCTTTCGGCGACGTGCTAAATTCATTAAGGTCTCTCTCCTTGTCAGGAGAACCTTGGCCGAAGTATGTCCGGCTAGATTGGGATGCGGACGACGAAGAAATTCGCAGCCCACCCACCACCCACTAAAGCCACTTTCAGATGCATTATACCAGGTGAGGAGGCTCGCTGTACAGGCTCCATTACCCTCCAGGTAGTCTTCGGATCACCAGTAAATTACCGTATCGAAGAGTTAATATTCGAAATCGTCCCTTTCCGCAGTGATTATCAAGCATTGCTCGGACGAATCACATTCGCTCGATTCAACGCGGTGCCACACTATGCCTACCATAAGCTCAAGATGCCCGGTCCACGCGGCGTCATCACGGTTAATGGCAAGGCCGAACCTTCCCTCGGCACCAACATATACACCACTGCCTTAGCAGCAGAAACAACGAGCAGCACCATGCAGCTGAACCTCGAGCTGACTTCCTGGCTTCCGGACACCGTCAAGGGACTCCAAACTACTTTGCGGAAGGATAGCCCGGCCCATCCAGGGCTCAACTAAACACTCCGGCGAAGGCCAGGACAGGCCGAACTCGGCGGCTTAACCGCCCTCCGGCACATAAATATTTCTTACATTTCCTTCGCAGGTTCACCTTTGCACCGACCAGGATGGGCTACACGGAGGCAGCTTGAACGCGTAAGGGAATCCTTAGATATTCCCCGCAGTGACCGTCCGGCTATATTACGGATCCGCACTCAGCCTCTTCCCCCTGGTCTCAGCAGGTTCCGCAATCATATTCCTTTTTTATCACATTACTGGTACCCATACGCAAAGACGTACTATTCAAATACAACATGTGGATTTATATGACGTTTACCTGCTGTTATTTCTTATTGAAATCATTCTATCAAGTGGCATCCGTACACAACGATATGCCTTAAAATATGCCAGGGGCTTCGTTTTACCCATAACACAGCAGTAAAGTCCAAACACCTTCATGGAAGTTCGGCACCCCGAACTTATAGCATTATATGCATCAGCTCGAATCATGTCTTGGGTCAATAGTTGGGTTTGCCTGGCTCCATGTTTTGGTACCTTACGTTCCGCTATATCGGTTAAGGTAGCACCGGGAGAACTATCATGATTGTGTCCCGGTTCTTCCCGGACGAGCACCTCGAGAGAAAGCGGCCTGATCATCATGATACTGGCGAGAGCTGGTCACTGTTCGAGAGGTCACAAAATCTTTAAGGATTTCTCCCGCATAATACCATAACCAATGCAGCGTGCGATGGATCGGTTTTTTCTCCGATCAGGTGCTTATAGAGCCCCTAGTACGGTCTTTCAAACACCAAGGGCTGCGCCTACCATACTAAAGCTCCTATGGCTAAGTGAGAGTGATAAAGCCCTACAGTCCGATTGCCTGGTTCGTTGTGCTGAGCACCTCCTTCGAAGGACCCAAAACTAGGATAAAGAGTGCTCAGGTTTATCCCGAACACCCCCGTACTCCTTACGTGGTGGCAGAAGCCGACGACTGGCCAACTCTCAGGTTTAACATACAAAACGGCCGCATAGGAGGGTAAACTTTTATATAACATGCGACAAATAAACGACCTTGTTCAAACATTAGAAAGGACAACATGATTGGCACTCATGGAAATATAATGTCCTTGGTGCATAGCCCCGCTGCAAGGTAGGATCCTTTCAGGACACGCTCATAATATAATTTGGGCTTGCAGTGTTCCTTCCCCTCTTGCGGTCCTTCGGTCATCAGCTTTTCGGCATCCATCTTCCCCCAGTGCACCTTTGCGCGGGAGAAGGCCATTCGCACACCATCTATGCAGACCGACTGCTTGATGACGTCAAGTCAAGGGCAAGCGCTTACGAGCCGCTTCACGAGCCCGAAGTAGCTTCTTGCAATCGGCTCGGCAGGCCATAGCCAGATAACCAAATCTTTCATGGCTAGTTCCGTCGCCTGATGCAGTTCGACCAGCTGTTTCAGCTGATCGGTAAAAGGCACCGGATAATTCGGTGCCAAATACTGCGACTAGAAGAGCTTATTTGCAGTTTTCCTTTCTTCGGCTCGGTAGACTTGAGCGGCATCTGATATGCTACGAGGTAGCCCGGCAAATACCCCCGAGAAATCCGGATTCAAAATTAGAAACATAAGTTTTCCCCCCAAATACTTACTCTACAGGGAAAAAGCCTTACCAGCCGCGATCTTTCTTGCCTCTTGGATCTCCTGCAGGGTGCTTTGGGTTTCCTCCCGAGCATCGCTCATGGCCTGATGCGCCTTGGTGAGTTCGTCTTCCTTCTCCATTAATCTCTGCTCCAAGGTCTCGCATTTCCTCACGGACTCTTGTAGCTCCTGCTCAGCTTTAATAACCCTGACCTCGTGCTTCTCACGAAGAGCCTGCTCAGTGGCTGCCTTTTTCTCGGCCTCGGCCACAGCCTTCTTGAGGGCTTCGACTTCGGTCACAATACCTAGCGCAAGTCATAAAGCTCAGTTCATACTGAGAATTCATTCGCAATAAACGCGAAGAAGACTTGTGCATACCTTGTTTATCCCTCAACTGCATTTTCAATTGGCCAAGTTCTTCCGTGGCCCGCTCCAGACTTTGATTCAGCCCAGAGATCTCCGCAGTATGAGAAGTAGCAGCCATTACAGACACCTGCTTATAACAGAAGAGAAATAGATGCCATTCAATGAGTCTTCCTATGAACACAAAATTCGATCCTCTGTCTGGTTCTTTCTTTCACCGAACAGAGTATCAGGGGCTACTATCTATACTATGACACTCTTCGACAACCCATAAAACATACCTCAAAGCCTCTTATAAGGCTGATACAGGCTTCGTTCAGTCCACTCTCAGTCGACTGAATCTTCTCAATCACCGCACCCATATGGGCACAGTTTTCATCAATGATGGAGGCGTCTTTCAACGCCACCAACAAAGCATCCGACACTTCTGGATAGATAGAAGTCGCCGATGGAACAGGCACGCCCCCTCCAGCCGAAGGAGGCTGCCTGCTAGATTCTGGAGCCGTATAGGTCTCTGGAATCACATCCGGCTGGGAGCCGAACTCAGGATCGCCCCCGCCGTCAGCCCCCATGGGAATCTTTCCCCCCACGTGTCCGGCCCCTGAGGTTTGACCTCCAGGCGCCGCCTTCACGATTTTCTCCTTTCCTCCTTGGCCAGAGTCCTTCTAGGACGAAGCCTCGGTGTTACGCACCTGTTTGGTGGAAAGGGCCTTTGGGGGTGTCCCGCTCTCCATAGCGTTTGAGCTCAGCAAGTCCTCTGAGGAGGATTGATTGGTACGGGATCTCGCCGGACTACAAAAAATATGGCTTAGGTTAAAATACTGAGCCACGATGAGTCCGGACGCCTCAAACATACTCGGATTTTATACACTTACGAGTTCACCAGGGCTGGGCCACGATCCCATGTCGGGCATTGCCGGCGGCAGCGATGAACTCCTAAGAGGAGCCTTTCCCCTTTTGGGCAGCTCGGCCTCCAAGTGTACGGAGGCCGTCCTCTTCTTTCTTCCCCTGTAGGGGATTCATCTTCCTCCTCCTCATCGTCCTCTTCGGAGGCGGAATGGGCATTGGAGCCTTCGGATATTGTGTCCGAAGGGCCGCGGTGACGAAGGCCGCCCCGGGTCTTTTTGGCCTCCTTCTCGGCCGTCTTCTTCGGCACCTTGTAAGGCGCCGGGACAAGCATCTTCATCAGAAGTGGGTTGGCCGGTTCTTCGGGCAGCGGGGCCGGACAATGGATCCGCTCCGCCTTCTTTGTCCAGCCCTGGGAGAGTTGTATAAAACACGTTAAGCACTTCCTTTGGGTTACGCGGATAGAAAAGTTTGATAACTCACTGAACTTGCCGGGCGGGAAAGTTAGTACCCACGGTCCTCGGCAGAGTCCGGCCACGATTTGCTAGACTTGAAAAGCACCTTCCAAATGTCCTTGTGTGAGGAGCCGAAAAGCCCTCTCAAGGTTTGGTGCCTGGCCGGATCAAATTCCCATAAATTGCAAGTCCGGTGCTGACAAGGCAAGATCCGGCGAACTAACATCACCTGGACTACATTGACAAGTTCAATGTTCTTGTCTCCTATATCTTCAACACGCATCTGGAGCGCCGACAGTTCGTCGGACGAGGACCAGTCCTGGCCTTTCTTGACCCAGGATGTAAGCCGCAGGGGGACGCCGGATCGGAACTCGGGAGAGGCAGCCCACTCTTTGCCGCGCGGCTCAGTGATATAAAACCACTGTTGTTGCCACTCCCTGAAAGAATCATTAAAGGTTCCCGTTAGCCATATGACATTGGGCATCTTGCTCACCATCACTACAAAAAATACACTTCCGTGATGATACGTGTTTGTCACAGTAGGTCGCGTTTTTTGTCATGCATGTACATCCATGACGATTTTATGGCAGAATCAAGATAGTCATACCTTTGCTGTCATAGAAGTGTTCCATGACATTACCAAAATTATCATCACGGAAGTGTCCACTTCCATGACAATAAATCGTGCGTCACAGAAGTGCTTTCGTCAAGGGTGACCGACACGTGGCATCCACCGTAACGGAATGCCGTTAAGCTATGGGGTCTGGTTTTGGATCCGATAACCCGTTAACAGCCCGGACCAATGGGGATTTTCCACGTGTCAAATCATCATTGGCCGCAGGAAACACGTGTTGCCTCACCGTTGGGACAGATGTCATCCACTCATTGGACAGGAGGCGCCTATGATAGGTCGACACGTGGCACGGCCCAACAGTGGCCCATTCCGGTGAAAAAGGCCGGCCCAGTGTGTCAGGTCCATTTAAGCCCACGGCCCATATGAGATGTGCCAATTCGGCCCATCAACGGCCCGTTAAAGATTTGACACCATTGGAGCCCATTGTTAGTTCGAGCCCGTTAACAACCCGCTATATATTTGGGCTCAATATTGGCCCGATGAGATTTCGGCCTGTTAACGGCCCATTTAATGGATGGGCCAATTTTCAAAATGTACATCTTTCGGCCTTTTAGCGACCCATTTAAATGTTGGGCTAATTTTCGGCCCGGTGTGTCTTTCAGCCTGTTGACGGCCCAGAAATCTGATGGGCCATTTATAGTCGGACCTGAGTTTCGGCCTTTTAGCGGCCCATTTAAGTGTTGGGCCAATTTCTGGCCCGGTGTCACTTTCAGTCTGTTGACGGCCCATAAATCAGTTGGGCCATTTGTAGTCGGACCTGAGTTTTGGCCTTTTAGCGACCCATTTAAGTGTTGGGCCAATTCCGGCCCTGTGCCTTCGGCCCGTTAACGGACCATAAATGAGTTGGGCCATTTGTAGTCGGACCTTAGTTTTGGCCTTTTAACAGCCCATGCCCTTCATGGTCCAATACCAGCCGGTTTCTCTTCGGCCTGCTAAAGGCCCACAACACTGATTGGGCCGTTTACGATCTGACGACTTTCGGCCTCTTAGCGCCCTATGCTCTTCATGGTCCAAGACAAGCCGCTATCTCTTTCGGCCTGCTAAAGGCCTACAAAGATAGTTGGGCCATATGTAGCCCAAACTTAGTAACGGCTGTTAGCGGCCCGTGAAATAAATTTGGGCCACATGTTACCCGCTTGATGTCGGCACATTAACGACCCGGGAGGTAAGAGGGTCGACCATTAACTTTCGGCCTAGTAATGGCCCATTAACTTAATGGGACCACTAAAGTTCATTCATGTCTTTAGGCCAAATTAGATAATTTAAGCCCATTACGATGAGCAATTATGCACAGGACCAAAACCGATCAAGCAAAGGTACGGCATACGGGAATAACGTTGCACATCCAAATATATTACAGAAATTACATCCACTGGGCAATCAAAGATTGATGCGGTGCAAATAAATGAGCAGAACCTAACCATCTACAACGTCACAATCGCAACCTCAAAGCACAAATGACGCCCATAAGCATGTGGGCAAGTTCTTGCTGCTTTGCTACACTGTCTCTGAAAACATTGATCAGTTGTTGTGTCGCATGACTCTGCACCTCAGATTCATCCACCATTTCCATCATTGCTTCAGCCATTAATTGGTTCACAAACATACATTTATTCCGTTGCATTAGAGACAGAGGATATTGAATGATTCAGATGGAAATTTTGGCGAGCTTGTATTATTGATAGTGGAGAGTGTCTCACCACGCATCATAACATAAATTAGGAAGGAACCAAACAGATTAATCATGAGTTATTGCCATATTACCTGGCCTAGATTTATTGGAAAGAAACAATGGGGTTGCCTTGCTATTTTCAGAGTTTGTCTTCTTATCTTGACAGCCTGCATAAAATTAACACACTAGCATTGCTATCATTGGCCAAGTCAGATAATAGGAAAGCAACATTGACACAACGAACGTTTGGGCAACTAGCCTACACCAAATTAACACAATATGGCACATCTATCATCAGCCAGGTAAGGTAATACGAAATCAACATTGACACAATGAATGAATGGGCAACCAGAGAAGCACTACAATTCAGTAATGTGCGTGATATGAGATAGTACATTCATGCATCTCAGTATGCAAAACTACCAGGCAGTTTTCCTTACAAAAATAAACATTGGCACCTTTAACATTTTGCTACAACTAATTTTAGATCAGATAAAGGTTAGATTCACACCAATTAACAAAATACATGCTGATGTAAAATATAGTGATATACAACAGGTACTTACATCAGCATTGGAGCATAGAGAATTCCCGCAAGATATTTTCCTCGAATACGATCCCAATGGAGGAAGTCTTGTATCGTTTAACCTTATTTTCTAAAAGAGAGATGGGTAAGAAATATGTAGAAAATATGATCAGAATGCTATAAAATTTTATGATGCAAGGATACACACACGCTTCTTAGAATGGAATTGACATTCTTTTGCTGGACTGGAGCGGACTAGTTCTTTGGCCACTGGAATCTGCTTATTATCAGTGGGAGTTGGGTTTCTCTGTCTTTGGCAAGAACTATGAAAAATGGAGTTGGTTTATTATCTCCTCGCGTTTGGATCTTTTGCAAAGACCTGGTTTGTAATCCTTCAGATTCTAACATAGCCGTCTTCCCCTTGCATGCCTTATATAGAAGAATGTTGATTCAGTTATAAAACATGCTACAGCAGAGATGGAATAGGTACTGAAGAATAGAAAGGCAAGACATATTGACATGTATTCCCTCCATCCGGAAATAAATGGATGGGTCTAGGCATTTTTCAGTTCTAGATACATCCAGTTTTATCCATTTCTGCGACATTTAATCCAGACGGAGGGAGTATGATGTAAGAGCTAGGGATACGACATGACAACACAGTAAAAAAACACTGAAAAACCCACTTCAGAACCAAAGTATTCAAACCCACTGATATGAGATAGTACACTCATGCAGCTCAGGATGCAAAACTACCAGGCAATTTCCTTGCAAAAATCAACATTGTGGCCTTTAATCATGCATTTTGCTACAACTAGATTAAATCAAATAAAGGTTGGATTCACGCCGATTAACAAAATACATGCTGATGCAAAAATATAGTGATATACAACAGGTACTTACATCTACATTGGAGCACAGAGAATTCCTGCAAGAATCTTTCCTCATAAACGATACCATTGTAGAAATTCTTCTATCTGTTAAGCTTATTTTCTAAAAGAGAGATGGGTAAGAAACATGTAGAAAATATGATCAGCATGCTATAAAATTTCATGATGCAAGGATGCGCTGCACGCTTCTTAGAATTGAGTTGACATATTTTTGCTGGATGGAGCGGACTAGTTCTTTGGCCACCGGAATCTGCTTATTATCGGTAGGAGTTGGGTTTCTCTGTCTTTGGAGCAAGATCTATAAAAATTGGAGTTGGTTTATTATCTCCGGTGTTTGGATCTTTTGCAAAGGCCTTGTTTGTAACCCTTCAGATTCTAACATAGTCGTCTTCCCCTTGCATGCCTTGTATAGAAGAATGGTGCTTTAATTATAAAACATGCGACAACAGAGAGATGGAATAGGTACTGAAGAATAGGAAGGCACGACATATTGACATGTATTCCCTCCATCCGGAAAAAAATGGATGGGTTTAGGCGTATTCAGTTCTAGATACATACTTTTTTATCCATTTCGGCAACATGTAATCTGGACGGAGGGAGTATGGTGTAAGAGCTAGGGATATGACAGGACAACACAACAACAAAAAACACTAGTTGAATGTAAAACTGTATGCTAGCGGAATATGTACAGAAATAACTAAGGCAACATACACGTGTATGATTGGGAAAATAAGATGGCATTGCAAAAGAGCACTAGAACAACACTTCAATGTAAAAAAACATGGTATGGTAGACAGATGAAGTACATACTGATGAATAACAATACATAAGATATTCAGAAGCATGATGTCCAAATTAAGGAGATGGCATTGCAATACAGTAGAATGACAGTACTTGAATTTGAAAACATGTTATCATGAATGGAATAGGTACTGAAAAACAGGAAGGCATGACATATTTACATGCATGATCAGCATGCTAAGCACATGGCATTGCAACAGAGTAGATACACTCCAGGACGTTATATGCATGTTGTACCCATATCACAGGCCAAGTTAGAGAAAGCACCTTGTGGGGTGAAGAGGATTCATCATCTTTCTGCAAGTCTTCTGAAGAACTGCCTTTACATGTTCCATCATATTGGGTATCATTGACATCAAGTTTATTGGCCTTTTACACTGCTCCGTGAGGTTCTTATGGATATATCAGTGTGTGCAATTATATCTGACATGAATGGAAGACAACTAGTAGTTAGATTTATGTAATGAGTGCCTATAGGAGACGACATAAATAGTAGGACTGGGGTTAACTAGCAGCAACAAGTCTCATAAACTAAAGGGAGAACACAGATGAAAGCTATAGAATATGTATCGTTTGTACTCGAGATTAACTAGATGGCACACAAAAGTATTAAAGAACAACATAGGTAATACTAGAAGTGGTATAATACTAAAATCACCAGCCTGTGGGATAGCATTGGTTGATGGATGATAACTATGGAACAGCGTTACCTAAAGAACAAGTATCTTAGCTGAACTATGGAACAACGTTAACTCCTGAACAAGACCTGTAAGAGATCAGCATGAATATACAGTGAAATGTGATGATCTATTTTCCATGCTTAGATGAATAACAAAGCCATAAATGTTGCACACAAGTAAGATGAGGGTACAACCTATCTGGCTGCCATCCATAGGAGTGAGCATCATGTGCTGACTTGTCGATGGCCCTGAAGTTGTTGTGGCTGTCCATGTCGGGCACGCGCATTCGATGCAGGGAACTATTGAGTGGGGACTATATCTCCCTTCTGTTGTATGCTTCCCTTGTTGGAGCAGCTGAGGTGAGTCGGAAGACAGTGTGTCTGAAGATGCAGATAACGCATAATGTTAAGAACGACATATCTCTTTGATCTGAAGAAATACACTAAGAGATCAACAGCAAGGTACGAGAGTAGTCACATGTCTGTTGACTGCAGACTAAATTGGGGTCACACGATTTTATTTTATTTTGGTACTGTCCGATCTACGCCGGATGGCTGACCGTCTTGTGCCTCCCAGCTGACACTGTTCGGAATCTTCCCCGAAGAGCCAGCGACCAACGACAGAGCAGCCTGCCTCCGCTGTCCGTGGCCCCGGCCAAAACCCCGCTCCCCGCCCCACTACACTGTCGTGGTTGCGCCGCCTCCGGGCCAATCCACAAAAACTCCCCGTCATCCAGATCCTGCGGCGGCAGTACCTTCAACCCACGCAACTCTAAAAGCTAGCAATCTAAGCGCTGCTTCCGCGGTGAACTTGCGGCCCCACACCCTTACGTTAAACACCAGCCAACCGGCAGCCTAGGAGCTCCGCCGCCTCGAGGGGTGCTGCTTCCCATTGGGAATCGATTGGCCCAAAATAAAAATTCAGACAACTGACGCCTAAATAAAGTGATTTGAGATGAGGGTGCGACCTATCTGGCGGCATGGTGAAGTAGGCAGGTCCAGTTGCCGAGTCGGTGAGGCCGGCGCGGTTGCGGTGGCGACCGGCGGCAGGGAAAGAGCAATGTCGCGACAGTCGACGGCTACGCGGAAGCAGTGCCAGGACTTTGGACGGATCCGAAGTTGGAGCCGCTCCGGCGCCGTGAAAAACAGCGGGGGTGAATCGGCTCCGGTATGGTTCACCGGGCCGTCATCGAGGCAACACCAGCAGCACCGAGTAAGAGGCACACGACCCAGTGTACGACGGCAAATGGACAGCATCTTCGGCATTAGGGAGGAGAGCGGCTGTGAAATTGGTGCGGTGGGGGCGCCATGGAGGTGGGGCTGAGGTTTCGCGGCTCGGAAGAAGGGAACTTACCGGGGAGAAGGTGATTTGGCACCCACGAGGTATGAAGGGGGCGGGCGGGGGGGGGGGGGATTGGGAGGGGAGTGGAACCATGTCTTACGGATGCATTTGTCTGAAATTTGAGGGGGAGTTACAGTTCTACCCTTGCCTATAGGCTTCTTGGCTTGGCTCTGTGTACTGAGGGTCGGGGATAGTAGAGTAACTTTGCTTCTCCCCAAATAGTGGCGGGAGCGATTTCGGGTGAGGAGGGCGTGTTTTGTACTATAGTGGGCGCGAGCGATTTCGGGCGAGGAGAGCGTGTTTTGAAATAGTGGGCGCGAGATATTTCGGGCGAGGAGAGTGTGTTTTGCCGACCATGGTTTATGAATTATTCGGCACATGTCATTTCAGCCGAGGAGAAGGCGCGCTTGTATGAAGTTACGAACCTACCCTCGATGTACAACGGGCCAATTGATGCGTGTCCCACATAGGATGGTAATTTCGCGTCTCCCATTTATTTGCTCGGGCGAATTCCACCGAGCAGAGAGAATGTTTAACGTTCGTTCAAATTTTGGGAGAACGAGCATCCACGTCTACCTTACCAAGTCAATTCGGATCAAATTTTGAAATATTAGCTTGCCACTTCTTTTTTAGATGGAGAGATGATGCTCGGTAGTAATGTGTTTTTACATGCTCGTTGCTAGTGATTTACTATATGACAAATAGTTGACCCACTCAAAAACGCAAATCAAACACAAAATGAAACATCTCGATTCAATGAAATAGCTCATTCAGTAGGTCAAAATAGTGAAATAAATCCAAAATTGAACACCTCAATCTAGTAGCATGTTGTACAGTATTATAGTACTCCATGAACATGTTGAAAGTCAAATTAATGAACTTGTTTGATATACGCATATATCCGTTCATGTGTGGATTGCAGACAATATGTTCTCCAATTTAAATATTTGAATGCAAGTTTATATCGAAACATGGTTTATATCAGTCTTTGATCCATAAAACAAGACCTCCCCCTCTCCCGGACTCCTGTTGTCTCTCTCTCTCTCTCTCTCTCTCTCTCTCTCTCTCTCTCTCTCTCTCTCTCTCTCTCTCTCTCTCTCTCTCTCGCCGACAATCTTCAATTCTGTCGCACGCATCTGACACAAAAACTTTGTTGGTCCCTCTCCCTTTCTCTCCATCTCTCTCTCTCTCTCTCTTTGTGTGTGTGTGGGGGGAGGGGTCTTTCTAGTTCGCATGCATATATACACCATCTATAGGTCTCTCTCGCACACTATGTATGATACTCTAGCTAGTCCAAGCTAGATATCTTGGGTGCACTCATCGTACGCACACAAATTCCTTGGATCTTTTCCCGTAACTCTCTCACGCACCATTATGTCGTCTCGGAGCTCTCTCCCCCTCTCTCAAACTCTCCATCCACCTGGGTCACACATACACATGCATATCTCACTCGCACTCGATAGGCCCATCTAAAACTCTATCTCTCCCCCTCGTTCTCTCTCCATCTCACACGCGCACACACACAATCTCATGCCCAGCTAGCCAAGTATGATGGTCTCTCACTCAATTGTAGGCACACGCAGTCCCCCCTATATGTATATGACTAGCTAATCTTAGTCTCCATCACAAACGTGTGCATGGTCTATCTTGATTTCTCTTGGGGCATCTTTCTATCGCGCACGAACTCCCTCGATCTCCCACCCATATAGTCCCCTCATGATCTCGACGGGATCTCTCTATCACAAACACACCCTCTGTCCCTCCCCATGCGTCCATGCCATCCATGTGTCCCTCTCGACCTTTGTTCCCTGTTGGCCAGACCTCTATTGGACATGTGCTACAGGGGTGTCTCTCTCCGTTGCAAACAATCACACACTAGCTATCTTCGTGTATCTCCTCGCCTTGCTTTTCCATCTCGGAGATGCATGTGTGATATGTTCGCATAAGAAACGAAAAAACACACACTCTCTCTAATTTATCATTTGTTGTCACTTTCTCTTTCACACACATACTCTTTTTGCACACTTACTCATTCTCCTTCACACGCACTGGATATGTCTCGACTGAGGCACTCTCCTTGGTCCATAGCATATGGATTTATTGAAAAGTCAAACATCACAAAGTTTGACCATGTACGTGGAGAAAAAGAATTACATCTAGTACGGCAAACATATACCATTAGATTCAGCATGAGATGTAGTTTTGTATGATGTATCTTTGGTATTGTAGATATAAATAACATTTGTGTAAACCTGATCAAAGTTTCCAAAGTTTGACTTCTAAAAAATTTACATGCACTGCATTATCGAGCGGATGGAATATCTCTTTCCCCCTCTCAGCTATCTAACGCACCACTCAGCCTTATCGGGGCTCCTCAATCTCTCTCAAACTTTATTGGTCAGTTTGGTTCGTGACCTGACCCTCATGCCTTGATGGCCGGTACTGCCTGGTGTGGACATGAGATGTAAAATATTTCTGCCTGGCCAGGCTTGTGTGGTGGTGAAGCGTTTGGTTCATGCCCGGGCCAGGCAAAGCATCAACGTCCCATCAATCAATCCATGCATCAATTATTTAATGCTAATATCCATCCATGTTGCTGTTAGCCTCGTGGCCACATGACCAGGCACAGCTAGGTGTTCAAAATAGGTCGCCTGGGCCAGGCTACTTGCAGTGTCTGGAGTTCATCCAGGCTAATTAAAGTGCAAGGGAACCCAGGCCAGGCGGGCTTTCTTTTTCACAGGGTAGCAACCGAACAAGCATGCATGAAATCCAGCCACAACCCCAGGCCAGGCAAAAGATGCTCAGGACGGAAGCCAAACTGGCCTTATATCTCCCTGGTTCACACATACACATGTCTCGCTCTTGTTCTCTCTCCATGTGACACGCACCCCCCTAAGTACCATAATCCCTCACTCCATCATAGGCGCAAGCACTCCCCCCTCCTAAGTATGATTATCTCTTACTAGCCATCAGGAACACACGTACTGTCTCCTTCCATCCATACGTCTATCTTGATATCTCTCGGGGCATCTTCTATCGTGCACACACCATGTCACTTGATCTACCACCCATGTAGTCCCATCATGATCTCCAGGGGGTCTCTCTATGACAAACATACACTCTCTCCTCCCCATGTCTGCATTTTCTCCGTACGTTTCTCTCGACCTCTCTCCCTTGTTTGTCAGACCCCTCTTGGCCATGTGCTAGGGGTCTTGCTCTCTCGGTTC
Organism: Aegilops longissima; assembly: GCA_021605205.1. Taxonomy (NCBI): domain Eukaryota; kingdom Viridiplantae; phylum Streptophyta; class Magnoliopsida; order Poales; family Poaceae; genus Aegilops; species Aegilops longissima. The sequence continues at coordinate 24,141,771 of CM038679.1, read as the reverse complement.
CAAACAACCACACACTATCTCCTCACCTTGCCTCCGTTGTCGAAGATGCATGTGTGATATGTTTGCATAAGACACGCACGCTTTTTCTCTACTTTTATCGTGTGTTGTCCATGTCTCTTTCACACACACACACACACACACACACACACACACACACACACTTTTTTCACTCACTCTCTCTCTCTCTCTCTCTCTCTCTCTCTCTCTCTCTAGTTAGGGACTCTGTCACGTCCATAAGCATATGGATGTTTTGAAAAGTCAAACCTAAGAAAAGTTTGACCAGGTATATGTGGAGAAAAACATTTACATCTGGAACGATCGTTAGATTCATCACAACATGTACTTACTTCATACTATCATTTATCTTTGGTATTGTAGATATAAGTAATTTCTTTATAAACTTGGTCAAAGTTTCAAAAGTTTGATTTAAAAAATGTTGGAACTACATTATCGAACGGAGGGAGTAGCTCTTTCTCTCTCCCTCTCTGCTATCTCTCACGGGCCTCCCCTCTCACTCGAACTCTCTATACCGATGGATTATATGCTCACTGTGTCAGCGTATAGCTTCGTATATTGTTTAGTTGACCGGTCAACCAATCCACGTGATGCCTTGTCAGCTCGTGTTCTGTATCTTCTTGTGCTGGCCCATGTGGCAGTGGGTGAAAATAAGTAAACTAGAGGCCCATCTGACATGCGGTGAAGTAAACAAAGCTGAAATCACTCAGGGTAGCACCCCGCACGCTAGTAAATTGAGGGCGCATTGAGCACAAACTTCTTGCGCGCGAAGGACGCACTCGCGCACAATTCACCACTACGCGGTGGCATGCACAGAAGGACGCACTCGCGCACACCTAGCACACAACACACACCAACACATGTGTACACCAGCGTCGCCGCCGGTTGAGATGGACGGCGAGGCAGCCAACAAGCAGAGGCGGCTCTAGCCAAAAACGCATCCGGCGAGCCTGGACTTCATCAGCAGCCTCCCCGATGACATGCTGCTCGTCATCATCGGCCTCCTCCCCACCAAATCTGCCGTATGGACAACCCTACTCTCCCGGCGATAGCGCCCCCTCTGGCACTGCGTCCCCCTCAACCTCACCGTCAACAGCTTCCTCTACGACGGGGATTGCAAACGCATGGCCGCAGTCTCCAAGATCCTTTCATCGCACCCTGGTCCCGCCAGACGCCTTGACATCCGCATGTTCAGTACTAACTGCAAGGTCCAACCCAAGTTCGACGAGTGGTTCTTATCCCCCGCCCTAGATAAGCTCGAGGAGCTCAGCTTTAAAGCTGGACGATGTCGCTCTCTGCCGCCGTCCGCGCTCCGCCTCACGCCAACGCTGCACCGCGCCAGCTTCAGCTCCTGCTATCTTCCCCAGATTAATGCCGCGCCCACCCTTCTTCTCCCTCAACTCAAGCAGCTCGACCTCTTCGACGTTGTCATCTCGAAGAAGGCTATGGAGCACCTGTTCTGTAGCTGTACTGCGCTCGAGTACCTTCGTCTTGAGCAGATCCTCGGGTTCATTAGCCTCCACATCTCCTCGACGAATCTCCGATGGATTTATGTGTCTTGCTGGCCCCGCAACAAGACATCAATTTGGAAGAGATCACTCCAGCTGTTCCACGTTATGGTCATTGAGAATGCGCCTTTCCTTGAGAGATTGCTTGTATCGGATCTAGAAGGTCCAACAAAAATCAGGGTCATTGACGCGCCGAAATTGACAGTGTTGGTGTACTCGTCTGCCAAATTCTCCGAACTCTTTATTGGATCCGTAATAGTTCAGGTACAACACTCATCTTCTTCTCCGTCTTCTTGAAATTCACATTTTTAAATTTCTTGTTGATGTATTTACGACCGTCTTCCAGAAAATGATTCCCACAAGCTTGACCCCCACATAGACCCATCCAACACTCTCCGCCCTTGTTCTCTCTCCATGTGACACGCACCCCCCTAAGTACCATAATCCCTCACTCCATCATAGGCGCAAGCACTCCCCCCCCCTCCTAAATATGATTATCTCTTACTAGCCATCAGGAACACACGTACTATCTCCTTCCATCCATACGTCTATCTCGATATCTCTCGGGGCATCTTCTATCGCGCACACACCTTGTCACTCGATCTCCCACCCATGTAGTCCCATCTCTAGGGGGTCTCTCTATGACAAACATACACTCTCTCCTCCCCATGTCTGCATTTTCTCCGTACGTTTCTCTCGATCTCTCTCCCTTGTTTGTCAGACCCCTCTTGGCCACGTGCTAGGGGTCTTTCTCTCTCGGTTCCAAACAACCACACACTATCTCCTCACCTTGCCTCCGTTGTCGAAGATGCATGTGTGATATGTTTGCATAAGACACGCACGCTTTTTCTCTACTTTTATCATGTGTTGTCCATGTCTCTTTCACACACGCACACACACTTTTTCACTCTCTCTCTCTCTCTCTAGTTAGGGACTCTGTCACGTCCATAAGCATATGGATGTTTTGAAAAGTCAAACCTCAGAAAAGTTTGACCAGGTATATGTGGAGAAAACATTTACATCTGGAGCGATCATTAGATTCATCACAACATGTACTTAGTTCATACTATCATTTATCTTTGGTATTGTAGATATAAGTAATTTCTTTATAAACTTGGTCAAAGTTTCAAAAGTTTGACTTAAAAAATGTTGGAACTACATTATCGAGCGGAGGAGTAGCTCTTTCTCTCTCTCTCTCTCTCTGCTATCTCTCACGGGCCTCCCTCTCACTCGAACTCTCTATACCGATGGATTATCGCTCCTTTGTGTCAGCGTATAGCTTAAGATATTGTTTAGTTGACGGTCAACCAATCCACATGCTGCCTTGTCAACTCGTGTTCTCATCTTCGTGGGCTGGCCCATGTGGCAGTGGGTGAAAATAAGTAAACTAGAGGCCCATCTGACACGCGGTGAAGTAAACAAAGTTGAAACCACTCGGGGTAGCACCCCGCACACTAGTAAATTGAGGGCGCATTGAGCACAAAATTCTTGCGCGCGAAGGAAGCACTCGCGCACAATTCACCACTACGCGGTGGCATGCGCAGAAGGACGCACTCGCGCACAACCAGCACACAACACACACCAGCACACGTGTACACTGGCGTCGCCGCCGGTTGAGATGGACGGCGAGGCAGCCAACAAGCGGAGGCGGCTCGAGCCAAAACCGCATTCGGCGAGCCTGGACTTCATCAGCAGCCTCCCCGACGACATGCTGCTCGTCATCATCGGCCTCCTCCCCACCAAATCTACCGTGCGGAGCACCCTGCTCTCCCGGCGGTGTTGCCCCCTCTGGCGCTGCGTCCCCCTCAACCTCACCGTTGATAGCTGCCTCTACGACGGGGATTGCAAACGCATGGCCGCGGTCTCCAAGATCCTTTCATCGCACCCTGGTCCAGCCAGACGCCTTGACATCCGCATGTTCAGTACTAACTGCAAGGTCCAACCCAAGTTCGACGAGTGGTTCTTATCCCCCGCCCTAGATCAGCTCGAGGAGCTCAGCTTTGGAAGCTGGACGATGTCGCTCTCTGCCGCCGTCCATGCTCCGCCTCACGCCAACGCTGCACCACGCCAGCTTCAGCTCCTGCTATCTTCCCCAGATTAATGCCGCGCCCGCCCTTCTTCTCCCTCAACTCAAGCAGCTGGACCTCTTCGACGTTGTCATCTCGAAGAAGGCTCTGGAGCACCTGTTCCGCAGCTGTACTGCGCTCGAGTACCTTCGTCTTGAGCAGATCCTCGGGTTCATTAGCCTCCACATCGCCTCGACGAATCTCCGATGGATTTATGTGTCTTGCTGGCCCCGCAAAAAGACATCAATTGGGAAGAGATCACTCCAGATGTTCCACGTTATGGTCATTGAGAATGCGCCTTTCCTTGAGAGATTGCTTGTATCGGATCTAGAAGGTCCAACAAAAATCAGGGTCATTGACGCGCTGAAGTTGACAGCATTGGTGTACTCGTCTGCCAAATTCTCTGAGCTCTTTATTGGATCCGTAATCGTTCAGGTACAACACTCATCTTCTTCTCCGTCTTCTTTAAATTCACATTTTTAAATTTCTTGTTGATGTATTTACGACCGTCTTCCAGAAAATGATTCCCACAAGCTTGACCCAGTCCATGCACACAGTGAAGATCTTAGCACTAAAATCTATCGGCCCCAATCTGGATCAAGTTGTTGGATTCTTTACATGCTTTCCGTGCACGGAGAAGCTACTCATCGAGTGAAACTTCTTCCCTATAAGTAGACGGTAATCACAACGTAGCTCAATTTTTTCGTAATTTTCCCAAATTACGATGACAAGTGTAGTGTTCAAAACTGCATCTACGCACTGCACCGAAAGAAATGTTTTTACTATTTTTTTCTCACGTGATCACCTGCATCGTTTTTATGCTGTACTACTATAGTAGCCTAGGCTAGTCATAGTGGAAAGTAACTTAGATTACTCCGGTAACTCTATGGTTACCCTAAGAGCAAGTACTACCTCCGTCCTGGTTTACTCTTCCAATTTTGTAGTATCAAAATTTGACCATATATTTAACTGACAAAATGTTAATGCATGTCACTAAGAACTATATCGTTGGATTCATATTTGAACATAATTTCAAATGGTGTAATTTTTAGTGACATTCATTGGAATTTTCTTAGGTAAATCTATGGTCAAAATTTTATACTAAATACGAGTTAGTATTCCCTCCGTCCCAAAATTCTTGTCTTACATTTGTTTAGATACGGATGTATCTAACACTAAAATGTAACTAGATACATCTGTATTTAGACAAATTTAAGACAAGAATTTTGGGACGGAGGGAGTACAAAAGTGGGCTATGTAGGCCAAAACATGTGCCAAATTCACTTGTGATACATTTGGCATCGATGCCCCTCCATTGCTCACCTGGTGCCCCAATCTGGATCACCTACTTTGCTCCGGTGCCTAATTAACTCATGCAATGAAAAAACACTGCGTGGGAGAGAGAGAGAGAGGACTGAGGCAATAAAAAACACTTGTTTGGGAGAGTGAGAGGCTGGTGTAGTTGGTTTGATTGATTTGTTTATACATGTGGGTCTGTGTGCACAGCGGTGCCAACTCTCTCACATCGCGAGAGCGGTGCCAAAATCTTTTGATTTGACATCGATGCGTATTATGTGGCATACTTTTGCAAAATATGGCATCGGCCACATAGTGCAAGGCAACAAATGCCCAAGCTCTTCACGTGCTCCTAGTTAAATGAGAGGAAACAGAGAGAGAGAGAGAGAGAGAGAGAGAGAGAGAGAGAGAGAGAGAGAGAGAGAAAATATCACTAGCCAGCCAACCCTATCGTATGAGCGAATGATATTGGTACCTCTTGATGACACGGCAATCTTATGCAGCCAGCTGCTCTAATATGTTCTCTTCTTTGCAGATAAAAAAAGACCCGAAAGTGAAAAATGTGCTGCACTGCAACAATCTCATCGAATGCTTTGATCTCCATCTTACAGAAATTGATTTGAACGACTACCAAGGCAGCACATCTGAGATTAAATTGGCCAGGTTCTTTGTTCTGGAGGCAAGTGTGCTTAAGGTAATGATGTTTGGCATCCTCTGGCGCAACAATGAATGGCGTGCTGATCACCGCAAGCGTCTAAGCCTAAATGACAAAGTCTCTGTAGAAGCTGAATTTGTTTTTGAAACATCAAGTGGCCAGAGACTCGAAAACTTATTTGCCCATTAGTGACTTGTCAGGGCGGTGGATTTTAGTTTGTACGATAATGCTGCATCCACCTAAAGTAACAAAAGTTCTTACGTAAACTACCTAGTAATTCCCTCTTCGTAGGTGCAGCATTACTCCTAACATTTGTAATATCAGTTTGAAACTTGTAATATTGCCGTGTCCTATTCCTGCGTTTTCAAAATCCTGCGAATCAAACAGGTCCTGAGTTGGTGATGATGTTGTGCCTCCCACCTTTACCAATAGCCGTCGGATCTAGATCGGCGCGCCTACAAACCAAGCTTCTCCATTTTGCAAAAGATGCCGCACTTGTTCCGTATTTACAAACAACTCCTTGTCTCTCACAATCAGCCTTATCTCCTCCCACCACATCTAGAAGGCCGTGGAAAAATCTGGTAGCGATGGCGCTGCGGGCCGCCCACCCCAATCTTGGTGTTCCGTGCAATGCACGGGCATCTACGCACGGGAAATTATGTCGAACAGGGCTAGTTGTAAGCAGGCTAGCTCTACAGCCATGATGATAGTGACTGCAGACGGTGAGGCTGACTATGATATTCCAAACACAGCACCTATACTCAGGTGTCATCTCTGGCGCAGGGTCTTGTCACCTCACTATGAGGAGCAGCACGTAATAATTTGACCAACGGGTAGTACAGTGCTAGTACTCCTACTACTACATTGGTAGTACTACTACTAGTACTAGTAGCACCACCGTCTGGATTTAGGAGTACTACCACGTCCACCTGGATTTTAGTATTTGACTAGCAATATCTAGTAATGCATGTCACAAAAAATGTACTACTCCCTCTGTAAATAAATACATGGTGTTTTATTCCTATCTGCGAGAGAACTTAATGTTTTGTTGCTAACTAGAGTACTAATAGGATTACATGCAATGAACTAAACACTGCATGTCATGTTTGGTAGTCTCAAGTCATTGAAAGCATGCACGGCCCACATCTCTCATTGGTTGATATGTCACGAAATAAGAAACAAGGAGGAAGTTAATGCACCGTGCCTAAGTATTTTGGGATTATTTGGTTTTCGTAAGGTGACTTACACAACATTTTTGTTTACATGCATTAACATTTTATTAGTTAAATCAAAGGTCAAAACTTGGCGCAAAATGCAAAGGGGACCAATAAACCAGTAAACATCAAACTTCTCTCGTTTGGCCCCAACTAGAGGTCCGGTGAGATGACTATACTGCACCGGCACGGATGGGGACGCAGCTTCATTGACTTACGGCAACTGCCTTTGGGTGAATGACACGTGGGCCCAGGGGGTGGCTGGCCCACCTATCATACAGCTAAAGGCGGGTGCAGTAGAGGGCCGAGGAGTAGTACGAAATCCTATGCACCTATGCACGCTAACCAAGGGCAAGAGTGATCTCTCGAATCGCAAGATCAGTTGACTAGAAGCTAAGCTAGACCCATGGAGGCGATGAGCGCGAGCATCAGCCGGCTGTGCCAGATGGTCCATGACGCCGGCCTGCGGCCCGGCACCGAGGAACGTCTCTAGGTAGTATTGCTTGAGGCCGCCAGGGTGAGGGGCCGCTTGGACGACAGCTTCGTCTCCTTGTTCGACGAGGTCCTCGTCGGTTTCCTCGACAAGTTCACCGTCGTCAAGAAGCTTGCGGACGACTTTGACGTAAGCCTCCAGCCGACGTGCCCAGGCTCTGCGATGCCCGCCACCCTCAACGGCCACTATGGTGACAACCCCTTCGACACACTGGTGGCCCTGCGACTACCCGCCGTCGCGCCAGAGAATGTCCACCTCGAGGTCGCGCTCGCCGCGCAGCGCCTGGCGCAGCAAGACACCATCGACATAATCACCCACGTCTACGCGCAAATCGTTCACAAGGACTACTACATGCAAGAGGAGGACGATAGGACGCTGGCCTTCTTGGACCGCAGGGAAACCTTGGACGACACTGCTCAGAAGCACGTTGAGCTCGCCGCCAACGCCGCTGCTCCTCACACGCTGGTTGGTGACCCGGCGCACTAGGGCGTGAGGATGTCGTTGATGGATCCGTATGTATTTTTATCTTTTCGTCAAATCCATGTAGTAGTATATGATACTACAATAATTATCTTACCTTTCGCTTCAACTTCATAATTTTCGTATGTACTCCATGCATGAACAGCGCCAGAACCAAACTTCTCATTACTCTAGGCAAAATCGTTATTTTCTATCTATCGGTCGCGCCATGGAGCAGAACCAAATTTTACAAGTTACAAGTTCAAAAGGAAAATCCTGCCGTGTTCGCGTCGCACCCCCACACGGTTGGTCCAGCACGCCGCTCAAGCGGGAATGCGTGGGGTGTTGCATTTTCACTTACAAGTGGGACCGCAATTGAGCAAACCGACTATCGGCAAACCCCCACCCCGCCCACCGCGCGATGGCTGAGAAAACAGGAGGGAGAAGAGATGGCTGTAGCACAGACTCCAAGAAAATTGGTGTCGGATGGGACTCGTGTGGGTGGCGTGTGTCGTACTGCTAGACGTGAATGCTAGTTATGGCCCATGCCACCCCACTATATCGAGCCTATATCGAGGTACGTAGAACAAATTTCTTGCAGTCCGTGCTCAGCCCTCCTCTATCTCTCTTCTCAGCCAGCCAGCGGACGCATGGAGCCCATCATCTGTTTGCTCACATGCGGCCCCACATGTCAGTGAAAACGCAAGAGGACCCACTGAACCTGCACATCTTTCACCTCGACGTGCTGGTGATGAAAAACAAATCCAATAAAGATATTCGGTGGCCGCTTTTGGAGTTACTACCATTCTATTTACAGTTTAACCCAAGATGCACATCTCGTGGCTTCAACTACCATTCTATTTTCTTTCATGACACGACCTGGATGCTGGATGTCCCACGTGTCGGCAAAAGGAGGAAGAACCCGACCAAATCTTCGGTTGTGCTCTCGGATTAGACTAGTTGTGCTAACTTAAATTTTTTATTGTGTACTCCCTCCGTTCCAAAATACTTGACTTCCGTTTGTCCAAAAATGGATGTACCTATATACTAAAACATGTCTAGATACATATATATTTTGACAAATAGAAGGCATGTTTCTGCAACGGAGGGAATATAATGGATGCAAGTTTTTGTATTGGGAAGAAGAGTACATCCATTTATTGATATAGCTCAATTTAGTAGATGTTCTATCACTTTTAGCTAGCACAGAGGCTAGAGATGAGATTAGTACACTTGTTGATACTCCTACTAGAATAGAGGCTAGACATGAGACTACATGCGAGGAAGCAACATCTACTTCTTTACACTCGAAGAAGAAAGAAGCACGCAAGATCGAGCCTCCGCAGATCAACAATGAATGCATCGAGAAGGCACTAATCCAACTTACAGGAGTAGTAAAATGTATTCTTGTGGTTCTTGTTTTATTTGGTCTTGCTTTTCTAGTCAAAATTATCGTTGGAGTTCGTGCAAAACGGAGGTCCGTTTGGGGTCGTGCGTTGGAGTTGGCCTTACAAGTGGGACCGCAGTTAAGGAAACCGACTATCGGCAAACCGCCACCTCGCCCGCTGCGCGAAGGCTGAAGTTAGAGAAACGACGAGGTTGAAGAGATTGCTCTAGCACGGACTCCAAGAAATAATATGGTGTCAGATGGATGTTGTGGTGGTGGCGTGTGCCGTACTTCTGGACGTGAATGCTTGTTCTGGCCCATGCCACCCTACTACTCCTACTCCTTACTCCTATATAGTACTAGTATCGAGGATTCGAGGTGCGGGTTACGTACAGCGAACACATTAACATATGGCTACAGTAAAAACACCCGCCCGACGCACGAAGCATGTGAAGCTAGTACAAATAGTGTACTACTATTGTTGATTGGCCTCATCCGATAACCTGTTGCAATGCACGTACAATTATGTATTCAGAAAATATTTTTTTGCCTCGTCGCACCACTCACTCAGAGAAGCGACTCGAAAGCCATTCATAAATTTAGTAAGTTTATCACAGGCATATCATTTTATTACATACAATAGGTCATCAACCCACATCGACAACGAGGATACATTATAAATACTCAACTCAACAAATAACAAGCAATGAAATGAACTTCAACTCAACCATTCCTCGGCGTTGGAAACGCTTGCTTTGAACCACAAGTGATTCTCTGGGACGGGCCATCCATTGTCGATCTGGAGACCAACGCAGGACTGATCATCCAGGCTGAAGCGGCCTACTATCACTACTAGCGAAAACCTTATACACAGAACTTTAGCAGCAGCGAGGGTCAAAAAAGCACGCTAGTGCTAACTAGCAGTAGCGCGCCTGGGAAAACCGCGCTGCAGATATAGTTCTAGCAGTAGCGCGTGCTTACCTAAACACGTTACTACTAAAATTCCCACGGCTTAGCCGATAGGCTACAGATAGTAGTAGCGACCTATAACGAACCGCACTACCGCTACTTTCCTTATAGAAGCGCGTTTCATATTAAACTCGCTACTGCTAAAGGATATAAAATTAAATGGAAAGCAAATAGAAAGGTAATTGAAAATGAAAGAAATGGAATAAGGTGAAAGTAAAAAAATAAAATGTGAAGAAAACTTAATGAAAAAGGGGAAAAAAGAGAAATCAGTAGCAGTAGCGTGTATCCCGGAAAGCGCTGTAGCTAACGTGTGCATGGCGCTCTTCACGAACAGCGCATCGCTACCTCTGACTTAACCACGGGTTCGTCCTTCCCCGACCACTTCCCCAAATCCAACTGTCCACACTCTACTTGCCGCCGCCGCCCGTCGGCCGCCCAGCCTCCGCACACCCTCTCGCCGCCCCGACCCCAGATTCAACGTCGCCCCGGACGCCGCCCCCGGCCCCGACCTCGACGCCGCCATCCGCTGCGCGCCCGAGCCCCCGACCCCGACCTCGACACCGCCTGCCCCTCCCTCGTCGCAGGCACCCAAGGTGAGCACGCCTGCTCCTCCCTCTCCCCTACCTCTGCCTAGGGTTTTTATATATTTTAGTAGCATCAAATTAGTTAGGGTTCATGTAAGAGTGGAAACAAATCGGATGCGGATGCGGCAAATGAGTTAGGGTTCATGTAAGGGTGGAAACGAATCAAATTTCTAAGATGAATCATAAAACGAGTAAAATTTGACCACTTATTTCACTTTATAGTTGGATAATTGGAATATCCGCTACCACTTTCCACCCCTATAGGTTCATCAAATTAGATGGTAATTAGGGCAGTAGTTCCTAGGTACTAATTAGTTAGTAAGAACTAGGTACTAATTAGGTATTAGAATATTTTAATTTATAGTAAGTTTATTTTTAGTAAGAACTAGTTGAATTAATAGAACTAGTTAGTAAGAACTTGTTGCTATTTTTTAGTTAAAGCAATTTTTCCCGCATCGACGTGGACGATGCCTATCCCGCATCCTCGTCGTCGAGTCGGCGGAGGAGACCCGCGTCACCAGATGGGCCATGTCCGGGACTGGGCTCCGCCGGGGTGGTACTGGGAGGCGCTACCTACCGGGGGGCGCAGGTTGGTGAGGAGCCAGCCTGTCGTTGACCCGAACCTTCTTTGGTGGCGGTCGCGTGGGCGATGGCGGTCCAGAGGCTCGAGGACTCCGCGGAGGTGGTGCGTCACCGTGTCAGTGAGGAGGACGCACACGTCCGTCGCTACTTGTTTGCGTTGGAGCACATGTTCTCCAATACCTGGAAGGTTCTCCAGGGATCTCACTAGAGCTATGATCCCGTGATGGTTCCTTCTCTGTGGGTGTCCACCGCCCGCGCCGATACTCGTCGTGTGCTAGGGTTTTAGTTGTATTAGTGATGTTATATGTATGACACTATTCATGATGTATTAGTGATAATATTCGACGATGTACGGACGCATGAGATGATTTACTTTTTCTTATTGAATGCATGCTAATTTGAGTCCTATAAGATATTTTGAAATGTATATCTTGTGTTGCTCAATATCCAAGTGGCCGGTCATGTTTGCAGGTTACACCTCCGAGTGGCCTATGTTTTTCCGGAGTGTTGATCCATTTCCGTTCCAACAAATTTCAGGCGCTCGATATGTCCTATTTTAGCAATGGTCATGCCGGATTTTTCCGTGAATTTTGGCATGACTTGTGCCAGAATATGTAGGAAATATCGAGTGCCCCGGATTTGTGTGTTGAGTATCCTGGTAGTTGTCTTCGATCGATTTTCAATTAATGTTTGAAATATGAACATAGGAAATGTCTAACGACGAAAAGGATTTTGGTATTTGCAAATACTGTGAAGACGAGCGCGGCCTCTGCGACGGAATCTTCCTAGATGATGATAGGCGCTTCAGCATCAAGCTGGACGAGAACTTCGAAGTGGATACGACAAGTCTTTTTTCGTAATTAAGCATGACATCTGCTTCATTTGCTTCAACTTATATTTTCTTTACTATTCTTCTAGCGTATCCCCTACCATGCAAGAGTTTTTGTATTGGATAAGATAGGTTTCAGTCATACTACGGAGGTAAAGAAAGTTTATTTGAAGACCGAGCATGGTTATATTTTCCATGCAAAAATATACAATTCAGACGACTACACCTATTTTGGATGCAAAACATGGCGAGCACTATGCAAGACTTATGCATTTGAGCCTGATATGGTTATCACCTTTGATATTCGTCCGGAAGATGATATTGAAGGTAATGCCGACATCTGGGTCGATGTGCGACGCCTCAGCTTATACCATTATGTAAGTTTCTCAACCATATTTATGTCTTTGATATTGTTTATTCAAAAATAGTTGACAACTAATTTGTATTGTCAGCTTATTTCGGTGCAAGCAAACATGTCCATCGCTTGGTAGACAGGACCTACTACTGTCCCGAGGCTGAACTAAACTGCGAGGAGCTAAGTCATTATGTTTCATGGCTTGAGGATCTTGATACTGTCAAGACAAATTTTCTTCCTGGATTTAGAAATGTTAGTACTGAAAATGTGCGACCAATAGTGTTCGTAATGAACTACGGTCACATCTATTTAGGAAGGATGGTAAGATTTTTACTATTTGTCCTCAGTGCATCTTTTCCATACATTATTTTTGAAGCTAAACTTCATTGCTAAGTATGTTACCATCGATGTTCTTCAACAGGACTCCCGATGAATGTTGTGCCTTATGGGATCGAGACTAAAGGTACCATGAGTATTATCAGCTTACGGCCAAGATATCCTACAGATTACTTTAGTGCATTCAAGATTAGCGACGTATGCTTAATAGTGCAAGACTGGACCAAATATGTGATGGGGGAGCGCAGAGAAGTACTAGGGGGCAACAAACAGAGGCGCTACCCACGATTAGGAGACAGGTTCATCTGCATGCTTCAACTTGATCAAGGAGGAGAGCTACACATGTTTTATTTTGTTTTACCTAAGAGAGAGCACCAGGAGTGATTAGCTAGCTAGAAATGAGTTTCAGGATGATGATGTGCTACACTATTACTATGATGATAAAATAGCTAGTGTTGGTGGTAATGACTATCATGATTATTATTAGCTAGTGTTAGTGGTGATTAAATAAATACTATTGGTGGTAATGACCATGATGATGATTAAATATCTTGTGCTGGCGGATTAGATTCAAGTGGACGCAACATGTGGTGCACATCGAAAGTACTACTAGTCCAAACTAGATCAAGTTTGGATTAGTAGTATACTTTTGACATGCACCATATATTGCCTCCACTTGAACCTAGTCCACCTTCATTTGACACTGTTATGGACATAATGATGTAAACCTCAGAACTGGTATTGTATCAATATTTTTACGATGGCAAATAAATAAACTAAAAATGAAAAAAAAAGAATACTAGTAGCGATGGAGAGAAAACACGCTGCCAGTAGTTACATTAGCAGTAGCGTGGGAGTGAACAAATGCTGCAGCTATTCGTCCTAGCAGTGGCGGCGTGCGAACGCGTTCATCGCTAAGCAATAGTATGGCGCCTTATTTGTAGCGCCGCCTACCCGCGCTACTAGTGAGCACAAAACCAACGCTACTGCTAGGGTTTTCCCTAGTAGTGTATATCATTACCAGGGTAGGGAACTACCCAAATGTCCAAGGTATAGACACAGTTGCTTCTCATAAATGGTACTAGTAACGTTGTGTCAACAGCAGTTGGATCGCCTTTCACCATCATCGGATAGTTTTGTCCAAGGAAGAGCGAGTTTTCTCCAAGACTATCAATTCTGTACCAGGGAGGAGTTGGCACTAGCACACTAGTATCCATCCCGAATACCGTGCAATGGGTCTTGGAATAGGTCCGGAGAGTGCGACCATGGGAGACTAGACCTGCTTCCTTAGCAGTAACATCATCAGTGGGCTGTATACACACAAGAAGAGGTGATCCATCGGAATTAGTTGCCAGGCACCACAGAGTATATGGGCGTTGCTCGTCCTCATGCTCGTGATCATCACCATCGTCATCTCCCCCTTGGTTATAAAATTTTTCATGTATAGGTGGTGGGATGTTCACAGGACCTTGGAAACACAATAAGAAGTTTAATTAGTAAAGGGAAACTTGCTAACCCGCATGCATGTGGATGAAACAATTATAATTACGGTGGAAGACAAACGTACCGAAACTACGAGGATCCCATGCAAAACAGTGCCATGAGTGGTGGCAGCAAACACAAGGCCCTCGTATTGAATTGCATCACAGTACTCATCCATGTACAGAAACTGATTTTTGAGCAATATCCATCGAGTCAAACCACCAAGGACGACAAGAAGCTTGTCGAAGATAGCAACAACTTCATAGTTGTTGTAATTCCAAGAGCGGCTGGGAACTCGACAAATTGCTATCTTCCATAGAAGACAGTCACCATGATCGTATTTGAACGTGCGTACAATACCGGTGTGCTCAACCTCTGGGTAGTCTGCTAAGATTTTTGGAAGTGGAACCCAGTCACGAGTGTACACATTCACAAGTTCCCACTCGCAGTTGGACCCAATGTAAACAACCCAATCTCCCTTTGCGCCCGCCCAAGCCTTGCCCTCAAGCGATGGCATCTTAACATCATACGTATCATTATCAAGCAGCATCAACTTGCACAGGGCGAGGCCTCCGTCATGCCGGCGCCAGTCATCAGGGTCACGGCGAAGAAGATAGGGGAGATCAAACCGCTCCTTGACTCTTGGGTTCCTTGTAATGATGTTATTAGTTGAGTCGAGAATGGGCTTGAACGAACCTGCCATGCTAGCCAAGGTGATGACGTCGCACCGATCAATGAGTTCCTCCACCACATCATCTTTCAGATCGGGGCAAGAATAACGGGGTCGTTTCCGGCCTGTTTCCTCCATGGAGAAGACGATCGAACAATAGCAGAAGAAAGGGTGAAGGGCTGAAGGAAAATGGAGGAGGGAGAGGAAGAGCGTGCGACAGCAGTTCCAAATCGAGAGGGAAAGGCGAAGAGTCGGTGGAAGGTTGCGAGTTTGCCAAGGTTCATGAAGAGGCGCCCCGGCCTACACGTCCTTTCGGAAATACTCCTACTACTCGCCGTCGGCTCACTGATATGTTGGAGCGGGACCACATGTCAACGAAACATGGTGTGTAATTTCTCATGCAAAATGCGATCTAGCCGCGTTGGCCCGAGGTGCCGCATTAGTTATCGACCTTTATTTTTTTAATGGCGTGCCGATCAGTTTTGAAGCACGACTAACTGGTACTATACGCAGAGAAAATATAAACTACTCTACCACTACTCCACCTCCAGTACTAGTAGTATAAAAAAGATATATAGGCTAGAGCTTCAGCGCTTTCTTGCTAAGGGCTGCCCACTTGCTTCTCACCCTACCACCCTCTCTCCAGATCTAAAAAATAAGGCCCCTCTCTCCCTCCTCACCGGTGGTCACAGATCCACCGGGGAAGAAAAGGACGTGCAGCATTGACGACTTCGTCGTCGGCGAAGCGAGGTCACGACCGACGACAAGGCCGTCCTCTCGCACCTAGCGCCAAGGCAGGACGGCCTCCGTCCCCAAGCTCGCTGCCGTGGTGTGTGCGGAGGGCGGCGACCACGAGCGAAGCCACTTCCCACCGACCCTCAGGTATGCTACCTCTTTTCGAACCATAACCTTGTTCTATTGCCCCATCTGCCACGTCGTTGCATGTGGATCTTTTTCCACTCCACCATCTTCCCATTTGCTATCCTCTCTCTGCTGGCCACGCAGATTTAAAACCATAATTTGCACTATTAATGGAAACCCTACTTTATGCGACTAATCCATGTCCAGGTTGAATAAGGAAAGGTAGGGAGACTGTCTCGTCCAAGAGAGTAGGCATCGAACCCGCATCTAGGTTGAAAAGGGGAAATCAGTAGCTAAGGAACGAGTCTCGTGTCTCTTGGTTGAAGAGGGGTAGAAAGGCATGACAACGCAATAGAGAATGACCAGGTCGATCGGTTTGTTGTCCTCGCATAGGAAAATGGTGGCTAAAGAGAACAAAAATGGGACGTAATCCACATATGCTGCCTGGATATTTGTTGCTCTGGGCAACCATACCTCCCTCACCACTCTGCGTCCGTGGAGGTACATCGTACTGGTGCACCCACTGTCCGAATGGGCCTCCCATGCTCTTATTGCCACTTTTTTTGCTGTTAGTATAATGCCAGCAGTCAAGTCAAGCAATGCTACTACTAAAGTGATGCCACATTTAACTAATGCCGCTCTCAGTCTAATGCCACCGATAAATTTAAGCAATGCCATTTAATGTCACTGGATTATTTCGGGGTTAGCTGTTGATTGTGGATGTATTAAAGATTTTTCAGCTAAGGCATTCTAATGCTGTTGCACAGCCAGTATACCAATGATGAAACTTGTTACTACCTTCAGATTTTTGCACTGTTAATACTTATAGATTACATACCTCACTTTCATGAGATAAGTTAATTTTTTTGTACAGTGTCACCAAAATGCCAAGGCGCTGATGTCATTTTATTTTGGTTAAACTGCATGACAATTATGAAGACAAGAGGAAAGGTCAAGAGGGCACCTCCTCCTCCGGTTGTTCTCTTGATTCGTTCGATCAAGTTTTTATGTTTGATCGATTATCAAGATTGGGATAGCAATTTTTAAGGTCCCCCCGAGTTTGAAATGATATTTACCTTGGAGGTACATGGTTTGCAATTTTTTATACTGTCATTAGTTAATAATGCTAGTTACCTTCAGACTTTTGTATTTGGTTTAATGCTCATGCACAGCTAGTATACCAATGCTGAAACTTGTTACCTTTACATTTTGTATTGTTAATTTTATAGAAACCTTCCAAAGCTAGAGTTTATTGAAATTTGTTCAAGAAAACCATTGTACTGTACTCTGTAATAAACTAACTACTCTACTATTGCACTAGCCACGGATTAGTGTATATTTGTAGTATTCAATGGTGTTGCATTAGCGTATGGACATAAATAAAGTGTGGCAAGCTTTCCCGAGATATGTGCTCAAGAAAACTACTACCTGTTTTTCTAAATACTAGACGCTTGGGTACTTTAAATTGAACCGCAAAACGTCTTATATTAAGGAACAAAGGGTGTAGAGTTCACTCAAATTATCCCGGTAAAGCTAATCACACCTTTGTTAAAATTAATGTTCATTATGTTATCGGAGGAGGTATGTATGTTTGTCTCTAATGCCTATCGACTACATACCTGACATCATGATGTAATGTTAAGTCATTTCCTTTTGTACAGTGTCACTGAATTGTCAAGGCGGTGATGGCATTTTATTTTAGTAGAACTGCACAAAATTTTCTTAAAAGAAGAGGAAAGGTCAGGAATGGTTCAGTTTTTCAAAAAAAAACTATGTATGCCTTCCTGACATCAGCTGTTGTTGCTTTATTTATTCCTTCAAACAGGTGGTTAGAAACGGTCTTGCTACCTTTTCCCATGAAGAAATTGGAATGCTTATATTTGTGAGTCTATGCTTCAACTAGTGCCACTTTTAGAGTAATCACACTTTCAATATCTATGCAAACTGGGATGCTCAATTTTAGTGGAACTGCACAAAAAGTCCAACTGGTTCAACATTAGGAGCATGTTTTTTTCCAAACCTTTATATCCAATTGGTGGCACTATGAGCTATTCATTACAAATATACATTGTTTGCTACTATCTTGCTACTCTTTTTGTACTGTCATTAGATAGTAATACTAGTGGTTTGCATGTGAATTTATTGGCAGGGTGGACCTACATTGGAGGTGCAGGACAGGATTCAGTGATTGGATGCTCAATTTCGATTGTATCGATTTCACCTCTTCCATCACTGCTAACATGGATATCCTTGGTCTGATGAAGAATAGGCGCTATATTTCTGCTCTGAACCAGCAAATCAATTCAATATAAAATTGTCCAGGGCAAAACATAACTGTATCAGATTGTACAGTGCAGAACATGACAGATGCTAAGCGGAAGAGACATGTTTAAACCGAAAATACAAGGTTTGGTATATGTTTACTAGCTGCTTGATATTTGTGCAGATAGAGATGTCTGCCCATTGCTATTTGGCAAACAAACAAAGTGTCCGCAATTTTGGCTGAACTGCACAAGAGAATAGTATAGTCATCGCATGCGAAGCCATTTGAAAATAGACACGAAAGATTGGATAGTCACTTCATGGAATGCAGAAAAGTAGTACTGTACTATTTATTGGCCAACACTAGGTGGTTCATTGCTTTGGTCTGATTATACAATGGGCATCATTTTGCCTAAGTTAAAGTTTGTATTTCAAAATAGTCTCATGGTGTGATCGAGAGAAGACCAAATCATATTGCAAAGGATGTTCCTCCATCATATGTGGTTCATTCTCATGGTTCCAGCTGTTGGTGAAACCACTTATGTTTGCAAGAGGAATTGTAGACTTCACAAACAAATTTTTCTTTCACCAGATTGAATGTTGGCCAAGAGAAGCATCCATGTTAGTAGGAAGAACATATGTTTTTTCTAGATCTTTGCTTTTGGAGCTACATATTTGTATATGATATGTGAATCATTGAGATGCATTAACATGTTGATCTTATGTATGGGAATCGTACTAGTTAGTTTTTAGTTGCGACGCAAGATCCGAAGTGGCTGATATTTGCTTTTGGAGCTACATATTTGTATATGATCTGTGAATCATTGAGATGCATTAACAGTTACTTATTTCTATTCGCTCAGTGTTTACAAGTTACTGATCGATCACTAGCTAGCCTACAAATGCGCTCCTGGCAGTTTTATTTGCGACGCAAGATGCGAAGTGGTAGTTTTTTGAATAAAAATGCCTATCTCTGAAGAAACTGACAAGCTACACTATCGATCCTACACGGATAAAAGTGCCTATCTCTGAACAAACTGACAAGCTACACTATCGATCCTAAACGGATAAATAGCAGATCACGCACGTACTACCTCCTTTCCGGTTTGCAGGGCTAAATTCAAGAAATGGCCTACTCGATCCTACACGAATAAATAGCGGATCACACATGTACTAGTACCTCCTTTCCGGTTTGCAGGGCTTAATTCAAACCTCTCACCATCCAAGGTACTCCCTCCTTCCGGGTTTATTAGTCCCGTGAGCAAAGAAGCAAGACCAAGGCATGGCAACAATTAACGGCATGCACAAGTTTAAGCCTAATTAATTCCAGGGATTTAAGTGGCTGCATGCGTGCCCTCGGCTGTGACTCGTTGCTTGCTGCTTTGCGTACTGCCTGCGAGCGATTTTGAGTGCCTGCATGCAGCCGGCTGTAATTAAGGTAGCTAACTGATGTGAAAAAAGATACGCTTTAATTGTTGCGGGCTTTTTAAATCCATGGAATCATTATTGACAAGGAGGGAGATGATTCGAGTGCACTCGTTTGACCACCATGCCGGCGTGCAACCCAGACGGGACGGGACGACACATTCATAATTTTAGTTTCTCTAGTTTTCCACGACAAGCTAGTGCGCTAAGCCATTATGCATTGAATTCCGATGACCGTCGCGCTACCTTCCGCCTATAAGTACTGTTTCCCGGCCTTCTCCGGTGCCACCGTGACCCAACTCGCCATATCCTCATAAGCCCCGACCGGCCCGACGTCGCTCGCCACGTCCGCCATGCCCCCGCCCGTCCGCGGTAGGCGACGCCGGAGGCGGTCACCGCCGAAACTAGTGTTCGGGTTTTCACCGGAAGGCAGACGGAGGGAGGAGGCATTCTATCTGTCTTTAGATGGCAATGCGGAGATTGAGGAGTTGTTGGAGCGCGACCGCATGGCGGAGGAGCAGGAGTCGTTGGAGCGCGACCGCCTGGCGGAGGAGCAGCGTATCGCCGATTTGCGCCGCGAGCAGGACATGGAGCAGCAGCGCACCGACGCTCTGAGTCGCGAGCAGAGCGCCCGGAACTGGGCCGACTACGTGGAGGCTGGCGCCCGGCAAATAGCCCTGGAGGCTGTCAGGCACGCACGCGTTCGTGATGCCGATTTTTACTACCAGCTCGTCAAGTGGGTTTCCCGCTTGGAAGCCGAAGCTTCAGTGGACCACGCCGGCATGGAAAGGGCCAACGCGCGTGAGCAACGCGCCCTATCGCACCTCTTGCAAGTCCAAGGTGAGACGCACGATGCCGGTGCCGGCGTTTAGCGTGTACCACGGATGGCGGCCGGCATCGTCTAGTTAGCTAAGAGTAAGTCAGTACTTGTACGCTACTAGAGTATTAGTGGGAGTAGATAGTTAACTTGGCTATGATGGTTGTCAACGTGGAAGTTCAATACTCTATATGTGGATCGACACATTACTTTGCTCAATGTTGAACTTTCCGCTTGAACG
This sequence comes from Aegilops longissima, assembly GCA_021605205.1. Taxonomy (NCBI): domain Eukaryota; kingdom Viridiplantae; phylum Streptophyta; class Magnoliopsida; order Poales; family Poaceae; genus Aegilops; species Aegilops longissima. The sequence goes on along the minus strand of CM038679.1, from coordinate 24,121,265 downwards.
TATGGAATGGGCTGTTATTTTTTTAAATGGGTTGTATTTGTCCTCCACGGGTTTAGAGGCTGACTTGTGGGCCTAGCAAGTTGACGCGTACACAATTAGGAGATGATTGTACATGGAGAGGATGACAGCAGGGACCCGCCAAGGTCATGGCAGTATGCAAGCAAGTGCCTCCTTATTTCAAGCCAATAAAAAAATGGCTCCTCCTAGTGGATTTCTGACATCTGGGTCCCATGCCATTGTCAACGTAGTCAATAAATGAGAGAATTGCACAACGAGCGGCTGACACTAGGGACCCAGCAGCTCACCCAGTTATTTTTGTTTTGGGTTAATTTGATAAATGCCACTCCAAATCTGGTGTATCCGAGAAATGCCACTGCAATTTCCAAACTTTGAAAAATGCCATTTCATGCCATTTCTAGTGGCATTTTCTGAAGTCTGGAGTGGCGTTTTTCAAAGTTTGCAAACTGCAGTGGCGTTTTTCAAAGTTTGCAAAAATTGCAGTGGCATTTTTCAAAGTTTGGAAATTGCAGTGGCATTTTTATGAATCGCCATAATTGGAGTGGCATTTATCTAATTTGTTTTTGAGACAGAAGCAAGGTGTCAACTGGGATGTGCGGGACACTCTAGCCTGTCTAGACAGCCTTTTCTTTTATGTTTACCACAGACCAGCCCAGTAGTTTTTTTTCTTTCTGAAAATGGCTAGCCCAGCATTTTTGTGATTTGTCAAGTAAGTCGCTTTATCAGGACTGTTGGGCTTCAAATCTTTCAAGACGAGGGGCTTCATTCGGCTGGACGAGAAAATGGCCCATCAGTAATGAGAAATGGGCCGTACATTTTTAAAACACATCAAACCGGCAATTAGTTTCAAATATCTTTTTTTCATTTCGAGATTTTAAATTGCATTGATATTTATGCGTGGAAAATTTATTGGATTTTATATTGATATACATTTATTTTTAAAATTAGTCTGAATGTGACTCAAAATTTCGGGATTAAAAACAGTTCAGACCGCACCAACATATGCAAAATTTCGTATAATTTTTTAACCGTGGCCACAATATGGGCTGTAATGCTAACAAAAATAATATGGGCTCCAAAAAACCCGAATCAATTAGCAAATGGGTTGTAAATTATTTGAAATAATGGCAGATGGGTTGTATGCTGTTTTCCACATATTTGAGGCTTTCCACAGATGGTTCAGATATCTTGTTGGATGTCCATCCAACGGCCGCCGTGCTTCTTCAATCTCTGCTCTTCCTGCTCCAAACACTCAAACAAGCGCCAAGGGACTGCTCGCTCCCTCCTCCCATGGTCGGCTGTGCTGCACAGCAGAGCCTCACCGCCCACCAGATTCCCCATCGCTGGCCTAGCCATCCTCTACTCACCCACACCTGCTGTTATTCTCCGGCGACGGCAAACGAACCAAGAAACCTCAGACAACAGATTCCCCTGCGTGGGAAACAAAAACAACTGCCGAGTCTTCCCTGCCTCCGTGTCGTTCCCTTCCTAGGCCTCGCCGTCGTCCACCGCCCTGGTGCACTCGGCGTGGCGTGGTCAACTTGGTCAACGACCGACATGCATCTGAAGTGGACTTTACGTGGAGAGGCTGACAGCTGGGTCCACGGCCGCACGCAAGGAAATGCCTCCTTATTACCTGGAAAATAATGATTCCTCCACCTGACATCTGGGACCCACTGAAAGGGCCTCTATATTTTGCAAAAAAACGTTACCGCCGCTGACAGCTCGGACCCACCAGCTATATCTTCGCACGCAAGCAAGTGCCTTCTTATTACGCACAAAAAAATGAATACTCCCCCTCGTAGCTGGGACCCAGTATAGTGGGCCTATTAAGTTGACGGGGACGAAGGGCTTTGTCAACTTAGTCAATATGCACGATTCTAGCTCGACTGACCGTACGATGTCCATCCAACGGGCTTAGTGCTTCTTCAACCTCTGGTCTTCTTGCTCCAGCCGCCCAAAGCAGCGCCGGTCGTGCCACCTGCTCCTTCCTCCCATGGCTGGCTGTGCTGCTGCGGAGGCCTCACCGCCCCCATACTACTCCCACCGCTGGCCAGGCCATCCCTCCACTCCACTCACCAACACCCCCTGTTATTCTGCGGCGACGGCAGCGCAGCCGAACCAGTGAACCCTCGTACTCCTCTCCCTGTGGGCATCCACTGCCGCGTCTTCCCCGGCTCCGTGTCATCCCTTTCCTAGGCCTCGCCGTCGTCCATCGCCGTGGTACTCTCAGCGCGGCGTGGTCAATGTGGTCAACGACCGAATTCCATCGGAAGAATATCAGACGGGGGAGGCCGATACTGGGTCCACGGCAGCCGCAAGGAAGTACCTCCTTATTACGCTGAAAATAATTATTCCTCCACCGACAGCGAGGGACCCACCGACGCCCACCAAGATTTCGCGAAAAAACGCTTACCTCGATCTGGGACCCACCCGACGGGCCACCGTGATTCGTGAAAAAAGCGTTCCCCTCATTGTCATTTCGGACCCACCGGAAGTGCCTCCTTATTACGCACAAAAAATGAATACCCCCGCTAGTTGGGACCCACCTTGGTGGGAGGCTGACGGTGGGCCTACTAAGTTGATGGGGACGGAGGGCTTTGTCAACTTAGTCAATATAAACGATTCTAGCTCCAAAGGACAGTCGATGTCCATCCAACGGCCGTGAGTGCTTCTTCAACCTCTGGTCTTATTGCTCCAAATTACCAAAGCAGAGCCGGTCGTGCCGCATGCTCCTGCCTCCCGTGGCGGATGTGCTGCCGTGAGGCCTCACCGCCCTACTATTCCCACCACTGGCGAGCCCTGCGGCAACGACAACCTCACACCGCAGCCGAACCAAAGGAACCCACGTATTCCTCTTCGCGTAGGCTTCCACCGCTGTCTTCCCCAGCTCCGCCGTCCCTTCCTAGGCCTCGCCGTCGTCCACCGCCCTGGTGCTCTCGGCGCGGCGTGGTCAACGTGGTCAAGGAACGACTTCCATCGGACGTGGACTGTATGTGGAGAGGCTGACAGCTGGGTCCACGGATGCAGCAAGGAAGTGCCTCCGTATTACACCGAAAATAATGATTCCTCCACGTGACAGCTGGGACCCACCGGACGGGCCACTGTATTTCACGAAAAAAACGTTTCCCCCTGACTGCTGGGACCCACCAGCTACATCTTCGCACGCAAGGAAGTGCGTTCGGGTAAAAAAAATGATTCGCCCCCTGACTGCTGGGACCCACCAGCTACATCTCCGCACGCAAGGAAGTGCGTCTGGGCAAAAAAACGGAATGCGTGGGAGCCAACCGGCTAGGTTGGAACGGAATGCGTGGTCGTGTTCATCGGGAGGGCTTGGACAGAACAGGCGATGGAAACGAGGCCTAGCATACCACAGAACGGTGGAAACGGACCTCCTACGGTCAAAACGGGGGTCCTGTTGATCGGGAGGGGTGTGGCGTACCACAAAACGAAGGAAACGGACCTTGTACGGTCAAAACGGGGGTCCTGTTGATCGGTAGGGGTGTGGCGTACCGCAAAACGGACGAAATGGACCTCCTGCGGTCGAAACGGGGGTCCTGTTCATCGGGAGGGGTGTGGCGTACCACAAAACGGGACTCCACGGGATACTATTCATCTCCACCGTCGACCTCCTCCAGCCTCCATGGGGTACCGTCGACCTCCTCCAGCCTCCACAGGCTCCTATTCATCCAGCCTCCACCGCGCGCTACTCCACCAGCTACTGTTTAACCACCCCTCCACCGTCTACTATTCATCCAGCCGTCCACACCACGGGGTCCTTGCCGGTGTCAAAACCGGCGGATTTCGGGTAGGGGGTCCCGAACTGTGCATCTAGGCGGATGGTAACAGGAGACAAGGGACACGATGTTTTTACCCAGGTTCGGGCCCTCTCGATGGAGGTAAAACCCTACTCCTGCTTGATTAATATTGATGATATGGGTAGTACAAGAGTAGATCTACCACGAGATCAAAGAGGCTAAACCCTAGAAGCTGGCGTATGGTATGATTGTTGTTCGTCCTATGGACTAAAACCCTCCGATTTATATAGACACCGGATAGGGTTAGGGTTACAGAGTCGGTTACAATGGTAGGAGATCTACATATCCGTGACGCTAAGCTTGCCTTCCACGCCAAGGAAAGTCTCATCTCGACACGGACGAAGTCTTCAACCTTGTATCTTCATAGTCCAGAGTCCGCCAACGGTGATAGTTCGCTATCCGGACACCCCTAATCCGGGACTCCTCAAGAGCCCCAACCAGGCTTCAATGACGACGAGTCCGACGCGTGGGTGTCTTCGCATTATGGCGGGTTCTTCTCCAATTCCATATACTTGTCGAATAGTGTCCGCTTCTGATAAATGTTGCGCTCCTTGGCTTCTACGCCCAATAATGGCCATCTTCCACATGTTGAATGAATGCGAAAAGCCAGGGTATTTTTACACTTTCCCCCCTAGCTGCGCAAACGAGCCACCTATAACAAGAGACGAGGATCTTGATCCGAGTCGCACCATCCTCCTCCATGAAGCTTTCATCGGGCGCCTCGACAAAAATCCATTCCATCATGGACAGTCGACGCTCCTCCTCTCGCCCCAGCCCTCAGCCCGAAATTGGGAGAGATGCTCACCCCGATAGCGAGCTAGTGACACTCCAAACCAAGGGATTTCTTCCCCGCCTTCATGGTTCCGTTCGAGCCGGACTCGCCACCTATAAGGGCGGAAAGCAAGCGGAGAGCGCCCCGATCCCTCCAAAGGAGAGCGGGTATGCTTTGTCCTTATCTAGTAAGAGGACTCGGATTTCCAATTCATCCGCTTTCTCCGGGGCTCTTGGAGTTCTCGGCCTCCAGTTGCACCACCTTCGCCTGCCTCCATTTTGCACATCGCGGGCTTCGTGGCCCTTTGCAAACTGTTCTTGGGCGCCGAGGCTCATTTTGCGCTGTGGAAGAGATTATTCTGCCTTGTACCTCGCTCTCATGAGGGGTCAATATATCAAGTGGGCGGAGCGAGCTGTAGCGATCACCGGACCGGATATCTATCCGAACCTCAAGAAGGCGTCCAAGACTGGCCTTCGTAATAGTTTTATATAGAAGACGCCCCGCTGCCGAACCTGTTCGGATCGGTCTCCGGAGTTCAGCAATGCTCCTTTGAAGAAACACCTGAGTTGGCACCATGAGCCCCTGAGGGAAGACGACAGGACGCCCTTTACCCGATGAGCCGAATAAGATTATTAGCTCATTCCGACTGACCATGATCGTGTCATGGCCACATGTATTATGCGGGGGTGCAGCCGCTCAAAGATAGGGGCCACCCATGTGGGATTTCAACGGGAGGACGATGCCACCCGTTATGGCCGTAAGGGCCGGATTGGTCACCGATCTGGTGAAGATCTTGTCCGCTGCTGTACAAGGGAGAAGAGGAGGATTTTCTCGCGTCTACCCATCGAACGGATTTTCTATGAACAATCCTCGGTGCTAGGTAAGCAGACATTTCTTTTTTGCACATCCGATCCGTATTCCCATGGTTGGGTATCTCATTTTGTGATTTTGACGCAGGAACGGCACCAGGACGTAAAAGACATAAACAGCCCGCCTCCACAACCCGAGGATCCGGAACGGCTCCTCGATCCGGCCTCCCAAGAGGATCCGGACATATTGGTGGAGCTGATTGATGGGGTATTTCACCAACTGAGCATCGATAATGCCTTCGTTGCCATTACGGCCGATTACCCCGGAATACTTCCAGCCTCACAGGTAACTGAGACTGACATCCCAATACTCTGATAATGACCCATCCGTGCTTATTTTTGATCACCATATACCAATGGTGTTTCACAGGGGGTGCCTTCGAGGCAGGAGGCCGAGCCCGCGGCGGCTAGCCAACAAGGGGCAGCACGGCCACGCAGGCTAAAAAGAAGTGCGGTCCGGATTGAAACACCGTCGCAACGGTAAGGCGTGTCACCATATTCCCAGGATTGATTCCGGGGAGGTATATTAACGCTGGTGCTCCTTTCAGGAAAAAGAGCGATCGCCGGACTATGTCCGGAGATATGGCCAATCGAGCCCCCGCTAGCCAGGCTCCAACGCCGGCTCCGAAAGAGGAGGTAAACACGAGGCGTGCGTCGGATGCTCCTCCGACAGAGGATGCTGACAGATTGTCCGCCACCAACTCCGAGGTGGAGAGTGCCATGAATCACAGGCGCCGCCAGACTGTTCTTCGTGACGCATGTTTCTCCCAACAGGCATTGAATGCCTTCGATTCGGGAGATGCACACCTCCGTGCCGCTCAAGATGGTCTAGCCAGAGACACGTAGCAGTATGTAAAGGACATACGAGTGAGGAAATTTGACAGTTATATATGCCAGTAGCCCCCGAGACTTAAAATAGTTAGAAGAACTGATTTAAGGATCATTTGTTATGCAGGATCCTACGGAAAAGAATACCCGACTGTCCCAGGAGCTTGAAGAGTGCAAGGCCTAGCTTGAGGCTGCACTAGCCGCCACAGGGGGAGCCACAGAGACCCCCTCCGGTAATATATACTTCGAAAGATAAGTAGTTTGTGAAGTGCGGCGTGTGTATAAGTCTCACAATAATATTGCAGATGGCGCCGGACTAGATCCGGACAAGCAACAGCTCCTGCGCCGGTTAAAGGCCGGCGAGAATGTGCTTACAAGGGTGAGGCAAGAGAAAAATAATCTCCAAGATGCCAACACCCAACTGGGTGAGGAACTAAATGATGTTCGAGCCCAGCTGTCTGACTCCGTTAAGGAGAATCGGCAGCTTCGTCGCGGCATTTATAGTAAGTGCTTGAGCGAACCTTTGAAAAAAAAGAGTTCAGTGAGGAAGTCGACTAACAGACATATGTCTGTAAGTATGCTCACAGGTCGTCCTGCAGAGGAAATGCCCGGTTCAACGGGTGACCTACTTCCCGAACTGTTGAAAATCGCAGCTAACGAAGTTCGGCAGGTGATGAGAGTCGCCGCCTGTGCCTTGTGGACATCCATCTCCCTACCCGAAGGCCTTGGAGAGCTTGCAGAGAGGCTTCAGGGAGCACGGCGGCGCTTCCGTCTATGGAAGATATCGGCCTGCCGTCAAGGCGCCAGGGAGGCCTGGGCCATGGTGAAGACGCGGTACACGAAGGCTGACCCAAACCACATGGCCGAGGTCGGACCTGTGGGGCCCGATGGGAAGGAGATCCCTGTGAGCTTAGTGTACGACCAAGTAGAGTTGGCCGCAAAGTATTCCCAGCAGGACTGTAAACTAGACAGCCTATTAGATGGTATTGAGGAGGAATACAATCAGTCAATTTGACTATGTAATTTAAAATGACATGTAAAATGCCTTCTAGCCGGATTGTAGATCATTTGTCGTAGCGGACCTTTTCTCTTCAACCTCGGGACCCGACAGTCCGGAGTGTGTCCGAATACCCTCGCGGTTATGTAAGAACCAGGGCAAGCGTGGAGACCAGGCGTAGGGGTCATAAGTGCTTTATCGGACAAGTGTCCAACTAGTTATGTTATATTACATGGTTAGTAAGAAACAACTTCTAGGGAGAATAGTTCTGTTAGGGGTTCCTTTCCCTGGGAGGCATGCCCTAAAGTGCATGTCCGGACTGCGAAAAAAGCAGAAAAACATCTGGGGGCAGATAAATGAATAAGTAAGAAATCGTCTTTTAGTTCACCGACCGAATATTCCCTTAAGATCGCTAGCTTTTGGCTTCACCCAGTCTGAGGTACACGTCTGGCTGACCCGGCGGTAATAATCGCAGAGGTGCTCCCTTTACCACCTAGCCGAACAATCGGGAACGTAGGGGTAAGCACAGGAGCCAGGCAACCCAGCTTGGCCAAAACTTAAGTCATATCGATGCATATAATGGTGAGTAAAAGGTACATGCGGAAGTGTGACACATGTGTTGGGCATAAAGCCCGTATAAATAAGCTTTTGTTAAAGAAGCCCCCAGGTATAATGAGCGCGGATAGCGCGTCAAGTGTGTGCGAACAATGCGCAAGCGAGCCTTTAATGTCTTCGGAAAAAGGAGGAAGGAGAGAAATAAAAGATAGCTTAAAGTATAAAATATAGACTGAGGAAGGAGACGAACTCAGAATCCGGTGCTAGGCGTAGAATCTTCGGAGACGGGCTGCGTTCCATGGGTTCGGCTCGAGTCAGTTATCCGATGCATTTGGTAGACGGTACGCTCCGCCGGTCAGGACTTGGTCGATGATGAAGGGACCCTCCCATTTGGGCTTGAGTTTGTCCTTTTTCTTCTCCGGGAGGCATAGAATTAGTTAGCCAACATTGTAAGCTTTGGCCCGTACTTCCCTGCTTTGATATCTTCGAGCCTGCTGTTGATAGAATGCGGAACGAGCTTTTGCCACGTCGCGCTCCTCCTCCAAGGCGTCCAAACTGTCCTGTCGATTGAGCTCGGCTTCTCTTTCTTCATACATGCACATGCGAGGTGAGTCATGAATTATGTCGCAGGGCAAAACTGCCTCTGCGCCGTACACCATAAAAAATGGTGTGAATCCGGTAGTGCGATTCGGCGTGGTCCGCAACCCCCAGAGTATGGAGTCGAGCTCCTCTACCCAGTGCGTATTAGATTCCTTGAGGGACCGCACTAGTCTGGGTTTAATGCCTCTCATCATTAGACCATTTGCTCGCTCGACTTGACCGTTAGTTTGAGGGTGATAGACTGAAGCGTAGTCGAGCTTGATGACCATGTTTTTGCACCAGAGTTTGACCTCATCGGCCGTGAAGTTCGTGCCATTATCAGTGATGATGCTATGGGGGACGCCATAACGGTGTACTACCCATGATATGAATTCTATCACCGGTCCGGATTCGGCCGTCTTAACAGGCTTTGCCTCTATCCATTTGGTGAATTTATCCACCATGACCAATAGGTATTTTTGCTTGTGGGTTCCTCCTTTAAGGGGTCCAATCATATCAAGCGCCCAGACCATGAACGACCAGGTGATGGGTATAGTTTTGAGGGCGGTAGGTGGCATGTGGCTTTGATTAGCAAAGAGCTGGTATCCGACGCATCGTTGGACCAAGTCATGCGCATCTGCCCGGGCCGTTGGCCAATAAAATCCTGTATGGAAGGCCTTGCCTACAAGGGTCCGGGCTGCAGCGTGGTGCCCGCCGAGTCCGGCATGAATTTCAGCTAGAAGATTCCGCCCTTCCTCTTCGGAGATACACCTTTGAAGGACTCCGGTTGTGCTTTTCTTATAAAGCTCTCCCTCATGGACCTTATAGGCTTTAGATCGCCGCACTATGCAGCGGGCCTCGTTTTGGTCCTCGGGAAGTTCCTGCCTAGTTAGGTAGGCTAGGAATGGTTCTGTCCATGGGGCAATGACTGCCATTATTGTGTGGGCTGACGGTGTTATTTCGTTGGCAGAACCACCAACTATGTCAGAATGTTCGGTGTGGCGTAGTGCGGTTGGGTCCGGGATGTTATTTTCGGACTCTCCCTCCCATAATACGGATGGCTTAAAAAGCCTCTCTAGGAAGATGTTGGGAGGGACGGCATCGCGCTTTGCGCCAATGCGTGCCAACGCGTCTGCTGCCTGGTTGTTCTCTCGGGCTATATGGTGAAATTCGAGCCCCTCAAACCGAGCTGACATTTTTAGGACGGCATTGCGATAAGCTGCCATTTTCGGATCCTTGGCATCAAAGTCTCCATTTGTTTGGGATATCGCGAGGTTTGAATCCCCGCGGACCTCTAGGCGTTGAATGCCTATGGAGATTGCCATCCGGAGACCATGTAGGAGGGCCTCATATTCGGCTGCGTTGTTGGAGTCCATGTACATTATTTGAAGTACGTATTGGACTGTATCTCCGTTTGGGGACGTCAGAATGACGCCAGCCCCGTGCCGCCAACATTTTGGAGCCGTCGGCGTGCATGATCCATTGGAATATGCGCCTGCTCTTTAGGGGTTCGGCTTCAGTCCATTCGGCGATGAAGTCGGCCAAAACTTGCGACTTAATAGCTCGTCGTGGTTTGTAGGGTATGTCGAACGGGAGGAGCTCAATGGCCCATTTAGCAATCCGGCCTGTTGCGTCGCGGTTGTTTATAATGTCGTTAAGAGGTACTTCGGAGGCTACTGTTATCGTACACTCTTGAAAGGAGTGTCGCAGCTTCCGGGATGCCATGAACACCACGTATGCTATCTTTTGATAATGCGGGTACCGTGACTTGCATGGGGTTAGGACAGTGGACACGTAGTAAACTGGTTTTTGGAGAAGGAACTTGTGTCCGTCCGTTTCTCATTCGACAACGAGCACCGCGCTTACAACTTGATGGGTTGCCGCGATGTATAATAGCATTGGTTCGCCCATGTTGGGCACGGCCAGGACCGGATTTGTTGCCAATATGGCTTTGATTTCTTCGAGTCCGGCGATGGCGGCATCCGTCCACTCGAAGTGTTCGGTGCGCCGCAGGAGGCGATAAAGGGGTAATCCTTTTTCTCCTAAGCGCGAGATAAAGCGGCTTAGAGCCGCCATGCATCCAGTCAATTTTTGTATTTGTTTGAGGTCTTTTGGGATATCCAATTGTGACAGAGCTCGGATCTTGGCTGGGCTTGCTTCAATTCCTCTACCGGATACAATGAAGCCCAAGAGCTTTCCGGCTGGTACGCCGAAAACACATTTTTCGGGGTTGAGCTTAATGTCATATGCTCGGAGATTGTCGAATGTGAGCCTCAAGTCGTCTACTAGAGTTTCGACATGCTTGGATTTAACGACCACATCGTCTACGTATTGTTGGGGAACGTAGTAATTTCAAAATTTTCCTACGCACACGCAAGATCATGGTGATGGCATAGCAACGAGAGGAGAGTATTGTCCACGCACTGTGAGACCGTAAGCGAAGCGTTATGACAACGCTGTTGATGTAGTCGACGCCTTCACGATCCGACCGATCCAAGTACTGAACGACGGCACCTCCGAAGTTCAGCACACGCTCAGCTCGATGACGATCCCCGGACTCCGATCCAGCAAAGTGTCGGGATGAGTTCCACAAGACGACGGGCGCAGGACGATGATGATGCTCTACCGGCGCAGAGCTTTGCCTAAACTCCGCGACGATATGACCGAGGTGGAATATGGTGGAGGGGGGCACCGCGCACGGCTAAGGAACGATCTCGTAGATCAACTTGTGTGTCCTGGGGTGCTCCCCTGCCCCTTTATATAAAGGAGGGAAGGGGAGGTGCGGCTGGCCCTCAAGGGGTGCGCCCGGAGGAGTCCTACTCCCACCGGGAGTAGGACTCCCCCCCTCTTGCCTTGTTGGAGAAGGAAAGGGGAGGGAAGAGGAGAGGCGCCGCCTCTCTCCTTGTCCTATTCGGACTAGGGGGGGCGCGCCCTGCCCCGGGTCGGCCTTCCTCTTTTCCCTCATGGCCCACTAAGGCCCATTATCCCCGTGAGGGTTCCGTAACCCCTGTGTTCGGTAAAATCCCGATTTCACCCGAACCATTCCGATATCCAAATATAGGCTTCCAATATATCAATCTTTATGTCTCGACCATTTCGAGACTCCTCGTCATGTCCGTGATCATATCCGGACTCAACAAACTTCGCACATCAAAACTTGTAAACTCATAATAAAACTGTCATCGTAACGTTAAGCGTGTGGACCCTACGGGTTCGAGAACTATGTAGACATGACCTAGAACTATTCTCGGTCAATAACCAATAGCGGAACCTGGATGCCCATATTGGTTCCTACATATTCTACGAAGATCTTTATCGGTCAAACCGCATAACGACATACGTTGTTCCCTTTGTCATCGGTATGTTACTTGCCCGAGATTCGATCGTCGGTATCCAATACCTAGTTCAATCTGCTACGCAAGTCTCTTTACTCGTTCCGTAATACATCATCTCGCAACTAACTTATTAGTTGCAATGCTTGCAAGGCTTATGCTATGTGTATTACCGAGAAGGCCTAGAGATACCTCTCCGACAATCGGAGTGACAAAACCTAATCTCAAATACGCCAACCCAACATGTACCTTTGGAGACACCTGTAGTACTCCTTTATAATCACCCAGCTTACGCCAGGATGTTTGGTAGCACCCAAAGTGTTCCTCCGTAAACGGAGTTGCATAATCTCATAGTTACCGGAACATGTGTAAGTCATGAAGAAAGCAATAGCAATATACTAAACGATCAAGTGCTAGGCTAACGGAATGGGTCATGTAAATCACATCATTCTCCTAATGATGTGATCCCATTAATCAAATAACAACGCATGTCTATGGTTAGGAAACATAACCATCTTTGATTAATGAGCTAGTCTAGTAGAGGCATACTAGTGACTATATGTTTGTCTATGTATTTACACATGTATCATGTTTCCGGTTAATACAATTCTAGCATGAATAATAAACATTTATCATGATATGAGGAAATAAATAATAACTTTATTATTGCCTCTAGGGCATATTTCCTTCAGCCTCCCACTTGCACTAGAGTCAATAATCTAGATTACACAAGAATGATTCTAACACCCATGGAGTCTTGGTGCTGATCATGTTTTGCTCGAGGAAGAGGCTTAGTCAACGGGTCTGCAATATTCAGATCCGTATGTATCTTGCAAATCTCTATGTCTCCCACCGGACTTGGTCCCGAATGGAATTGAAGCGCCTCTTGATATGCTTGGTCCTCTTGTGAAATCTGGATTCCTTTGCCAAGGCAATTGCACCAAGATTGTCACGTAAGATCTTCATTGGTCCCGATGCACTAGGTATGACACCTAGATCGGAAATGAACTCTTTCATCGAGACTCCTTCATTTGCTGCTTCGAAGCAGCTATGTACTCCGCTTCACATGTAGATCCCGCCACGACGCTTTGTTTAGAACTGCACCAACCGACAGCTCCACCGCTTAATAAAAACACGATCCGGTTTGCGATTTAGAATCGTCTGGATCAGTGTCAAAGCTTGCATCGACGTAACCATTTACGACTAGCTCTTTGTCACCTCCATATACGAGAAACATATCCTTAGTCCTTTTCGTATTTCAGATGTTCTTGACCGCTGTCCAAAGGATCCACTCCTGGATTACTTTGGTACCTTCCTGCCAAGCTTATTGCTAAGCATACGCCGTGTCCGGTACACAGCATTGCATACATGATAGAGCCTATGGCTGAAGCATAGGAACATCTTTCATTTTCTCTATCTTCTCTTGTGGTCGGGCATTGAGTCTGACTCAATTTCACACCTTGTAATACAGTGTAAAAACCTTTCTTTGCCTGATCCATTTTGAACTTTTTCAAAACTTTATCAAGGTATGTGCTTTGTGAAAGTCCAATTAAGCGCCTTGATCTATCTCTATAGATCTTGATGCCCAATATGTAAGCAGCTTCACCGAGGTCTTTCATTGAAAAACTTTTATTCAAGTATCCTTTTATGCTATCCAGAAATTCTATATTATTTCCAATTAATAATATGTCGCCCACATATAATATCGAAATGCTACAGAGCTCCCACTCACTTTCTTGTAAATACAGGCTTCTCCAAAAGTCTCAGATAAAACCATATGCTTTGATCACACTATCAAAGCGCTTATTCCAACTCCGAGAGGCTTGCACTGCACCATAAATTGATCGCTGGAGCTTGCACACTTTGTTAGCACCTTTGGATCAACAAAACCTTCTGTTGCATCATATACAACTCTTCTTCTAGAAATCCATTCAAGAATGCAGTTTTTACATCCATTTGCCAAATTTCATAATCATAAAATGCAGCAATTGCTAACATGATTCGACAGACTTAAGCATCGCCACGGGTGAGAAAGTCTCATCGTAGTCAACCCCTTGAACTTGTCGAAAACCTTTCGCAACAAGTCGAGCTTTATAGACAGCTACATTACCATCAGCGCCTTCTTCTTCTTAAAGATCCATTTATTCTCAATGGCTTGCCGATCATCGGCAAGTCAACCAAAGTCCATACTTTGTTCTCATACATGGATCCCATCTCAGATTTCATGGCTTCCACCATTTTATGGAATCTGGGCTCACCATCGCTTCTTCATAGTTTGTAGGTTCACCATGGTCAAGTAACATGACTTCCAGAGTAGCATTACCGCACCACTCGTGCGGATCTTACTCTAGTTGACCTCACGAGTTCAGCAGAAACTTGATCTGAAGTTTCATGATCATCATCATTAACTTCCTCACTAATTGGTGTAGGTGTCACAGAACCGATTTCGTGATGAACCATTTTCCAATAAGGGAGCTGGTATCATTACCTCATCAAGTTCCACTTTTCTCCCACTCACTTCTTTCGAGAGAAACTCCTTCTCTAGAAAGGATCCATGCTTAGCAACGAATGTCTTGCCTTCGGATCTGTGATAGAAGGTGTACCCAACTGCTTCCTTTGGGTATCCTATGAAGACACATTTTTCCGATTTGGGTTCAAGCTTATCAGGTTGAAGTTTTTCACATAAGCATCGCAGCCCCAAACTTTCGAAACGACAACTTTGGTTTCTTGCCAAACCATAGTTCATAAGGAGTCGCCTTAACGGATTTTGATGGTGCCCTATTTAACGTGAATGCGGCCGCCTCTAAAGCATAACCCCAAAACGATAGCGGTAAATCGTTAAGAGACATCATAGATCGCACCATATCTAGTAAAGTACGATTATGACGCTCGACACACCATTACGCTGTGGTGTTCTGTGGCGTTAGTTGCGAAACTATTCCGCAATTTTTCAAATGTAGACCAAACTCAGATTCTCCTCCACGATCGATCGTAGAAATTTTATTTTCTTGTTATGATGATTTTCAACTTCACTCTGAAATTCTTTGAACTTTTCAAATGTTTCAGATTTATGCTTCATTAAGAAGATATACCCATATCTGCTTAAATCATCTGTGAAGGTGAGAAAATAACGATATCCGCCACGAGCTTCAACATTCATCGGACCACATACATCTGTATGTATGATTTCCAACAAATCTGTTGCTCTCCATAGAACCGAGAACGGTGTTTTAGTCATCTTGCCTATGAGGCACGGTTCGCAAGTACCAAGTGATTCATAATCAAGTGATTCCAAAAGTCCATCAAGATGGAGTTTCTTCATGCGCTTTACAATCGATATGACCTAAACGGCAAGTGCCACAAATAAGTTGCACTATCATTATTAACTCTGCATCTTTTGGCTTCAACATTATGAATATGTGTATTACTACTATTGAGATTTAATAAAATAGACCACTCTTCAAGGGTGCATGACCATAAAAGATATTACTCATATAAATAGAACAACCATTATTCTCTCGATTTAAATGAATAACCGCCTCGCATCAAACAAGATCCAGATATAATGTTCATGCTCAACGCCGCACCAAATAACAATTATTTAGGTCTAAAACTAATCCCAAGGTAGATGTAGAGGTAGCGTGTCGATCGCGATCACATCGACTTTGGAACCGCTTTCCCACGCCGCATCGTCACCTCGCCCTTTGCCAATGCTCGCTTATTCTCGTAGTCCCTGCTTTGAGTTGCAAATATTAGCAATGTAACCAAGATCAAATACCCAAAGTGCTACTACGAGCTCTAGTAAGGTACACATCAATAACATGTATATCACATATACCTTTGTTCACCTTGCCATCCTTCTTATCCGCCAAATACTTGGGGCAGTTCCGCTCCAAAGGACCAGTTTGCTTGCGGAGAAATACTCGCCAGTGCTTAGGTCCAGACTTGGGTTTCTTCTCTTGAGCAGCAACTTTCTTGCTGTTCTTTTGAAGTTCCCTTCTTCTTCCCTTTGTCCTTTTCTTGAAACTAGTGGTCTTGTTGACCATCAACACTTGATGCTCTTTCTTGATTTCTACCTCCATGAGCTTTTAGCATTGCGAAGAGCTCGGAATTGTCTTGGTCATCCCTTGCATATTATAGTTCATCACGAAGCTCTTGTAGCTTGGTGGCAGTGATTGGAGAATTCTATCAATGACACTATCATCCGGAAGATTAACTCCCAGCTTGAATCAAGTGATTATTATACCCAGACATTTTGAGTATATGCTCACCGATGTAACTATTCTCCTCCATCTTGCAGCTATAGAACTTATTGGAGACTTCATATCTCTCAATCCGGCATTTGCTTGAAATATTAACTTCAACTCTTGGAACATCTCATATGCTCCATGACGCTCAAAACGCCGTTGAAGACCCGGTTCTAAGCCGTAAAGCATGGCACATCGAACTATAGAGTAGTCATCAGCTTTGCTCGCCAGACGCTCACAACTTCGGCGTTGTTCCTCAGACAGGCACTGCACCCAGCGGTGCTTCCAGACGTAATTCTTCCATGCAGCAATGAGGATAATCCTCAAATTACGGACCCAGTCCGTAATTGCTACCATCATCTTTCAACTTTGCTTTCTCAAGGAACGCATTAAAATTCAACGGAACAACAAAGACGAGCCATCTATCTACAAGAAACATAGACAAGCAAAATACTATCAGTACTAAGTTCATGATAAATTTAAGTTCAATTAATCATATTACTTAAGAACTCCCACTTAGATAGACATCTCTAGTCATCTAAGTGATTACGTGATCCAAATCAACTAAACCATAACCGATCATCACGTGAGATGGAGTAGTTTTCAATGGTGAACATCACTATGTTGATCATATCTACTATATGATTCACGCCGACCTTTCGGTCTCCGTGTTCCGAGGCCATATCTGCATATGCTAGGCTCATCAAGTTTAACTGAGTATTCTGCGTGTGCAAAACTGGCTTGCACCCGCTGTAGATGGACGAGCTTATCACACCCGATCATCACGCGGTGTCCGGGCACGACGAACTTTGGCAACGGTGCATACTCGGGAGAACACGCCTTGATAATTTTAGTGAGAGATCATCTTAAAATGCTACCGTTAATCAAAGCAAGATAAGATGCATAAAGGATAAACATCACATGCAATCAATATAAGTGATATGATATGGCCATCATCATCTTGTGCTTGTGATTCCATCTCCAAGCACCATCGTGATCACCATCGCCACCGCGCGACACCTTGATCTCCATCGTAGCATCGTTGTCGCCTCGCCAACTATTGCTTCTACGACTATCGCTACCGCTTAGTGATAAAGTAAAGCAATTACATGGCTTTGCATTTCATACAATAAAGCGACAACCATATGGCTCCTGCCATTGCCGATAACTTCGTTACAAAACATGATCATCTCATACAATAAAATATAGCATCACATCTTGACCATATCACATCACAACATGCCCTGCAAAAACAAGTTAGACGTCCTCTACTTTGTTGTTGCAAATTTTACGTGGCTGCTACGGGCTGAGCAAGAACCGTTCTTACCTACGCATCAAAACCACAACGATAGTTTGTCAAGTTGGTGCTGTTTTAACCTTCGCAAGGACCGGGCGAGCCACACTCGGTTCAACTAAAGTGAGAGAGATAGACACCGCCACCACCTTTAAGCAACGAGTGCTCGGCGCGGTGAAACCAGTCTCACGTAAGCGCACGCGTAATGTCGGTCCGGCCGCTTCATCTCACAATACCGCTGAACCAAAGTATGACATGCTGGTAAGCAAGTATGACTTATATCGCCCACAACTCACTTGTGTTCTACTCGTGCATATAACATCAACGATAAAACCAGGCTCGGATGCCACCGTTGGGGAACGAGTAATTTCAAAATTTTCCCACGCACACGCAAGATCATGGTGATGGCATAGCAACGAGAGGGAGAGTATTGTCCATGTACCCTCGAGACCGTAAGCGGAAGCGCTTATGACAACGCGGTTGATGTAGTCGACGTCTTCACGATCCGAACGCACGGCACCTCCGAGTTCAGCACACGCTCAGCTCGATGACGATCCCCGACTCGATCCAGAAAGTGTCGGGATGAGTTCCACAAGACGACGGCGCAGGTGACGATGATGATGCTCTACGGTAGCAGAGCTTCGCCTAAACTCCGCGACGATATGACCGAGGTGGAATATGGTGGAGGGGGGCCACCGCACACGGCTAAGGAACGATCTCGTAGATCAACTTGTGTGTCCTGGGGTGCTCCCCTGCCCCTGTATATAAAGGAGGGAGGGGGAGGTGCGGCCGGCCCTCAAGGGGTGCGCCTGGAGGAGTCCTACTCCCACCGGGAGTAGGACTCCCCCCTCTGCCTTGTTGGAGAAGGAAAGGGAGGAGGAAAGAGGAAGGGCGCCGCCGCCTCTCCTTGTCCTATTCGGACTAGGGGAGGGGGCGCCCTGCCCCGCCGCCCTCCTCTTTTCCCTCATGGCCCACTAAGGCCCATTATCCCCGGAGGGTTCCGTAACCCCTGTTCCGTAAAATCCCGATTTCACCCGAACCATTCCGATATCCAAATATAGGCTTCCAATATATCAATCTTTATGTCTCGACCATTTCGAGACTCCTCGTCATGTCCGTGATCACATCCGGGACTCGAACAAACTTCGTACATCAAAACTTGTAAACTCATAATAAAACTGTCATCGTAACGTTACATGCGGACCCTACGGGTTCGAGAACTATGTAGACATGACCTAGAACTATTCTGGTCAATAACCAATAGCGGAACCTGGATGCCCATATTGGTTCCTACATATTCTACGAAGATCTTTATCGGTCAAACCGCATAACGACATACGTTGTTCCTTTGTCATCGGTATGTTACTTGCCCGAGATTCGATCGTCGGTATCCAATACCTAGTTCAATCTCGTTACCGCAAGTCTCTTTACTCATTCCAGAATACATCATCTCGCAACTAACTTATTAGTTGCAATGCTTGCAAGGCTTATGTGATGTGTATTACCGAGAAGGCCTAGAGATACCTCTCCGATAATCGGAGTGACAAAACCTAATCTCAAATACGCCAACCCAACATGTACCTTTGGAGACACCTGTAGTACTCCTTTATAATCACCCAGCTACGTTGTGGACGCTTTGGTAGCACCAAAGTGTTCCTCCGTAAACGGGAGTTGCATAATCTCATAGTTACAGGAACATGTATAAGTCATGAAGAAAGCAATAGCAATATACTAAACGATCAAGTGCTAGGCTAACGGAATGGGTCATGTCAATCACATCATTCTCCTAATGATGTGATCCCATTAATCAAATAACAACACATGTCTATGGTTAGGAAACATAACCATCTTTGATTAATGAGCCAGTCTAGTAGAGGCATACTAGTGACTATATGTTTGTCTATGTATTCACACATGTATCATGTTTTCGGTTAATACAATTCTAGCATGAATAATAAACATTTATCATGATATGAGGAAATAAATAATAACTTCATTATTGCCTCTAGGGCATATTTCCTTCACGTATGCCTCCACTGTTTTGCCGATCTGGTTTGCCAGACATGTTTGAATCATGCGCTGATATGTTGCGCCGGCGTTTTTGAGCCTGAAGGGCATTGTGTTGAAGTAGAATGGGCCGTATGGAGTGATCAATGTCGTTGCGGCTTGGTCTGGCTCTGCCATCTTAATTTGGTGGTAGCCGGAGTATGCGTCGAGGAAGCACAATGAATCGTGTCCTGCGGTAGCTTTGATAATTTGATCGATGCGGGGAAGGGGGAAGGGATCCCTTGGGCAAGCCTTGTTAAGGTCCTTGAAATCGACACACAGGCGCCAGGATTTGTCCTTCTTTGGTACCATTACCAGGTTTGCTAGCCAGTCCGGATGTTTTATATCTCTAATGAATCCGGCCTCCAATAGTTTGGCTAGCTCCTCTCCCATGGCCTGTCTCTTAGGTTCAGAGAAACGCCAAAGAGCTTGTTTGACTGGCTTGAATCCTTTTAGGATATTTAGGCTGTGCTCGGCTAGCCGGCGTGGGATTCCTGGCATGTCTGAAGGGTGCCAGGCGAAGATTTCCCAATTTTCGTGTAGGAATTCTCGTAGTGTGGCGTCTACATTAGGGTTTAATTGTGCCCCGATGGAGGCCGTTTTTGTAGGGTCCGTTGGATGGACTTGGAATTTGACTATTTCGTCCGCCGGTTTAAAAGAGGTGGACTTGGATCTCTTATCGAGTATCACATCGTCCCTGTTCACCGTGGAGCTTGCGCGCAGTGGAGTTCCTCGCCGCTAGGGCTTTTGATAGTGCCTCAAGGGCAAGTGCGGCTGTTTTATTTTCGGCGCAGAGTGCTATGTCCGGGTCACTAGCAAGAGTGATGATTCCGTTGGGTCCGGGCATTTTGAGCTTCATGTACCCGTAATGGGGTATAGCTTGAAAAATTGTGAATGCCTCTCGCCCTAATAGAGCATGGTATCCGCTGCTGAACGGGGCCACTTGGAATGTGACCTCCTCGGACCTGTAATTATCCGGCGTGCCGAACACCATATCCAGTGTGATTTTTCCTGTACAACATGCTTCCCGACTGGGGATTATTCCTCTAAAGGTTGTGCTGCTTCGCTCAATGTGGTTCCAGTCTATTTCCATTTTTTGAAGGGTTTCCTCGTAAATGAGGTTTAATCCGCTTGTCGATTGTACTAGAGTGGGTACCCTAGTACTCCGAACTCGTCTGCACAGACAGTAGCGGCTTCACGGCCGGGCCGGCTGATGACCGCCATGGTCCTCGCCGGCTCCTTTAGAGCCATTCAAGAACAAAGTAGTCAAAACCTGGCAAGAGGAGCTTGCCGAAGGCCACTCGAGCGCTTAAAGAAACAAGGCCCCGCAAGAGGAGCTTGCGGGAAGGCTTAAGGGCGCTGAACCCCTAAGCGCGACAAGGTTCCTGCCATGGCAAGGCGCTTGCAAGCGGGCCACCTCTCTTCATCTCCGCTCCAGCTCACCCGCCAACGTGTCGCCACGGGGCTCTCCCATGTACGCGTGTCGACGAGCTGTGCAGCCAGCGGAGAATAGCGACAAGCAGCGCTGACAAGCTACCATCGTGGCAAACGGAGGCGCACTTGACGGTCCCTGTTACACTGTTCGGGTGACTGAGACGGGCATTGATGACCCTTGTCCCTTGCCGTCAGAGTTAGGTATAGATTACTGTACACTGTACAAAGCGGTGTACCAACCCATGTTTTTACTATCATACCCTTGTCTACTTGCCACATGTGGTAACCCCTTGTGCCTATAAAAGGAGGCCCAAGGGCAACGTAGAAAGGGTTCGGCTGGGTTCGGTCCAGCCCAGGCTTAGTTCATCACACTCACACTCAGGCTAGGTCTTGTAGCCCGCATTGCTCCCTAGCAAGAGCACAAGATAATCCACAAAGCAGCAGTAGGAGTATTATCTCTCCGGGGAGCTCCGAAGCTGGGTAAATCTGCTCGTGCGCATCGCCTCGATCCGCTCTTCGTGCAATCTCCGCCCCCCTCGAACCACAAGGACCCAGTCCCGTGAGGTGCTCATGAGGACACGATCAGCTCTCCCCCGACATCTTTGGCGCGCCAGGTAGGGGGCGTTGAGGCTGTGTGAACCCGATCCGGCGGTCACACGAGCAACTCCATCGACATCTTCGTCAACATGGCGCCGAAGAAGAAGCCTTCGGCAGCGGCTGAGCCGTCCGCGTCGAACCCACCACCACCGGAGCCGTCAGGTGGTGGGGGAAACGCTGGCGGAGGGGCCGGCGTCGTCGAGAGAGCCCACGATGCCGCCAGGTCCAAGGACAACGCAGCACGGGCGTCGGCGTCCGAATCTGCACCGCGTCCATCGCAGGAGGCGCGGGATAGACAGCGTCATGATACCCGCGGCGCCATACGCTCATTGGATCAAGGCCAAGCTGGAGGATCCCGAGGCCCTCGAGACCCGCATGCACCTCAGCATGCCGGTACGAGTGGAGTGCGGTCGCTTGGGCGGGATACTGCTCCTCCTAACTTGGTTAGGAGTCTGAGCACATCTCGTTCTTCGCTCCGTACGCCGTTGCCGCCAACCACACCAGCGGAAGCCTTGGCAAGAGCTCAATTACTCCTAGATTACCCTCCAACGGCCGATAAGGTCGACGAATGGGGGGCCACAATTCAGAGTCTCATCGGCTTTGCCAACGGCGACGTCCCGTGGCAACCGAGCGCTTCGCAGCCACGGCGAGCCGACAAGGCGCGAGCCGATGGCGACGAGACTTGCGGGGGTGCGCCCACCATGCACTCCCCTTCCCGAAGGCCAAGATCGCCGACTCGCCGGATCCACCTCGACAGCGACTCCACAGCATTGTCGGATCCGCGAGCTCGTCGCGACCAACGCCAAGTTCTTCGAGAGCGGCAAGAGGAAGACGCTCGAACCCGAATTGAGCGCCGAAGAGAAGCGCCGTCAATCGACCAGCGCCGGGCCCATTGTTGACATGCATGCGCCCGGGGAACCAGCGACTTGTCAGACGTGGTAGGTTGCCCTGCGTTCACTCGTGAGCTGCGGCAAGTCCGGTGGCCCGACAAGAAAAACTTCAAACGAGATGTACCGGAGAAGTACGACGGCAGGACACATCCATCGGAGTTCCTCAGCATCTACACCATCGCGGTGCAAGATGCGGGGGGACGAGACGACAAGATCCTTGCCAACTACTTTCCCTTGGTGCTCAAGCCAAACGCCAGATCTTGGCTCATGCACTTGCCGGATGGCTCTATTTCTTCTTGGCAGATTTGTGCCACCAGTTTGTTGGCGCTTCACAAAGTGACCACAAGCCTCATGGCTGAAAGTGATCTCCACCTGCTTGCCCGGAAGGAGGGGGAGTCTGCATAAATTCATCCAGAGATTCAATGAGTGCACTACAACATCCCGAACGTCCACCCTGCTGTAGTGATCAGTGCATTCCATCAGAATGTACGAAATCGCAGGATGAGGGAGGAGATGGCGATATGCAAAGTGAAAGACGTCAGCGAGCTCTACGCCCTGGCCGACAAGTGTGCACGCGCTGAAGAAGGAAGAAGACTCCCAGGAGAAAGTATGGGAGCAGAGTCTGACAGTGAAGGGATCGCCCCGGCAAGAAATAGCCGGCGGCGGAACAACAGGAGGAAGAAAAACCAAGAAGTACTAGTTGTTGAGCAGTCCGGTAAGGATGGTACCGCCAACAAGGCCAAGGCCGGTGGCTCCGGCAAGGAGGTTGCCGTTGATGCCGACCGCCAAGCCGTGGCGGCCGCCGACAAGCCCCGACAGCTCAACAAACGATCTCAGAAATCCACCGCACCAAGGCCACGATCTCGAGCTGCAAGAAAGTCGAGCAGCTTGTTGAGCTCTGAGAGAGCTGAATCTGAGCGGCGAGACAAGGAGAAGGCCCAAGAAGGTGCAGGTGCAGCAAATGAAGAGACCCGATCGGGGGGGGACGCGGCAAGGCCAAGCAGCTGCAAGGAGACAGACCTCCCGTGGCGCGACAAGGAAGAAGACGAAGATGAAGACGACGAGGACGATGAGGACGACGAAGCTGATGAGCATGAGTTTCAAAAGGCAACAGAGGTCCTTTGCGTCGGCGGTGGTGCGTCTCTGCATACCTCGCGACCGCCAACTCAAGCAATGGATGCGTGAGGTCAATGCAGCAGAACCATCCATAGAGTCACGCAAACCTCAAGTGGTCCGCACGCCCATCATTTTTGACATTGAGGATCACCCTGATCGCATCATGGCGGTCGGGTGTTTGCCGATGTTGGTCTCACCGACCATCCGCAACCTCAAGGTCACAAAGATGTTGGTTTACTGGCCGGGCGGCCTGAATTTGATCTCCTCTGCAGTGCTCTCAAACTTCAAATCCACGACGGTGAGCTCGAAGAAGCTGGCACTTTCAAGGAATCAACCCAGGAAGGAGCAAGCCCAACTTCGTAATCGAGAGGTCACGTTCGACATCGCCGATTTCCCATTGCCCTACAATGGCATACTTGGCAAATCCAAAGACTCGCCAAGTTCATGGCAGCCTCTCATTATGCTTACAACCTACTCAAGATGCCCGGCCCGATAAGCGTCATTTCTGTCCATGGCGACAAGAAAGATGCACTTATCTCTGCGCCGACAAGATTCTACGGGATGCAGCAGCAGCGCCAAATAGCAAACCACTTGCCGCTGAAGCTCCCGGGAAGAAGACCACCAGGTCCGGCAGAACTCTGTTGCCCACTCCGGCAAGCGCACCTCTTCGGAGTGCTGCGCTACCGTCGAGGACGCACCATCGAGCTCCACCGGCAAGTGCAAAAGATGTCGGGGGAGAGTTGATCGTGTCCCGACGAGCACCTACGGGACCTGGGTCCCTTGTGGTTCGGAGGGGGGGCGGAGATTGCACAAAGAGCGGATCGAGGCGATGCGCGGCGGATTTACCCAACCCGGAGCTCCCGGAGAGATAATACTCCCTCTTGCTGCTTTGTGGATTATCTTGTGCTCTTGCTAGGGAGCAATGCGGGCTACAGACCTAGCCCGAGTGTGAGTGTGATGAACTAAGCCTGGGCTGGACCGAACCCAGCCAACCCTTTCTCGTTGCCCTTGGGCCTCCTTTTATAGGCACAAGGGTTACCACATGTGGCAAGTAGACAAGGGTATGATAGTAAAAACATGGGTTGGTACACCGCTTTATACGGTGTACAGTAATCTATACCTAACTCGGCGGCAAGGGACAAGGGTCATCAATGCCCGTCTCGATCACCGAGCGATTATGTAACAGGACGTCAAAGTCGCCTCCGTTTGCCACGATGGTAGCTTGTCGTCGCTTGTCGCGCTATTCTCCGCTGGCTGCACTAGCTGCGTCGACAGCCAGACATGGGAGAGCCCGTGGCGACACGTTGGCGGGTGAGCTGGAGTAGAGATGAAGAGAGGTCGCCCGCCCGGCAAGCGCCTTTGCGGCGGAACCTTGTCGCGCTTTGGGGTTCAGCGCCCTGCCAAGCCTTCCCTGCAAGCTCCTCTTGCCGGGCCTTGTTTTTTGCGCCATGAGTGGCCTTCTCGGCAACCTCCTCTTGCCGGGTCTTGACTACTTTGTTCTTGAATGGCTCTAAAGGAGCCGCCGAGGACCTGGCGGTCATCGGGCCGGCCCGCCATGGGCGCCAATCTGTCTGTCAGGTGCGCAGGTTCGGGGTACTAGGGTACCCCTACTCTAGTACACCGACAATGGGCGACCTCTCTTCATCTCCGCTCCAGCTCACCCGCCAGCGCAGTCGCCACGGGCTCTCCCATGTCTGGCTGTCGGCGAGCTGTGCAGCCCGGCGGAGAATAGCGACAAGCGCTACCGACAAGCTACCATCGTGGCAAGCGGAGGCGCACTTGCGGTCCCGCTACACTGTTCGGTGACCAGAGACGGGCATTGATGACCCTTGTCCCTTGCCGTCGAGTTAGGTATAGATTACATGTACACTATACAGCGCGTGTACCAACCCATGTTTTACTATCATACCCTTGTCTACTTGCCACATGTGGTAACCCCTTGTACCTATAAAAGGAGGCCCAAGGGCAACGTAGAAAGGGTTCGGTGAGTTGGGTCCAGCCTGGCTTAGTTCATCACACTCACACTCAGGCTAGGTCTTGTAGCCCGCATTGCTCCCTAGCAAGAGCACAAGATAATCCACAAAGCAGCAGTAGGAGTATTATCTCTCCGGGGAGCTCCGAAGCTGGGTAAATCCGCTTGTGCGCATCGCCTCGATCCGCTCTTCGTGCAATCTCCGCCCCCTCCGAACCACAAGGGACCCAGGTCCCGTAGGTGCTCGTGGGGACACGATCAGCTCTCCCCCGACACCGCTGCAGCCATCCATGAGTACCTTGGTAAGGCGAAAGCCGTCCACTATTGGACTAAGGACAATTGCGGCTGGTGCTCGGGCTGTTCGGAATTTAGGTTCGTCACTGGCGTTAAAGGTAATAGCCGTGCCACTCCATGTATTTATTGTTGCTACCTGGTGGACTTGGCAAGGCTGCGGGTGTTAGTTTCCCGCATATTATTTGATCTGAAAGTTTGAAGACTATTAATACACTCATTGGTATTCTTTGGGCTGGTGCTCTGGGCTAGAAGCTCTTTGCCACTTTTGGCCACTGCCAGTATCCAACATGCTCTAAGGCTATGAGTTGGAGTGGCGCCCTCTGTACTATGAATTTTGCAAGGTCCATTGAGCCATCCCTCCAGTATGGTTCCATGCCCTTTAGAGGGTTTTTGCTTTTTGGTATTTAACCCAGGTGCCTGGTAATGATGCACCCTTTTACTTTGGACTATGGTTCCATGCCCATTTCCCTTGCCGCGTATCGACCAGATTGTTGACTCCACGGCTGGATGCGATCTGCTTTCGTTTCTTGATGCATATTCGGGATATCATCAGATCTTCTTGGCGAGAGAGGATGAAGAAAACCGCATTCATTACACCATGTAGCGCGTCTTGCTTTATACGGATGCCTTTCGGTTTGAAGAATGCTGGTTCAACCTTTGCAAGGGTAGTCCATGATGCCTTTGGACCACATATACACAGAAATGTAGAAGCCTACATGGATGATATAGTGGTCAAGAGCAAGGACAAAGCGACTACGATTCGAGTTTGGATGAGGCGTTTGCAAATCTGCATGAAGATCAACCTCAAGCTCAACCCCAGAAATGTGTGTTTGAGTCCCTTCCGGCAAGCTGCTCGGGTTCTTTATATCTCAGCGGGGAATTGAAGCCAATCCGACAAGATCAAGGCCATTGAGCGGATCGAAGCACCAAAGCGCGTCAAGGATGTCGGGGAGGCTACGCCGGTTCGTGGCTGCTCTCGGCAGTTCATCTCTAAATCTGCTGAGGCGCCTGCCATTTTCAAGATTTTGAAAAAGGCAGGTCAATGAAATGGACTCCCGAAGCGGAGGCTGCATTGCAGGACTTGAAGAGGTACACTGTCCTCCGCTCCAATACTTATCGCACCTAAGCCACAAGAAGTTCTTTGATGTATATAGCGGCAACCAATCAAGTGGTTAGTGTTGCGTTAGTAGCGGAGAGGAGGCAGATGATGAGCGGCAACGAGGGCAGGCGCATCCAGCGACAAGCAAGGGCTTCGCCGTCAAGCCCTGGTCCCGACAAGGGCGGATTAAGCGCGGGGTTGCGACAAGATCGAGAAGAAGATGGTGCGGCGCCCGGTATACTTTGTCGGTTCCATACGAGGGCTAGATCAAGGTACCACGGTGTCGCGAAACTGCTTTCCGGCCTCCTCATGGCCTCGAGAAGCTTCGCCATTACTTCCAAGCACATGAGATAACAGTTGTTACTCGCTTTTATTTGAAGAGGATTTTGCAAAATCCGAAGCAACAGGCAGGATTGTTGAGTGGGCCTTTGAACTGTCAAGCTTTGGTCTCAAGTTAAAGCACTTCAACTATCGAGCAGAGGCATTGGCAGAATTCATAGAAGAGTGGGCGCCAACACAAGATGAGAAATCGAGCGAGAGCATCCCCGTCAAGGAGGCAAATAAAGAGTGGCTGATGTGCTTGATGGTGCCTTCTCGTTGCAAAGGCGCCCGGTGCTTAGGCGTCTTGCTTATCGCACCCACGGGGAGCACCTCAAGTACATAGTCCATATGCATTCCCAAGGAACAAGCAACAAATAATCTTGCTAAGTATGAAGGTTTGCTTGCCGGTCTCAGGATCGCAATGGACCTTGGGATCAAGAAGCTCATTGTTAGGGGGACTCGCAACTTGTCGTCCGGCAAGTAAATAAAGATTATCGATCCGTTGATGGGCGTCGTCGATGAAGTGAGGAAGCTGGAAGAGCACTTTGAAGGCACCGCAAATGGAACCGTTCAAGAAGCGCGAGAATAGCGTGGTGATAGCCTCTCCAAATGTGCCGCACTTAAGTTACAGTGGAACCAGGGATTTTCGTGCTAAGCTGACTCAATAACCGTAACACCGTCAGCGGAGACAGAGCAAGAAGAAAATTGCTTTCGGCGACTACTTTCGGTGAGAGCTCTGGAGCCGCGCCAAAAGGTCCCTAAAACCAGCAGTACCAGCGAGGAGCAGTATGCTCCGACAAACCATCTGATTTGTATCGTTGAAACAAGCGCTCCCGACAAGTTTAGCTCGGCAAGCTTGCGGGGATCATCGAGCTCGGCGGACCCATAGGTCCTTGCCGTGAGAAGCTGATGTTCCTTGATGATAGATGAGCCTTTAGTCCTTGTTGTGAGCCACGAGGCTCCAACATGGGCACAACAAATCGTCCATTTCCTTGAGAGGAGAACTTCCGAAGAGCAAGAAGAAGCGGAAAAAAGTAGCCCGGCGGTCAAGTATGTACCAGTTTGTTGACAACATCACATGCGGAAGAAGGCTCAACGGTGTGAAATTGAAGTGTATTTGCGGGAAGATGGATGAAAAGCTGTTGGCGAGAGATACATGGAGGCATATGTGGTCACCACATTGGCGCGAAACACTGCAGGCAAAGCTTTCCGGCAAGGTTTCTTCTGACGAAGCCCTCCAGGATGCTGGCTGCACAAGTAACCAAGTGTGAAGCGTGCGGTTCCATTCCAAGCAGATACACCAACCAGCTCAAGCTCTCGAGACGGTCCCTTTATCCTGGCCCTTTTCGGTGCGGGTCTCGACATCCTCGGCCCCTTCCCCGAAAGCCGGGGCTTTGAATACTTATGCGTCATGATCGACAAGTTCACAAAGTGGCGAAGTGGAACCAGTGAGAAAGGTGGCAACCTGTCGGCCGTCAAGTTCTTGGTCAATTGTTTGCGTTTTGGGATTCCCTAACTAGATCATCACCGACAACGGCACAGTTCCTGACCGCACCTTCATGCGATCGCCCAAGATCTTGGCGCCAAGATCTGCTTTGCTTCTGTTGCTCATCCGAGAAGCAGCGGTCAGCGAAGAAACAAGCGCTGAAGTCTGCGAGGACTCAAGACAGAACTTTCGACGAGGCTGCGCAAGTGCGGAAGGAACTGGATCGAGGCTGCGGTGGTTCTTTAGTCGATCGGGCGACGCCAAATCAAGCCAGCGGCGGACACCCTTTGCTCTAGTCTACGGGCAGGCGGTTCTCCCACGGAACTTCGTATCTGGGTCACCTCGAGTGCTCGCTTATGATGAGCTTGAGCAAGAGCAGCTGCGACAAGATGACGCGCTGCTCCTCGAGGAAGATCGATCTTCGAACTGCTGCGAGCTGCTTGCTACCAGCAAGCTTTGCGTCGCTACCATAGCCGCCGAAGTTAATGCCGAAGCCTCGAGGAAGGCGACCTTGTTCTTGGTAGCGTTCAATCCGCCAAAATTCCAACAAGTTGGCCTTGAAGTGGGAAGGCCCTTATCGGGTGAAACGAGTCACTAGGCGGCGCTGTCATTTGAAGACGGAAGATGGCTTTCGGTGAGCAATTCCTGGAACATAGAGCATCTTCGCAAGTTTACCCATGAAGTGCGATTCTTAGGAACCCGTTCGACAACCACCCTTTTATACAAATCTTGCGGCTGTTGCATGTAATCCTTTGTACAAAGCAGGCGCAGATCCCGTGCATCCGTAAAGCCTATGGTTGCGCACATTTTTTCAATACATGCTTTCATGATCATATATGCATGTGTTTACTAACATCTTGTGCAACCGCCTGCACTGTATGGCGATAATAAGCCATTAGGCTCCATAACTTTATTTTTCTCTTCTTTCTTCTCAAACAAGAAGAAGGTTCATCCACCCACAAGTTAACGGGGAGGAGAGATAATGGTGTGGGCCGACAAGCGTCGCTTCGAGCTGTCGCCTTCTTAGGAAAATGGACAGCAGAAAAGCTAAGTTGCTAAATTTAGCGACCAGTTTTAAATTTTAAGTTATCTTCCTCGAGCGATAGTACTTTGTATGGAAAACACATGCGGCGGAGGAACCAAATACGTGACTAGTCGCGCCCTTACTTTGTTTGAGTCCACTCAACAACAATTGAGCTGCGGCTAGTCCGCGACGAGGTTGCTTGTCGATGGCGACCCCTTGACGAGCTGCTGAAGTTCCTTTTCGGCGCTCGCTGACAAGGGTGCCCATACGGACAAGTTTCCAAAGCGCGAGGTATAAACATACAAGGGAAGAAATCGAGTAAAGGAAATAACATTGCATTCGATTGCCTAAGATAGTGTATATTACATAATAACTTGTCATGAGATCTAATAGATTTTTACGCCTAAACATGGTCTCTGACTGACGAGAGAAAGATAGACTTGGCGGCTCTAGTCCCGGCAATTAAGCCCTCGAGCCTCTTAACTCCGCTCACCCTGTCCACGATAGGTGCGACAAAGGGTCTTGGCCTTCAACATCGGCGGATGGAGCGGAGACTTGAGGGCCTTGGAGAAGTCGGCCTTTGGGTTGCGGAAGGCCACCTTCATCAACACCTTCCGGAGAGCCTCGGCACAGAACTTGGCGTGATTCCTCCGCCCGATTGCTTCGAACTTCATCCGGAGCCGCTGGATACCCGCCAACACGCCTTTGAAGAATAGGCTGAGCTTGGCGCTGAGTTGGAGGTTCTCGTCGGTGGAGTATCCAAGATCTGTCATCCCCAACTCCATCGACTCATTATGGATGCGGTGGCGGTGTCCACGACCTTACATCCAATGCATTATGATGTCGAAGATTATTTTGGGCGGTCACAGCATTCGGCGGCAACTCCTCGGTGGCCTTGATCTTTTCCAGCAGGCCCGTTTCCCGCTCCTTGGCGCCGTTCAACGTCTCCGTCAAAGTGGTCAATTTCAGCTCGAGATCCGCCTTGGAGTCCTTGGCGGCATCGAGCTCTTTGATCTTCTCCATAAAGCGACCTTGTAACTTCGCCGGGGTATAAGCGTCCTTCTCACGCTCGGCTTCAACCCGGCGACCTCCTCGGCACCCTTCGGAGGGTGGACTCCAGCTGAGCCACCCTGCGTCTCCAATTCCCTCTTGGCGGCCTCGGCGATCGCGTGGCATCCTTTGCCTCCTGAAGTGGCCCGTAACCGTCTGCTGCATGGCGAGATCCTCCTCGTAACTGTCGAGGTTGATCTTCCGCTGCGCCAGCTCGCCTTCTCGCGCGGAGAGCTTCTTGCCGGCAAGCCTCTGCTGCTCTTCTACCTCGCCTTTCTCTAAGATGAAGGCCGTGCGCTCCTCAGCAAGCTGCTCACGCGCCTCCGCTATATCCCGGAGGGTTTCTTTATTAGCGCGCTGGAGCTCTTCCGCGCGTTTCTCCAAGTCAGCTCCCGCCCTCGCGACAAGCGCCTCCTGGACTCCAGTTTGGCTTGGCGGGTAGCGGTAGAAGCGATGCAACTTCCTTAGCAGCTGCTCCTCCTCGGGCTCGCCGCTGCTGCTGCTCGGTGTATCAACCAGCGACAGCCCGGCGGAGGCAAGCAGTTCCGCGTCGAAAGTCTCCCCCTCGGCCGGCGCCTTGGAGCTTGATGCCCATGGGAGCTTGATGAAGACACCCTCGCCAGCCTTCAGGTGGCGCCGGGCTGAGCTCCTCAGTGCAGTGCGGCATCGATGGCGGGGGATCGGCGGTGGTCGGCGCCCAGCGCTCCTGCGCCTCCGGGCGTCGGTCGTCGCCAGACCCTCCCGGCCCTGCGCCCGGCCTCGGCAACCTCTCGCCAGCCGGAGCCTGTCAACGCCAGCCTCCTCCTCCTCCATGTTGGCGGCGTCGACATTGTCAATCGCCATGCGTCTTCCTCGCCGGCCGCCTCGGTTTCCATCGGATCTCCGGCAGATGGATCTGATGGTCAGAAGAAGAAAGCACAAATCAAGCGGATGTTCGAAAGAGAAAAGCGGAAGAAAAGAACCCAAGGGAAACTATCGAAAAAGAAGATTACTGCGGTGGGAGTGCGTGGCGCGGTCTCCACCACCGAGGGTCGTCGGCGCCAGCCCTTGTCGGAGACTCCCTCGTCGGGAAGCCTCCTTGCGGAGAGCGCTCCTTGGCGGAGAATTCTCCCTTGGTGGCGTAGTTGAAGCAAGCAGAATTTCGGGAGTGAACTCCGGGGCCTCCTGATGAGGCTGAACCTCGGGAGTAGCCTCCGGTGCTCCATGGCGTGGCTGCTCTGCTCCTACAAAATTCAACAAACCAGATATCGATGTGAGAAAAAGCACCCAAAGCACGCCTAACCATGAGAAGCGTACGGACACTTCTGCTGGGGGCTGCTTGTTGAGGGCTGCTCTGTTGAAGGGTTGCGGATCCGGCAAGGGAGTCCGGATGTGCCCCCTGTTGCTGAAGTCATCTGAGCGACAACCACGGCGTCTTGGCCCTCTTCGGCTTCCTCTGAGCTGGCATACGAAGAAGAAAGTTGAGTGGAACCGATCGGATATAAGATAAAGCAATAAATTGGGAGATTACAAATAGCAGCGGCAAGATCTTACTCTTCCTCTTCTTCCTCGGGCTGAGGCGGAGAGATCAAACTCTGCTCAGTACGACGGATTGGGGAAGGACTCCCTCTGGCGCTTAGCGGAGTGCGAGGCGCGACTCGAAGGCCTGCACCCATCGCCGTGCATGAAATGAGGCGCCCCACGGTAATAAAGATTTGCTGCATGATTGGAAGCGCGTCCCGAGCGGCAGGCGGCTGTTGGACCGTATGCTCCCCGCCACTTCTCGGGTCCTCGGAGACGTCTCCTTGGCGGGCAGCGAGCTCCTCCTGCGGCAGCAGCTACTTGGCCGGCGGAGGAGAGGCGGCCCCGGCAGGCTCTCACTTGGTCGTTGTCGGGCTCGGTCTGCTCCTCCTCACCGACGAACTCTTCTTGGTCGGCAGGCTTGCCGCCTCGGCCCTCTGCCTCCTCGACAGTGAACCCAAGCGCACGGCGGCAGCGCCCTGCAGCCTCCTCCAACCTTGTGGCGTCGCGCGCCATCTCCCGAGCAGTGGTGTCGCGGGTGAGCCGCCTCTTCGTCGGCGCGGATCGGCACTTCAACTAAGTTGTCGAAGAACTGCTGCACTATGTCATCGGCGGGCTCTGCCAGGTTGGAATGATCCCATGGGAATCGCTGGCGGCATTATCGCGCGGATGCTATCGAGCGACGAGTTGTTGCACAAGGGCACAACTCCCTCGGCAACATGCACCATCGGGGTTATCCGGTTCAGCTTGAACAGCTCCGCGGCATGCCGTCAAGCTCGAGGTAGTGAAATTCCAATTCAGACAGGGCGCAGCCTCATGATATCCGCCGCATTCTAGAATTCCCAAGCAGGCCTCCTTTTCTCCTGCAGGGCGCAATGCGGCGGCGGCGAAAGTCGCGCCAACTGCTCCTACGGTAAGCCCCGCTTGCGGAGACGCATAAATCTTAGTCGTGGCGATCCTCAACTTGTCGT
Source organism: Aegilops longissima (assembly GCA_021605205.1). Taxonomy (NCBI): domain Eukaryota; kingdom Viridiplantae; phylum Streptophyta; class Magnoliopsida; order Poales; family Poaceae; genus Aegilops; species Aegilops longissima. The sequence continues at coordinate 24,088,156 of CM038679.1, read as the reverse complement.
CCTCCGCGCCAAGTTGCTCCAGTCGTGCCGCGAACTATGGGGGGTCTTGGGGCAGTAAAAGGCTGTGGCTCCTCCTCTAAGATCCAGCACCAGTCAGCCCTCCACTCCTCCCACTTGCTGCGCAACTCTCCGTCAAGATCGCTTCCTTCTTGCCGATCCTAGAGGTCCATGCAATTCCTCCAAACAGCGGCTCTCCTCTCTCTGCTGGGTGAGAAGTAGTGGCGGAAGAGTGCGGCGCTTGGGTGGACCCGACAAAGTTCTCGCAGATGTCGAAACAGCCATGGTAAGGATGGCGTTGGGGTGAAGTCAAGGAGGCGGAGGCGTATGTGTTCATGACATCACGGAAGAATTCAGAAGTGGGCGAGCCACCACCAGAAAAAATTGCGAAGAAGGGATACCCAAGGAAACCTTATCAGATGTGGCGGCGGAGATGACCCTCGTCGCGGATGCGCCAGGTCACCGTCGACTGAAGAAGTAGTACAGCTCCGCAGCTCCTTCTGCTGAGCGGGGATCGAAGAGGGCGCTCCTTCCGCGCAGCCATGAGCGCTGCGCCTCGGCAATTCACGCCTTTTCCCTTATCGGCCTTGAGCCATAGGGAGTCGTGGTGGAGAAGCCGGCGGTGTTGGTGGCACGGTGGCAATGGAGGGGCGGGCGTCGCTCTCTTTGGGCTCGAGAAGGAAAGGGGAAAGCGGCGGGGTTTTCGATGTGACAGCAAGGGCAAGTGGGTGTCCTGCCTGGTTCCCCGCTTATAAAGAGGAGAGGGACGGGCGTTCGATTTTCTCATTAAAAAAGCCCGATCTCCCCACGGCGCCCGTCCGGTGCGTGCCGTTAAATGGGAGGCGTGGTGGGCCCAAGGAAAATAACGGCGTAATCAAGACCATGCGTGCCGTGCCTTTGCTTTGGGCCTGCCCAACAGAGCTTGGCACCGTGTGTGCCCGAGCCGGGGGCTCTGCCGGTTTACTAGGTAGAGTACCCTAGTACCCCGAACTCCTGCACGGATAGTTGCAGCGCCCCACGGCGGGCGGCTGATGACCGCCAAGGTCCTCGGCGGCTCCTTTAGAGCCATTCAAGAACAAAGTAGTCAAGACCCGGCAAGAGGAGCTTGCCGGAAGGCCACTCGAGCGCCAAAAGAAACAAGGCCCGGCAAGAGGAGCTTGCCGAAGGCTGGCGGGCGCTGAACCCCCAAGCGCGACAAGGTTCCTGCCACGGCAAGGCGCTTGCGCGGGCGACCTCTCTTCATCTCCGCTCGGCTCACCCGCCAGCGTGTCGCCACGGGGCTCTCCCATGTCTGGCGTGTCGGCGAGGCTGTGCAGCCAGCGGAGAATAGCGACAAGCGCCGACAAGCTACCATCGTGGCAAACGGAGGCGCGCTTGCGGTCCTCACACCTGTTAAGGGTGGTAGACGGGCATTGATGACCCTTGTCCCTTGCTTTCGAAAGTTAGGTATAGATTCTGTACCTTTGCATAAAGCGGTGTACCAACCCATGTTTTACTATCATACCCTTGTCTACTTGCCACATGTGGTAACCCCTTGTGCCTATAAAAGGAGGCCCAAGGGCAACGTAGAAAGGGTTCGGCTGGGTTCGGTCCAGCCCAGGCTTAGTTCATCACACTCACACTCAGGCTAGGTCTTGTAGCCCGCATTGCTCCCTAGCAAGAGCACAAGATAATCCACAAAGCAGCATTGGGAGTATTATCTCTCGGGAGCTCGAAGCTGGGTAAATCCGGCTTGCATGCATCGCCTCGATCCGCTCTTCGTGCAATCTCCGCCCCCCTCCGAACCACAAGGGACCCAGGTCCCGTAGGTGCTCGTGGGGACACGATCAGCTCTCCCCCGACACCGCTGCAGCCATCCATGAGTACCTTGGTAAGGCGAAAGCCGTCCACTATTGGACTAAGGACAATTGCGGCTGGTGCTCGGGCTGTTCGGAATTTAGGTTCGTCACTGGCGTTAAAGGTAATAGCCGTGCCACTCCATGTATTTATTGTTGCTACCTGGTGGACTTCGGCAAGGCTGCGGAGTGTTCGTTTCCGCATATTATTTGATCACGAAGTTTGAAGACTATTAATACCGTCTTTGGTATTCTTTGGGCTGGTGCTCGGAGCTAAAGCTCTTTGCCACTTTTGGCCACCTGCCGTAGTATCCAACATGCTCTAAGGCTATGAGTTGGAGTGGCGCCCTCTGTACTATGAATTTTGCAGGGTCCATTGAGCCATCCCTCCAGTATGGTTCCATGCCCTTTAGAGGGTTTTTGTTTTTTGGTATTTAACCCAGGTGCCTGGTAATGATGCACCCTTTTACTTTGGACTAAGGTTGTGTTCAAGGCCAGATTGTCCCAAAATCTTAATTCGGTTTTCCAGGCGCTTTCCATCGCACAGTACTTTCGTACTATGGACGCCAAGTCAGCAAAGCGTGTAATTTCACGGCGACCTATGGCGTTGAGGATTCCCTTGTCCGTGCAATTATTGCAGAAGAATGAAATTGCGTCTTCCTCGCGGCAGTCCTTTATCCTGTTCATAACCGGGAGGAATCGGCCCGATAATGATGTCTTTGTTTCCTCGGGCTCTTGCCTAATTTTGGATAGATCGCATATGTTCGGGTGGGTGGGTGGAATTGAATCTGAAACCTCACCCAATCTGAGACTCAAGGGCCAAGGAGTTTCGAACTTCGGAAGTTTGGATTCTTGGATGTTGTCCAATGAATCTAGCCCATTGCACGACTCTAAGTTCAGGTCTTGAGTGGCGCCCTCCCTCATGCGGGTATCCGTCTTGGAGGGACGGGAATCGGACATAGCTAGTCCTTAAGATAGGCGAAGGGTCGCGGAATTGTTCCTCCACCACAATGACGTGATGGGTGACCTGGCGAGTTGATCTCTCTCGGATCGGGTTTAGGCCCAATCGATCGTAGTCTATAGCGACTCGAGCGCGATGCGATCCAAGAGCTCGTTTAAGGAAGAGCTCCATCGGATCTAACTGCTTCGGCGAGTTCTGAGTTGGCGTGAAGATTGCTTTTGATGACCCGAGAAGTCATCGTCGGTAGCGGCGAGCAACAGCGGTCATAAGAAAACTGCCTAGCCGGTGAGTTTGGCGATGGCCAAAGCTCCTTTAGCAATGGTGCCGTCTTTAAAAGACGGGGCGAGGCATCCTTCCGATGGCGGCGGCGACGGAGGAACTCTCAATGAAAGCACCAATGTCGATGTCAAAACCGGTGGATCTCGGGTAGGGGTCCCGAACTGTGCGTCTAGGCGGATGGTAACGAGGAGACAAGGGACATGATGTTTTTACCAGGTTGGGGCCCTCTCGATGGAGGTAAAACCCTACTGCGTGCTTGATTAATATTGATGATATGGGTAGTACAAGAGTAGATCTACCACGAGATCAAAGAGGCTAAACCCTAGAAGCTAGCCTATGGTATGATTGTTGATCATCCTCTGAACTAAAACCCTCGGTTTATATAGACACGGATAGGGTTAGGGTTACCTGAGTCGGTTACAATGGTAGGAGATCTACATATCCGTATCGCCAAGCTTGCCTTCCACGCCAAGGGAAGTCCCATCCGGACACGGACGAAGTCTTCAACCTTGTATCTTCATAGTCCAGAGTCCGCCAGCGGTGATAGTTCGGCTATCCGGACACCCCCTAATCCGGGACTCCCTTAGTCCTGTTCAACCAACCTTCCACGGGCACCCCTCCACCGTCTATTGTTTATCCAGCCCTCCACACCACGGCGTCCTGTTCATCCGAAACGCGCCACCACTCCTGTTCATCAACCCCCGCAACACTCACTGTTCATCAATCGATTGGCTTGATTAGCGGCGATAGCGAAGAATCGCTCGATCGGGTTCATTAACAGCCACCGATCGATCGCTCGGAGGTTCGATGTCGTAGCCTGCAGTGCAATCGCTCGGGTTCAGTTAGAGCCCAACGCCTCGCTCGGGTTTAGTTAGAGCCAACGCCTCGCACACACGCGCATACGTGTATGAGAGAAAGCGCATCGCTCGGCCCCCGACCTCCCACCGTAACCGGGAACTCCCCGAAATTTTCCTCCCCCTCGCTTCTACCACGGTTTTTTCCATCATGTACGGCGCAAAGAATGTCATGCAGCTGCGTCTCCGGCCCGCCCAGGACGAAAAGCCCATTTTCTGTCATGATTTTTTGTCATAGAAGTAGGAGCCCACCACATATATGATGATACCGGGTTTTGTCACAATTATCGTCATAGAAGTGTCGTATGTATGACAGAAAAAAATTTCGTTCGGCCCAAAATGTCGCGGATGTGTCTTTTTTTTGTAGTGAATGGTGCCCCCGCACTCGGCGCGCTCGCCACCCACCACCTTGGGCTTCACATTAAAGATCTTCAGCCATAAACCGAAGTGCGATGAAATGCGGAGAAAAGCCTCGCACACGACAATGAATGTCGAGATGTTGAGGAAGGAATTAGGGGACAGATCGTGAAGATCGATCCCATAATAATACATGATGCCTCGAACGAACGTGTGGAGGGGAAACCCTAGCCCACGGACAACTTGAGGGAGGAAAACAACCCTCTCGTGGGGTTCCAGAGTAGGGACGATCTGTCCCGCCGTCGGGAGACGGTGGCTGATTTTCTTGGCTAGGTACCCGGCCTCCCGAAGATTTTTGATATCCTTCTCTCGGACGGTACAGGCCATCCATTTGCCTCCTACTCCGGACCCGGACATCTTGGGAAGACCTTTTGTGGGCAGAGAAGATGAACGCTTGGGCGCTGGAGCTTGAGCAGAAGGGAATGAATCAGGAAGAAGGCGTGGGTGAAAAGAATCCTTGTCCCTTTATAAGGGCGGAAGAGGCGATGCGCCTCCCCACTCACCTGGTAAAACCTCTTATTCCCCAAGCACCGTAATTGATGGCGTGGTTGGGTTGCCCACATCCGTATTGATGAGAATCCCGTGATAAGGGGACACGATCTCTGCTTCGGCAAGACGTGCCAAGAAAACCGCCTCGAAATATGCGCTGTGGCTGGTTGAGAAAAACGGTTCGAATAATGATCGGGCCGTGGTATGATGTCATGCTGTCAAACGTATCAGCACATTAGATGTGTGGAAATATTATTCTCTCTGCGGTGGTATGTGGAATTTGTTTTGCAGAGCCGGACACTATCCTTGTGTTCAAAATCTTCTATGGAGTATTCGGAGGAGGAACCTGCCTTGCAATGCCGAAGACAATCTGCGCGCCAGACTTATCGTCATTGAAGCCTGGTTCAGGGGCTATGTAGGGAGTCCTAGATTAGGGGGTCTCCGGAGAGCCGTACTATATCCTTTGGCCGGACTATTGGACTACGAAGATACAAGATTGAAGACTTCGTCCCGTGTCCGGATGGGACTTTCCTTGGCGTGGAAGGAAAGCTTGGCAATACAGATATGTAGATCTCCTCCCTTGTAGCCGACTCTGTGTAACCCTAGCCCCCTTCGGTGTCTATATAAACCGGAGGGTTTAGTCCGTAGGACAACAACAATCATACCATAGTCTAGCTTCTAGGGTTTTAGCCTCTACGATCTCGTGGTAGATCAACTCTTGTAATACTCATATCATCAAGATCAATCAAGCAGGAAGTAGGTATTACCTCCATCGAGAGGGCGAACACAGGTAAACATCGTGTCCCCGCCTCCTGTTACCATCCGCCTTAGGCGCACAGTTGGGACCCCCTACCCAAGATCCGCGGTTTGACACCGACAACCACCCCAAGCCGGCCATGTTCAGCAACTTCGCCGCTCGAGCTAGCTCGGCGAGGCGGCGCGAGGCGTCGTTGCTGCCGTCCACGCCGCCGCCGCGTATCGCGTCTCCCATTTCTGTGGCCGAGACTCCCATGCCGGCGGCCGCGCCATGCAAGCAGCGACAGAAGCCGGGTGTGCGGAGAGGGACGAGTTGGTGGCCAGCGCCTCCGCGTCCGCCGCCATCATCAAGGAGAAGTAGAACACGGGAGGCCGCCGCCGCTTGGGTCCCATGAAGGCCACCGCAGAGGCGACGCCGACATACACAGCAGGTGTCTTGCCAGATCCTTTTGTTGCGAGGACCTTCGTCGACCCCGCATGGGCTCCATGGAAGCGGGGAAGCCCCCTTCCACCATCATCTTCGGCATCAGCCAATGATATCAGTTGGACAGTGGGGAAGCAAGCCGTCCTTTGCGCTGAAGCTTATACCTCCGGGGCTCCCGGCAGTCCGGTGATCGTGCTGCGGGACATGAGGAACACAAATCCATCGGCGGGCGACCATTTAGTCCAGGAATTATATACCTATGCTATCCAGAACTAGCACCACGTAGTTCATTTGAATGTAATGAAATCCGTCATGTTTGTATGAAAATCCGGTATCTTATATGATTTCCATCGTTGTTTATATGAAATATCACCGTGTTTTCATGAAATTTGTCCGGTTGGTTGAGTTCCTGTCATAATGTGTGCGGCTATGATTGGATGGCATAATTTGTGGGTCGCCGGTCGGTCTGCGGGCGGCCTGAGCGGCGTGGTGGGACAAAAAGAACACAACTCGTGCGTGCTCGTCTCCAACATGCGCGTTGGAGGATGCATGAGCACCCGAGCCATTCCTCGTTCATCGGTGGCAAAGGCACCGGTGGACAAAAGGGTCACCAATATTTTGGCTACCCCGGGCAAGATCCAAACAGCCCCTCCCAACAGATTCAAATCCCTCGTTTGCCGTGGAATTTTGCCATGTGTTGTTTTCATGGGCTAGCAAGATGCCCGTGCATTGCACGGAACATTAAGATGCATTTTTTTTACAAAACACCTATTGTGATTGACCCATGCAGGAGTAATCCCATCTTGTAAAAACTAATGATATCTCGAGAAATTTATCGGATAAATGGTATCTCGAGAATTTTATCGGACTCCATTTTTGTATACAAGGCCACAAACCCATATTACAGGTACCAAGGCAGAAATTAATGTCTTCTAAGTCAATGTTGCAAGCCACCTTGTTTCCTTGTTTGCCGTGTAAATTAATGTGTATTCTTCTCTTTCATGCACATCAAGCCAATTCTCACACTCCCGCATGCATCCAAGGGATAATTAATGTCCTCCTTTGCTAGTACTACGAGGCAAACACCATTAATATTGCATCGATTAGTGTTAGTGGCCTTGTATATCTGCAAATTGTAATTTTGATAGTGGCCTTGTATATAAAAATGGAGGGAGAAAGATGAGAGATAAGGTGAGGAGGAGTGGGGCGTGGTTGTGACCGGTGGTCGGACTGGGCGGAGGCATGGGGATGGACAGCGCATTATGTCTAGGTTTGTATCTCTATAGTCCCTCTCACACACACCCACGTAGCTGGGGGGCGTGCAGAAGAGAAGAGGTGCACGCACGACGCACGTACTCAAGTCTCTTTCCCAACCGCACCCGCGCGGGTACACGGTGGAGCTCATTTCTGTACGAAAAGGCAGCCCACGTGGTAATTTGACCATGTACTGGTTGTCCACTTGGTGGAGTGAGGATCGTCTACCACGGGTGAACAAAAAAATTGTGACTTGACGCGTTATGTTAAGAGAGAGGCAAACCATGTGGGGCCTACCTTAGAGGCAAGGCTCTATACACTAGAGTACTTTTGATGTGTCCCGTCAACTAGCATAACGAGGAGAAGCTTGCTTAGTATGCCGTCTCCCCCGCCCACGGGCGCGGTGGCTCGCAGGATGAGGTGAAGCTTGCTTACTAGTAGTAGTATTGTCGCGCCTACGCCCGCTCCTCCACCACGCTGCTGTGGCTCGCAGGACAAGGAGAAAATTTTACTACTCCCTCCATTTACTCCTCGTCCCTACTACCTTAGAGAGATTATCATATTGTTTGGAATATATATGTCCTTTAGTACTCCCTCCATTTACTTATACAAGGCCACTATAAAAAAATACATTTTGCATCTATACAAGGCCACAAATAGTAATCGAGACAAAAGTTACTACTCCCTCCTTTCCAGTTTATGGCTCAATTTCAAAATCTCTCCAACCAAGGTAGACGGTGAGTGGTCGAATTAATTTCGTACTCCTAGTTTGCACAAGTAATTAGTACGCTCGTTTTTCTCAAGAAGTTATGTTTACCGAGGCATTAATTAGAACGAATGTGTGACGCCCCAAGACCGGAGCTTCAGTTGCCTTCCAGGGTTTCCGAGTTTGTCGTGTGTTTTGTTTTGTTTTTGCATTTCATCATGTCATCTCTTGCATTGCATCATGTCATCATGCCATCATATCATTAATTTTTTAAAACTCTTCTAAATAAATTGCATGGATTTCTCGATCCATTTAAACCGAGGGATTCACAGGGTGACTTCTCTTTATAACATATCCTCCCAATATTAGGGAGCTATATTAAAAATATTCTGTTAATTGGAATTCACCATAACACACTTGCAAAATAATTTCGTTCCTTTTTCTGCTTCAAGTTTGGTCTCCAAACCTTGCCATTTTTATTCTATCATTTTCCGGAGTTCCACCAAAAATCCTTGGATCATTTTTGTTAAATTCCTCACATTTTTGCGAGTCCGGGAAAGTTGTCCTCCTGCCCAAATTCTTCCTCTAACCTTCTCTTCTCTCTTTTCTTGCTCTTTCTTTCTCTGTTATTTAGAGAGAAGAGTTTAAAGAGAGAGAGAGAGGAGCTAGAGCCCAGCCGGGCTCTAGCCCAGCAGGCCAGCCTCCCTAAGCCGGCCCCTGGCCTTTCTCCTCTCGTCCTCCCTCCAGGCCGGCCTAGCCTCCCGGCCCAAGGCCCAGGCGGAGCCGCCTCTAACCCTAGCCCACCTTGCCCGATCCCCGATCCCCATCTCTCCCTCTCCTCGCCGCCTCTCTTCTCCTCGCCCGATCGGGACCTCCCATCGCCTCTCTCCCTCGTCCTCCTAGCGCCTTCTCGCCTCGATCCCATCTCCCTCGCTCCTCCCGACCAGACGCCAGGAGCTCGAACCCCGTCGATCTCCTCGCCCTCTCCCTTTTCCTCGTCGCCCCTCTCGCTGATCCCTCGCTCCCGCCGCTTCTCTCCTTCCGCCCGATCCTCAAGCTCGCCACCAGGCCGGACCCCGGTGGTCTCCTCGTCGCGACGAGGCTCCACCAGGCGCCGCCGCCTCAACCCTCCTCCTCTGCGCCCCACCTCCGTCCCGCACCTCCTCTGCCTCGCCCCTCCTCGCGGTGCCCCGAGGAGCTGCGCCATGTCCGCCTCCTCCTCTGCACCTTCCCGTCGACCTCGCGTCCTCGCCTCCGAAGACCCGCGCCGCCCCGGCCCGGAGTCGCCGAGCACCTTCAACTCCGGCGCCCTGCCTCGGGAGGCCCTGCCCGACGCCATGGCCGCCGCCCGTTCGTCGCTTCCGGCGGGTCCAGCCGCCCTCGGTCTCCCTCGAGCACCCGAGGCCCTGCGAGCCTCCCTCGCCCGTTTGCCGCCGCTGCCGTTGTCGTTGCCCCTGCTTGCCTTGGGACCCGTGTAGCCTCCCCATGTGCCTGCGATCGCCGCTGCCCCGGAAGATCCAAACCCGAGGCGGTGTGATTTTTGTCAAGTCCGACTCTGACGTGCCGCGACTACATTCGTTGTGGATTTCGCCAAGTACCACGACTACCCTCGAGGTCATTCGGTTCCGTCAAGATCGACTACGGAATACCACCAAGTACCCCTTCGAATGTACCAAGTTCGACTCGTGATGCGTCAAGTACCACTACCGTCGACCCGGAGACATCGGATGCGCCAAGTCCCTCTTGAACATCTCTGAAAAACGTACAACTACCGTCGCCAAGACCTGTGTAACGGAACCGTCAAGTTCGACTACCTTCGTGTGTACCACTACTTCCGATGACGAGATGTACCACAACCATCGAACGAGAACGTCTACTTCCCCTACGCCGTGATGTACGACTACATCGCGAGAACGACTACTTCCTCCACTTCCCTCGAAGAACGTGAACCACTACTTCCCTCTACGTAACTCGACCCTCCCGTTTGAACGCTTCGGAGGTATAACCCGTGACGACCGCCGTGATCGAATCATCCTTGCGATGCCCCTCTTTTGCCATGCCACCGTTCCGTGGGAACCCGGTATCCGGGATCACCCCACCATCCTTGCATGACTCGCTTCCGTCACACTTCTTTTGCACCGTTATCTCCTTTAGCTACCGGAACCGATATGTTGCCGTGGCACCATTTTCGGATTCGTTGCCGTGGCACCCCTTTCTTCCACCACGGTGACATAATGCTTCATAATGCTTTTGTTAACATTTTCATAAAAATTGCTTAAAACTTGCACATGTCATCCGCATCATGATTACAACATTAAAATGTTTATAATTGTTGTTTGCATTAATTTGCTTAAAATGCCATGCTAAAATGATTTATTTCATAACTAAATAACCGTAGCTCCATTTTAAATAATTTATATATGTAAATGGGGTAGAAAAATGCCTAGTTTAACATGGTAGCATTTCTTTTCATGTTTAACAACTCTAAAATATGCTTTAGGTCAGATCTGTTCCGAATCCATAATTTGCATATGGGGATTTTCCGGAATTGTTGTTCGTTGTTTCCGGCCTCATTTAACCTTGCCTAAATAGATAGTTTATTTATGCTTCACCTCTTGCCTTGTTTAATAACATTTAATATTGTTGAGTACCTAATCGGGAGAGAACTAAATAATTGTTGTGAAATGTTCATCAATATGCAACTCGTTGCATATTGAGCTCCACTTAATTTGTAGGATTGTTTGTGCATATTGCCATGCCATGCCTCATTTAAACCGGACATGCATCATACTTGATTGTGCATCATGCCATGTTTATGTGATGGTTGTTTACTATGTTGTTTGCTTCTTTCCGGTTTGCTTCTCTCGTTAGCTTCGGTTTCGTTCCGGAGTTGTGAGGATTCATTCGACTTCGTCCGTTTGTCTTGTTCATGGATACGTTCTTCTTCCTTGCGGGATTTCAGGCAAGATGACCATACCCTCGAAATCACTACTATCTTTGCTTGCTAGTTGCTCGCTCTTTTGCTATGCCTATGCTACGATGCCTACCACTTGCTATATCATGCCTCCCATGTTGCCATGTCAAACCTCTAACCATCCTTTCCTAGCAAACCGTTGTTTGGCTATGTTACCGCTTTGCTCAGCCCCTCTTATAGCGTTGTTAGTTGCAGGTGAAGATGAAGTTTGTTCCTTGTTGGAACATGGAGATGTTGTTCCTTGTTGGAACATGTTTACTTGTTGGGATATCACAATATATCTTATTTAATTAATGCATCTATATACTTGGTAAAGGGTGGAAGGCTCGGCCTTATGCCTGGTGTTTTGTTCCACTCTTGCCGCCTAGTTTCCGTCATATCGGTATTATGTTCCCGGATTTTTGCGTCCCTAACGCGGTCGGGTGATTTATGGGACCCCTTGACAGTTCGCTTTGAATAAGACTTTTCCAAAGAAGGCCCAACATTGGTTTTACCATTTGCCTCACCTATACCCCTTTTCCTTGGGTTTCAGAGCCGAGGGTCATCTTTATTTTAGCCCCGGGCCAGTTCTCCTTGAGTGCTGGTCCAAACCGAAGCGATGTCCGGCGCCTGGCAACCAGGGTTTATGCCAACCCGACGTCTGGCTCATCCGGTGTGCCCTGAGACCGAGTACGTATGACTCCTATCAGGATTTGTCGGCACATCCGGCGGCTTTGCTGGTCTTGTTTTATTCTTGTCGAAATGTCTTGTAGCCGGATTCGAGACTGATCGGGTCTTCCCGGGGAGAAGGAATATCCTTCGTTGATCGCGAGAGCTTATCATGGGCTAAGTTGGGACACCCTGCAGGGTTTTGAACTTTCGAAAGCCGTGCCCGGAGGTTATGTGGCAGATGGGAATTTGTTAATGTCCGGTTGTAGAAAACCCGAAGTTGATCTTAATTAAAATACACCAACCGTGTGCGTAACCGTGAGTGTCTCTTTTCGGGGTTGATCGAAAGGAGAACACGGTGTTGGAGTTATGTTTGACGTAAGTAGTTTCAGGATCACTTCTTGATCATAGTTGTTCGACCGTGCTTTGCCTCCTCTTCTCGCTCTCTTTTGCGTATGTTAGCCACCATATATGCTGAGTCGCTTGCTGCAGCTCCACCTCACTACCCTGTCCTACCTTTAAGCTTAAATAGTCTTGATCTCGGTGTGAGATTGCTGAGTCCCGTGACTCACAGATACTTCAAAACCAGTTTGCAGTGCCGATGAAACCGTGCAGGTGATGCACCCGAGCTCAAGGAGGAGCTCGATGGAGATCTTGTTCTTTGTGTTGTTTCGTTTCAGTTGATCAAGAGTGGAGCCAGTTGGGACGATCGGGGATCTGTGTAGCATTTGGGGTAGTCTTCTTTTATTTTGGTTCCGTAGTCGGACCTTGATTGTATCTGTATGATGTAATGTTTTACTCATGTATTGTGTGAAGTGGCGATTGTAAGCCAACTATGTATCTCTTTCCCTTATGTATTACATGGGTTGTGTGAAGATTACCTCACTTGCGACATTGCTTTCAATGCGGTTATGCCTCTAAGTCGTGCTTCGACACGTGGGAGATATAGCCGCATCGAGGGCGTTTCAGAATGCATGAATGACCACTAAATTTCCATGAACTTCTACATGCATTGGTGAGTTTTCTCTTGACACTGCTTGCATCGGGTGATCTAATGCACCTCGAAATCCAACATGTGATGGTACTACTACTAGTAGTAGAATTGAGACTTATAAAACGGAAAAATGAATGTTTTTTAGATGAGCCCTATAAACCCTAGTGGGTACGTACTCCGTAAAATCAGATTTTCCCAAAACTAAGTCGCTCAACCTTTATTTGCTTGTTTCCCTAACTGTCTCCTTGCCTCGAATAGACTATGCCAAACTACCCTGCCTGCCGGGCGGGAAAAGACCCGCCCTCGCCATTTTTTAGTACGGCTTTGTATCGATGGATCACGCGAAGCAGCAAAAACCCAAGCCGTGTCTTGTACTCCTCCGTCGACGCTCGCTTTCATGAATTCTGTACTTCCTGTCGCCGACATGTGGGACATATAGCAACCGGGTCGACGTGTCAAGCACCAAATAATAGTGCAGAACAGTAGGGGGGACGCACCCCAGTCGTACCGCCCCAGTAGTAGCAATGAGCAATGAGACGTCAAATCGCAATGCCGCACCTTCCCAGACGGACGAAGCAACCATTATTTCACACTTCGGTTCGCCATCATCTCAAACCACGTAGTATTGCTTCTGCCTCAAGAGGGACACGCGCATCGCCTTGGTACATCATGACACGACTACATCCGCTTAATAATCCAGTGATATACTTTTTGTGACATAGTAACTCATATTTAGTTAGTCAAATAGATGACCTAGAACTACGTCCACGCCCTATAAATCGAGACGCCTAAAAAAACGAGACGGAGAGGGTAGCTCAGTATGTATCTTTTTAGATCAATATAGTCGGGATTCACCAAGGAGCAAAACCAAGTGGTAGGTTGCACCTGTCGTGTTGGCGTAGCAACTCAAGCAGGGTCAGTCCGCACATGAAATGGCGACACACTTAATAGGACCCCTTTGGCCGACATGTGGCTCATCCACCGCCTCGTTCCACATTTGATGCACCAAATTACAGTTCGGAGCAGCGGTTGGAATTGGAGGCACCCCGGTCGTAGCGTCGCAGTAGTAGAAAATGAGCGATGAGGGGTCAAATCACAAAGCCCCACCTTTACCGCATTAAGTTGGACGGACGAAGCAACCATCTTTTCACTCTAGGGCGCAGGAGCATAAAGAAAATAGAAAACCAATGATGCGTGCGGCAACTACCTAGGGCACCCTAGGGTAGGGGTCTCCACTACAAATCATTTTTTTGAAAGTGCCTCCACTACAAATCAGCTTCTCCCTCCTCCTCTTGAAGAAAACAGATGATGCATGCAGCAGTAGGGTTTGTAGGAGTACTACTACGGCGTGCGGGGCCATGTCGTAGTAAACAGGAGAGGGATTGAGTTCGAGTCGACGCCTTAAATATGTGTGGGCCGCTTGGTTTTAGGGGAACGAGGCAGCATTTTTGGTTCGGGGACCAGTGGAGATATAGTACGAACAAAAAATTGTGGACGTAGGTTCGACCGAAAGGCAATGATGCATGTGCCCTGCATTTTGATATACCCGGGGCCACGTGAAATTTGCTAGTCTACTCAAAACTAGTAAGGTACACATGCATTGAACGCATGAGATTTCAAAACCAAATTATGAATAAATACACACTATAGCATGTAAAGCTTTGAGTCATATATGCATGATGTAGATGTTCGTTTTGTTCTTATAGTTCATCTCATTCAAAATCAATTAGTTTTATAAAAATGTTAAGATTCATGGGGTTGAGCATTGTAAAGCATAAAGTAAAAAACAAGTAATGGAAATTCAGTTAGAAAAAAAATTCAATTATGATACAGAAGATTCTAGAACAAAGGAGAAGTGCTTGTGTTTTGAGGTTTGTGCATTATGCTTAAGTTCAACCATGGAGTCTTCTAAATTGTACATGTGGCAGATCTGGTGGAATGTTGATGATATCCAACGACCAGTAGTGCTCGGATTTGCCATCTCTGCACTGTCGGATTAGCTTCATCTAGCGACCATCTTTCAAAGTTATTCGCACACTATATAGTTCATGTGCCATAGTTGCATGTCTTGGAAAAAAGCTACTAGTGGGTTGTACTAGCTATTTAGGAATAGAAGATGTATACATGGAAGTTGTAGGGAAAGAGATGACATGGAGTATCTCAATTCCTATGAGTAGGTATTGGAAAAGAGATGTCATTTGGTTCACGTCATAGGAACTTTTCTATTGAATCTAGAGATGACATGTATCTCAATTCCTATGAGGAGGGATTAGAAAAGAGATGTAATTTGGTTCATATCATAGGAACTTTTCTATTGAATATACGCTAATGTTTATTTTCCTTTGAAATTATGGGAGTATAGGAATCCATTCATATGAACCAAGTGGCTCTAAAGCTATAGAAACGATATCTTGTTTATTTCCTTTGAAATGTGGAGTATATGAATCTATTCCTATGAACCAATTGGCTCTAAAGGAAAAATCCTATAAAAATCATATCATATAGAGTTCCTATGATATTCCTCCACACCAAAGGATGGTTGAAATTGCTGCAGGTGATACGATGGTCTTTCTTTGTAGACTCCTCCCCCATCTTTATAGTTACCTCTCAAAGATGAATGAAATAATATATACAGGATATTCTTCATGTGCAATTTGGTACACGAAAACTCGGTAAAAGTTTGCGAGGTTCGAATTTTCAATAAAGCTATATGCACTGCATTTTGGAATGAGGGAGCATACGGTAGTTGCTAACACTCATGTGGAAGATTTGTGTGTAGGAGGAGTGGCTGTTCTGTTAAATGACATGGCAAAACTGACACTGTCGAATGCCGATCTAACGGTTCTTACGGCGTTCGTCAGGAAAAGGCTTGTGGCGAACGTTTGTTGGATAATGATTTACGGACACATGCATTGCATTGATACGTGCCCCCTCTCTCTCATGCACACGCACCCTCACGAGTCACGACTCTCCTGAGTCCTCTCGCACCCACCGTCTATCTGCAGGTAGACGTCACACACGTGCTCTTCACACCCTACCCTCAGAACTTCTAAAAAACAAATAACGCCGCGCACATTTTATTTTAGCTCACACATCACACACTTATACTATTACTCTTGTGGCGAACGTTCTTTTGTCATAGTTTATTGTACTCTCACGAAGAGAAGCGGTTCACGCACGCACTATTTCTCTCACACCCACTCGCGGGTACATGTAGGAGCACATTTTTTTGAAGCTGGTACAACAAAATCACTCCACTATACATATAAGCAGGAGCCTTAGCGCTTGCTTTACTAGGGTTCCTCTCGTTCACTTTCTCATGCTCTCCAGATCTAAGCAAGACATAGGTGGCCACACTCTCTCTCAGCTCACGGCTGGTCACAAATCCGGCCGGACAACCTCGACCGGGGCAGGGGTGTAGGTGCATCATTCACGCTGTCGTCGGCGGCGAGGGAGGAGACCAATGGCTACCCGCGCGTCCCAATCAGCGGCCGTGTCATTTTCTCCGAGAGAGCGCCGGCTCGGGAGGGCCTCCGACCCCTTCATCCTCCCTGCGGTATTGTGGCCAAGATGCGGCCTCCCGACACCGTCTTTGCCACATACTGATGACCCTCAGGTATATATTCCTTCGAAACCTGCCTTGCTCTACTGCCCTAGCTCCCCACTTGGCTTCGTGTGGATCTTTTTCTACTTCCGTCCGCTGTTCCAAAGCCACCTAGACTTTTACTATTATTAGACGTAAAACTAGTTCATACAGTCAACTCTAAGAGTTGGTTCAAACAGGGAAGAAAGTGGGAAAGATGTAGCATGAATCTGGGACTTGGTTCTAAGAGGAAACGAGGGAAAGTAGTAGATACTGGCTACCCGACCAGTCTCTTGGTTGAAAAGATGAAGAAAGCATGGTGGATGGCGAAGGGTGGGGGGGAGTGGACCTATCTCTTGGTTGAAAAAGGAAAGAAAGTGATGGGTGTTGGGGGACAACGTAAATGAGAATGAGCAGGTCTTAGATTTCCTCTGCTCACATAGGAAAATGTCGCCGAGGAGATAAAAAATGTGACAAATGCAGACATGCTGCCTGAGTGTTTGCCGCTCTCGGCAACCACATCTGCCTCACCACTTTATGCCCCTGCTATCCCTACACCCATATCACTACCGTTAATGTAAAATCACATGAAGCATTAAGAAATGCCACCTAATGTCACTATAAGTAATGGTCTAGTGCCGTCGATAAATTGAAGCAATGCCACCACCATTTTATGAAGTGCTTCCGTCTTGCTTTATTTCCCATGAATTGTGTTTTTTCAGTTACATTTAAATCTCACACCGCTAACATTGCTTCATCCCAGTGGAACTGCACAAATTTGATTGCACATTTACTGACCATGTGCTACTCTCATGACACTAATACTAATGCTATTGTTCTGCATGTTAATCTAGTGGCAGTATTGTTGTGATGTGATGCTACTTACTTAAGGACACTTTCATACTTTCAATCTAGTGCCAATTATAACACAATAGATGCTACTGTTAATCATACGTCACTGCAAATATCTGTCATTGTTTAAATAACCGTATTTCGTATTTGTGCAAATAGGGATGTATGTATCCATATCGTTTCGGGATGTCTATCTCCGTATCATTTCTATCCGCGCAATCAAAAGCACACACCTCAGTTTTAGTAGAACTACGCAAAATGAGATGGCTATCCCTCGTTGTCGTCGTCTAACTGAAGGAAATATGCCCTAGAGGCAATAATAAAGTTATTATTTATTTCCTTATTTCATGATAAATGTTTATTATTCATGCTAGAATTGTATTAACCGGAAACATAATACATGTGTGAATACATAGACAAACATATAGTCACTAGTATGCCTCTACTTGACTAGCTCATTAATCAAAGATGGTTATGTTTCCTAACCATAGACATGTGTTGTTATTTGATTAATGGGATCACATCATTAGGAGAATGATGTGATTGACATGACCCATTCCGTTAGCCTAGCACTTGATAGTTTAGTATATTGCTATTGCTTTCTTCATGACTTATACATGTTCCTGTAACTATGAGATTATGCAACTCCCGTTTACCGGAGGAACACTTTGGGTGCTACCAAATGTCACAATGTAACTGGGTGATTATAAAGGAGTACTAGAGGTGTCTCCAAAGGTACATGTTGGGTTGGCGTATTTCGAGATTAGGTTTTGTCACTCCGATTGTCGGAGAGGTATCTCTGGGCCCTCTCAGTAATGCACATCACTATAAGCCTTGCAAGCAATGTAGCTAATGAGTTAGTTACGAAATGATGCATTACGTAACGAGTAAAGAGACTTGCCGGTAACGAGATTGAACTAGGTATTGGATACCGACGATCGAATCTCGGGCAAGTAACATACCGATGACAAAGGGAACAACGTATGTTGTTATGCGGTTTGATCGATAAAGATCTTCGTAGAATATGTAGGAGCCAATATGAGCATCCAGGTTCCGCTATTGGTTATTGACCAAGAATAGTTCTAGGTCATGTCTACATAGTTCTCGAACCCGTAGGGTCCGCACGCTTAAGGTTTCGATAGCGATGTTATATTATGAGTTTATGAGTTTTGATGTACGAAGGAGTTCGAGTCCCGGATGAGATCGGGGACATGACGAGGAGTCTCGAAATGGTCGAGACGTAAAGATCGATATATTGGACGACTATATTCGGAGTTCGGAAAGGTTCGAGTGATTCGGTATTTTTGGAGTACCGGAGAGTTACGGAATTCGCCGGAGAAGTATTGGGCCTTATTGGGCCCTACGGGAAAGAGAGAGGGCTGCCTAGGGCAGGCCGCGCCCCATGGCCTAGTCCGAATTGGACTAGGGGAGGCGGCACCCCTCCTTCCTTCCTTCTCTCTTCCCTTCCTTGTCTCCTACTCCTAATACATGAAAGGACTCCTAGTTGGACTAGGAAGGGGAATCCTACTCCCGGTGGGAGTAGGACTCCCCATGGCGCCCCTCCTAGGGCGGCGTCCTCCTCCCTCCCTCCTTTATATCACGGGGCAGGGGCACCCCATGAACACACAAGTTGATCTACGGATCGTTCCTTAGCCGTGTGCGGTGCCCCCTCCACCATATTCCACTTGGTCATATCGTCGCGGAGCTTAGAAGAAGCCCTGCGCGGTGGAGCATCATCATCGTCACCACGCCGTCGTCTTGTGGAACTCATCCCCGCGCTTTGCTGGATCGGGCCGGGGATCATCATCGAGCTGAGCGTGTGCTGAACTCGGAGGTGCCGTGCGTTCGGTACTTGGATCGGTCGGATCGTGAAGGCGTCGGCTACATCAACCGCGTTGTTATAATGCTTCCGCTTACGGTCTCACGAGTGCGTGGACATACACTCTCCCCTCTCGTTGCTATGCCATCACCATGATCTTGCGTGTGCGTAGGAAATTTTTGAAATTACTACGTTCCCCAACAGTGGTATCAGAGCCAGGTTTTATGCGTTGATGTCATATGCACGAGTAGAACACAAGTGAGTTGTGGGCGATATAAGTCATACTGCTTACCAGCATGTCATACTTTGGTTCGGCGGTATTGTGAGATGAAGCGGCCGGACCGACATTACTGCAGACGCTTACGCGAGACTGGTTTCACCGCTTGAGCACTCATTGCTTAAAGGTGACGGCGGGTGTCTGTCTCTCTCACTTTAGTTGAACCGAGTGTGGCTACGCCCGGTCCTTGCGAAGGTTAAAACAGCACCAACTTGACAAACTATCGTTGTGGTTTTGATGCGTAGGTAAGAACGGTTCTTGCTCAGCCCGTAGCAGCCACGTAAAACTTGCAACAACAAAGTAGAGGACGTCTAACTTGTTTTTGCAGGGCATGTTGTGATGTGATATGGTCAAGACGTGATGCTATATTTTATTGTATGAGATGATCATGTTTTGTAACCGAGTAATCGGCAATGGCGAGAGCCATATGGTTGTCGCTTTATTGTATGAAATGCAAACGCCATGTAATTGCTTTACTTTATCACTAAGCGGTAGCGATAGTCGTAGAAGCAATAGTTGGCGAGACGACAACGATGCTACGATGGAGATCAAGGTGTCGCGCCGGTGACAATGGTGATCATGACGGTGCTTCGGAGATGGAGATCACAAGCACAAGATGATGATGGCCATATCATATCACTTATATTGATTGCATGTGATGTTTATCCTTTATGCATCTTATCTTGCTTTGATTGACGGTAGCATTTTAAGATGATCTCTCACTAAAATTATCAAGGCGTGTTCTCCACGAGTATGCACCGTTGCCAAAGTTCGTCGTGCCCGGACACCACGTGATGATCGGGTGTGATAAGCTCTACGTCCATCCACAACGGGTGCAAGCCAGTTTTGCACCGCGAGAATACTCAGGTTATACTTGGCGAGCCTAGCATATGCAGATATGGCCTCGTAACACGGAGACCGAAAGGTCGAGCGTGAATCATATAGTAGATATGATCAACATAGTGATGTTCACCATTGAAAACTACTCCATCTCACGTGATGATCGGTTATGGTTTAGTTGATTTGGATCACGTAATCACTTAGATGACTAGAGATGTTTGTCTAAGTGGGAGTTCTTAAGTAATATGATTAATTGAACTTTAATTTATCATGAACTTAGTCCTGGTAGTATTTTGCAAATTATGTTGTAGATCAATAGCTCGCGTTGTTGCTTCCCTATGTTTTTATATGTGTTCCTAGAGAAAATTGTATTGAAAAATGTTAGTAGCAATGATGCGGATTGGATCCGTGATCTGAGGTTTATCCTCATTGCTGCCTGAAAGAATTATGTCCTTAAATGCACCGCTAGGTGACAGACCTATTGCAGGAGCGGATGCGACGTTATGAGCGTTTGGCTAGCTCAATATGATGACTACTTGATAGTTTAGTGCACCATGCTTAACGGCTTAGAATCGGGACTTCAAAAATGTTTTGAGCGTCATGGACCATATAAGATGTTCCAGGAATTGAAGTTAATATTTCAAGCAAATACCGAGTTGAGAGATATGAAGTCTCCAACAAGTTCTATAGCTAAAAGATGGAGGAGAATCGCTCAACTAGTGAGCATGTGCTCAGATTGTGCAGGTACTTCAATCGCTTGAATCTAGTGGGAGTTAATCTTCCGAGATAAGATAGTGATTGACAGAATTCTCTATTCACCATCACCAAGTTAGTAGAACTTCGTGATGAACTATAATATGCAAGGGATGACAAAAGTAATTCCCAAACTCTTCGTGATGCTAAAATCGACGGAGGTAGAAATCAAGAAAAACATCAAGTGTTGATGGTAGACAAGACCACTAGTTTCAGGAAAAGGGCAAAAGGAAGAAGGGAACTTCAAGAAGAGCGGCAAGCAAGTTGCTGCTCAAGTGAAGAAACCCAAGTCTGGTCCTAAGCACGAGACTAAGTGCTTCTACTGCAAAGGGATTGGTCACCGAAGCGGAACTACCCCAAGTATTTGGTGGATAAGAAAGGATGGCAAAGTAAACAAAGGTATATTTGATATACATGTTATTGATGTGTACTTTACTAGTGTTCATAGCAACCCTCAGTATTTGGTACTAGTTCAGTTGCTAAGATTAGTAACTCGAAGCAGGAGTTGCAGAATGAACAGAGACTAGTTAAGGGTGAAGTGACGATGAGAGTTGGAAGTAGTTCCAAGATTGATATGATCATCATCGCACACTCCCTATACTTTCGGGATTAGTGTGGAACCTAAATAAGTGTTATTTGGTGTTGAGCATAAATATGATTTGATCATGTTTATTGCAATACTGTTATTCATTTAAGTAAGAGAATAAATTGTTGTTACATTTTACATGAATAAAACCTTATATGGTTACACACCCAATGAAAATGGTTCATTGGATCTCGATCATAGTGATACACATATTCATAATATTGAAACCAAAAGATGCAAAGTTAATAATGATAGTGCAACTTATTTGTGGCACTTGCCGTTTAGGTCATATTGGTGTAAAGCGCATGAAGAAACTCCATCTTGATGGACTTTTGGAATCACTTGATTATGAATCATTTGATGCTTGCGAACCGTGCCTTTTGGGCAAGATGACTAAAACTCCGTTCTCGGAACAATGGAACAAGCTCTTGACTTATTGGAAATAATACATACCGACGTATGCGATCCAATGAGTGTTGATGCTCGTGGCAAGTATCGTTATTTTCTGACCTTCACAAGATGATTTGAGCAGATATGGGTATATCTACTTGATGAAACATAAGTCTGAAATAATTGAAAAGTTGAAAGAATTTCAAAGTGAAGTGGAAAATCATCGTAACAAGAAAATAAAGTTTCTGCGATCTGATCGTGGAGATGAATATTTGAGTTACGAGTTTGGTCTTCATTTGAAACAATGTGAAATAGTTTCGCAACTCACGCCATATGGAACACCACAGCATAATGGTGTGTCCGAAAGTCGTAACCACACTTTATTGGATATGGTGCGATCTATGATGTCTCTTATCGGTTTACCACTATCGTTTTGGGGTTATGCATTAGAGACAGCTGCATTCACGTTTAATAGGGCACCATCTAAATCCGTTGAGGCGACACCGTATGAACTATGGTTTAACAGTAAACCTAAGCTGTCGTTTCTTAAAAGTTTGGAGTTGTGATGCTTATGTGAAAAAGTTTTCACCTGATAAGCTCGAACCCAAATCGGAGAAGTGCGTCTTCATAGAATACCCAAAGGTAACTATTGGGTACACCTTCTATCACAGATCCGAAGGCAAGTTTTTCGTTGCTAAGATGGATCCTTTCTAGAGAAGAAGTTTCTCTCAAAAGAAGTGAGTGGGAGGAAAGTAGAAATTGATGAGGTAATTGTACCTTCTCCCTTATTGGAAAGTAGTTCATCATAGAAATAAGTTCGATGATTCCTACACCAATTAGTGAGGAAGTTAATGATGATGATCATGAAACTTCATATCAAGTTGCTACCAAACCTCGTAGGTCTTCGAGTAAGATCCGCACTGAGTGAATACGGTAATCATGTTCGGAAGTCATGTTACTAGACCATGATGAACCTACGAACTATGAGGAAGCGATGATGAGCCCAGATTCATGAAATGGCTTGAGGCCATGAAATCTGAGATAGGATCCATGTATGAGAACAAAGTATGGACTTTGATTGACTTGCTCGATGATCAGCAAGCCATGTTAAATAAATGGATCTTCAAGAGGAAGACGGACACTGATAGTAGTGTTACTATCTACAAAGCTCAACTTGTCACAAAAAGGTTTTCGACAAGTTCAAGGTGTTGACTACAATGAGATTTTCTCAACTATAGCGATGCTTAAGTCTGTCCGAATCATGTTAGAAATTGCCACATTTTATGAAATCTGGCAAATGGATGTCAAAACTACATTCTTTAATGGATTTATTAAAGAAGAGTTGTATATGATGCAACCAGAAGGTTTTGTCAATCCTAAAGGAGCTAACAAAATGTGCAAGCTTCAGCGATCCATCTATGGACTGGTGCAAGCATCTCGGAGTTGGAATAAGCGCTTTGATAGTGTGATCAAAGCATATGGTTTTATCTGAGACTTTTGGAGAAGCCTGTATTTGCAAGAAAGTGAGTGGGAGCACTACAACATTTCGATAAGTATATGTGAATGACATATTGTTGATCGGAAATAATGTAGAATTATTCGCAAAGCATAAAGGAGTATTTGAAAGGATTTTTTGAAGAAAGACCTCAGTAAAACTACTTACATATTGAGCATCAAGATCTATTGAGATCAAGACGCTTGATAAGTTTTTTCAATAAGTACATACCTTGTCAAGATTTTGACGTAGTTCAAAATGGAACAGTCAAAGAAAAGTTCTTGTCTGTGTTGCAAATGTGTGAAATTGAGTAAAGACTCAAATCCCGACCACGGCAGAAAATAGAAAAGAGAATGAAAGTAATTCCCTATACCTCAGTCATAGGTTCTATAAAGTATGATATGCTATGTACCAGACCTATTGTATACCTTGCTCTGAATTTGGAAAGGAGTACAATAGTGATCTAGGAGTAGATCACTGGACATTGGTCAAGAACATCCTTAGTGAGGACTAAGGAAATATTTCTCGATTATGGAGGTGATAAAAGAGCCCGTCATAAAGAGTTACATCGATGCAAGCTTTTTACACCGATCCAGATGACTCTAAGTCTCAATCTGGATACATATTGAAAGTGGGAGCAATTAGCTAGAGTAGCTCCGTGTAGAGCATTGTAGACATAGAATATTTGCAAAATACATACGGCTCTGAATGTGACAGACCCGTTGACTAAGCTTCTCTCACGAGCAAAACATGATCACACCTTAGTACTCTTTTGGGTGTTAATCACATAGCGATGTGAACTAGATTATTGACTCTAGTAAACCCTTTGGGTGTTGGTCACATGACGATGTGAACTATGGGTGTTAATCACATACAGATGTGAATATTAGTGTTGAATCACATGATGATGTGAACTAGATTATTGACTCTAGTGCAAGTGGGAGACTGAAGGAAATATGCCCTAGAGGCAATAATAAAGTTATTATTTATTTCCTTATTTCATGATAAATGTTTATTATTCATGCTAGAATTGTATTAACCGGAAACATAATACATGTGTGAATACATAGACAAACATATAGTCACTAGTATGCCTCTACTTGACTAGCTCATTAATCAAAGATGGTTATGTTTCCTAACCATAGACATGTGTTGTTATTTGATTAACTAGCGGTGTGACCCACGCGTTTGCGCGGCTAGATTTAATAATAAACAAATTTATGTTATTTTTATATTTTAATTGCATATTGTATGTTGCTTGACCATTGACCTAAGCCCAGTATTTATCGATGTATATTATCCGTAATCTCCAAAACATTCTATCTTATATAGTCATTATTTGTTGTTTTTCATGTCTATGTTTAATTTTCTTATATTCCTTTATTTTAAGTAAAATTAATTACAACCACATATTTTTAAACAATGTATATTACTCATATTTTGATGGATTGTTTTATGTGGATCATCTGTCATGCACTCATTTAGTTTGCCAGTTTATACTCAGTTGAATCCTGACATATTTCGTTCACCCTTCTTATCATAGCTTTTTTTGGCGAATTTCTCCCTACCATAGCTTATTATGTATAATAGTACGACCATGTTATTTTAATATAACATAAAATTTTAGTGCAACTTAGATGACAAATTTTGATCTACATAGTCCACATAGATAATAATCATAAGTCGTGATGGGTTTACTTATATCCAATGCAATTCCATTGGTTAAATTTTTAAAAGTTCTACATCTATTTTTAGATATAATTCAGTTTATGAATTATAAATGTTTTTCTTATATAGATATTCTCATATTCTTAACTCCTTCTATAGTACTCCATTCGTCCCAAAATAAGTGTCTCAACCTTAGTACAACTTTGTACTAAAGTTAGTACAAAGTTGAGAAACTTTGTACTAAAGTTAGTACAAAGTTGAGACACTTATTTTGGGACAGAAGGAGTACTTAATAGGTGAAGCTTATTGATGGTAAAAGAAAAGAGAAGCTTATTTGTGGAATTTCCATACGGACATGCACGCACAAGCATTAAAAAAATAGTAAGGATCTCCTAAAAAAATAGAAGACTTGAACATGTGTAGAAAAAGATACGTGCAATTCCTGATTCAGCTCACATATTATGTTTTGTCCAGCGATCACCAAGTTTTGTATATTGTATGGTTTCATTTCTTTTTGCGAAACATTATTGAATGCTTTCATGTGATCCTTCTCAGGACTAATACTTAATTTAAAACTGAAGCATTTGAGTGTCGTACTTCTTTCCATTGATTTTTATAATCTCAATGACTGTAAATAGAGCATGCACCATGATTTATTACATAAAAATATTCACGTGTACATCGTACTTCTATTGTCCTTTAAAGCTCATGCATCTAAACTAATGTCCATATGAATTAGTTGCGTCTGGCGGCGAAGAACAGGATGATTTTTTTCCGTATATGATATTGACAAACATACCTTTTGTTTACATAAAAATATACCTTTTTAGCAAGACATACGTGATATAGCACATATTTTTGAGTCATGACAGTGCTAATATTTGAACATGTTATTGTTGTACATAACTCTTAGATCATGTAATCTCAACCGTTAATCTCTAAATCGTGAAGTATTTATTTTTAGCCTATGTGGATAAATGTGGCGGCTAGAGTAGTTTTGTTATTTTTATATTTAGGATAGTTGATGTCTTCCATTTGAAATTATGGTTTTGAACATATAGTATACGGAATTTCATAATTT
Source organism: Aegilops longissima (assembly GCA_021605205.1). NCBI lineage: Eukaryota > Viridiplantae > Streptophyta > Magnoliopsida > Poales > Poaceae > Aegilops > Aegilops longissima. The sequence goes on along the minus strand of CM038679.1, from coordinate 24,062,224 downwards.
TTTATTTCCCCTTATTTATTTTTACAGCCTCAAGATTCATATGTATTTTCCAATTTCTCTATCTACTCTTATTTTAATTTTGCCTGACATTTTGTTTTAGTTTTTATTGCATCAAACGACCTTAGTTTTGAATCGGTTTTAGTATCTTGGGAAATATTTATAGTTTTTAATTTCCAGCATGAATTTTGGAATTTAATATATATATATATATATATATATATATATATATATATATATATATATATATATATATATATATATATATATATATCCTATGATTCAAAAATGTTTGTTGACTCTTACCAATCTTGCTGATTATGTAGAGGTGAAAAATCTATAGATTTAGATCATATGATCCTTTGACGAATGATGTATAAGTTTCATCCATATTTTTTTACGGGATGTATATTCCTCTTTTTAAGAGAAATTTTTCACCGGCAAAAAAGAGAGCCGTTTTTCATGTGTTTTGATTTTTTCTACGATCTGTGTCTATACGAAGAATTTAAATAAAATATCTGTACCCAATCTTGCATAGCCGATGTATCATGTGTGTCATGCCCAACGTACTTTTCTGCAATCCCATTAGAGTGAAGATGATTACCACCCCATATTATTATTTTCTAAGTAAAACAGCCCATAGTCCCAGTCATCGACATAGTAAAAAATCTATCTCTCCTTTCCTATTAGTAAAATAAACAACTCTCCTCTCCTCTCGTATGATCCCCACCAGGCTCCTCGTACACATCTACCATTTCTTCCGATTTGCAACCGGGCGAAGGGCAGGCGTCGCTGTGCCCCATCAGGAAACTAATCCTCATGCTATCCCAGATCCATATGTCGCTTCTTTTCTCCTGATTTTTCTTCCTTGGTGGTGGCACATGTGGCTGTATGCGCGTGGATCTCGGCGACCTCGCTGCCCCAAATTGTCGTAGCCGGAGGCCCTGGATGCTGGGGCTGCTTAGGCATTGAGGGAGGTCGCGGAGGAAGAAGTATCAGCAAGACGTGAGTATTTCTGAGTGGCTGTTAGTTGTTGCCCTCCTGCTGTCTGTACTTGTACCAAAATGTAAATGTTATTGGAACCATATAAGTTTTTTTTGAAGTTGAATGATCTAGAAATCAGAATAAGATTTTATCTTTCCATTGGTAAACAACTTTTCGTGTGAAATCAGGAACCATACCACAACTTTCTGTCTAGAGATAGGCACTTATACTTGTTCTCTGAATTCTGCAGTATAGAATAGAATACAGTAAAACACACATATGGATCTGCTTGAATTAAGTCTAACTGAACCTAGCAAGGGCCCTTGTATCTAATTATTGATTGATAGTAAAAAAAGTAGTTTTAGATGCACGTTTACTGATGTATGTAGCAACAGAATCAGCTTAATGTGAGAAATACATGAGTCCAGCTGCAGGTTAAGTTTTCAAGTTCAGTGATTTACGCGCGGCTAGTTTTCTTCTTCCAATCTCTTCATGTATGTACCGTCACACTTGGCCAGTGCGTTGACGCGTTTGTTGCATTCTCAAGGATATGGAATATTAGTTCTTGTACTTTATCCGTAGCAGTGTGGTACTCCATAGTATTTTAATTTCCTTTTAGCAAGAAATAATTTTTCCACGGTGCCTTCTGTCTGAAAAATCACCTTAAGAACAGGATTGGTTCATATGTATCAATCATTTTTTTTAATTTTCTTAAATTTTAAAGGCCTTACCTTTTGTGTGTTCATCTTGGTTATTAATTTTGGTATATGTTTGTTGAGATGAAGCTGGCTTGTTAATTATGTAGACAGCATCCTTGTTCTCCTGGGCTTTTGTTCATGTAATTCATCTTCATGTTCAAGCATTGTTTTTTTGGCTTTCATTTTTATCTAAAAGTGTCTATAAGATTCTTCCAAATAGTATCAAGGATTGTTTGACCCTGTACAATCAAATATGGTTAGTAACTGTTTCTTAATCTGACTGAAAAAATTCCAATCAAATATGTTCATAAACAGACCTGCTCATTGATCAAGATCATATCTAGGCTAAAAAGTCAGTTAGCTGTACAGATTTGTTAATATCTCTATTCATGAAAGTAGTGTATGGTAACAATAGTCTGCATTGTCATGTTCTTTTTTTCCTGTGGACAAAATAATTAGAAACCCAATATATAATATCCTTTTGTATACAGTATTTCTGGCCATATCTAACACATGGATGTCATGCTTTTGAACCATACATTGTATTGTTTAATCATTTTTTGGCCCTCATATGCACTTAGTTGAATGACAAAAATTAGAAGATCTCTTTGTATATTATATTCTTTGCGCTATCTTCGCTTGGGCACTCCGTGTCGTCAATCAGCACCTTTAATCCTTCTCTGTTTGTGACTCTTGATAATGCCACATATAGTTGGCCATGGCAGAATACTTGCTTAGGCAAATATAGACCCACCTTGTTTAGGGATTGACCTTGGCTTTTATTTATGGTCATTACAAAACAAACTGATATAGGATATTGCCTTCTTTTCAGCACGAAGGGCCACTTTGAGTCGCTTGGTGACATAATGATTTTAGGTATGTATACCTTGTCACCGACGTGTGTTCCTGTGATTATTTGTGCCTCAATGTACCTGTTTCCCAGCTGTGTGACAGTCATTCTTGTACCATTGCATAAACCTGCCGCTTGATTGATGTTGCGTAGGAGCATAACCGGCAAGCCTACCTTCAGTTTTAGCTCGTGGTTTGGAATTCCTGGGAAGGTCAATTTGTTAAGGAACTCTGTTGGACACATATTCTCCGTTGTGTTGTACTTTGTTGTTGCCTTGCATACAGTGTCCAAGCTTAGGTATGTCACCTCTTCACCTTGTATTTGGCTCATTACGTAGTCATTTATCTTCTCAACTGTTTCATTCCTTGGACATAGTATTGCTCTTTCTTCAAGAAATTCACGGTCACAATAGTTTTGGTGCAAGTTTGGGTGCGTGCTTTTCACTATCGCTTCTTCGGGTCTTCTCCTTTTGTAGAATTATGTCTTTAGGAATTTTACCCAATCATCTCCTTCATCGTTTGTTTGTTTTCCATCGCCAATTTGTAATATCCATTCGCAAATTCAGCCACATTTTGCTTTTGTATTGGATCTTCCGACGGGCACTTCAGCCGCATGTTTTCGTTAGTCTAAATATTTGAAGTGCTTCCATAGGTATGACCTTTTGGTGAGGCATTTACTATCTGCTCTCTCTTTCCCTTTGTAACCACTTTGGAAGTATTTGTGCGAAGTCGCCTCCTAGCACAACTGTCATGCCACCAAATGGCCTTTAAATCCTTGTTTTGGTTTTGGAACCTTAGAATATCCCTAAGGCTTTTGTCTAGTGCCTCGAAGCAGTGTTTGTGTGCCATAGGAGCCTCGTCCCATAGTATCAATGAGGTCCTCTTTACCAGTTCAGCCAAATGTGAGCCTTGTTTTATTTCACATGTTGATTCTTCTGTGATATTTATTGGAATGTGGAATCTTGAGTGCGCTGTTCTTCCACCTTGGAGGAGCAATGCTGCAATGCCAGATGACGCTACCGCAAGCACTATTTTCCCCTCTGATCGTAGCTTCGTCGTGATTGCTTTCCATAGATAAGTTTTGCCTGTGCCACCGTAGCCCTCTACAAATATATGTTTTCCATGCCCTCTGTTAGCTGATTCCATTATGGCATCAAAGGCCATTTTCTGGCTATGGTTAAGATTGCTAACTATGGTTTGGTGCTCAATCTTCAGTGCTTCCGTGTCGTAGCTAAGTTCTTCATTTATCATTCTGTTCCCAAGTTGTTCAAGTTCAGTAGCATTTGGTAGTTCTATGCCTGGATAGTCCTTTAGTGTCTTTCCAGCTTGCCTCATTAGTTTCTCTATCTCGATCAGAGCATATGATTTTTTCCGTGAATCAGTTAGATGCAGCGTAGGAAAGTTTAGGATTATTCTTCTTTTGTACTGGATATCTTCAGATAGTGCCTCCTATGTTGAATCCCACAACACTTTTGGGCTGGTCACCTCACAATGGCATAATATTGTGGTGAATAGCTGCCGTAATCGTATCCCTGATCGCCAGCTTGATACTTCATTGATGCATTCAATCCACTCACTATCGTCATCAAGAAATCCAAGCGCTTGACATGCTATTTTGTATGTTGGGTGAACTACTCCATTAACTGTTCTAATATCCTCAAATGATGTGCATCCTTTCTTGGTGTTTAGAAGCATTCTCATATAATACCGGTCACCACTTGCAGGGTGTGCATAGTAAATTCTTCCAATCGCAAAGCCCCTTTTCCTCTCCTCCCAAGTTTTGGAGTCACTTTTCCATACAAATTTTGATGGGAATTCTGCATAGGTTAATTCTTTTCCCACCTCATGTATTTTGTTTGCCTCCATCCACTCAGTGAACTTAGTACTTGTGGATCCCGGCAGTCTTACTTTTTTTCAATGTCGGTCGAGTCCGAAAAATAACTTGTTGCTCATTTTCAATGTGGAAAGGCAGTCTCTCTCTTGGTGGATCACGATGGTGTAGATCAAACTGGAATATCCGCCAAAGATGCTTCGTTGTTGATATGTATCTCATCTCTAGGTATTTCTTGATTTCATCATAGTTGTTTGTTGCGTCCCTTTCCTTTAGTAAGGCTGTTACTTGGTCGTCATCTTTATGGATGTACTTAAATAGGTACTTGATTGACCTGGACCTGTTGCACCACTCCACATTTATGTGAGCTTGGAATTTGACCAAAAGGTTTCAGTTGTATGGCACAACAAATCTGTTATCGAGCATTGCTCCTCCCTTTTTGATATTCCTTCCATTGTCTCGCCTTCTATATACTGGAAACCCATCCTCATCGATTGTCGTATCGATATTGTACCGTTTTGGGAAGTGTTTAGTACATCTGTTGTCTATCATGCATGGTGATTTTGTATTTGCCTCTCCGCAAGGCCCGTGCATCATGAAGTTTTCAACAGCTTCATATCCGTCCGGATCGACATCTTTGTCTGGGATCTCTGCACTGATTATTTGGTTGATTTCTGTTGGTCCTTTGCACTTGTAATTCTCCTTGAGAAATACCAATATGTCGCATGCGGAGTCCCCTCTTTTGGAACTCTATTGTGTAGATAACTGCATTGATTGAATATATAGTTTTATTTTGTTAAAATTTGGAATCATTTTAATAAATAGATAAAGGCTATTGTGTGCTTAAATATTGAAACATTAGGTGCTATTAGTTAGCGATTAGTAGTCGATTGATCTTACTTGCTATAGTTTCTCCAAAGTGTTTCTTCTGCGATATCTCTCATTAGCTCCTTCAGTTTTATCATGAATACTCGGTCAACAATATCTGGTCGGTCGGTTGGCTTGAGGCCTCCTCCTGCTTCATCTAGCATGTATTGGATCTCAGCCACTTTGCATTGCATGTGAATGTTATAAATAGGTCTGGATATCCAGCCCACCGCATATTGCAAATCGTCTTGCAAGTTTTGTGCCTTGTTTCTTCTACCTCCTGTATAAGATGAAGGTACAATTATCCTCTTCCGACTTGCTCTGCTCGGTGTCCCCTCGCTCAATCGCGTCCTGCAGTCCACTGTAAAGTTCAGTTCGTAGCTTCCCTTGATTATTCCTGATCCAGTTTAGTCTGTTTTGCTCAATGCATGTGTAAATATCCACCCAAAATTGAAGCGATAGATGTTTAGACATTAGCAATGACATTCCTTGGTCGGGTCTTTGCTGTAGGTAGTATGCATAGTAGTCTAGCATAGTTACATATTTCCTGCTTTTGTCACCTTCTTTTGTTCGCTTGTAAGGTATTTCAAGCTTGAATCCATCTTCTCCGTATGGAAACAACAACGGGTATTGCATTGACATTAATTTGGATGGATTTCCGATATTCGTGAGGTTCCATATCTTTGTACTCGACAACAATGTCTCGTCCTTCGCTCTCTCCAGTAGGGTCTCTTACAACTAATGCCGCAACTTCTGATGCAGATGGAAGGTTGTGTGTTCCGTTCCTTTTCCCAAGTATTCGAAGCGTGTAATCGTGGTAGTCTTCTTCTTTGAATCTATCTCTTGCCATGCTGAATGACTTTGCAAGGATGTTGTTCTCATCAAGCATTTCTTGTAGTTCCTTGACAATGGCAGGGTCCACCGTTGTTTTTTTATCATTGCATCTTGAAGCATCTATCCTGTTTTGCACCTCATTTTCTGTCTGATAGATGTATAGCTGGGCAAATCGAGGTTTGTTACCTTCTTCGGGTAGAAGAGTTCCAATATGGTGGTAGTTCTGGCCATGCAGTCTAAAAACATATGGTCCTTTGCCTTTGTTTATTTCTTTGTCAACAGTTCCTCCCATTGACGTGAATGAGAACATTGAGTTGTATGACCTTATATTTTCTCTGAAGTTTGTTGCATCACTTCCTTCACCTGTTAATAGCCCTGCGAGGTAAGGTGGAGGATATGCTATCTTTGGTAGGTCAATTTTACCTTGTTTGCAGCAAATTCCGAAAGAAGGTTTTTTGGTTCCTCTATGAGAATTTAATCTTTCTTCACACCATAGTATTGCATTGCAATGTTCGCATCTATATGTTGGCTTTCCGAAGTTCCATATCGTGCTATAATAACTTCCGGACGTAGTGCTGCTGGTTCTTTCTATGATGTTGCTTTCAAGCTCATTGTCGCTTGCATTTGTTCTTGCACGCTTGACATCTTTTCTTTCTTTGATTTGTTCCTTTCTCTTACGTGAAGCATCTTCTTCTGTTTTATCGGTTGTTTCATGTGTATTCCTCCATCTCTTACTCCTTTTTTGTTGGAGTTGTTTGTTTCCTCCTGATAATAGCTTCTCGAGCTTCTTTTGTAAGTTGGCCTGCTGATTTTGTTGCGCATTGTCCCTACATTTCTGCAACGGATATTCTTTTAGCAATATAGTATAATATAGTTGAATTCTAATTTATGCATAATGTCGTCAAGAGGCTAACAATATATGCAATAAATAGGAGATGCTGGCTGCATGGCGACAACCTATAATACTTATCGATCATGCTTTCGGGATTACTTGTTTTTGTGGTTTGAGCTGTGGTGTATGGCATTATTGGAGTGACAGTGTGCTTGTTTCTCGTGAGCGACAATTGTTCCATAGGAATTACTAAGGCAAAGTACTCTCTAAAATAATTATTAGCAATATCGTAAAGTTATTAGGTTCTGCAATATTAACAAAGGTAAATATTTGAAATGTATATGTTAGAAATGTACAAAAAATTAGTGTGCATTACATGAAGATTGTAAAATCTCAATGATATACCTGATAATGTTTTCTTGTCTTTGTTTTTCTAATTTTGTAAAGCTTCACACACATGTGCTAATTATTGTCGTAATTGTATCTTTGCTGCAAAGCAAATCCTGTGCGATCAGGAAAATATTTTATACCATGTACAAATTATTAGAGCATATATTTTTATTGCTGCAATGACTTTATCAGTCCGTGAGTCACTTTTAGTTCATCACAGAAGTTGGTACTATTTTCTCAAAGAAAATAAAGTTTATGTGAAGAGCCAAGGCAAGACATGTGTGTGTCTATATATGTAAAAATTAGGAGGTTGCTTTGAACCGGTGGTAAGTATTAGTTTTCCACGGAAAGAATTTACCTTCTAATCTGAAGTGTGGCAAGGCTGATTTGTGTGCAACTTCTTCCAGCGATTCAATGCAGGTCTATTCTGATGATGATCGATCCCTTGGTTAATCGGCGAAGTGTATGTTCCTGCAATTTAAGAGCAGTACGCTAACGTGCTCGTATCAGCCTATTCGATAAGGAGTAGGAATCGAATTCATAAAGATTACGGTATAGAGAGAAAATTTCCAAACCCAGAGAAAAATTCCAAAGCCAACATACACCACGTATGAAGCCTATTTAGGCCCAACAGTTTTGATGCAGGCCCATTTAGACCACCCGTATAAACAACCCGTACAGGTATCATCTACGTGTAAAATCTTCTTGTTGGGTAAAAAAACTCTTCTCTCGCAGCTTATTCGATCCCCACCAGCATCCTTATCCATCCGCATGCATCACCTCTTCCGATTAGCTGCTGTTGAAGATTTCGTTCCTCGCCACCACAGAACCAATTCCCAATCCATCTCCACTTCTCCATTCATTTATTTGAATCTCTTCCATTACTGGCGCAGTTGGTGGTTGCGCGGAGTATGCAGACACGTTCGTTTTGTTGGATGTGGATCCTTGAAGACCTCGTCGAGTCCGGCGGAGTGGCCATGGGGAGTAGTAGGGAAAACACAGGGCTGCACTGCTCAATCTCCTCATGGCCGGCGGCTAAGCCATGGCAGATTTGCTGTAGTTTGGCCTCATCCAGGAGGCTGTGTGGGAATCAATTGGTGGGAACTCACCAAGTCGCCTACTGATGATGAATTGTTGGATCTGACATCCGAGGTACGGGCCAGAGTTTGGGTTTGCTAATATTGTCCTCATAGGTATTAAAGTGGCAATGGTGAAACCTTAGTATAAGTAGATTGTGGAATACTGAATAGCAGCACACGACCGTGAGATCTTGGCCTTCTCATTTCTCGTGTTTGTCGACTACTACCACATGTAAGTGCCAATGATGATATGCATCATATGTAATGAAGATTATTTCTTGTACTTTATTTGTAGCAGTGTTGTACTACATAGTATTTTAATTTGCTCTTAGCAAGAAATAATCTATTCATGATGCCTTTTCTTTTAAAAAGGCTTTATGAACCTAAAGTGCATGTCTGAATGTATTTCTAAAATTTACAATATGAATTGCTTTTGATAGTGTTGTATCGATGTTTTTCGTGATATTTTAGTTTTGAAAAACCTTTTTGAAAATTAGTTTGATGGATTATTCTGCTATTGGTAATTAGATTACCTTTTGTGTGTTAATATGTCACCTTGGATAGTAATCTGGGTATAGGTTTGTTGAGCGAAGCTTACATATTGAATTTTCTCAAGTAACTTCGGTCACCCTATCAAGTAACGAGAAACAATCTTCCAGATTGCCAACAATTTTTAGTGACCTAAGAAATTAATGTGATTTGATATTATATTTGCTTTGCTGCTAAGTCTGAATGTGGGAACTTTAATTTTGGTCAGAATTGTGCCGCCGGGCAAAGCTAGCGTTATGTACATATCCGGTTGTGCTATGAAGTTCTTTGAAGCAAGGTATATTCATGTCTATTGTGTTGGCCCCATATTGATTTGCCAAAGTGAATCCTAATCGTCAATCTCTGGTCTTGTAGTATGTTCCTATCTATTGTGATGTCCTTGTACTGATTTGGATACAATAGCATGTATATAAAGGAAACTACATGAAGACAGTTTTCGATCTGATTTAGACTAAGAACATCGCTAACATCCACTCCCTCAATCTAATCGTATCCTTGCTATCCTGGTTGATGTCAAGTACTCTTACTTATCTTGGTCGATACAAATAGATTGCCATAATATTTATTTCATAAGCTACTAATCCAAATATTATCTAGACAGGATCCTTGTTCTTCTCGGCCTTGCTTTTAAATCGTCATCTTCATCTTGAGCCTTTGTATTTTTGGCTTTGGCTTTAACTTGTTTCTTGTTCTCACCGACAGCTTTTTCTTTTGTTACGGCAAATTCGTCTTAGTGCATTCATCCTCTGAGTCATCGAGGATATTACAACAGATCTCGATCTCCTTTTATTGCCACTACTGAGTGGACGTGATGACGATGATGATCTTTTGTCTTGCTGCTTGTCTTTGGTTAATGTGGATTCATTGCTGTCATATGGCTCCTCTTTCACGAGCACCAGTTTGCGGGAAGGTGAAACTTTATTATCCTGTGACTGCATACATATACATTTTCAAAATAAGACACATCTCTAAAATTTGAAGTTTGTATCATCAAAAAGTCAATCACCTTTTTATCTGGCATGTTCTGCTTCTTCATTAACATAGTGTCTACATCATAATCCATCAATTCCTGTGCAACAAATGTAATATGAATTGGTTAAGGAATTCTAAAGATGGTACTTTATTTTTGAAACAAAGGTAATGAAACTTTTACCTCCTCGGCTTTATCGTTCAAATAGAGCATCTCAAGCCTATCATCGAGCACAAATGTTCTCTTTCTGCATAGTTTTGTGTGCCAAATGTGAGATTACTATCATTGAGCTTGAATCGAAATATTAATTTTTTCCACATAATTGTTGAATAATCTTTGGGGCTTCTTCTGCTTTCCCATCTAGTGAGTCCAGCAGTCGATGCGATGTATTAAGCAATCTTGCAGCCTCCTCGTCAAATAAAGTGCAACTTGTAGTAGATGTATGATCACTAATTTGGAGTCGAATACGATACCTAACATACCATTCATGTTAGTGGAGAGTAAATATAATATAACACTTACTGCTTATATTTAAGTAATATAATATGCTTACCGAGGTGTGACATTTTCTGGATATATACCACAACTCTTGCAATAATACTTGTCGGTTTCCTTGATAACCATTTTGGGACAGTTATCACATGACATGTACCACCATTGAATATTTTCTTGCAACTGATCTACTATAGCTATTGTCGTGAACACAAAATCCTGAAAACAATCAACGTTAGCATTGGGGTAGGGGTGGGGGATTAAGTGACATATATAAATTCAAAATGGTTCCATTGTTACTAATATTGAACAAATTGTCAATGCAGGTCTTAACTCGTTCTCATAAAAATTGATGATAGCCTTTATTGAAACTCCAATGAATTACCTGGTCTTGCCGGTTTTCGTGCCTCATTTTAGTAAGTTCTTGCAATGTTCTCCGCCTGTAAAACATTTGTTCTTCTAGAGTTCCCTGATTACTTCTATCTGTACTCATCATTTTTGGTAAGGTTACTTGTGTTGAGTCCCTGCACATATATAAAACAAATAATAATATGTACAATCGTGAATCAACATGAGTCACTATTCATGAGTGGGAATTTTTAATTGGTAGTGTATCATACCTTTCAAGAAGTTCTTGTGCTTCTGGTATATCCAGATCTATATATATTCTGGTGGCACTGGTTGACTTTAGGCACAAACCTATTTAATTAACCAATTAGAATTTCTAAATGATAAGAGTAGCATCTAAGATTTATGGACTTACCATTGAATCTCTGCACCATCGTTGATGTAGTAATAATGACAGTTTGGCTGCCAATTACATCCTTGGTCAAAAAATAAGCAAACTTTCCCCATAACGTGATTCTGATTTTAGCACCCCTAAAGAATTTAATTCGAGAAGTTATTGTTAATCACATGGGGTAGGCGTAGTTAAATTTCAGACATGCATATGCATATGCACTTACTCCGGCATTAGTATTTCAATCTCGCGGATATATGAAGGTTGTGGGCTCTTTTTTGTTATTCTTGTCTCCACGGGCTTCATTTTTGTTAGAAGTCCAATGACATCTGTTTATTTGGAAATTATAGTAATATAAAAATTAGAAATATCAATTATTTGGAAGCCATAATTACAACTGTAAACATACCTGAGCATTGTGTATCTTTTCCTGCCCTTTCTTCAAGTGTCTCCATGGTAGCAAACTCAAGCAATAGTCCGGAAAAACTTCGGAGATCCTTTTATCTCCTTTACCTTTGTATTGTATGCAAAAATATTTTAATTTCATTGCTCATCGGCCTATATTTTGTGGATTCCACAACCTTAAAATTACTGAATCCATAAATAGACTTCTCATTGATCTTTGATTTAAAAGTGTCTATTAGATTCTTCCATATAGTAGCATGAATTGTTTCACCCTATAAAACAAACAATTATGGTTAGTAACTGTTGCTTAATCTGAAAAAATTCCAATTAACTATATTGAAAAACAGACCTGCTCATCCATGAGTATCATATCTAGGCTAATAAGCTCATCGGTAGTAGGATTAATCTGAATCCCAAATCCTCATTACTTTCACTTGAATGTTCCAGTTCTGTCCCCTTGTAGTTAAGTCACTCAACTTTTGTATGCCATAGTTTTATGTCTTCAAAATTAATCGGAAACAATTAGCCAATGAATATAGTATTTATGAAGATCCTATCCATAAAAAAAGGTTGTTAAATAACAATTACGAAGTCTGATGATTCAACCCAGAAGTGCTTTGTCGTCACTTCTTCCGACGTCGATAGGAGCAGATGGGCGTGGCTTTGTCGGATGTCGGCGGGCTTTGGTATGACTTCGCTGGGCGTCAAGCGAAGCGATTGGAGATGACTTCTCGTCGAAGCAGTTGGAGATGACTTCTCGTCGTGCTACCTATGTCGACTTCAAGCTGTGTGGACGGCAAGGCGTGTGTTTAAATCGGTGTGTTTTAAGGCGTGGTGGTCGTCGATTTCTAATTGTTTGGTGCGTGCTTCGTGGCCATTGCACTTTTTATATGGGTTGAGGTGGCTGGGTTGAGGTGGCGAGACCGTGTGGGAATCTTATGCGTGTTTGTTCCTCTCTTGGAACTTTTATCACGTGAGGTCTGGTGGGTGTCCTTATTTGTTTAGGTTTCTTATTTAATTAGGTTTGACTACTATTTTTGCTTATCCTTGACCCATTGATGGAAATATTCTATTTTTGTTTTGTGTCTTACCATGAGGATAATTCAGGCTAGTTGATGTCACAATGGACACACTATATTTGTATCGTGGCGTGTTATACTACTTGTGTGGGTCGGTCTGTGCTATGCACTACACGTGATGGAACATGGATGTGTTGGTCCGTTCTATGCACGTACACGTGACAACACAACTTATCTTGTTTACACGTTTATGTTAAATCAAGGCCGTTAATATTACAATCTAACGGATTAGATAATTTTAACTTATGTGGATGAATGTGGTGGCTTATTTTACTTCTGTTTTAATTATATAATAGATGGGATCACATCATTAGGAGAATGATGTGATTGACATGACCCATTCAGTTAGCCTAGCACTTGATCGTTTAGTATATTGCTATTGCTTTCTTCATGACTTATACATATTCCTGTAACTATGAGATTATGCAACTCCCGTTTACGGAGGAACACTTTGGTGCTACCAAGCGTCACAACGTAATCGGGTGATTATAAAGGAGTACTACAGGTGTCTCCAAAGGTACATGTTGGGTTGGCGTATTTCGAGATTAGGTTTTGTCACTCCGATTGTCGGAGAGGTATCTCTGGGCCCTCTCGGTAATGCACATCACTATAAGCCTTGCAAGCAATGTAGCTAATGAGTTAGTTACGAAATGATGCATTACGTAACGAGTAAAGAGACTTGCCGGTAACGAGATTGAACTAGGTATTGGATACCGACGATCGAATCTCGGGCAAGTAATATACCGATGACAAAGGGAACAACATATGTTGTTATGTGGTTTGACCGATAAAGATCTTCGTAGAATATGTAGGAGCCAATATGAGCATCCAGGTTCTGCTATTGGTTATTGACCAACAATAGTTCTAGGTCATGTCTACATAGTTCTCGAATCCGTAGGGTTCGCACGCTTAAGGTTTCGATGACAGTTATATTATGAGTTTATGAGTTTTGATGTACCGAAGGAGTTCGGAGTCCCGGATGAGATCGGGGACTTGACGAGGAGTCTCGAAATGGTCGAGACGTAAAGATCGATATATTGGACGACTATATTCGGAGTTCGGAAAGGTTCCGAGTGATTCGGTATTTTTCGGAGTACCGAGAGTTACGGAATTCGCGGAGAAGTATTGGGCCTTATTGGGCCCATGAAAGAGAGAGGGCTGCCTAGGGCAGGCCGCGCCCCCATGGCCTAGTCCGGGTGGACTAGGGGAGGCCGCACCCGCTCCTTCCTTCCTTCTCTCTTCCCTTCCTTGTCTCCTACTCCTAATACATGAAAGGACTCCTAGTTGGACTAGAAAGGGGAATCCTACTCCGGTGGGAGTAGGACTCCCCATGGCGCCCCTTTCCTAGGGCCGGCCTCCTCCTCCCTCCCTCCTTTATATACGGGGCAGGGGCACCCATGAACACACAAGTTGATCTACGGATCGTTCCTTAGCCGTGTCGGTGCCCCCTCCACCATATTCCACTTCGGTCATATCGTCGCGGAGCTTAGGCGAAGCCACATGCGATGGAGCATCATCATCGTCACCACGCCGTCGTCTTGTGGGACTCATCGCCGACGCTTTGCTGGATCGGGCCGGGGATCGTCATCGAGCTGAGCGTGTGCTGAACTTCGGAGGTGCCGTGCGTTCGTACTTGGATCGGTCGGATCGTGAAGGCGTCGACTACATCAACAGCGTTGTTATAACGCTTCGCTTCGGTCTCACGAGTGCGTGGACATACACTCTCCCCTCTCGTTGCTATGCCATCACCATGATCTTGCGTGTGCGTAGGAAATATTTTGAAATTACTACGTTCCCAAACACTAACCACCCGTCTTCCAGGTATTCCTACATTGGTAGTTACTAGGTAGAATGACCAACGGAATATAAAAGAAGTTGATTCATATGTTTTACTTCCTGATTGAAGTGTAAGGATGAGCGAAAACAACTGCATCCTAGTCCAGAATGCACTTTCTACTAGTTCATCCATGGACCGAGGACTAGCTGGCACGGCTGCACGGCGGTTTTTTGGACAGGTGCGCGGACAAGAGGCATTGTGGTCTTCTTATTTCTGCAAATAGCGGTACTTAAATTTAGTGGAATGCACAATACTTTCAGCTGGTCGGTACACTACATGGTTCAGTTCAGCATTCCAGCTGAGAACACAATTATAATTGGTTATTCTGGAATGAGAGAACCTAACCCTGGATGGTGGCAACAAGAAAAACTAGAGTGAACTCCAGGAAATTTAAGCCTGCCGGGAGGCCCTTTTCTCAGAGAAGCCTTGCCTATTTTTCCTGATTTGTAAACCTTCTCACAACTTTGTCTTTTGCTGTGAACTAGTATATGTTTGTTATGTTCTATGAATCATTGAGATGTATAAAATTGCTTAACTTATGCTTTTCAAGTTATTTATGAAGCCGAGTTTAATGTGAGTGTTCACATGAACGCTGGACTAGCGTGTGAACGTTTGGAATTTACATTGTGGTCTCAGTTAACTGCATGAACCACTGTAACAAGATACATAGTTGCTTATATGTCAGACAACAGATTGTTGATTGTTAGCTGGTCGATAGCCTAATGTTGAAGCGAGCTGAGCCAATGTGCCGTGTTTTGCACAACTGTTTACAAGTGGGGTAGCACCAACAGTGTTTACAAGTACTTATGTATACGTCGGCGCACAGTTCTTGAACGAGTACTCTATTTCATCAAAACACACACTGCTCGTATGATAAACCGTGACAACTTATGTCTTACCATGCCATATTCATGAAAAAACTAGTGAGGACGCATCTGTTTCAGCAACAATTACGATGGTTCTCACATGATTCACGGGCACACAAAAGTAGCAGCAGTTCCCATATCACGGATTCAAGCAGTACTAGCCCAGAGGGCTCGATAATGAGCAAGGTTCGGATAATTAGACACAATCCAAACTACTATTAAACACTAGCTGGGGCAACTATTTCATGCCTCGATCTAATTTGGGCTGGACAAAAGACGGACCTTGCCATGAACATCATCGAGGACGTGCAGCAGCAGCTCAACCCTGTGAACCTTCATGAAGACAACCTTGTGGCCTTGCCACTCATAAACTTCTTTATGGAGGCATGCCGCATCATCTTCCTGCATAAGCCTGACAAGAACAGTATGCCTCACAAACGAAGGAGTAGCTTTGAACTTCTTGTGCATCAGTACACCCTGGACAACACGCCTGACAACAGCGAGGCTGGAATACAACTCTTTATTGGTATAGGCGCAAATGGCTTCCAGGATCCAATAGCCTAAAAACTCTGTTTTCCCAGTGCGTATATTCAGGTCATCTGCCTCATGGCGAGTGACATGTACAACCACACAATCCTTGTCTGCATCAGGGCTCTAATTGAAACAGAAACAAATCTGAATTACTTTCCAGTATAAGAAACACAAGTTATTTAAACCACTATGTATAGCATGGCATCGAAGATAATAAAATTTTGCATTATTCATCAACACATACTTAGATGAAAAACCACAATCGAGATCGGCAAAGAAGAAAATCACCTTGGGCAGCTCACTTTGGGGGGGGACAACCTCGAAGGGGGAAAACTGCTCCTGCAGTGCCACGGGGGTTGTAAGCTCAAACAGGGCATTGACCATCTCAGTAGTGGCCATGAGCGTATCTAGGGTCGGCTTGGTGGCTGCCTCCATCTTCTTGGAGCTCTCTGTCTCGTGGGGATCAGCCTCCCGCGTCTGCTCGAATATCGGTAGATCTTTGCCTGGTTCTCCTTGGTCCATCATGAAACCGACGAGTACTAGGAGACCACTGAAAGGAAAACACAATCGCAATGACGATGAAACAAAAAAGAGAGTGAGGATCGGTTACTACTTTTCAAAAGTTCTTTTTTTTTCTGAACGAAAACATACCAACATCACAGATCCGCTTACCTTCCCTTCGTTGGGAGAGAAGAACAGTGGCAGATGCGAGTGTTGCCTTTCTTGAAGACGGTGAAGGAGAAGGGGATTCAGCGAAGAGTGAAATGATGGTTGCTTCGTCCGTCAAACTTAGACTGCGGGGAGGTGGGGTTTTGTGATACGATGGCTCATTACTGCCGCGCTACGACCGGGGTGACTCTCCGCCTGCATACTGCCTTCTAATTTGGTGGATCGCATTTGGGCCCGCGCGTTGCATGGCCCGCATGTCGGTGAACAAAAGTATAACGGCATTCAGTAGATGGAGACGTTTCGATGACATAGGAGGAGCCAGAAGCGGTATTGTATCCACTGTACTAGTAGTAATTGTTTCTCTGGGTAGTTGTAGAGTGTCTGCACTGTACTAGTAGTAATTGTTTCTCTGGGCCCAAGACAAAACAGCCCATCCACCCTAGTAAATAGTAAGATCAATTCAAAAGCCCATATATTTACTGAATGAGAGGCGCTACCCACACCTAGCACACCACCCCCCAAAAAACCCTGGGTGGTCTTCTTCCTCCTCACTCCCACCCACCTCACATCAGCTTGCTCCACTCGTACCCCCAAATTCCTCACCTCACTCCTACAGAAAACCCCAGCTCCCCTTCAAATCTGTGAGCGCGACGCGACGCCCTCGAGGAAAATGGAGTCGGCTGACCCCGGCGCCAAGAAGATGAGGCTCCCGCCAGCGGCGACGCCTGTTGTAGATCCCTTTTGCAGCAGCTGGGAGAAGCGGCGACCCGCCCCACCGGATCCTAGGAACCGTAGAATCTCGGGTGGACCATATCAGCGATCTCCCGGACACCGTCCTTGGGGAGATCATCTCGCTTCTCCCCACGAAGGATTGCTGCCGCACCCAAGTCCTCTCAATTCGGTGGCGCCCTCTATGGCGCGCGTGCCCCTTAATCTCGACTGTCGTCAGCTATCTCTCTTCAATGATTTTGAAATCCCCAGAGCCATCATCTCCTCCCACCAGGGCTCCGTTCAAAGCCTCTGCATCCCATCATGCTACCTAAGCAAGCATACCATGCCCTGCATGGTGGACGCCTGGCTGAAATCCCCTGAAGTCACAGAGCTACAGCTACTTGAGTTCTACTATTCCCCTGGAAATCACCTACAAGATACCGGACGCCATCTACCTGTGCCCTCAGCACCGATGTCCATCTCGCAGTTTTCCTCCTCTCTCCACACCGCCACCTTTGCACTGTGCGACCTACCAGACAATCTGGTACTAAACCTTCAACACCCATTTCTCAAGAAACTTTCACTTGTGCGGGTTCGAATATCGGAGGCCTCATTGCACATCATCATCCACTCTAGTTGCCCTGCCCTGGAGTGCTTGGTGCTTGTTTTCTCAGTTAGAATCGGTTGTCTCCAAATAAAGATGCCTAACCTTGTAAGAATTGGAATTTCTTTTAAGGGAAGGCAACTCATCATCCAAGATGCCCCTTCCCTTCAAAGGTTGATCCTTGATTCGAGTTATTCACCATTGCAAATAACCGTCCTCTCTACGCCTAAACTGGAGACCTTGGGTGTAATACATGATCTGTGCGCTCATTTCAATATGGTGTTTGGCTCCACAGTTCTTTAGGTACTTTATATTATCATCTACACTTGTAACAATAATCTGCATCTTAAATTTCTGCGCATAAGTTATATGTCATCTTGGAGTACACATTTTGTACTAATATTATGTTCTATGCTCAATGAAGAGTTTCTCCATGGATGGCCTATCAATGGTGCTGGATTCTGTCAAGATCTTATATATCCAAATGAATAGTTTTGATCTGAACAAGATTATTGGCCTGCTGCAATGCTTTCCATGTCTGGAGAAGTTGTATATAAAGGTGATAATTTCACGCACATTGGAAGCCCGCATATAGTGTACTAGAATTAACCATTCAGCGTTTCGACACTCTTTTTTTAGACCTTAACTATTTTCAATCTTCATGTCTATTTAGGCAACAGGATGGGGTAAGAAAGTTATAACCAATCGTTGGATTCGTAAGCATCGGGATTTTCTCACTTCTCATGAGATTCGATTGAAGACAATAACGCTAGAACGATATATAACCAATCGTGCAAACACTAGATTTGTCACATTCTTCCTGCTGAATGCGACGTTACGATTGTCCATCAGGCTTAAGTTTATCAGCAGCATGGTTTTGACCGATTGGTATGTGGAAGAGAAAAAAAAGGAGTTTCAGGTGGGCAAAAGAGCTTCTGAACGTGCCGGGCTTCTATTTACAACATATTGTGGTCATAATCCAGTAAATTTTACGACTCAGGATGTTCATTCTATTGACCTGACCGATCCATTTGACTGTGACTGCCAAAAACAGTGCTGGAGTTAGATGTTGTTGCCCTTTTCAACCTGGGTTTTTTTGTAAACCTGATGAACAATTAACCCTCGTGCTTTTGTACAGTTTGTAAGCTGGAGTTAGATGTTCTTGCCCTTTCCAACTCGGCTGTGACTGTCATATTTTCTTTGAAGCAAGGCAAATAGCTTGCCAATCGTTTAATTTAGAGTGAAATATTGTAACAAGTAACAAATCCAAACCAAGGGAAATAACATCACTCTCGCCGGCTGCTTGAGATCACTGTGCATTACAGAAGCCAAGTGATTAGCCCCCACCAGCACCCACAAACTTATTTCGAACTAGCACATCAAATGGGCTGTAAATTTTCATAGGAAAGGCTGCATGACCGTGACAGATTTGGATTCTGACATTTGGGACCCACGAGGAAATAGCCTATCCAAGGTGGTGTCGACTTACTAGCGAGTCAACAAACGATTCTGCCTACCAGCCGTTGGATTGACATCCATCATCTGTCGTGTATCTTCTATCTCTTGTCTTCTTCGTCCTCCAGCCACCCAAACCAAACCACCCCGTCAGCTCCACCTGCTCCCGCCTCCCATGGCTGGTTGCGCCTCCACCGCCCTACTGTACGTACCCTCCAATGTTGGCCAGTCCCTCCCTCTATGCCCCCACACGTCCTGTTATTCTCCGGCGACGTCAGCCCCAACACGGACCCGCACCCGAACCAGTCAACCCTCATACTCCCCTCCGCCTGCGACTGGACCGACGCATCTTCCACGAATCCTATTCGTTCTATCCGAGGCCTCGCCGTCGTCCTCCACCTTGCGGCCTTGGTTCGCTCGCCATGCACGGTGTGCTGCTCTCTTGCGTTGTCAACGTCGTCAACAACCAAGAGGAACAAGGAGATGACTGTACGTGGAGAGGATGACAGTAGGGACCCACCAGCGTCATGGCAGTACGCAAGCAAGTGCCTCTATATTACAAGCCCAAAAATATGGTTCATCCTTATGGTTGGCCATCTGGGGCTCACGCCATTGTCAACGTAGTCAATAAACGAGAGAATTACACTACGAGCGGCTGACACCAGGGACCTAGCAGGTCGCGCAGTTTTTTTTTTGAGGAACAAGCATTTGTTATTTATACTAGTTTTAGCGACGGATCAGGGTAACAACAGGGCTGTGCGGGGGCTGTGGCCCGTGTAGCCAGGATTTTATTTATGCTTACGACATCATGAGCCCAGTTGTGTTTTTTTCTTGCTGAAAATGGCTAGCCTGGTTCTATTTTTTTTAAAGAAATACCCAAACGAAGCCTACTTGCTTTATCAGCCCTGCTAGGCTGCAAATCTTTCAAGACGAGGATAGTTTCATTCGGTTTGCCCAAAATGGGTTGTACATTTTTAAAACACATCAAACAGGGAATTAGTTTCAATTTTTTTCATTAAAAGATTTTAAATTGCATTGATATTTATGCGTGGACAATTATTTGGATTTTATATTTATATATACTATTTTTCAAAATAGTTTGAATGTGAATCGATATTTCGGGAATAAAAATAGTTGACCGCACCGAAATATGCAAAATTTAATATACTTTTAAACCGTGGCCACAATATGGGGTGTAATGCTAACAAAAAGAAGATGGGCTCCAAAAAAATTCTTAAGAATTAGCAAATGGGCTGTACATTATTAGAAATAATGCACACAAGAGCAGTGATTGTTGGATGTCCATCCAACGGCTGTCGTGCTTCTTCAATCTCTGCTCTTCCTGCTCCAGCCGCTCAAACAAGCGCCGGCGGTACTGCCTGCTCCCTCCTACCGCGGCTGGCTATGCTGCCGCGCAGGCCTCTATCGGCGTTCTGGGAACGGGGGTACCCATACTTGCCTGCCTGCGGCCTGCGGCGTGGCTCAACGGGTGGCCCGGCATGGCCCATCTTCATCAACACAATTTCAAGACCCTGGCGAGGGGCCAAGCCTCGCGGGGCGGACGACAGGAAGCTTCCTCAGGCACAGCCTCGTCAGGCTGGCTAGCGAGGAGGCGAAGAGATCAAGGCGGGGTACCTCACGAGGCGCCCATGACGCAAGCCATGACGACCAAGGGCGCCAGGTGGGCGCCAGCCAGCGCAGTGTCCTCGTTTCCTCTTTGGTGCAAAGGGGGCAAGCGCAGGCGAGGGTATCAAGCAAAGGCAACCACTTCGGTGCAACAAGACCAAGACCAACGCAACGGCAGGAAGGAGGTCATTGTGGAGCCCAAGCCGGCGTCATCGACGGAGCCTTTGGCAGGCGAGGACCAACTTTAGTAAGGATAAGTGTACTAGATGTTCCCCTTCAAAATGGCCAATTGTTGGCGCCCTTCCCGCTCAATATTTGGGAAGAGGCCCAGGGCCTCCGCCTATTAATAGTACTAGCCACCCACAGGGTAGAGGAGATCATCTGGATCTGGGGGATCATCTTGATCGGAGATCATCTTGGATCTGATCGAGAGAGATAGAGAGAGAAGTGACTGAGCTCCCCCTAGCAGCTCATCGCACCAGCCAAGAACAGACCCTCGTGAGGCTGTTCTTCCTTGTATTGTTCATCGTCAGCCCCAGAGGCAATCCACCACACCACACACTGGAGTAGGGTATTACACCACGATGGTGGCCCGAACCAGTATAAACCTTGTGTCCCTTGTGTTGCTCTTTGTGTAGTTTAGATCCTTGCGAGGCGGCGAAGAGTAGGTAGGCAGGGGGTGTGATCTCCGCGTGCACCCCAGAGTTCGAACCTAGAGGGTCTGCCGGAACCCGTAATCCTACATTTGGCGCGCCAGGTAGGGGTGCGCCGGAGTCCGCCTTCCGCCGCCCTGTTCTTCGCCACCCCACGCCTCCATGGCGGACGCTCGTCGGGCCCGCGCCGAGCGCCGGGCCGCTCTCGCCACTCGCGTCGCCCAGACGGCCCTCGTCGGCGGCCGCCCCCGCCGTTCCCCGTCGCCTGCCGTCAACGCCGTCACCGGCCCGGCAGGGAATGAGCAGCAAGCGTAGTTGCAGCATCCATCCATGAGGCGAGACGGCCGCACCGCTACTCCTTCGCCGCCCGGTAGGTTCTTCGTCCCAAGCTCTCTGCGCGCCATGGAGGAGCGCGCTCGCCATCGCGCAAACGAGCTTGTTGGGGATATTACCGCTAAGGGTAAACCGGCCAGGACAGGCTGGATTAACTTCATCAGTAGTTGAACATATTAAAGCCCAAGTAGGCAGTAGAGGGCTTATGGCCCATATTCGGTTCATACCTGTAGTTGTAAACCGGCATCAGCATGTAACTTGTATTGTAAGTTAGGAATAGTAGAGACCGAGCCGGATACATCTATAAACCGGCATTGGGACTCTGTAAGCCGACGGGCGTCACCCATGTATATAAGGGGACGACCCGGTGGCGGTTTGAGGACATACAACCACAACTCGAGGCTTAGGCGATGCTTGTTTGCTCCCTAGTCCTCGAAACCCCATAAATTCCATCACAACTAGACGTAGGCTTTTACCTTCATCGAAGGGGCCGAACTAGTATAAACTCCCGTGTCCTTGTGTCCGCTTTAGGCGAAGTTAACCCGTAGCGATGGCTCCATGACTAAGTCCTTTCACGAGGACATCTGCCGTGACAAACCCACGACAGTTGGCGCCCACCGTGGGGCTATCGCGCGATGGTTTGACGTTCTTGGAGGGCAAGTTCGAAGGACTCAAGGGCTATGCTGTGGGCTGGATGACCAAGAGTCGTCGCGGCAAGCTCTACATCGACGATGCAGGATGGGGCCCCGAGGCCGACTCAATTGAGTACGAGTACCGGGTCCCCTTTGGTGGCATACACGTCTTCATTGGCAAGATCGGTGAACCGGGTCCTGAGCCGGACATCTGCACCGACCTCGTCGAGATGGCTCAGCGTGCGAGATCCGCCCAGGTTAAACCGGCCGTGAAGCGTGCCTTCGTGGGGGTCATCCACGGAGGGGACTACGAGGATGAATCGGGATATGGTAGTGAGACTGTCGTCTATTCCGGCGACGAATCCTCGACCGGAGAAACCGAACCATTGTATCAATTGCAAGACGGCAGGATAGGGGCTGTTCCGATGGCGACAGTATTCCGGACCCCTCCGATCTGCCTAACCGGGTTGGAATATTCATGGCAGGTACACAGGCGGCGATCCACTCTTCGACCGCGGCGGCAATGTTCTCCGGATCTTCAGCGGCGGTAGCGGCCGGGGCAGGAGGTCCTGTGCGCCCGCCAGCTCAAATCTTATCTGATATGTTTGATGCGCTAGCTGTGCTTATGGCGGAAGCCAACCCGGCGGATCAGGATGCCCACAACGCGGAAATTGCAAAGGTGAGGGGGCAGATCAATCAGGCCAAGGCCGACCTGGCAGCTGAAAACGACAGGATGGCCGCAGAGCGGGCCGCTTTAGATGCCCGGGCCTACAAGCTTATGCTGGATCAGAATGCGTCGCATGATGTCCTGAAGCGGAAGCACCGGTCCCGCTTGCCTTCGGTTTTCGATGCCAGAAATCTCTTTCACACCCCAGGGGCAGGAACCAGTAATCCGCCGGTGGTGAGCCGGGCGGAGGCGCTTGGGCCAGGCGCGCTGGTCCAACCTCGTTTAATGGAACCTCCTCGGCAGAACAATAACGTACCTCAGCCGGTCTAGACACCTCCGGGTCATTATTCCAATCCTATGGACAATCTTGTCGCTGCCGCTTCACGATTTGAGGCCATCCCGATCGAAGGTGATTCTCCGCAGGCGGTGGAGACGCGTCGGGTCAAGGAGCTCCTTCGGACCGCTTTGATCCAACAGGAAGCATACTCATACAGCCGTGACCGGATTCATTCCACCCCTCGTCCAAGCCGGCGCTACAGCAGGCGTGTGGATGAACCGGCCGTATCAAGCAATGCACGGAACCGTGAAGAGGCCCGTGGCAATAGCCCGGCGGGCGGTGTTCGTGACGCTCAGGAAGTGGTACACCGGGCCCGGGCATGCAGGGAGGCTGAGTTAGCAGCACAAAAGGAGGCGCGTCAGCTTATGCCGTTTTGTCCCACCATCTCAGTCGAGCCAGGGGTCACTTCTAGTTCCTTGGGGGTGCCCTGTCTAGTCCCCGCTTTACGCAATGTGCGCTTGCCCAAAGATTTCAAGGGTCCGCGCAAAGTGCCAAACTACACTGCCGATTTGGCTCCAGAAGCATGGATAGAGAGTTATGAGATGGCCTTGGAGATGCTAGATGTGGATGAGGCCGCGTGTGCAAACTACTTCACCATGATGCTTGAAGGGACGGCCCGTACTTGGTTAAAGAGCTTGCCGCCCAACTCTATCAGCTCATGGGCCCAGTTACGAGCCCGGTTTGTCCAGAATTTTAAGGACACCTGTAAGCAGCCCATGTCAATAGTATACTTAGCGGCCTGTGTCCAGGAGGAAGGAGAGTCAACAACTCATTGGGTGCGCCGTGTCTCGGAAATTTTGCACTCGTCAGACCGTATGAACGCTGATTCTGCGATCATAACCCTGGAAGTCAATTGTCGGTTTAAACCCCTGAAGTTAAAATTGGGGCGAATGAAGCGCCACTGTAATGACATGGGGACCCTCATGGGAGCTTTAGTGAAGTATGCTGATTCTGATAGTACCAAGGATCCCGAGTCTGATGATGACAAGGCAGGGAAGGGAAAAAAGAACAGCAACTCCAAGGGGCAGCAACACAACACGGCAGACCATGGGAACGGAGGCAAACGTAAAGCGGATGGCAGCGTGGACTTTGTGGCTAATACTAGCGCGCAGGACAAGGGTCAGCGACGCAAGGGTAAAGCGGCAAATCGCGGTGGAGCTCCGAATCCTAACCAGGATCGCCTAAATTATTTGTTGAACCAGCCCTGCCCAAAGCACGGGACGAAGGAGATACCGGCCAACCACCTTTGGAAGGACTGTTACATTATGCAGGAGTTCAAAAATTCTAATGTTTTCCGGTATGATCATGGATCAGGTGGTGGCTCAGGATCCGGTTTCCATGGGCCGGGTCACGATGGAGGAGCTTCTTGTTCAGGCTTCAATGGCAATCAGGGTGGACATAACAATCAGAATAATCAGAATAACCAAGGTGGTTACAACCAGCAGCAGCAGCAGTCGGGTTATTAGAGCCATCCAAATCAGTTGAATAGTGGGCAATATCATGTCTTCACAACTAGCTTGGATAAGCGAGACCAGAAACTCCATAAGCGAGCGGTAAATTATGTTGAACCGGCCGTACCACGTTATTTACGCTGGTCGGAACAACCAATAGTATGGAGCAGGGAGGATCACCCTCTCCGGGTTGACAATCCGGGTCAGCTAGCATTGGTGGTAGCCCCTCAGGTGGGGGGTTATAAATTCACCAAGGTACTCATGGATGGAGGAAGCAGTATTAACATCCTATACTATGAGACCTTCCGCCGTATGGGACTGACAGATAAAAATCTTAAACCGTCTAATATGGTGTTCCATGGTGTGGTGCCTGGCAAGTCAGCATATCCTGTTGGCAAGATAGCTCTGGAGGTGGCCATTGGAGACAATCATGACTCCCGGTCAGAGACACTGAATTTTGAAGTAGTGAAGATCCGGAGCCCGTATCATGCCCTATTTGGGCGGCCGGCTTATGCCAAATTCATGGCACGACCTTGTTATATCTATTTACAGCTCAAGATGTCGGGTCACAAGGGAACGATAACGGTTCATGGCAGCCGCAAGATTGCTTTGGAATGTGAGGAAGGTGATGCGGCCTACGCAGAATCGGTTTGTGCCACGGAGGAGTTGAAATACTACAAGGACAATGTTGATCCGGCGGACATGACCCCGTTGAAGAAGCCAACTACAGAGCATGATCCGGATTTGAAGTTCAAATCGGCGGCTGAGACTAAACTTGTTGACTTCGTGCCTCGCGATCCGTCCAAGCAGTTCAGTATCAGTGCTAACTTGGACCCGAAATAGGAAAGCGCGCTCATCGAGTTCATCCGTGAGAATCGGGACATTTTTGCATGGAAGCCTTCTGACATGCCAGGTGTACCGAGGGAACTCGCTGAGCACACTCTTAATGTTGATCCTAAGTACAAACCGGTGGAGCAGTTTCTCCGCCGGTTTAATGAAGAAAGGCGCAAAGCTATTGGAGAGGAGGTGGCTAGGCTCTTAGCCGCTGGTTTTATTGTTGAAGTCTTCCATCCGGAATGGCTTGCCAATCTGGTGCTGGTTCTTAAGAAAAATGGCACTTGGCGCATGTGTGTGGATTACATGACCTTAACAAAGCTTGTCCAGCAGATCCTTTTGCCCTCCCGCATTGATCAGATTATCGATGCTACCGCGGGATGTGAGCGTTTGAGTTTTCTGGATGCATATTCTGGTTATCATCAGATCAAGATGGCAGTTAAGGACCAAGAGAAGACGGCGTTCATAACTCCCTTTGGAGCCTTCTGCTATGTATCTATGCCTTTTGGGCTCAAGAGCGCCCAGGCAACTTATCAACGATGTGTACAGAATTGTCTTCATAAACAGATCGGCCGTAATGTGCACGCCTATGTGGATGATATTGTGGTCAAGTCAAGGGAGAAGGAGACGCTGATTGACTATGTGAAGGAAACCTTTGACAACCTACGGACTTACAAGATGATGCTCAACCCGGCCAAATGCGTTTTTGGTGTACCGGCAGGCAAGTTATTGGGTTTTCTTGTGTCCAACATGGGAATTGAAGCTAATCCGGAGAAGATTACAGCTATTACCTCCCTGGCTAAACCGAAGTGTATCAACGACGTTCAACGCTTGGCAGGACAGATTGCCGCGCTGAGCCGGTTTATCAGCCGCCTCGGTGAGAAGGCGATCCCGTTATACCAGATGCTGAAGAAGACGGATCAATTCGTCTGGAGTTCGGCTGCTGATGAGGCATTTGAGGATTTAAAGCGGCAGTTAGCCAATCCGCCCATTCCTGCAGCTCCGATTGACAAGGAACCGTTACTACTATATGTAGCGGCTAATGCTCGTGCAGTCAGCATGGCTATTGTGGTGGAGCGCAAAGAGGCGGGCAAGAAGTATCCGGTTCAGCGCCCGGTTTATTATATCAGCGAGGTGCTTATTGAGTCCAAGCAAAGGTACCCGCATTGGCAGAAACTGGTGTATGGAGTTTTTATGGCGAGCCGGAAGCTTAAACAATACTTCCAGGGACATCCTATCACAGTGGTCAGCTCTACTCCTTTGGGAGATATAATTCAGAACAGAGAGGCGACTGGCCGGATTGCCAAGTGGGCTATAGAGCTTGGGCCGCATGGTTTGAAATACGTACCTCGGACGGCGGTCAAATCTCAAGCACTTGTTGATTTTATCAATGATTGGACGGAGCTACAAGCACCTGAAGAGAAGCCGGATCACACTTATTGGACTATCCATTTTGATGGGTCCAGGCAATTGGAGGGCTCGGGGGATGGAGTCGTGTTAACTTCCCCACGAGGTGATAAGTTCTGTTACGTTCTTCGCTTAATGTTCCCTTGTACTAACAATGCAGCTGAGTATGAAGCTTTACTCCATGGTCTCCGGATGGCTAAGGAGATGAATCTCAGCCGAGTTAAATGCTTCGGTGACTCGGACCTGGTGGCTCAGCAAGTATCTGGCACTTGGGATTCCAAGGATCCGCTCATGGCATCCTATCATCGTGAGGTGGATATTGTTGCAGGTCACTTTAAGGGGTATCAGGTGGATCATGTGGACAGACGGAAGAACGAAGCGGTGGACGCTTTAAGCCGGCTGGGCTCTCAGCGTAAACCGGTCCCGCCTAACGTCTTTTTAGATGTTCTGCATAACCCGTCCGTCAAGCTCCCTGGTGAAGAGGATTTGGCTATTCCTGATCCGTAGGCTCAGTTGGTGGCAGCCCTGCATGTCATACCGGATTGGACAATTCCTTATCTTGCGTACATGAACCGGGGCGAGTTACCAGAGGATGAGACTCTGGCCAGGCAGATAGTCCGGTGATCCAAGTCCATGACCATTATCAATGGCGAGTTGCATCATTGCAGCGTATCAGGAGCGTTTCAACGCTGTGTGTCCCCTGAGGAAGGCTGTGAAATTTTGCGGGAAATCCACGAAGGGGATTGTGGTCACCACGCCGGTTCAAAGTCTCTGGTGGCTAAGGCGTTTCGTCACGGTTTCTATTGGTTGACTGCTCATGCTGATGCGGAGGACCTAGTTAGACGATGTGATGGCTGTCAGAAATTCTCATGGCACGCTCATATGCCGGCTCAAGAATTGAGGATGATTCCAATTACTTGGTCGTTTGCGACTTGGGGGCTGGACATGGTCGGACCTTTCAAAAGGTCCAAGGATAAGAAGACCCACCTTTTGGTGGCGGTGGACAAGTTTACAAAGTGGGTTGAAGCGGAGCCCGTTAGCAAGTGTGATGCAGCCACGGCGGTTCAATTTATTAAAGAGGTGATTTTTCGGTTTGGCTTTCCACACAGTATCATTACTGATAATGGTACCAACTTGTCCAAGGGTGCTATGAAGGAGTTTTGTGAGCGTGAGCACATCCGGCTTGATGTATCATTAGTAGCTCACCCACAGTCCAATGGCCAAGCAGAGAGGGCTAACCAAGAGATCTTACGAGGCATCAAGCCCCGGCTTATGGTTCCTTTACAACAAACGCCGGGATGTTGGGTTGAGGAGTTACCATCTGTGTTATGGAGCATCAACACCACGCCCAACAGGTCGATAGGATACACGCCGTTCTTCATGGTCTATGGAGCGGAGGCGGTCCTCCCTAGTGATATCCGTCATGATTCGCCTCGTGTAGCGGCGTATGTTGAAGCGGACAACGAGGAAGCACGGCAAAACGCTTTGGACCTGTTGGACGAAGAGCGTGACATCGCCGTTGCCCGTTCGGCGATTTACCAGCAGGATCTTCGTCGATATCACAGTCGCCGTGTTAGAACCAGAACCTTCCAAGAAGGAGATTTAGTGCTTCGACTCATCCAAGACCAGGCTGATATGCACAAGTTATCCCCACCTTGGGAGGGACCTTTCGTGGTCAGCAAGAATCTGCACAACGGGACATACTATCTGATCTACATTCGAGAGCATAAAGACTCACGCACGTCAGAGGAGGAGACCAACAGGCCCTGGAACATAGCTCATCTTCGGCCTTACTATACTTGAGCCATAGGCTCTACTCATGTACATATTATGACAATGTATATATTATGATCAATACAATAAACCGGAGCCTTAGCTAAAGCGGGGTCTCTGTTATTATATCATGTGTGGTTACACGGAGTTTCTTTTTTCTTAAAGCAACCTCCGGTTTACCCCTTGAGTTAGCTTTTTCAAATAAGCTTTGTATCATGTCTATAGGGGGTTGGTCGTATACGAAACAAGGCAACACCTTTAGACCGGTGAAAGCCACAAGATCACTTGGGGACTTGGTCATGTCTGAACCAGTCACGCCTCTTGATCGGCATAAGGCCACAGAATCACTTGGGGGCTTTGGTCGAACCCGAACCATCGCCACACCTCTTGATCGGCATAATGCCACTGCATCATTTGGGGACCTGTCTGACTTGAACCATAGCTACACCTATTGGGGGCTTGGTCGTGTCCGACCATGGTTATGCCACTTGATCGATTTAAACAAACCTCTTTTTGCAAATAACTCTATTTGTTTTTACTTGAGACATATTTCTCTTGTTTGTATATTTCTGTCGTTGTGTTTTTATACCAACAACTGTTACGCCGGTTTGACTGTCAGTTGACGGAACATGGTCTATTTTTAATCCGGAGACACTTTGCCCGGTTTGATTTTCTGTTAACATCCTATTCTGGAGTAACATCGGTGTTCTCTGTAAACCGGAACGGTTACTTGGTAACCCGACCTTATATTCAAAGGAGTTGTTCTCCTCCAGCAGAGTGGTTTTCTTAAACACTCCGGTTTACGATTGGCACAACCAACTCCATGGCCTACGATGGCAGGTATCATATATTGTTATATTTGATTATATGTTTCAACCTCAGAGATTATCTTTGATTTCATATACATCGATATTATGACCCGCCTGGTGGTACAGCCACAGCGGCGTTTTAAGATTTTTTCTGCAGGAAATAGCTTATCATTGATGATTCAATGGAAGCATAAGTTGCAATAAGTATGCACGAAGGCATATCAACACCAAGTGTGGTAGTTAGTCTATTACACGGCAACATGGTGCCCAGATGAGATAATTGTTCTTCATCATAACATAACGGAAACAACAAATATAAACCGGGTTCCGGTTTAAGCTTGGTCGCCAGCTTGCCTTGATGGTTGCGGGTCATTCGGCGTCGCCTCAGCTTCTGCTCCTCTACCCAGCGGCTGGAAATCAACAGTTGTCCAGTCGATTCCCATTAATGCTTGAAATACAGCTTCATCATTGATCAGCAAGGACGGCTGAATGTCAGGAGCGTAAGTATGCTTACAGATGGGAGGGATAAGATTCTCCGCTTCAGGAACTGGTGCAGCCACTCGTTTATTTTGACCATCATATTGCGCTTGATAGTGGGACAAATTTGCCTCTTCAGCCAATTGACAAGCCAGAGGGCGCACTTCCCGGTTTATAGCTCGGAGGTCCTCTTCACTAAATTATGTCCCGTCCTCCTTCACAATTGGGAAGCCTTGTGCCGCTTCAACAGGATCAAAATCCGGAACCCACGCTTTTGCCCGGATTAAGGCGGTTATAGCGCCGGTTCTAGCAGCAGATTTCTTCAATTCTTCAATCCGGGCAGGAAGCATTGACAACCTCTTGATGGTATCCTAAATCAAGGTCGGGGCCGCGTTGTTGTGAGAAGCAGCTTGATGATCCGCTATGCTACCAGATACTGCTTGTTCTATCAAGGTGTAGGCGGCTTTCAGTTTCTTCCGCACATCTGATCCCAAGTGGCCAATACGTGTCCCTGAATCATTCAAAGGGTTGGTAAACCAGCTACAATATGAGAAGACATTGTTACTGCAGAAAATAAAAATGCTTACCAAAGATAGCAGCGGTCATAGCATGCACTTGCCGCTTTACGCTGGTCAGCTCATCTACCACCGGTTTGAGTGCCGCTTCAGCCTTCTCTGCCCTTTGAAGTAAAGCGGTCTTTTCAGTGGCCCAATCTGCCCATTCCTTGTTGAAATCCTCTTTAAGCTTTTCCATGACGCTTAAAGCGCTGGTTAATTCATCTTTTGCTTTCGAGGTTTCAGTCTGTTGAGATTTCAGGATTTCTTGAAGATTAGCAACTTGGCTTTCTTTCCTACTCAGATCACCCTGCATATAGGTCATGGTTTGATTCAAGATTATGATGTAGAATTGAAGTACCAACCACATAACAAGTTATGCCCTTGGTACTTGGGGGCTAATGCCTATTTGCTTTTTATCCTACAAATTTCATAAAAGTCCCAAGATCAATACAAGTATTCAACTTGGCACTTGGGGGCTAATGTGTATTTGCTCTATCCTCTAGTGACACTGGAATTCTTACGGTACAAAGTCCCGGTTTAGCTTGGTTACGTTAAACCGGCCCGGGGGGGCTACAGTCTCAAAGAGAAGATGTACTAAAAAGGTTCAAGTTGAAAAGTCCCGGTTTAAGTTCCTATCTTAAAACCGTCACTTGGGGGCTATTGGAGTTGACAGATTGAAGTACATAAGGAGAGTAGTATGGAATTTACCTCATATTTATCCTTCATCATTTTTATCAAACCGGCTTCGCAATCACGGCTGGTATAAAGCCGATTCAGGTAGCCAGAATAAAGTTCTTGGGGGTCCAGAGTGGCAAAAGTAGCTAAGTCAGTGTTCCATTTGCCTTTACCAAAGGCCGCAAACTCATCCTTTGCAGTATGCTTGGACAGAGCGACAGGATTGCCCGGTTCAGTATGACCAAAGCCAGTAATAATGACATCATCATCCTTGGCTTCACCGGTTCGCATTGGGGTCGCCGGATTGTCAGTATGTTTGTAGGGGCTTGCTGTCTTGTCAGTTTGGACAGGGCTCGTGGGCTGATTAACAGGACCTGAAGCATCAGCATGCGCCTTTTCAGCAGCAACATCATGGTCTTGCGGTGGTGGATCATTCATCACATCGTCATGGGATAGGTTCTTCCGG
This sequence comes from Aegilops longissima, assembly GCA_021605205.1. Classification (NCBI taxonomy): domain Eukaryota; kingdom Viridiplantae; phylum Streptophyta; class Magnoliopsida; order Poales; family Poaceae; genus Aegilops; species Aegilops longissima. The sequence goes on along the minus strand of CM038679.1, from coordinate 24,030,259 downwards.
ATCTATTGTTCGCCGGTTCAGAGCCGCCATCTTCTTCGCCACTTTGTCCGCATTTAGCTTTTTCGTTGGGCTTAGGCTTCATTCCGAAAGAGAAAAGATAGATGAATCCAAAAATATGGAAAGTACTATATCAAGCAGAATTATTAGTAAAACGGCTCACCATGCACAATCTTGAGTGGTGGAGCTGGGTGGTCAAGACTCGCGAAGAAGAATGAGAAGTGCCCCGATAATCGGAGTCGAGGGATTAAGAGGTTGACGGATACAACCCGCTTTAGGGTAAGCATTGATGAAACAATTAGAGACCTCTCGAACGGCGCTTCCGACCTGCATCGTTCGCAAACCGCGGAGGTAACTACCAGACCGCTATGCTGGGTGGTGCGGCGAGCTTCTTGTTGTTGTATCTTCATAAGAAAGTTTCGGTCCAAGTAAGCAAGAGGATGAGAGAATTTAACTTTCCAGTTTGCCCGATGGATTTTTAGTGAAGGGAAAGTATTTGAATCGGAAGAAAGAGTGATTACCTCTATAGTGTCATCATGACTGGCCTCAGCTTCGTCCTGACAATGATCATTGTCAATAAGGCGTGAGAAAAGTAAACCAAGTGAGTCAAATTTTACCTCAAGGTCCGGGTTACCTACATCATCATCAGCTGGTGGATCGGAGGAGGTAGTGGTTCTCTTTCAATGGGCCGGTTTCTTCAAAACTCTGGACTTGGGCCGGATTGTCTTCTCCGGTTTCTCCTGAGGAGTCTTTTTGCTCCAAAATGGATCATCACCCTGTTTGAAAGACGTTAAAGTTAACAGAGGGTATTTAAAGCATGGCCAGATTTCATAAAGGTATATGATATGAGGTTTACAGCTGGCGGTTTGTTCTTGGCAGAAAAAGGAGCCAGGCCGGTTTGAGCGCAGGCAGTCTCAGGTTCATTCAACATCTTCTTAACAACCTCAGTGACTTTATCGTCTGACAGCTGGACTTCAATGTGCCATAGAGGGTCTTTTAAGTCTTTTATGTATTCGCACATCAAACCGGAGCGCCGGCTTAAGGGTAGTATGCTCCAAGATATCAAGAAGCGGGCAAGGTCAACTCCGGTCAACCCATTAGCCATGAAGGCCCGGAGCTTGGATAATTGAGGAGCATATTTGCTTCTCTCCCTCGCAGTCAGTCTTTGAGGGAAGGGATGTGTATTGCTTAACCGTTCTGGATGGTAACCCGACAAGGGATTTTCTCCATCAGGCGAAGTATCTTTGCAGTAGAACCATGTTCCATTCCATTCTTTGGGATGGCTATGCAGTTTGGCGTGAGGATAAGTGACTTCTTTTCTCTTTTGAATCACCATGCCACCTAGCTCTGTGTTGGGGCCGTCCGTAAATTCTGTGCGGCGGTTTAGATGGAAACAATCTCTGAATAGTTCTACTGAGGGCTCCTCTTGAAAGAACACCTCACAGAGCACTTGGAAGTGATAGATGTTGGTTACGGAGTTAGGGCCGATATCTTGTGGACGCAGTTGGAAGTTGGCCAAGACATCCCGATAAAACTTTGAACCGGGTGGACTGAAGCCACGGGCCAGATGGCCAGCAAAGACAACAACTTCTCCATATCCTTGGGTTCCGGAGAACTTTCCGGGCCGGGGACCCCTCTAGTGAATGACATCTTTTTCGCCCAAAGTGCCAATTTGGACTAAGTTCTCTAGCTGTGTCTCGGTCACTCAAGAAGGGACCCAGTTGCACTCATATACTTGCTTGGCCGTTGTGCAATCTGCAAAACATTAATACCTGTTCAAGAATATGTTGGAAGGATATATACTGATGCATTCATTGTTAAACCGGAGGAGGTTATCCACAAACTGGAGTTCTGCAAAGCGGCAGTACTTAGCTAAGATCATGGCGGTTCAGTAAGGGGACTAATGGTATATGCCGAGACATCAATTTTTCTACAAAGCTAAACCGCCCGGTCTAAAAATGATGCAGAGTCGAATCATGGTGAAAACAGGTTTCACAAAGGTTACTTAACAGTTTTGGATCCGAGCATGTTCGTAAAAAGAAGTAAATATTCAAGATTTGAAAAGGAGCAGATGCTGAATCCATGAGCAAAGATACAGATAGATCTATGGCCCTGAGGGGCGTGAGGACAAACGGATGGTAAAAGTTACCGCTACATAGAACAAATATTTGCAGGTTTATCTGAAGACTGCTATATGAACAGAAAGCAACTGACGAACACTGAAGAACACAAGAACCCTAGAACAGATCTACTGGGGGAAGGAAAGAAGACTTACCGGAGCTGAGGAAGAAAAGGAAGGTTGCCGTGGTGTTCTGGTACGCTCAAGTTGATGCAGCGGCCAAGGACGGTGCTGAAGTCGACGGCGGCGGCGGAGCTCTGAAGCAGGGCAGCGCAAGGAAGACGAAGAAGAAAGGACCGAAGGGGAAAAAGGAAATGACCCCTCGGGCCTATTTATAAGGCAAGGGACATGTGTCAGGCACGAAAATCGAGGAGCCGTGGGCTTGGAAGCGGAGTTGCCGCCTCGATTCTCACGGATCTATTAAAAAAAGATACCATGGATAACTTTATGACAGGTGATGTCATGCCGGTTCACGACGATCAGAGAAGATGACATCACGGAGGTTCACCAGATTATACAAGATCTAGAAGATGAAGGTTTCTATTGGCTAAGGATTGACATGAACCTGTTCAAATCAATCTGGGGCCTAAAGTTGGGGATATTACCGCTAAGGGTAAACCGGCCAGGACAGGCCGGATTAACTTCATCAGTAGTTGAACATATTAAAGCCCAAGTAGGCAGTAGAGGGCTTATGGCCCATAGCCGGTTCATACCTGTAGTTGTAAACCGCATCAGCATGTAATTTGTATTGTGTTAGGAACAATAGAGACCGAGCCGATACATCTATAAACCGCATCGGGACTCAGAAGTTTACGCAAGGCCACCCATGTATATAAGGGGATGACCCGGTGGCGGTTTGAGGACAGACAACCACAACTCGAGGCTTAGGCGAAGCTTGTTTGCTCCCTAGTCCTCGAAACCCCATCAATTCCATCACAACTAGACGTAGGCTTTTACCTTCATCGAAGGGGCCGAACTAGTATAAACTCCCGTGTCCTTGTGTCTACTTTAACCCCTTCAAGTTAACCCGTAGCGATGGCTCCACGGCTAAGTCCTTTCATGAGGATATCTGCCGTGACAAACCCACGACAGCTCCTGCGCTACCGCCCCGTCGACGACGTCTACGAGGAGTGGCTCGACCGCGTCGCCGAGCTCGTCCGTGCCGCAGGGGGCTCCCTCGCGCCGTCCTTCTCACTGCACCGCACCCCGCCTTGCGCAGGCGATGAAGCTCTGGGGGCACCTCAGCCGCCTGCCCCTCAAGACGGCGCCTTGGCCCCAAGACGTGTGGCCCATGGGCGGAACCCGCTCCGTCCAGCACCAGCGCAGCAAGAGCAGAGCTGCCAAGAGGTCCCATTCCCCGAAGAAGCCGCTCGAGTACTCCCTGCACCGGCCCGTCCCGACCGCGCTCCTATTCCCACACGCCAAGACCCTGCGCTGCTCCCAGCGGCAGCGCACGGGGACCCGCAAGATCAAGCTCTCCATCACCAAAGGCCTCCTGTGGCCACTGCAGGCTACCGCGCCTTCACCGCCGAACTACGCAGCGTCGCGTGGCCCGGCAAGTTCAAGCCAGACCTGCCTCCTCGCTACGACAGCACGGCCGACCCGGCGGAGTTCCTCCAGCTTTACAAGCTGGGCATCGAAGCCGCCAACGGGGACGAAAAAGTCATGGCGAACTGGTTTCCCATGGCGCTCAAGGACGGTGCCCGCACCTGGCTCCTAAACCTGGCTCCTGGCACGATCTCCTCCTGGGACGAGATGCGCACCCGCTTCATCGCCAACTTCCAAGGCACTCGCGACCGACCTCCTGCCGTGAGTGACATGCGCCACATCAAGCAGCAGCCAGGAGAGACCCTGCAGAAGTACATCCAGCGCTTCAACAACGCACGCCTCAAGATTCGCAAGGTGAACGAGGAGGCCATCATCTCAGCCTTCTCCGATGGTGTGCGCGACGTCAAGATGAAGGAGGAGCTGGCAATGCATGAAGACCTGTGCACATCCCTGGTGCTGGTCAACTTGGCGACCAAGTGCGCCAGGGTTGAGGAAGGGCGCCTCTCCCTCCTCGAGCTTCCGGCTGCCGATCCATAAGAGAAGAAGCCCAAGGCCAAGGACGTGAAGCGCAAGGGGGCTGCCGTGCTCGCGGCAGAACCAGACACCAAGCAAGGAAGAGATCAACTCGAGTCTTCCAAGGGCAGCCGGTACTGCGTGTACCACGACCTCTACACCCACAACACCAACGAGTGTCAAGAGCTCAGAGCCGTGCGAGAAGGGTGAATCGATCGACGCCCCGACCGCAGTGATCGAGGCTACAGCCGAGGAGGAGGAAGAAACGCAGGACGCTGGGAAGACCGTGGCCCTCGCCAAGGGTGGCGTGACCGACCTCGCGAGGACCGCTGGCAGGATCTGCCTCGCGAGGGAGGTTGGAGGGATCATGTGGCGACCGGTTTTCCGGGTATTAATTTCCAGAAAATGGCCGTCGTGCTCACCAGCCCTAGGATTACTGTTAGCTGATGAGGCACCAACTAGGTATAGAAATTCCAAGCAAAACACAAAATATGAGGTACAAGACCATTCTGGCCTATGAGTACCACAATATGGTTTCTAGAGGTTAATGGCGGAAGCGGTTTGCGGATCATCGTCGTTTATGGACTCCATTTCCCACGGGAACAGCTGACCAGGTTAACTCCTATCTTCGCGGGGCTGCTATCACCGTTGCTTAGATTCCGGGGCGGTCATCGCAATGCTCCTCTCCATGCAAGATATCTGGCCAAGACAATAGCCAGGGACAAGCCAGTGAGTACTTTGAATGTACTCGCAAACATTATGAATACAGGCATAATATGACAATGATGTGCTAAAAATATTTTATGCTCATGACGTCAGTCACAAAACATAAATAAAACTCTAATGCATGCAAGCATGTTATTTATGAACATGCAATAACATAGTAGTATTAAAATTATGAAATAAATAACAAGCATGCCACAGTCGGGCGTCTTAGCGACAGCACATAAAGGGCTTTAAAAGAAATGCCACAATGAAGGCCTTAGCGACACCACATAAAGGGCTTTAAAAGAAATGCCACAATCAAGGCCTTAGCGACACCACATAGAGGGCTTTAAAAGAAATGTTACGATCGAAGGCCTTAGCGACACCACAAAAGGGCTTTAAATGAAATGCCACAATGGGCCTTAGCGACACCACATAAAGGGCTTTAAAAGAAATGTCACAGACCAAGGCCTTAGCGACACCACATAAAGGGCTTTAAATGAAATGCCACAGTCAAGCGCCTTAGCGACACCACATAAAGGGCTTTAAAAGAAATGCCACAATCGGGCGCCTTAGCGACACCACATAAAGGGCTTTAAAAGAAATGCCGCAATGGGCGCCTTAGCGATACCACATAAAGGGCTTTAAAAGAAGACACAAGAATATCCAGGAGGTAGAACCATCCTGTGGATATTCGATAATACCAATAATATCACGGGTTAGTCAACAATAGTAATAATAATCATAATTATCACAAGTCACAAGTTGTGATTCCAGCTCTGCTTAACAGCCACCTCCAAGACCGACACTAAGACCGACACTTGACCCATCCTGCATCGTAATCCTTAACCATGGACACGACTATTCAATAGGTTTAATCTCTGCAGAGGGTGTACTTTACCCACGAGTAACGGATTCCTTTAGTCCATCGACTAAACTGCTTACGGTCTTTTGTTGAAAACACATCTAACTTGCACACACCAGCTTAACTCACATGTGTCTGAATCACCCACTACAACCGCAAGCAAAACTCTAAGTGGGAGGCTACAACCTCGACGTAACATGGGATCACAAGATTTATACGCACAAACTGGGAGCTACCCCTTCGGGTTACAACCAAACACCCATGCTCCCGGCCCGTGGCATGGCTACCGAATGCCTCCAGATCTTCCACCATGGCCTGTCTGCACGGTGTGTGCTAGGGAAGGGTTGACAACTTCATCGAACTGCACCCTACTTATTGTAGAGATGAGTGGTAGTACGGGCAAGTATGGGGTTATCGCACAAGACTCGATCTACTACGACTCAGGAGGTTGTAATATACTCTGCAAGATTAGTATAACAATGCATATACTTCAAACTTCAGATAGAAACACCACGCGACATACCCCCTCATGCCATACCAGACACGACCGTCTCGATGGAGGACTAAGGACAAGACCGTGTCTACCCAAGATAGAGGCCTTCCCGGCTCTCCTCCCGGTATGCATGAAAGGCATATGACGGTGATTTCTATCACAATCATATCAACTCCATTTGCATGAAATTCATTAACATGCACTCATGAGTAGGAATACCTCCTCACATAAAATGACGCATGCACGTGTCGGGGTGGTGTTGTCACCGAGTCAAACAACACACACAAACATTACACCAGGGTTCAGTATGCTTGCCTTCAGGTCATGGGAAGGCAGGTTGCATTCCAAAACATCTCGAAATCTTTCTCCTCTCTTCAAAATCCTATTTTTGAAAATAAATTTGAATTAACACACAAAATCAAAACAGAACAAAAAGATGTTTTGGAAATTTTTCAAATAAATCTTAAAATAAACTAGATAGAATTTGAGAGATGTAGGAAAAAGAATCAACTCATTTGGAGGTATATTTAAAAAGTTATAGCCGGTCAAAGTTTTGTCAAAATCTGTTATTTAAAATAAAACAGAAAAGAAAAATGCTTCGAATATATACGTACACGTCGAAGGCGCATTTTTGAAATGCGCTTCCACTTAACCCACGTGGACTGCGGGGGGTCAGTGACAGTGGGTCCAGGGGGCCCACTAGTCAGGTTTGACTATTCTCCCATCCCTCTTCTTCCTCTGGCCGAACAGAGGCGGGGGCTCCGGCGATCGTCGACGGCGAACGGTGGCTCTTCGCGGGCACCCATGGGTGGGGATGGATTTGCATGACTGGGGCGGTTCTCCCGGTGGTCGAGGGAGTGACGGGGACGGAGTGAGTCACCGGCGGCGAGCTCTGCGACGGAGGAAGGTTTCGGTGGCGTAGTGGTTTTGGGGCAGCGGTGGTTCCCGATCAAAATCGAGCAGGGGGAAGGGTTCACGGGAGGAAGGGAGAGCTTCTGGTGGAGAGAGTGCAGAGGGGGAGGCCCTGGTGGCGCCGGAACGGCCGGGGCAGTGGCGGCGGCTGCGGTTGCCGGAGATGGGGAAGGAAGATCTCCCCGGGTCGATTGGCTGCCAATGGGGCCCTAGGGAGGGGTTTGAGACTGCCCTGCATGCGGAGACGAGCTCGGGGGCTCCTTAAATAGGCGCTCGGGGTCGGTTCCGCGGCGATCGCCATTCTGTTCTGGGCAGAAAGTGAATGGCACTGTTTCAAGAACCTAAAATCTTCCAAAGGGTCCACTCCTCTGGACTTAAGGGTTTGGCAAGGAGGACTATAAGTAGGAAAAGGGATTATGGATAAAGAAGCAAGTTAGGAGATGGTTGCAGTACAAATCACCAAATGGCACCAGAATGAAGATGAGGATGATTAACTCAATTTTCCCAAAGAGCAACACTAGGTTTTTGCATAAAGTTGGATGGCGTGTTACCACTGACATCCCATAATTTTGGTGGAGGCTCTAGGGAAATATTTAGATAGGCTATAGTGCAAAAGTGCCCACTGGACCAGATTTGAAAAACAGGTACATAACTCATAATATGCAATGAAATAAATATATTATTGCACAAAAGTGATTTAGAGACATCACATGACATCTCCAAATTTTGGTACGATTTTTAGCTAAATATATCAAATGGTTGTAGTTCAAAAAGAGCTCCAAAATTTAAAATAATTCATTTTAATGAATAAAGCTCAGGGTGAAATAATTTAATAAATAAATCTACTGATTAAGAAAATGCTATACAGAGAGCATAGAAGTCCAATATGTTTTGGAAAGCTCCACTTGGAAAAGACTCCTTAATATTAAAAGAAGAGTTCTGAAATCAACAGAAATAAAATTTTTAAAACTCCTGGCAAAATTTTAATATTTAAAACTTGGCTAAAATTTTGGGGTGTTACAGATCAGCCTCGCGAGGATCGCCCGCAAGGCAATGCAGGCCTCCCTCCTCTACCACCGCAGCCAAGGAGAAATGAAGACCATCATCAGGATGAGGGGGCTGGGGGCTTCCAGGAGCCACGTGCAATCGCTTGCATCCTGGGCGGAGCTCAAGCCCCAGTCTCTCAGCGCATCTTCAAGCAGTTCGCCCGCGAAGTGAATGCAGTCCTCCCCAAGCATGAAGCCACGCGCCCACTCAGGTGGTCGGCGTGGGCCATCACATTCAGCTCAGCGGATCAGCTCAAGTGCGCAGCCACAGCCGGAGTCCTCTCGATGCTTTGTTCCCCACCATCGCGAATGTGCAGTCACCAGACCTCATCGATGGCGGGCCGGGGCTCAATGTCCTGTCCGTCGAGACATTCAACAATCTCCAAGTGCCTTACGATCAGCTTCAGCCAACCAAGCCCTTCTCCAGAGTCACTGATGGCTCCACAGTTCCGATAGGGCAGGTCCGCCCCCCTGTCACCTTCGGGGCGCGCGACAACTACCGCACCGAGCTCATCGACTTCGACGTCGCCCACATCTGCCTGCCGTACAATGCCATCCTCGGGTACCTTGCTCTGGCCAAGTTCATGGCCGTGACTCATCACGGCTACAATGTCCTCAAGATGCCAGGAAGCGGTGGAATCATCACGGTGCCTTGTGAAGAAAGAGACGCGGTATATTCCCTGGAGCGTGCTTTTCAAGCCACATCACTTGAAGACCCAGACCACAGGAGCGGGAAGCTCCCTGAAGCTGCTCCCAAGAAGAAGAAGACATCGCCTGGCTCGACCCCTCGGGAGGCAGGCCCCTCAGGGTCCGCGCCTGTTCAGGGGGCACCGCCTTCTGTCGCATAAGAAGGCGCGCCCGGCGCCCTCCTCGAGCAAGGCTTGGGGGCTCTCTCCTAGAGGGTCACCGACTTTGCTACGATCACGAGGGAGGCGCTTCGGCACCACTTGGAGGCGTGTTTCCAAGCACGTTTCCCTTAGGAAGGAGCGAGGCAAGGAGGGCCAAACCCTTAGGAGTTCATCAGCAAGACCATTCAGGAGCTGCAGGAGTCAAGAGTCATGAGTGGCGGTCGCCGCTTACCCGCTGTAGCTCCCCATCCAGGCGAGGATGGTGGCTGCTGCGTCAGATCGACATACCAGGCTCAACCGAGCCGCCTCAGAGCGCCTGCCCTCACACGTGGGGCGCTGTGAAGGTCCACCCCACAGCTATGTTCGCATGCCTTATGGCTTGCCGAACGCGGCTGCCGCGCGCCAGCGCCTCATGAGGGGCATCTTGGAGGCTCAAGAGGCCAGGCGTTCCGCAGTCCTGGCGGAGATGGAGATGGTCCGCGAGGAGCCACCAGCGCCTCCTGAGCCTCCCGAGGCTCTTGGGCCTGGGGGCTCGTGATGATCGGCTACTTCAGCTGGGAGCGCACGACGTCCGCTACTTCAGCACCCCTTCGTCCTCAACGTTATCAGGTGACATCCCTCAAGTTTCATTTTCAGCCGAGCGCCCCCGTGGCTGCATCATTCCTGTGGCAGCGTGGGTCCGCCCCTCGCATGTATCCTTTGCTTCATGTTCCTAGTTTACTTTATTGGGGGAGCCCCTCGGGCTGCATCATCCCCATGCCGCTCGGGCCAGACCCAGTGGCGTGTATCCCTCTTGCGTTTATCTGGGTTATGCATTTGGCCCATCATGATTGTTATTTGGTGCCTGTCCACGGCACTCCTCTTCTTCCATGTCGGCCGCTTGCACGTTAAAGGGGGGTACCTGAGCATCGCGACTCATGGGCTCCTACTAGCTCTCCAGCCCTCACCCTCTGGCCTTGTCCACGGCATCGCGACCTGGCATACCAGCGACGGCTGAGCCCCGCTCGAGGGCCGGGACCCGAGGACGTAGAGCGTCGACATCTAACCAAACTTGCAGGAACACATCACAAGTTAAGGCCCAGAGCCAGGAGCAACCCGCCTTGAGGTAGGGCCCCGTGAGTCCCGCGCTGGCTCACGGCTGCGCAGATACACCTCGCCAGGCCCTACTGTGCTAGCCACATCACTACAAGAAATATGTCAACTAGTGACCTTTTGTCAGTGACCCTGGAAGAATTGGTCATAAATTTATGACCATTCTAGACAAATTGGTCAAAAGCTGTCTGGGGGGCTGCAAATCCTGAACGATAATGACCATTTTGATCAAAAACGTCGCAATTTCATTAGAGGAAATGGTCGTAAAGCTGGCAGCACCGTCCACTGCCTCACGTCTAGCTGAGAACGACCAATATAGAATGGTCACTACCCCTTTATTTTGAATGCATTAGGATGATTAGGCAGCCACCTCAGCAACCTCGCTTATGTGTCTGTCTAGGTGTCATTTTTCCTTAAATGTTAATATTCAACAGACAAGTGGGGCACACACTGACAGGCCCTCGAGAGGCGTGCCCGAGAGCTTAATTCGCCCAAAAAAGGATGCGCGAGGCGGGACTCGAACACACGACCTCGCGCTATTTAACTTGTTCGCTGCCACTGGGCTAGAAAGGGATTGTTGTCCATCTAGCGGAATGGCTCTATATATTATATAAATCAGCGGTTGTCTCTTGCCAAATCTAAGTCTTTGACAAGTGGGACCTATTCCCAGGATCGGACAGAGCCAACACTTAGCCAAAATTTCTAGGTCTTCCGACGAGGGCGGCGGCGGGCTGCGGGCAGGGGCGTGGTCGGCAGACGAGGTACGGGCCGGCGGCCGAAGCGACTAGCAGGGTCGGGGGCGACCGGCGGTGGGGGCAGGAACGGCCTCGCCGCAGTTGACCTCGCCCACGGCCTCGCCGCAGGTGACCTTGCCCACGGCCACGCCGCTCTCCTTGTCCACGACAGGAAATAGGCGGGCGGAAGGGCCGCAGCGAAGCAACCGGTGGGGGTGGAGGCGGGGCTGGCTGCCAAAGCGACCAGCAGGGGCGTGAGCGACCTGCGGTGGTGGGGGCGGGCGTAGGAACGACGCCCACGCAAGGAGAGGCTCGCCGAGCATGGGGGACTCGCCACCGCCGAGCATGGGGGACTCGCCGCCGCCGCAAGCAGACCTCGCCCACGTATGCACTCCTCTCCTCCCCACTCTCCTCTCTGTTGATGTCATTGATTTAATGTAGATCTGTTAGGAGAATCTCCACACACACACACACACACTGATTTGATGTAGGTTTGTTGTAAGCTTGGAAAAATCTCTTGGAAATGGCTAGAAATTGTGAAGAGAATTTATGTTGATGAAATTGTTAGGAGAATTGCTGTTGATGAAATTGTTAAGAATTCTTTTGGAATTTAGTCAATTCATAGTGGTGAATTATGTTGTCAGCTATCAATAGAACAAAGCTCTCTGTTCTATGGTGGTGGCGGACGACGACCTTGCTATGGTGGTGGCGGACGACGACCTCGCGATGGTGGTGGCGGACGACGACCTCGCGATGGTGGTGGCGCCTGCAATCCCACAGCTTGGCGACATGACCATGCCAATTGTGGTAGAGGAGTACATCCGCGTTGGGATTCACCACTCTGAGCGCATCAGGTTGATGAAGGAGAAGGAGGAGTGAAGATGTTAGGAAAATGAAGTGGCAATGTTAAGCATGTTGGGTTTAAGCTTGTTAGTGTAATCTGAACATGTCAATGTTAAGTATGTCAGGTTTAATTTTGTGCATGCTCATGGATGCTGTATGACAGTTGTCATCTAAACATGTCAATTTCTTAACAATGAATATTTAGTTTGGTAATTGATGGAATTGAAATTTTTATGCATGCTCATGGATGAAAGATAAAATTATGTGTTTTTGTGCATGCTCATGTATGAAACAATATAAGTTTCATTTTTGAATGCTAAAACATGACTCAAACCCTAGCCACGACGATCACCAGTGATTTAAATCCGACGGTTTTGAAAACACCGTAGAAAATTCAAAAACCGGTTTTCATTTTTTGAATGCTAAAGACATGCGTTTTTTCGTGAAGCGGCTACAAGGTAGGCATTTCATCATAGAATCGACAACAGATTGGCATGGCTCAAACCCTAGCCACGGACGGCCGCCGCGACGAAATCGGCCGGTTTTTGAAAACACCGTAAAAAATTCAAAAATAAAATAAAAAAATGGAAGACCTCGGCTTCACATCATCAAATGTGGCCTACCAACTAGCAAAAATACTAAACTTGCAATACAGACGTTTTCTTGAAAAAGTGTTCTAAAAAACGACCTACCATGAACAAAGATTCATGGCTTTCAAGCCAAACTAGCAATGATATGGCCGCATTCGATGAATAGTTTCTGATAATATGCCCAAATTTGGTGCATGCCTCCGTCTTGTGATGGCAAACAATGTTGCCAAAGCGAGGTTCCAACTTGCTTAACAAGAAAAACTGTTTTTCATTTTTTGAATGCTAAGGACATGCGTTTTTCGTGAAGCGGCTACAAGGAGGGTCACCCCAAACGGCGCCATTCCATGTCTATCTCAAAGTAGACCCTATTTTACGGACGGTCGCCAAAAAGCATGCATTTCCGACCCTCGTAGCTACTCCCGGCAATTCAGACCACCTTCGACCGATTCAGCTGGAACCGGCTGGAATTTGAACTGTGGGTCCTCCATAGCTTGCCCGTTATTTTTGTCAAAAATGCTTTTTAGCTTCACAGGTAGGCATTTCATCACATAATCGAGAACAGATTGGCATGGATCAAACCCTAGCCACAGACGGCCGCCGCGACGAAATCAGCCAGTTTTTTATAACACCGTAAAAAATCAAAAAAAATCAAAAAATGGGAGACCTCCGCGTCACATCTAAAAATGTGGCCTACCAACTAGCAAAAATACTAAACTTGCAATACGGATGTTTTCTTGAAAAAGTGTTCTAAAAAACGACCTACCATGAACGAAGATTCATGGCTTTCAAGCCAAACTAGCAATGATATGGCCGCATCCGATGAATAGTTTCTGATAATATGCCCAAATTTGGTGCATGCCTCCGTCTTGTGATGGCAAACAATGTTGCCAAAGCGAGGTTCCAACTTGTTTAACAAGAAAAACCGTTTTTCATTTTTTCAATGCTAAAGACATGCGTTTTTCATGAAGCGCCTACAAGGAGGGTCACCCCAAATGGCGCCATTCCATGTCTATCTCAAAGTAGACCCTATTTTACGGACGGTCGCCAAAAAGCATGCATTCCGACCCTCGTAGCTACTCCCGGCAATTCAGACCACCTTCGGCCGATTCAATTGAACTGGCTGAATTTGAACCTGGTCCTCCATAGCTTGCCCGTTATTTTTGCCAAAAATGCTTTTTAGCTTCACAGGTAGGCATTTCATCACAGAATCGAGAACAAATTGGCATGGATCAAACCCTAGCCACGGACAGCCGCCGCGACGAAATCGGTCGGTTTTTGATAACACCGTAAAAAATTAAAAAAATCAAAAAAGGGAGACCTCCGCGTCACATCATCAAATGTGGCCTACCAACTAGCAAAAATACTAAACTTGCAATACAGATGTTTTCTTGAGCTACTCGGTATGATTTTAACCATGATTTCTACAAAGTTTACAAAAAACCTATTTTTTCTGCCTCAAAACCTCTAAAAACTGGTGAAAATTTCCCTCCCACCCCACCAAAATTTCCCTCCCACCCCACCAAAATGTCCCACCACTTCTCTCCCACTACCATGCGGGACCCACCACCCCTCTCCCACTAAACACGCGGGATCCCCTCCCCTCCCCACCCAAAATTTCCCCTCCCTCTCCCATTCCCCACCCTGCAACCCTAGCGCCGCCCCGATGAACCCATTTCCTCTGCTCCGCCACGACGAACCCATTTCCTCTGCTCCGCCCCGACGAACCGCCCACTCCCACTCCCTCCCCTCCGCGCCGCCCTGCTCCCACTCCGTCCCCTACTCCGTGCCGCCCGCTTCGCACGCTGGCTCTGCCGCCACACCCACCATGCAAGGCCGCCCAATTTCGACGCATTTAATCCACCCATCTCTCTCCCCTCGAAGACGATTGCTACATCGACAGCTACATCGACCGCCCGGGCTACGACTACATCAACGACAGGGAGTACATCAGCGATGGTGGCTACATCATCCACATCATCAACGATCGACAACGGCGACAGGTACCCCTCTCCTCTCCCCTCTCCCCTCGATCTTCTAGGGTTCGGTAGATCCCCCTCCTGGTCGACCTAGGGTTAGGATTCGGTTAATCTAGGGTTAGGATTCGGTCGATCTAGGGTTAGGATTCGGTTGATCTACAAGCTCCTGGTGGTTCTTGTTCATGTTCATCGGACAAGTTGTTCATGTTCATCGAGCTCCTGGTTCTTGTTCTTGTTCATGTCGATCTAGGGTTAGGATTCGTTTTCTTGTCGACCTAGGGTTAGGATTCGCGCGTCGGCTCCTCCCTCCCTGCTCGAACCCTTCTGATCCAGAACATGCTCGCCAGATTCACTCATGATGCTTGGCTTGGGTCACAGTTGGTTATGTTGCATGCATGTCCTTGTGCACTTGTAGGGCTGGTGGTTTAAGGCACCGTTTATCAGATATGTTGTTTATTTGTTTGGATCTTTCATGTCATAATCTTAAAAAAGATGCTTGTTTGATACTCCTGGAGCTCCTGGTGGTTTGTTTGATCCTCCTCATGGTGTAGGGTTCATGTTGATGGAGAGGAAGTGCATGATTTTAGGGGATGGGGATGGATGAGGAAGTGGATGAGGATTGAGCAAGACCTCCCTCTGGTTCATGTAGCTTGTGTATGATTTAGTTACTTAGCTTGTATCAGTAGCACTTGGAGAAGGTGCCCCTCAGGGCCTCTCATGCTGCCCATTCCTGTTGTTTTGAGGTTATGGGTGCGTTTGTTGTGCGTTTGGTTATATTGTGCTTGTGCGTTGGTCTGGTTCGTGGCGTGTTTATCGCTCTTGTGAGTGGGGCGCTATGTCACTGATGTTTCTGAACCTGATGTTCATGCCGTATCTCTCTGATGAGATGTATGGCCAAGTGAATGCTGTCATGATGTAAGCCGCATACAGTAAGTAGACAGTGCTGTGTTTAGTCACCAAGCTATAGTGGAATTACATGACTCATATGAGCATTTCTTTATCAGCATAGAGGCCGTCCCGTGTGGCCCTCTCGCCTTTTTTTGTTGTTGTTGCAAAGACCGGGAACTTTATTGAGCAGTTGAGAATAATTTTTTCATCTGCTTTTGTACTTCTGCAAGTACTGTTGTTTCATGCTTTACTAGTGGAAACATCTAGTTGTTTCGAAGGTCCTCATGATATACTCGTCTAGCTTGCTGTCAGACTGTCTAAGCATGTGTACATGACACCAATTCACAAGTTCATGTTGCTTGCTTGCTAACATACATGTTGCT
Source organism: Aegilops longissima (assembly GCA_021605205.1). Taxonomy (NCBI): domain Eukaryota; kingdom Viridiplantae; phylum Streptophyta; class Magnoliopsida; order Poales; family Poaceae; genus Aegilops; species Aegilops longissima. The sequence continues at coordinate 24,014,707 of CM038679.1, read as the reverse complement.
TGCAAGCATACATGCTTAATTAGGGTTTCCATCAACAGTACTTGCTTGTATCAGTAGCACATGGAGAATAAGCTACTTGCTTGCTTATTAATTAGGGTTTGTATCAATAGTATTTTCTTGCTTCTTTTCAATTTCTTTCATTGCTTGCTTGTTTCTATCAGTAGAACTTTGCTTGCTTGCTTGTTTCGTGTACATATATTTCCACTGTACATGCATGCTTGTTTAGTGCACTTACATGTTTGCTTAATTAATAACAGTACATCAGTGTATGTGCATGATGGTCCAAATGCTTTCCTTTATTGATACAAGTGCATCATTTTACTTTATCCCTGTTGTATCTGATTTTTGTTTTTCTATTTTGCAAGCACCACCTCAAGATCATCCATGGCAAGGATGACAAGGTCAAACATGAGGCCAACCGTTGGTATGCAACTTGCTCCTTGTGGTCATACTGTCAGTTTCATAAAATCTGTGTCTTAATATGCTAAGTGAAATGTATTGCTGCAATCTGAATAAGCTGGTTTAATTGTGCCTGTGTGCTGTTAGTCTCCTTACCTGAATAACTAAGATTAAATGATAATAAAATTTCATAAGATATGTTTGGCTGTCTGTCCATGCATTCCAAACATTCACCTAATAGTTACGTTTCCTTTATCATGCAAAGAAGAGCCTCTCACCGAGTACGAGAAGGTTAGGGCTAGAAATATCATGAGGAACAATCGGATGTTCCAGTCCCTTGGCATCGGTGCAATAGCATCGATGATTAGGAAAACAAATGATGTACAAGAAGGTAGAAGTGATGAGGTTCAAGAAGGTAGTGGAGTTATCAATGATGACCCAGAGTACAATCCTAAGGAGGATGAAGTTATTGATGGAGAGGAAGTGGATGATGTTGTAGTGAGCAAGACTGTTAAGGTGCATACTGCCTTGCTTGGAGGGCTGGGGTTCTTTATGCTATGTTATTCCTTGTGCTCACATATTTCTCTTGTGATATAATGCTTTTTTCCGTGCTGTTTATACGAGGCAATCAAGGAATCTAGGACGAAGAGGCCTGGTGTTAAGAAGACAGTCAACAAGAAGAAGAAGAGCTCGAAACATCTGCTGCAATGCCTCCAGAAGGGTGATGGCCCCAGCTCCGTGACAAAAAAGAGGATCCTGAACCTGATGAACCTGCCCTTGATAGAGTCACAAGGCAAAAAGCAAAGATGGCGATCGCGACGGACCATCGGAAAGTTCTGCTGCGCATGGACTCGAGACCTCGTGCAAATGGGTGATGAGTTGCCGCCATGGATGAAGGAACCACTCAAAGATGGATGGAAGTGGCACTGTCGCCTAGATGAAGGAGGAACCATCTGCATTGATGAAGCAGTGCATCGTCCACACGCACCTCAGCCTGTTGCACCTTCTATTGACAGAATGTTGTCATCAATGAAGAAGAACAGCAGCTTGTGCTTCAATCAGGCAAGTTGACCTTTGCAGTGCTATCTTTTACTAGTGCATTTTTCAAATGGAATGATCATGTATGCTTTTGCTGATTCCTGCATTTGTCGGTTTCTATTCTAACTTATGAGTTCAATTTCATTTTCAGATGCAATGACTACCAAGACTAGACTTAGAAAGGGCAAAGGGCTAGAGAGGATCACCAAGTCGCTTGGTAGCAAGGTGCCTATCCAAATTGCCGAAGGGATGAAGCGTCTAGAGAAGCCTCTGCAGTCAGCAAAGCTTGCTTCTGAGTGTGGACTCGTTGCAAGAAGCCTTCTTCCTCACTTCAAGCTATATAAAAAAGATGCTAGTCTATTGGAGAACTACATTGGGGAAGTTGCTGTAAGCTACTTGTTTCATAGTTAATGTGCTATCTATTTTCTGTTACACCTATGCATGATCACTAATATTGTTCCTACCTTGTTTGCTGTCTTGGTAGGCAAATTTTGAGATGAACACGGACTCGGAGACCATCAAGACCGCGTGCAAAGATATTCTGCAGAAAAATTCAAAGAACAAACGACATCAGATCAAGAAGAAGTATTTTGATATCGTAGCCGCAAATAAAGTCAGCATCAAGTCTCCGATACCTGATCTGACGGATGGTTAATGGCAAGCTCTGGTGAAGATGTGGTCTACCCCAAGACACAAGGTTTGTCTCTGCTTTGTTTGATGCTTTATGTTCTACACATGATATGCTAGTGCTAGATCATGCTGACAGTATGCTTTTTTGTAGGAAACCTATGTGTCGAACAAGATGAATCGAGAAAAAGTCGTGTACAATCAGAGAACTGGTTCCAGGCACTACACAGCACACATTTTTGCCACTGCGAGAACTTTTCTCTAGAGACCTTACCGTTTGATCCTCGTTGGATAACAGTTCTGATTCTTGCTGAATAACATTTTGATTTTTGTTGAAAAACATTTCAGAAAGAAGAGCGTAAGGGTGAGGAGCTGTCTGCGATTGACTTGTTTAAGGACACCCACAACAGCAAGAAGCACGGGTTTTCGGAGCCAGTCAAGACTGCTATAGTAAGTCACTCCATGCTTTGTCCATGCCCTGTTTGATTCACAACCAGCTTTGATGCTGTTTGATGCTTTGATGATTTGATGATGTTTATTCGGAGCCAGTTCCATGCTTTGATGTTGTTTGATAGTTCCATGCTAGGCTTAATGAAGATATTAGAACAGCTTAATGAAGATAGTTCCATGCTGTTTGATTCACACACGCTGTGTTCCATGCTTTGATGTTGTTTGATAGTTCCACAAAGATATCAGAACTTGCTGTAGCTATTTGTTGCATTTTTTATGACATGATGAAATTTGATTTGAATGTTAGTCGAGAAGCCATCTTATATAGAACCACCATTCTAGGCTTAATGAAGCGATCATATTGTTCCAATTGCATGTCTCCAGGTCACTAGTCATCATCTTCTTGTATAGATTTTGTGTGCTGGTTTGGTTACTTCAAATAATCCATTTGTGTGCTAGTTTGGTTTCTCCACTAATGCCTATCATTTTCCTCCATATGCTAGCTTGAGATGGAAAAAATGCAGGACGCGCCGGTACCAGAAGGTGAAGAGCCAAAGTCTACTGTTCAAATTGTCGAAGAAGTGCTATTGAAATCTGTCAAGCAAAGCACATTCCTCACGAATGTTGGGCTCCAGTCATCTAGGAACAACTCCCGCAAAGCAACTGCTGAAGTGTTTGCTCATGTTCGTGACCTTGAGCAGAAGCTGGAGAGGTCCGAGCTTCAAGCTGAACTGGTGCATGAAGAATTGGTGGCAATCAAGATGAAGGCGGAAGAATCTGAAGCTGCACGCGACAAGGAACTTGAGCTGCTGCGCAAGAAGTCTCAAGAATAGGAAGAGAAGTTAGCCCACTTGATGGCTCTCTTTGGAGCTAAGGTAGTTTGATGGCTGTGTCGTGAACCTCTTTGTCTTTGAGCTAAGGTAGTTGTTGCATTTTGTTGCATTTTGCTATTTAAACTAGAGCACCTGTGAACCTGGATCACTTGTGAACCTGTCAAGTTATGTGAAGTTATGTGATCTTGTGAACATGTGAAGTTATGTGAAGTTATGGATCACTTGTGGATCATTTTGTTTATTTTCTGTGAAATTATGTGAAGTTATGGATCACTTGTGCACCTGGGCTTGTGGCCTTTCTGTTTATAGTTATGCAAAATGAGAACTTGGGCTCTAAAAAGGCCAAGGCCCAAACAAGAATTAGACCAAAAAGGCTTGGGCCTAAAAAAAGAAATGACTATAAGAAAATTTTTATAAAAGGCTGCATAGCAGAAAATAAAAAGGCCAAGGCCCAAATTCGAACTAGATCAAAAAGGCTGTGGCCCAAAACAATAGTGGACTATAAAAAATTTCATCAGAAAAAGGCTCCATTCCCAGAAAATAAAAGGCCAAATTATTGGGCCAGGCCCATCTTATATTTACTAATTGGAGGCACCATACGAGACACCACGTTTAACCATGAAATTAAAGAAGATTGACCGTCGGTTTAATATGTAATGCGTGTATAGCCGTTGGATGAAACAAAAGGAGCGAGACGTGATCTCCTATCCCACCAGTCGTTTTCCACTTGGAGTCTCCTATCCCACGTACACGAGTCTTCCTTCACTTGGACTCTTCCTCCACTTGGACTCTCTCTCCCGTTTCCCTTAAATCAGGAAAGAAAAGGAAATATGTGATTTGTTATACACGAGGCATTCTCCCCTTCACACATGCCGATGTCGTGTCTCTCACGTTCATCCTGGGCAAAAAAACTGTAGAATAAAATTGGCCTTCTATTTTAATTCCCAGCAATGGCCACATATCGTACTTTAATTGTCCAAAAAGAAAAGGACACCCAAACGTGTTGTCTTTGGCAATACAAACGCATGCATAGCTGTATATATATGTGTGAATATATACATCACGTACGGATCAGGTGTTTTTATTTCTCCACGTTATCTGCTTGACGCGAGGCCATCCGATAGATCGTAATTCTCCTCGCACGCGTCTCCGTCTTCACGCTGCGGAGAACAGCTTCTACAACATCTCTCATCGCCCACAATGGAGAGCACCTTCCCTCGCTTCCATCACGAACACGAACAGGCCGCCGTCCTTTCCGATCTGCTCTAATCACCCAGGTTTGGACAAATAACTCACATGTACAAGTATCAACCACATAAGCATCCGCATAGGTGATCCTAACTATCTCTTCGATGTTGCAGTTCAATGACAAAGTCTTCCATGGCATACAAAACCTTTTGTCAGATCAATACTTCCAGTAGAGGAAAGGAATTAACAATCAAGGCAAGAGTGTCGAGACTATGGGATTCCATATTAATCAGTAATGGTGAAATACTTAGTCTAGACATCGTCCTTATTGATGAAGAGGTATAATGGTTCTCTCATAGAAATTACATCCTTTCTTGAATTATTTTGATAATAAGATTTAGCTTCAATCTACATGCTAATTACAAATACAATTGAAGGGACAATGTTGCATGGAGTTATCAATAAGGCATATATCAAAAGTTAAGGTCATTTATTCAAGAAGGCAATGTGTACCTCATTAAAACGTGAGAGTCATTCCAGCAGCAGCAAAATTTCGACCTGTACAAAATGAGATGATGATTAACTTCTACCCCACAACAAATATAGAGGAGATTGAAGATAATGAAGACATTCCAAAGCATGGTTTCAACTTTTCAAGCATGGAGGTACTCTCCCAAAGAGTAAACATTGACACTTATCTCTCAGGTATGATATCATTGAACTTTTTAGATATAGTATGCCATATTTTTTCATGTCATGTATAAAATGCCATCTAAATTCATGTGCTAACAGATGTTATTGGAGTTGCAACACACATAGGGCCAATTGAAGAAACTAGAACATATCTTGGGCTCTCCAGAATCCGTGATATCTTCCTTCTAATCGAGTAAGCCAAAAATACATCATATTTGCAGCCAAGGTGCTCATGTCATGTCTTCACAATTGCTTTACTTTTTGCTAACAGAGACCAGGAAGTCAAAGTTAGATTATGGGGTGATAAAGCTGATCTAATTGATGTGAAGTCAATAGGGAATGTCATTATAATTACATCAACAACAGTGAGAAAATTTGGCAGTATGTCTTCTTTCAAATTTTAATCACTTATTCTATCATCTCTCTGCTTGGTTTTACATAGGAAAATGATTATTTGAACCACTATTCAGGATATTCACTATCGTCAAATAGTGCAACTCAAGTTTTTATAAATTTAGATATTCCTGAGAATATGGATGTGCAAAACAGGTAAGCGAAATTCCTACAAATATTGCCATTTTAATGTGAATGTCAGTACTACCTACCCTGGCTCATAACTTTTTGTTTCCAAATAGCATTTGTTCCAAGGAAAAAATTATCAAAGAACTACATGTTGAGGAGAACCATCTAAAAGGGACACAGGAAGAGCAAATGCACTACAACAGAAAAACTTTAGAAGAGTTAAATGGCATTCTGTTAGACTCATCAAATCAGGTTCGTAATCCAGCAATAATAATGAATAGTTTTTTCACACTCAGAAGCATAAATATATTTATATTTTCTCAACAGGGAAGAATATTTACCGTGGAAGCAGTAATAAATGATGTTAATACAAGATATGGATGGTACTACATATCATGCAGCGAAAATAATTGCAAGAAGCTACTTGAAAAGAGAATTGATTACTACTATTGTACCAAATGCGCTAGGAAAGCTCAACCCAAACCATGGTAAAGAGTTTAATAGATCTCTATCTTTATAGTTTTTATATAATAATTTTTAAATTAATTCATTACATATTTTGTAGATATAAGATTAAGCTTCAAATCAGTGATTCAACAAAGATCAGATCTTGCGTACTTTTTGAAAAAGAAGCTCAACAATTAATTCATGAGTCAGCAGAAAACATGGTTGCATCAGTTGGTAATGAAAGTGATGAGCTTCCAAAACCAATCCAAGAGATTTGTGGTCAGACTGTAATTTTTCAGTTTAGATTGACAGACTACAATTTCACCAGTTGTAGACCAGACTACACAGTCTCAAGACTATTCTTTCTGGACACCAGTAGTTCATCTATGAAGAGTGACAACAATGAAACGGTATGATAATTACTGATTTTCCTCCATTCTATTATATTTCTCAAAGTTAATTTTTGCGTTAAAAAATTGAAACAAAATGAACAGTAACAACATTCCTAATTATCTATAGATTGCACTCCCTTATGCATCGTCTATTTCAAATTGTACTATATTTTAGACACAATGGAACTGGACTGATCTTCTGATGCTTCTGTAGAGTAACTCCAAGAATTTTCCAAAAGATGGTGTCGTTAAACCTGAGCCAGATGAAGAGAGTCGATCTGTTCAGATACATGATAGAAATAATGATGAAAGATGCAAAAATAAAAGCACGAGTAGGAGAAAGCTGAAACGCTATGAAGATTCTGGCGAGCAGAGAACTATGGCACTTGATACTCCAAAAGATGATGAAGTATTCAAAAAATATATGGAGTTCCTACATTCAAAAAACCATATTTCGAGACAAACAAATTGGACTAACTCTCTTATTATCTGTAGGGTAACTTGAAGAAAATTCCAAAAGGTGTCATCATTAAAAAGGAACCAAAAGAAGATATTGAAGATGATATACACAAAGACAGTGGTGATGATGAAGAAGAATACAAAGTGATACGAAGGAGTACAAGAATTAAGAGACAATATGTTGTTCTTGATGACGATGAAGACTCAGAAGAGAAATTGAATGCACCCAAAAGAGCGCGAAAGCATAAGCAATGCCTTGGTGCTGAACAGCAACCTTGCATATCACGACGGGGGAGGAAGAAATAATTTGTAATATTTGGAATTCGATTGTTACAATACAGACTATGGATCTTTCATACTTGACAACACGGATATTACTATGTTACATTTTCATATTTGTTCTATCATGTTATATAACTGAATGTTCCTGCATATACTCCCTGGCCATGCATGAATCAAGTTGAGACAGTTATCAACCATTAATTAATTTCAGTTGGAAAAATAGTTTCTTACTGAACTCATGTATGAAATTGGTAACCACTATATTGTTGTACTCAATGAGGGGTAGTGTAAAGAAGAGGAGAGCCAATCTCAGGTTTTGCCGTCCAAAGGTAAAAATGGCTCCCTACAAAGGCGATGGTGACATAATAGGATGATGTGGTATTAGTCTTTCATGATTATACTGGTAATAATCCGGCAAAAGGGGGATTATTCAGAGCAGGCTCAATGACAATGGGGATGGAATAGCTATTGGATAGTTAGGACATCCCGTCTTTAGAGATAAAACGTACATGAGCTTTTTGTACGCCGTATGCCTACTTTTTTTTTTGAAACATTTCCGGTTGTTTTGGTAAATGAGGGAATTGTTAGAGCAGACGTTCCTTATGCACCAACTTATTTTAACATAAATTCCTACATTTAGACCCATGTTTGCAACCGCAAGTGTGGCCAAACAACAAAGTCACAGGCCACTTTCCCAATATTTTGTACTTTCATTACCTTTTCATACCACTTATTTCATTTTTCCGTAAGATGACCGAGAGTGAAAGATGAATACACTTTTATTTAAAAGTTTATATATATATATATATATATATATATATATATATATATATATATATATATATATATATATATATATATAACATTTTCCTGTCGGTGGACACACCATCGTCGATGGAAGCATAGCTAATTATACATACCAGTTAGCTGATATTTTGATCTAATAAAAGGTAGTAACATGAAAAGAAACAATGCGACACGGACAAAAAAAAAGCCACCCAGACAAATCAACATATTAAAAATATTACCAAAAGAAGCAACTAAATTTTGTGCGGCCGGCTAATCAAACTAGAAAAATAATATAATCGTGTGTCACCAGAATATATACATAAAAAAGAACGAGCAGGCTGTTTCTATTATAGTAGTTCACGTATTGGAGTGGATGACTTAAACATGACCATGGGACACGGCTTGGTATTATAGTATTATTTAATTACACAGTCCGGAATAAACAAGACTTGCAGAGTCCAACTCGAACACATCTGCCTTTATATAAGGGCATGTGTACACACGATTTACACATAAACAATCCGGAGCTTCCACGTCTCAAGACGATCCAGAGCTTCCAAAGACACGGAATAAAGAGAAGAAAGAGGTATGATCGACTTTTTATAACATATTAGTTCATGCTTACTCTCGATGATGATATTTCTATAAGTATTAACTTCTATGATTTTACTAAAATCTTCATTAGGTGCGAAGAAAACACAAAAGTCATCTGCTGTTTCAGATTGTCGATCTGAAATTGACACCGGCCACCATGTCGAATAATCATGTGCCTGTGATCCAAAAGGGGGCCAAAAACGACCAAAGGTACAATAGATAATGGTGACCATGGCTATTGCAGATATTGGTGTTCAACATATGATTTTTAGCAATATGACAGCTATTTCCTTCCCATATTTGAAGTAAAGGGTTTAGATAGTGCCTTCCAAAAAACAAATTTGAGTTTATATTTAAAATATTATAGTAAGAGTCCATACCACTTGCAGGGTCATCTTGGGCAAAGAAGGCAAATTACCTGACAAAAACAAGGTACAAACTTGACTACAACACTTCTATCCTGTTCTTATAACAATGTTCCATGCACCCTTGAATATATTGACCGACTATCCGAATCAAATTTTCAGCAAATTGGAGTGGAAGACAACAACCGGTATGTTATGGCGCAATTTATTGCCTCTAGCACATCTACAGCCTAACTAACAAATGAAAATATATTACATTATAATGATGAAAAATGAACGCAGACAAGCTAGGACAATGCAAAGTCAATCTCCAAACCAAACAAAAATAACAAGCGTCCAAAGTTATTAAGCATGATGGGCAACCAATGGATATTCATGTCCAACAAGACAGGCTACACAATCGAATGAGAGGTACTGGCTTGCATTATATATTATTAGTTATTAATAAACAAGAAAACAACTCAATATATGTACCTATAAAAGTAACTGATCATGAAATAAATATATTACAGGCTATTCACACGTGTATATACATCCACGGCCGCTAGTAGCTTGCCGTGAGAGTAAAAGGGTAATCACATATTAATTATCTCTTCAAATTCCTTTTAGTGGGATATGCAGATCAAGTTTAACTCCTTTTATTTTCAGGGAATACCCAATGATCATTCTACAATAAACAAAGAGCAAGAAAGGTGCCCCCTTTAGCGACATAATCATGGCCGCTAGCCCTTGCCTGATATAATGGACTAACAACTGCCAAATATATTTGTTACAGGATTTCACCGGGTCCAAATAAACATAAACCAAGAAAGAGGAAACAGATAGTCCATGGGAATCAGAGCAACAAGCGTGCAAGGTTGGTTCAAAGAAAACAAAATTGTGAAACTGAGTTTGCTTCGAGTACAACAGCTGGTGAACATGCTTTAGAAGCATCAAAATTTCCTAGAAGCTCAGCAGATGCCCATTTGATTAGAAGAAAAGAGATAAGCAAGTTAAATCGAGCAAATAGAAAGAAGTTACAAGCGATGAAAAAAGGAGGTAAATCTCAGAGCTCTCCAAGTGAGGTTTCAAATTTTGGAAAACCAACATGCGTATGTCCATTCTGCAATGCCATAATGTGGCATCAAGAGAGAAGCAAGCATAACACAAGCAAATCAAGACCAACATTTGGACTTTGTTGCAAGGAAGGCAAAGTCAAACTACCACCATTGAAAAAACCTCCAGCATACCTTCAGCAGCTACTAACATCTAATGAAAAGGGAGAATCGTCAAATTACAGAGACAATATCAGGAACTATAATTTAATGTTTGCATTTACTTCGATGGGTGGCCAGGTCGACTATGAGATAAACAAAAACGGGGGTGCACTGTATGTTTTTCGCTTGAATGGCCAAAACTATCATCAAATTGGCACATTGCTGCCTAAAGATAATGAAGATAATGCTCTCAGGCCAAAGTTTGCTCAATTGTACATTTATGATACGTAAAACGAGGTCAAAACAGACTGCAGGCTTCAACCTCAAAGGAAAGGAAAACACAACTGGATGAAGGCATTGTGTCTGGATTATTGCAGATGCTTGATGATCACAATGAGTTAGTGAAATCATTCCGTATGGCAAGGGATAGATACCAAGAGTCGGATCTCGAAAATGTTAGGTTGCGATTAATTGGTACAAGATCCAGTGATGGAAGACAATACAACCTACCAACTGCATCTGAAATAGCTGCACTCATTGTTGGGGAACAGACAGGAGAAAATGTTGAACGTGATATAATAGTAGAAAACAAAGACAAACAACTCCAGTGAATTTCGGAACTACATCCTAGCTTTATGTCTATGCAATACCCGTTATTATTCCCGTACGGAGAAGATGGATTCAGACCAGAAATAGAATTAGAGAAAAAAAAGATGTCGAAGGAAAGAGAAAGTATGTTACCATGATGGAGTATTATGCATATCGCATCCAAAGCGGCGATCGAACGATCAGTAGTCTTGCAAACGAGTGGCAAGCTATTCCTTCAGATTCATCGAGACGCGGCAACATGCATTGAGCAATGGAGGCTCAATTGGTATAGGATGCATCAAGGGACGCTTAGAACAGAGCTATATAGCGATCTTCAAGACGCAATTGATAATGGTGATACCAGAACTGATCAAGTAGGTAAAAGAATTATACTACCTTCATCATATAATGGAAGTCCGAGGAATAAATAGCAGTACTACCAGGATGCAATGGCCATATGTCGGTGGGCTGGATATCCAGATCTGTTTATCACTTTCACATGCAACCCAAAGTGGCTCAAATACAGACCATGTTGGACTTCATACCAGGACAAAAACCGAAGATCGTCCGGACATTGTCAATAGAGTGTTCCTTATAAAGCTGAATGAACTAATAGAAGACATATACAAAAAGAAGCGGTTTGGAAAAGCAATAGCAAGTAAGTCAACAAAGTTTCGCCAATTCATACCTATCATCACAACTAAGTTTATTAAGTACCTTATCTTCATATACCTCTGTAAATTACTACGCAAACTTAAAACATGACTAATGAAATTATAATGTTTTGTTGCAGTTGTCTACACCATCGAGTTTCAGAAAAGAGGACTACCTCATGCACATATACTATTATTTTTGGATCCAAATGACAAGGATCCTAGCCCCAAAATATTGACAAGATCATATCAGCAGAGGTGCGGACAAGGATGTTGATCCAGAGGGTTACATGGCAGTTGAAAATTTCATGATGCATGGACCATGTGGCTGTGCATGCTACAAGTCACCATGCATGATCAATGGGAAATGCTCAAAACATTTCCTAAGATGTTCTGTGAGGAAACAAGCATCGATGAAGAAGGATTCCCAATATACGTAAGAAGAAATAATGGCAGGACAAGAGAAAAAATGGAGTAAAACTAGATAGCAGGTATGTTGTTCCATACAACAGGGACCTGATAGTCAAGTACCAGGCCCACATAAACGTGGAATGGTGTAATAAATCAAGATCAATAAAGTATTTGTTCAAGTACATCCACAAAGGAGAGGATAGAGCAACTGTAGTTTTGGGTGCAGGAAATAACTATGACGAGATACAAATGTACCTTGATGCACGATACCTATCCGCAGTGAAGCATCTTGGCGTATCTTTGGATTTGAACTTCAGCACCGGCTGCCTTCTGTATGCAGAGACTGCAATTCCATCTTCAAGGTGAGCAAATTGTCGTGTTCCCGGACTCAAGCGATATTGAGAAAATTGTACATAGACCGGCATAGAGGAAACAATTTTCACCGAATGGATGACCGCTAATCAATTGTATGAGGAGGCCCGTAATCTGACATATGCAGAATTCCCCACTAAGTGGACATGGCATGCAAAGGAGAAAAGATGGAAACCAAGGAAAGGCGGTAAACGGTCTATTGGGAGGATCTACTATGCCCATCCAGCAAGTGGTGAGAAATATTACCTAAGGATTCTGCTAAATACTGTCAAAGGTTGTAAATCATATGAGGACATCGAAAAAGTAAATGGTATTGTACATCCAACCTATAAATCAGCATGTTATGCCCTTGGATTACTCAACGATGACCAAGAGTGGGATGATTGTATTAAGGAAGCATCACATCGGGCTTCACAAGCAACAAATGCGACAACTTTTTGCACAATACTCATTTTTGCGAGGTCACAGATCCAGGGAAACTATGGGAATCTACATGGGAATTACTCTCAGATGACATTCAGCGACGTCAGAGGAAAATCTTGAACTTCGATGAACTTCAGCTTAATCCTGAACAAATACAAAATCTCACACTTATAGAAATAGAGATGTTGCTAAGGAGAGGTGGAAAGTCATTAAAGGATTATGAAGGAATTCCATTACCAGATAGCAACTCACTACAATGTCTGCAAAATAGGTTGGTAAGTGAAGAGCTTAACTATGACAGAGATTCTCTACAAATAGAGAAGGTGGCACTACTTGCAAAGTTAAATCTAGAACAGAAACAAGCTTTTGATGCAATAGTTCAATCTGTAAATAGCAGACTAGGCAAATTGATATTTGTCAATGGATATGGTGGAACAGGAAAAACATTTCTTTGGAAGGCAATCACGACATCACTACGATCTGAAGGAAAAATAGTTTTAGCTGTAGCATCCAGTGCAATAGCAGCACTTCTTATACCCGGGGGAAGAACTGCACATTCAAGATTTCACATCCCATTAAACATCACTAATGAGTCCACATGTGACATCAAGCAAGGATCCTATCTTGCGAGCTGCTAAAGAAAACATCCTTAATTATATGGGATGAAGCACCTATGGCGAACAAACATTGCTTCAAGCATTGGACAAGAGCTTGAGAGACATCCTAAGGTTCACAAATGAAAGTAGTGCAGATAAACCGCTTGGTGGGATGACGGTAGTGATGGGAGGTGACTTGCACAAATTCTTCCAAGAATACCGAAAGGGCGAAGATCTCACATTGTAGATGCATCCTTAAAACGTTCCTACTTATGGAACCACTTTGAGGAATTCAAGCTCACTGAGAACATGCGCTGCTTTCGCACTAACAGATACTCCGAAGAACAAAAGAAGACCGCACATTTTGCAGACTGGATTCTAAATATTGGAGATGGATTAGTTGGAAATAAAGAAGAAGAGGCATGGGTAAATATACCGGAGGACTTACTACTGCAAAAAGGAGAGAACCAATTAGAAACAATCATCAACAGCACCTATCCAAACCTATGGACGAACTACATGAACCGAACATACTTAGAAGAGAGAGCCATCTTATGTCCAAGAAATGAGATGGTCGATGAGGTAAATTCTTACATAATGGGTAGAATAGAAGGTGAGGAGGTAACATATCGAAGTTCGGATACGATGTGCAAAGCAATGTCAAATTCAGAAGATGGAGACCATTTGTACCCAACAGAATTCCTGAATAGCTTGAAGTGCCCCGAATACCAGACCACGAAATACGGTTGAAAGTTGGACTGCCAGTTATGCTGCTACGGAATGTCAACCAAAGTGACGGCTTATGCAATGGTACGAGACTAACTATAACACAACTAGGTAAATGGTTCATAGAAGCTCGAGATAATAACAGGGACAAACATTGGAAACAAGGTATATATTCCAAGGATTATTATGTCACCAAGTGACTCAAAATGGCCGCTTGTGTTGAAAAGGAGGCAGTACCAATATCAGTTTGTTTTATGATGACGATAAATAAGAGTCAAGGGCAGTCTCTAAAACATGTGGGGCTATATTTACCAAAGCAGGTGTTCACACATGGCCAACTCTATGTTATGGTATCAAGAGTCACAAGTAGAGATGGACTTAAAGTTCTAATTTCAGATGAAGAATCTATGGAAAATAATTCAGCAAAAAATATTGTGTACAAGGAGATCCTTTATTCAAGAGACCTTACAATATTTGTATTTTACAATATGTAACCTTCTTATAAAGGAATTTCATGCGGTTTTCAGATGAATCGGTATTTCGTGGACACACATGACTATGTTTGCAAATTTGATCTAGCATAAAACAATCGTGGTCATGCATTGCATAGTCGTGTATTAAAAAAGAACTAGATTAATCATGAATGTATACCTTCAATTTACTAAGTATCCGCAATTTGAATCTCACGACTCATGCCTTAATCTGTCTCATAGATCTGAAGTGGCAAGATTTTTTATTTTCTATATAAATATACTTGGATGATTTCATTAATGATGATTCAGGTCATACAGCCGAGCAAGCAAGAGCTAGATTTTATTATTATTTTAGTAACATGCCAATATCAATTCATCAATGGCAATCTGTGTGGTGTCAATAATCATGGAGCGGTTGAATATTCTTCCAATTCCCATGTTATATGCCTAAGTGGTGATTTAATATGGTCTGCAATATGGGTATGATAGCGACAACATATTACAGGTTTTATCCTACAAATTCACACACTGATTCAGCTCACGAAGTATACCGACGACTCCTCTAGCATACATCTCTACACCACACATACATCGCCTCACCGCACATCTGCACAGATCCAAAAGGGAAATAAGGCATCCCTCAAAGCAGGTTTCCAATTCTTAAGATAATACATACACAAATTCAAATGATTTGACCACACCTGATGTATCCCATAGTGGTTGCTTTGTCAGATTTATCTCGAGAAATTGAACGACCCGGCAGATGGTTGGGTCGAGGTTTCATTTTGGGGAACGGCAGTGGAGAGAGGAAAGCAGTCGGCGCAGCGCAAGGAATTGGAACTAGCGTCGACTCGGCGTCGCACCCCGGCGGATTCTTGGATCAATTTTTTCCATGGCTGAAGATGTCCATTTTTGGGAGATAAGGGAGCGGTAGGAGGAGGAAACGGTAGGAGGAAGATGCACGGAATCTTTCTTTATTTATTACTGGACACATGGGCCGAAGTACAGCAGGTACGTTAGTATCTTTCTTTACCTTTCTACTACATCACACATGTGAGCCCCAAGTTATTATCATGCTTGCCTAAAAAATGTTATTACCATGCAAAAAAAGAGTATGTATAGCACTAGCATGTGCATACTCACGTTGCACACATATACCTGATGTAGAGTGAACGACTAGAAAAAAAATGAAAAGAATTTTTTTTAAATAACTGTTTAAAATAAAAAAAATGCACTCACACTAACAAACTATATTTTAAACATTGGAGTTGCAGAGCTCTAATTTTGTAAATTTCATTAATTCTAAATAGCTGTGATGTTAAAAATGCAAGAAAATAAACATCACTATTTACGTGCTTATTAACTATTATAGTAACTTTTTCCTTATGATATTTATTATACATATAAACTTTTCCATCCAACAAATATTAAAATGTGCTAGCCTATGCAGACCCGGTCAATATGTCTATATCTTTTATGTTGGCCTTGCCATGTAAGAACGAGGAAAAACTTCCAAAGAAACATCAAACAAAAATAATATAAATGATTTTTTCCCAAGTATCATGCGCACATCAGGAAAATCTCATATAGACACATGTCATATACATATTTCCGTTACAGATAAAATAAAATTTAACACATTAAGTCTTTAATAAAAAAACAAATGTTAAACAAGTCATCCCGGATAAGTTAACTACAAGAACTATACAATAAAGGACCTACTTATTACCAAACGACAAAATTGAATATGCACCTATATATGTTGTTGATCCCACCAAATTTTAAAAAAGTTCAGATTTCAAGGTACTCTATGTAATGTAAGCATTGTCCGTCAATCGATGATAGCTATATTGCATTACTATCGTGAGTGGTATAATGAGCATTCTGCCTTTTCTTGAAAATTATTCATAATATAAGTAACGTCCATTGATTTTTGGAAAAGCATAATGCACATCAAAACCAATCGATTCATGCAATAGTCCAAGGGATATGCCTCCTTTTGTCTCTACGTCTAACAAATAAATTTTTGTATGTCATGTCTTTAACCAATATACAGATATTTTATTTTGGTATGACGTTTCTAATTGTACAAGCTTTGCATACAACCAATACATAAAATTCTAGCCCGTGCAGTAGCACGGGTTGACGACTAGTACACATAAGCAAAATAAAGAGAAAAAAATTAAACGGACCGAATTATTGGGCTTGGCCCATGTAGACGGCTGAAATGGACCGGGCTGATTCTATTTTACGACCTTTTCATTTGGTCGTAATTCTGCCACGTCAGCTTGCCACGGTGGATCTACGACCTTTTTTTTGGTCATAAACGTCTACGACCATTCCAGAAGAAAGGTCGCTATAGTCAGTTAACGACGGCCAGCTTTTGACCTTATGTTTTTGGTCACAAAAAGGTCACAAATTGAAAACAGTGACCATTTAGTGACCAATAGTGGTGGTCACAAGTTGACATCTTTCTTGTAGTGCGTGTCGTATGGGTCAGAGACGCCCGGGGCCTCCCAAGGGGAGCCCCTCCCACGCACTGATGGAAGCACCATGTCTCCGTCTTTGGTGATGACACTACCGAGGAGTGGCTATGCCCGTACACATACGGAAGCGCTATGCTCCGCGTTGGTGATAAACAACTGAGGGTGGCCCCCGGCCGCATCAACCTTAGGGAGCCCAAAGCTCAACGTCTGGCCTCATCGCAACGCCTCCCTGGGAGTGCAGCGAGGGGCTGAGCACGGGCTACGCCTGGTCACGCCAGACGACGCCACCCAGCCAGTCCCTCGGGCCTGGTTCGTCGTGACGCCTCTCCCGAGCGAGCCAAGGTACGAAGGCCGTTTGAACGTCAAGGGGGACTCCTGAGCATCGTGACTCAGGAGCCTAATTGGTCACGTAGCCCCTCACCCCTTAGTTCCGAAAGGCTAACGGCGGTTGAGGTATGTGCGGGGCCGGGCCCTGCCGACGCAGAATGGTAAATTCACCCATACATTCCACCTCCTACTTGCTGTTCGTGCGTCAAGGGGGACTCCTGAGCATCGCGACTCAGGAGCCTAACTTGTCATGTAGCCCTCACTCCTTGGTCCCGTCCTGGTTTCAGGTCGGGGCTAACGGCGGCCGAGGTATGCGCTGGCAGACTCTCGCCGACGAGAACATAAGCAAGTAGGAAGGAAAAGCGCAAATCTCAAGGAATTCAAAAGCAAATATTACAGTCTATAACTGTTTTCACAACATCAAACGAAAGTTTAAACGCCTCCACGAGGGATGATGCATGTTGCAGGAGTCGAAAGCAGGACAGGAGCCACGAAGGAGTCACTGGTTGGCAGCACCGTCGCTGGCGGTGGAGCTGCACTGGGCAGGTTCGCCTCCTGAAGCCTCAGGATCGGCATCGCCTCGCTTCGCCTTGGTGCTGAAGCCCTGGAACTTCGCCAGCAGAGCCTCTGCTCGACCCTTCACGGCCTCAGCAGCGGCAGCGGCAAGCTCGCCGCTCACAAGCTCTAGCAGGCTCTAGCAGGATCGCGAAGGTAGACGTGGGTGAAGACGCGCGTTAGCGCTGCACAAGATAGGACACGCGCCTCGGCCTCAACCGTGGGGCCGAGGCCAAGGGTGACATCCTCGAGAGCACGAACCAGGAAGGGAAGCAGCTTGGCGGGGCCGTCCTCGGCACCGGCCAGCGGGCTCTCCAGGCCGCTGTCGTAAAGCGACCTCAGCAAGGTGCGAGCCTTCACCTCCAGCTTCGCAAAGGCCACGCGGTCCTCGGCCAGGACCCGCGCCTTGCCGTCTAGCTCGACCCTCTTCGCCTCCAATTCCTACTCCAGCGCACCCAAGCGACCGTGGCGCTCATCAAGCTTGGCGTCCCGGTCCTTGGCGGCCGCCTCGAGAGCCTTCATGTCTTCCTCCTTCTCTTGGCGGACGCGGACCTCCTTGGCAAGCTGGTCGCGCAGGCCCTGCAACTCGCTCTCCAGCGCCTTGCAGCGACCTCGGACATCGGCTACCTCCCCCAAGGCGGCGTCACGAGCGGCCTTTGCCCCGAGGACGACCTACTTCTCCTCGTCGCATGCCTTCGCGGCCTGAACCAGCACCGCTCGAACCGAAGCGTTAGAGCGAACCCAGCCGGAGGCCCACTCCAGGCGTCCGGCTACCAAGCGAGGGTCGGCGCCCAGAAGATCTTGCCGCAGCTGGTCCAATTCAGCGGCAACACGATCCAGGACGGTAGAAGGAGTCGGAGAAACGGCAGTTGGCGGATTAGGAGGAGAGGACGACAGCATAATCACAGCACCAGGAGTCGGGACCTTCGCGCGGTGGCTCATGGCAGCAAGCGTCGAGCAAGGATACCTCGGGAGTCGCTTGGGCCAAGGGGGCTGAGCTCACCCCAGCTAGCCCCGCCAGGCCTCGCGAGGATGACCGGGCAGGAGAAGCCCGCGTCTTGCCGCCCCCTTCTTCCGCGGATGGAGGCGCTGTCCCGGGCGAAGCCTCAGGAGCCCCCTTCAGCTTTTTCGCCGCAGGCACCAGCCTAGCCAAGGAATACGGATATCAAGCCTCAACGACAAAGCAAGAAGCAAAACAAGAGTCAAGCACTCACTGGTCATCGCTCGCGGACTCAAGCAGCCTCCGGCCGAACTTGAACCCCGAGAGCCGGCTAGCGGGATCGGCCTCGAGAGGTTCTGGAGCAGGAGGCACGCCTGCAGATCGCCTCGGAGCCGGGGCAGACCCGCGGGGAACCAGCCCCGTCCTGTCCTTCTTCGGGATCAGGGACGAGCTCGCGCCACCCTGCTCGTTGCCATCATCATCATCGTCCGGCAAGAGGCGGAGGGCGTGGGACCTGCGCCGAGGAAGGGGTGCCCTCGACTCCCCGTCAGTCGCCTCAGAATCAGGCTCCTCGTCCTGCTCCTCTTACTCCTCCTCTCTGCTGGATTCGCCGGAGGACACGTTCACCGTCGCCAGGGCCGCCAGGTCCTCGGGAACCTCCGCGGGCACAGGCCCGTCCCCATCGAAAGCGGGCATGGAGTTCACCACCTGCTCCCAACCCTCCCGAAGGAACAGGGGCACAGGAGCACCCTCCAGTCTTCGCCACGTCTCCCCCGACCAAATACTTGAGGACCGCGGCCAGATCCTCGTCGGCCAAAGCTACGGGGCTCGGGCGAGGCCTCCACAGGGGAAGCGAGTGTTGCCGAAGCGGAGCCACCCGGTGTTCCAGGAACTCCCTGAGGAGCGATGCCCCGGTCAGCTTCGCCGTCGCCATGTTGACTGGCCACAGGTCTGCGTCCATCCTCTCCCGCACCGGTTTCGCGCGGGACCAAGCGTGGACAGACTCGGGCTGCCTCGTGGGCAGAATCAGCCGGGGATGGATGCGCCCAGCATCCACCATGACCCACTTGCTCCTGAAGCCTTCAATCCTCTTCCCGGGCTTCGAAATGGCATTGGAGCTGCCGTACGCGACAAAGCTCGCGCACGCGGAGATGGGGCCGCGAGAGGCCCGAAGGTACAAGTAGTGGCGTAGCAAGGCCACTGAGGGCTGCACTTCGACGTGCGCTTCACAGTAGTAGGCGAAGATCGCCAGGAGAAGAACAGAAAATAAGAACTCACGAAGAATGGATAGAAGGTGCTTCCTTGGTCCTCAGGAAGAGCAGAGCCAGCCTTGAGCAACGCCGCTCCGTCATCGCCTTGCACCGCCATCATCGGGCGCGCCCGGGCAAGGCTCTTCTCCGACACATTTGGGGAGTCAAAAGCGGGCGAGTACCAAGCTCCGGCCGGGGTCTGGCGAGGCGCCATGTCTTGCTAGGGCATGTGGTCGGAGTAGATCTAGGGATTTCGGGAGCAGGAAGGATAGGCGCAAGAAAGGGGATCTGGGCAATGACTGGAGAAGGCAAAGGAGGTAAAGCCTAGAACGGGCACCGCTCCCATGACGATTCGAGCAATTATCAAGGCGACGTGGGAAGCAGAGGCACCTGCGTCCAATCAACCGCCACGCGGCACCCAAGGCCGCAGGCTGTTAGGGCCCGCGGTGCTTCGCACTTGCCTTTTCGCTTCTCTGCTAAGCCAAGTCCAGGCGCGCCTTGGGCCGGGGGCTCTTGTCGGGCGCTCGGGAATGGGGTACCCAGACTTGCCTACCTGCGGCCTGCGGCGTGGCTCAAGGGCTGGCCCGGCATGGCCCATCTTCATCAACACAAGCTCAAGACCCTCGCGAGGGGCCAAGCCTCGAGGGGAGGACGACAGGAAGCTTCCTCAGGCACGGCCTCGTCAGGCTGGCTCGCGAGGAGGTGGAGAGATCAAGGCGGGGTACCTCACGAGGCGCCCATGACGCAAGCCATGACGACCAAGGGCCCCAGCCAGCGCAGTTTCCTCGTTTCCTCTTTGATGCAAAGGGGGCAATCGCTGGCAAGGGTATCAAGCAAAGGAAACCACTTCGGTGCAACAAGACCAAGACCAACGCAACGGTAGGAAGGAGGTCATCATGGAGCCCAAGCCGGCGTCATTGACGAAGCCTTTGGCAGGCGAGGACCAACTTTAGTCAGGATAAGTGTACTAGATGTTCCCCTTCAAAATGGCCAATTGTTGGCGCCCTTCCCGCTCAATATTTGGGAAGAGGCCCAGGGCCTCCGCCTATAAATAGGACTAGCCACCCACAGGGTAGAGGAGATCATCTGGATCTGGGGGATCATCTTGATCGGAGATCATCTTGGATCTGATCGAGAGAGAGAGAGAGAGAGAGAGAGAGAGAGAGAGAGAGAGAGAGAGAGAGAGAGACTGAGCTCCCCCCTAGCAGCTCATCGCACCAGCCAAGAACAGACCCTCACGAGGCTGTTCTTCCTTGTATTGTTCATCATCAGCCCCAGAGGCAATCCACCACACCACACACTGGAGTAGGGTATTACACCATAATGGTGGCCCGAACCAGTATAAACCTTGTGTCCCTTGTGTTGCTCTTTGTGTAGTTTAGATCCTTGCGAGGCGGCAAAGAGTAGGTAGGCAGGGGGTGTGATCTCCGCGTGCACCCCAGAGTTCGAACCTAGAGGGTCTGCCGGAACCCGTAATCCGACAGCCTCATCGCCCCACCGTACTCCCATCGCTGGCCTAGCCATGCCTCTAATCACCCACACCTGTTGTTATTCTCCGGGGACGGCAGACGAACCAATAAACCCTCGTACTCCTCCGCGTGGGAAATAACTGCCAAGTCTTCCCTGGCTCCATGTCGTTCCCTTCCTAGGCCTCGCCGTCGTCCACCGCCCTGGTGCTCTTGGCGTGGCCTAGTCAACGTGGTCAATGAAAGACATCCGTCGGAAGTGGACTGTACGTGGAGAGGCTGACAACTGGGTCCACGGCTGCACGCAAGGAAATGCCTCCTTATTACGCGCAAAATAATGATTCCTCCACCTAACAGCTAGGACCCACAGGCAGGGCTTTTGTATTTCGCGACAAAACGTTCCCCCCGCTGACATGTCGGACCCACCAGCTATATCTTCACATGCAAGGAAGTGCCTCCTTATTACGCACAAAAAAATGAAAACCCCCTGCTAGCTGGGACCCACCATAGTGGGTGGCTGACTTGTGGGCCTACTAAGTTGACGGGGACGGAGGGCTTTGTCAACTTAGTCAATATGAACGATTCTAGCTCAAGTGACCATACGATGTCCATCCAACGGCCATAGTGCTTCTTCAACCTCTGGTCTTCTTGCTCCAGCCGCCCAAAGCAGCGCCGGTCGTGCCGCCTGCTCATGCCTCCCGTGGCTGGCTGTGCTGTCGCGGTGGCCTCACCGCCCCCATACTACTCCCACCGCTGGCCAGGCCATCCCTCCACTCACCCACACCCCGTTATTCTCAAGCTGACGACAATTCACACCATAGCCAACAGGTGAACCTCAGACTCCTCACGATGGGCATGCACTGCAGCATCTTCCCCAGCTCCATGTCGTCCCCTTCCTAGGCCTCGCCGTCGTCCACCGCCTTGGTGCTCTCGGCGCGGCGTGGTCAATGTGGTCAATGACCGACTTCCATCGGAAGAGTACTGTACGTGAAGAGGCTGACAGCTGGGTCCATGGCCGCAGCAGGGTTCACGGCCACAGCCCAGCTTTTTTGTGATTTGCCAAGTAAGTCGCTTTGTCAGGCCTGTTGGGCTGCAAAATTTTCAAGACGAGGAGAGCTTCATTCGGCTGGCCGAGAAAATGGCCTATCAGTAATGAGAAATGGGTTGTACATTTTTAGAACACATCAAACCGGCAATTAGTTTGAAATTTCTTTTTTTTTTCATTTCAAGATTTTAAATTGCACTGATTTTTATGCGTGGACAATTTGTTGGATTTTATATTGATATACATTTATTTTTTAAATTGGTTTGAATGTGGCTCGAAATTTCAGGATTAAAAACAGTTCAGACCGCACCAAAATATGCAAAATTTCGTATAATTTTTTAACCGTGGCCACAATATGGGCTATAATGCTAACAAAAAGAATATGAGCTCCAAAAAAACCTTAAGAATTAGCAAATGGGCTGTAAATTATTAGAAATAATGGCAGTTGGGCTGTATGCTATTTTCCACAGATTTGAGGCTTTCCTTAAAAAAAAGGTTGACGCACAAGCAGTGACTGTTGGATGTCCATCCAACGGCCATCCTGCTTCTTCAATATTTGCTCTTCCTGCTCCAGCCGCTCAAACAAGCGCCGGCGGGACTGCCTACTCCCTCGTCCCCACGGCCGGTTGTGCTGCCGCGCAGGCCTCACCGCCCCATCGTAATCCCATCGCTGGCCTAGCCATCCCTCCACTCACCCACACCAGCTGTTATTCTCCGGCGACGGCAGATGAACCAAGAACCCTCGACAACAGATTCTCCCCTCTGCGTGGGAAACAACGCCGAGTCTTCCTCGACCTGTCGTTCCTTCCTAGGCCTCGCCGTCGTCCACCACCCTCGGTGCTCTCGGCGCTGCCTGGTCAACGTGGTCAACGACCGCATGCATCTAAAGTGGATCAGACGTGGAGAGGCCGACAGCTGGGTCCATGGCACACGCAAGGAAATGCCTCCTCATTATGCACAAAATAATGATACCTCCACCTCATATCTGGGACCCACCGAAAGGGCCTCAGATTTCGTGAAAAAATGTTACCGCCACGACAGCTGGACCCACCAGCTATATCTTCGCACGCAAGGAAGTGCCTCCTTATTACGCACAAAAAATGAATACTCCCCGCTAGCTGGGACCCAAAGATAGTGGGAGGCTGACTTAGGGCCTACTAAGTTGACGGGACGGAGGGCTTTGTCAACTTAGTCAATATGCACAATTCTAGCTCCAAAGGACCGTCTGATGTCCATCCAACTGCCGTAGTGCTTCTTCAACCTCTGGTCTTCTTGCTCCACCCGCCCAAACCCGCGCCGGTCGTGCATCGTGCTCCTGCCTCCCGTGGCCGGCTGCGATGCCGTGAAGGCCTCACCCTCCTACTACTCCCACGCTGGCCAGGCCACCCTCTACTCACCCACAACCCTGTTATTCTGCGGCGACAGCAGCCTCACACCGCAGCCAAACCAGTGAACCCTCGAACTCTTCTCCGCGCGGGCTTCCACTGCCGTGTCTTCCCTGGCTCCGCGTTGTCCCCTTCCTATGCCTCGCCGTCGTCCACCGCCGTGGTGCTCTCGGCATGGCATGGTCAATGTGGTCAATGACCGACTTCCAGCGGAAGAGTACTGTACGTGGAGAGGCTGATAGCTGGGTCCACTGCAGCCGCAAGGAAGTGCCTCCTTATTACGCGCAAAATAATTATTCCTGCACCTGACAGCGGGGACCCAATTGACGGGCCACCGTATTTCGCAAAAAAAACGTTTGCCCCTGACTACTGGGACCCACCAGCTACATCTTCGCACGCAAGGAAGTGCGTCCGGGCAAAAAAACCATTCGCCCCCCTGAGTGCTAGGACTGACTAGCTACATGTTTGCACGCAAGGAAGTGCCTGAAAGTTGGGACCCACCTAGTCGAAGCGCACGTACTGGTCGCGAACGTCTACGTACATACTGGTCGCGAACGGCTACGTACATACTGGTCGATGTAGAGGCGCACACGTGTCGTAGTAGAGGCGCGCATGTAGCATGTACACGTACGTACAATGGCAGTGTGCAAGAAAGGAAATACAACCACGTACGTACATACGGGCTGGGTCTCGAACGCCTACTCACAGCGACACGCACGTGCCCGTGGCTCGTACATGGCTGGTTCGGAACGGAGAAACTGTGTCGTCGTCGTGTTCATGGGGAGCCAACCGGCTGGGTCAGAACGGAATGCGTCGTCGTGTTCATCGGGAGGGCTTGGACAGAACAGCCGATGGAAACGAGGCATGGCGTACCACACAACGGAGGAAATGGCCTTGTGTTCGACCGACCACGTTCGAAACAGGATCCTGTTCATCGGGAGGGGTCTGGCGTACCGCAAAACGGAGGAAACAGACCTCCTACTATCAAAACGGGGTCCTGTTGATCGAGAGGGGTGTGGCGTACCACAAAATGGAGGAAACGTACTTGTGTTGGAGCGCTACGGTCGAAACGGGGGTCCTGTTCATCGGGAGGGGTGTGGCGTACCACAAAACAGGACTCCACGGGATACTGTTCATCTCCACCGTCGACCCCCTCCAGCCTCCACGGGCTACTATTCATCCACCGTCGACCTCCTCCAGCCTACATGGGCTCATGTTCATCTAGCCTCCACCGCGCGCCACTCCACAGGCTACTGTTCAACCAACCCTCTCCACGGGCTCCTGTTCAACCACCCCTCCATGGGCTACTGTTCATCCAGCCCTCCACCGTCTACTATTCATCCAGCCCTCCACGGGGTGGTCCTGTTCATCCAGCCCTCCACGGGGTCCTGTTCATCCAGCCCCAACCGGCTCGATCGATCGGGGTCCTGTTCATCCAGAGGCAACACCACGGGGTCCTATTCATCCACCCCCACCAGGAACTGTTCATCCAAACTGCCCAGCAACGCTCATTGTTCATCCAGAGGCAGCATCGACCGGCTTCAGTTAGCAGGAGTAGCAAAGGAATCGCTCGATCGGGTTTAGTTAACAGCCATCGATCGATCGCCGTTAAGTAACGCCAGAGCTCGCAGCGGTAATCGCCGATCGAGGCGACGCCGCGCTCGGGTTCATTTACAGCCCCACGCCGCACTCCACGCCTGCAAGGCAGTAATGAGAGGAACGCGCAAACCTCCGCGCATCGCCGCCCCGCCACCCACCAACCGAGCACCCGATATTTTCCTCGCCCTCGCTTCTACCACGGTTTTTTCCGTCATGGACGGCCCAAAGAATGTCATGGAGCTGCGTCTCCGGCCCGCCCAGGATGAAAAGCCCATTTTATGTTATGATTTTTTGTCATAGAAGTAGGAGCCCACCACATCTATGATGATACCGAATTTTGTCACAACTATCGTCATAGAAGTGTCATAAGTATGACAGAAGTTTTTTTCGTTCGGCCCAAAATGTCACGGATGTGTCTTTTTTTGTAGTGTATGAGTGCATGCCCCCCCAACCGAGGTTCATTCACCTAGCAAAGTGTGAAGTAGCTAGCAGCCCCCCCCCTCCCTCGTGTCGGCACGAAGGGAATCCTAAGCTATGAATGCATGGCCCGCCAACCGAGGTTCACCCTAGCAAAGTGCGAAGTAGCTAGCAGGCCCCTCTCCCCCGTGTCGGCATGAAGGGAATCCTAAGCTATGAATGCATGCCCCCAACCGAGGTTCGCTTAGCAAAGTGCGGCAGTTAGCAGCCCCTCGTGGTCGGCACGAAGGGAATCCTAAGCTATGAATGCATGCCCTCCCCCAACCGAGGTTCACCTAGCAAAGTGCGGAAGTAGCTAGTAGCCCCTCCTCGTGTCGCCACAAAGGGAATCCTAAGCTATGAATGCATGCCCCTCCCCCAACCGAGGTTCACCTAGCAAAGTGCGGTAGCTAGTAGCCCCCCCTCGTGTCGCCACAAAGGGAACCCTAAGCTATGAATGCATGCCCCCCCAACCGAGGTTCACCTAGCAAAGTGCGAAGTAGCACCCCCCACACACACACTTTCAATCGGTGGGCCAGAGAGGCATATCTCACCAAGATGGATCATAAAACGGACCAAGAATAATCGACCTTGGTCGTACGACCTCTCTCTTGTTGTTGGTCAAAGTGATGGCCGTCCATGCGACCCCGGAGATGGGCTAGCTCGCCAATAATCATGCAAGTAGCTAGTCCCCGAAGACAACGACTGCATGCGTGTGGCCCAAACATATGTATGGAGAGGTGTGTTTTTGAGAAACAATGGAACAACTTTGATGTGGCACCGTGATTTCGAACTAGAAATCCCCACACTGAGTGAGCGTTAGGTTGACGATGCATATGTATGTTACACCACACTTCAAGCCAACGACAGGGATTCATGCATGCATGCGTGCATAGTATATGCGCTCAAACTTAAGGTCTGAATCTCACCATGACCTATACTACGATAACACGAACCAAATGAAGAATCCTCCATGGTAACCTATCTTGTTGTTGGTCAAGGTGATCATGGATGTCCACGCGGGCCCGATGTCGGTGTGGAATGACACCTATGGGATCACCAGAATCCCTACTACGGTTGCCGTGGCGCAGGGTTGCGAGGAGAGCACGGCACAAGGATCGTTTACCCAGGTTCGGGCCGCGAGGATGCGTAAAACCCTAGTCCTGCTTTGGTGGGTGTATTTATGAGAGCTCTTGAGCTCTCGAACTAGCTGTGGTCAGTGCACGGTTCGAAAGAGCCTAATCCTTCTCCAGTATGCCATGGGCCTCCTTTTATAGTTGAAAGGGCTGCCACAAAGGACACATGTGAGGTGGAAAGGCGTCTGATGCCCCGAGCTTATCGTCAGACACAGACAAGACGATTTACGCGTAGCTTTGTGTCCCTTGCTTTATCGGGACGGGCGAGGCCCGCCCCGTCCGCGCCGCCGCTCCTCCTCGCTTCGACACGCCGCCGCCAGGATGCGCAGGCCATGTAGGCAAGCGTGCAGCTGAGTTGGCGCGGTGGTGGAGCCTTCACGAAGATCTGCATGCCGCCACACAGGCGCTCGATGAGTTGGCCTGGGAGCTGCATGTTGCCACGCAGGTGCCCGCCCAGCTGGTTGGGCCGGCAGCTGCATGTGAATGGCAGTGGAAGCTTGGTTGACGTAGGCTTGGTGGTGGCCTCGCCAACGTCTTTGGAGAGGGCCTTGCCGGGTGGCCCGGCAAGGGTCTTGCTGTGGCGTGCTGTAGTCGCCGACAAGGATCTTGCCGAGGGTCTGGTAGCCTTCCTCAGCAAGGATCTTGCCGAGAATCATCGTCTTCTAATCCTCATCTGATCTTGAATATGTCTTCACAAAGATCTGCATGCCACCACAGAGGTGCCTTTCCGAGCCCTGGCCCCACGCTGATGATGGCGCTGGGGGCCGTGGGCTCAAGGGTGGCTCGCTCTGTTGGTGCGGGGCGAGCTGTCCCGGCAAGGGTCTTGCCGGGGCCGCTGAGGCTGCCCTGCAAGGCTCTTGCCGGGGGAACCTGCTTCGTCCCTCTGCTCTTCGTGGTCTTGGCCTTGGCGTTGCTTTGATCGTCTTGGGCTTCGGTCTTACCTTGGCTCATCTCCCTCATTCTGCTTGGTGTGGCCGTGGTCGCGGCTCTGACTGCCCATGCATAGGAAAAGGGGTACAAAAATGCGCCCCTATTTTTGTACACCGACACCCACGAATATATAGGCTTGTCGCAGATAACCACGCGAGGGAGTGTACCGTTCGAAGGCAACCACTACATGCATATGTATGGAGGTGATACGTGCATGCATGTTTGAATACAGAACATTGATGTGGCGCGTGCGTCAAAAATCGTACACTAGCTCCCCACACAGAGCAAGATCGGTTCATGATGTGTCGTTGTACTAGCCACTTCGACTCGATGGGAGGGATTCATGTGTACACATGCATGTGTGTGTGCTCAAACTGTATCATGCATGTCATCCTAGAGCAAAAATAATAATCCCCTCCTAAGTCAAATTAGTGATGGACCAAGCGGGCCCACAGATGGAAAGCATCGATATCGCTGATAACCGCTTAAGTGGGTGCGAGAGGACAACCACCACCGCGTTGCATGTGGGCCAAACATATATATGTTGAATACCCAAAATGCACAACTTTGATGTGCCACATGCCTCAAAAACCGTAAACCATGCACCCACACAGAGCGAGGTTCATCAAGCTGCATTACATATGATGGTCCCTTCCCCTCGCCACCGTGATACTATATGCTCCTGCCGTAATATATGTACAACCCAAAAGAATCCTCATCGATGGTGAAATTAATTAACCTCGTGGGCCCACAGATGGAAGCGTCACACGTGAGTGTCCTAGCTAGGATATGCATGTGGCCCAAAAAGGTGTTGTGTGATGTTTGAATAGCCAATTTCACAATTTTGATGTGGCACGTGCCTTGGAAACCAAAAAGTCCTGACACTGAGTGAGGTGTACTTGTTCACGGACGCGTACGTATAATATATATGCTAGTCCCCTCCCACCTCTTCGACGCGTACTATATACCACCATAACACAAACAGAAAAGATTCTACCTTGCTGGTCAAATTAACCTCACTGCCGGCTGTTCGTCGAAGTGATGGACGACAACCTCACGGGCCCACAGAAAGCGCCACATGCGAGTATCGAGTGTCGTGTATGACAACCATCGACTGCATGTTGACAAAACATGCATGTATGAAAGGGTTGTGTAATGTTTTAAATAACGATTTCACGACTCTGATGTGGCACCGGCCTGCCTAACAAAATGGCCAACCCACACGGTGGCTCACAACTCGTAGTGTACTGCGAGCCACCCGCCACCCCCACACGTACATACCCACACACACACCGCGAATCCACCGCAACTCCGATGCATGTTAAATTAATTATCCCACGGTGAACATATATGTTACCGAAGGAGGGACGTTTTAATTTCAAAAAAATCACAGGGATCATTAAGATGTTTTAGTACATTAATTGATTGATTTTCTACGGGTATAATGTGCAAAAATCAAATTTGAGCTACATGCACATGTGACAGTGCACCTAAATGGATTGCGAAAACACATGTGTCTCACTGGGTGCATGTTTACTCCCCGTGCAACAAATTTCAAACATTGAGAATCTTGATTTTTAAATTCTAGTACATCCAAAACTTTTTTGAAGTTCATGAAACTTATCGTGTTGTCATATGGACACCAATACAAAGTGGCATTGTACTTTTTTTGTCAAATTTGTGACCAGTTTCGATGTAATCTTTATCTAATTACAAACGGGAGATTATTAATAATTGGGAACCAATATCCCAAACGGATTATTTATTCGAACCGTGAGCATTAGACCAACAATGGATACATGCCATGCTTCGGTTAAGCAATAAATCGGCAGCATTAATCATCCAAATAAAAAAACAATATACGTGCCGCCGCGCGACCTGTGTGCTGTGCGAGCAGGCGTGAGTTGACGGGACACATGTGAGCAGCCCGCCACGCAGGCAAACGAGGAGGTGTGCGTGCAGGTGTGTGAATTGACGGAGGCGTGCTCGCTGCACAGTGTCATCGGGAGGCGTGCGAGTAGATGTGTGAAACTTTGGTAGGCATGCCAGCAGTCCGGTGTGCAGGCTCACCGGGAGGCGAGCCATCGGTTTGAATGTCGCCCGCCTCTCTCCCACAACTCCCAGTACTCCATATTAATGGTGCGCCCGAGTGGCCGCAACCCCCATCCTCGCCACACACATACAATCCTTTCTCTCCTCTTGCATCCTCGACGCCGCTCTCAGTCCTCAAAGCCATCAGTGTATGAGGATGCCGCTGAAGCGCCCCATCGAAGGCAGTGGCGACGCAGGGGCTGCTAAAGCACCGGAGCATGGCATGGAGATGGAGACAGAGGTTGTCGTCACCGCCCGTGAGTTATCGCTGCACCCTGACGTCATCGACAACGTCGAGATTCCATAGCCGAAGGCAGAGTTCCACACCGAATCCGACGACCACTCCGGCGACGACTCCGACGACCACTGCGGCGATGACTCCGATGACGAAGGACAGCTGGTTAGTCATCTATACACATTTATGTGTCAAATAGATCATAGGGTTTCTCTGGTTACTCCTGCCCCCCTTTTTGGAATAGAGATCCTATGGTTATGTTCTCCCAATCCATGAAATCTGAGTAAGTTTCGTTAGATCTGTGTAGTGTATTGATTGTTTGAATGGTACATGGGATAAGTGATTAGTTGTTTCATCTGTGCAAATGATTTCTGCTAGTAATCCGACTAGGGTTAGTGTTCATAGATGATTGTGCTTAAAAATTGAACCATAATCTCTGGATATGTATAAATAAATAGCCATAAATTCATGATCCTACTTGACGGCATGTAATCAGTGATTTGATGCCAAATTTATTTTACTATTTGTATAGGTGCTGTCTGACGATGTGGACAGCGAGGATGAAGATGCCCAGAGGAGGTACAAGAGGCGAATCCTGAGGGAACTTTATGCGGGAATGCATAACAAGCGTATTAGGACCTGGAACGGCGGCTATGGATGCCCATTTTTCAACCACAAGATTCATGACGCGTATCTAAGTGTTCTGGCGCATGCAATAGGACGGGCCGTTGGCTCCTTCAAGCAGAAGTATTCACGCAGGGTGGCTCACAACGCGTACACCGAGTACCTGGAGAAGCTTCAGGATCGTGTCGGCATGTGAGATGAGATGTGAGATGGATCAAACTATGTACGCTTGAGTATGCTTAATGACAGTTGAACTATGTACTTATGGTTGAACTATGCTTATGTATGTGTACGCTTATTATCTATGTCTGAGTATGTTAAATATTTGGTCAAAATTTGGTAAAAATTACAAAGAAGGACCAATAAACCAGGACGGAGGTAGTACGTCAATCACACATGGTTCCCAAAATTGGAACCGTGTGCAATGACTTTCAATTTACCTGTTGCGTCAATCACACATGGTTTGCCCAAAATTCTTTGTGGGGCAGAAAACCCTCACAACCCAATTCAAAAAAGAAAACCTTCACCATCCCCACGTCACAAAAACCCTCACTCCGCCCGCCACCTCCTCCGGTACGGTCCCCATTCACACCTGCACAAGCTCCTCCGCGTCTATTCCATGGCACCGCCTATCGCAGCGGGAAACACTTAGCTTGACGCCTGCCGCCGCCGCCAGGCTGCCGGCAAAGCCCACCGCATTTCGCCACTTCCGCTTGCCGCCGCCTATCGCCATTGAATTTCTCAATGTTGCCGCGGTCGACCCAGCTCCGCTCGGTTGGGGAATCTGCCGTACTGAGGGTTCTTTCTCATGGACGATGAGGTAACTAATTTAATGAGATATTATGTCATCTCTTATCCCAGTTCATCTGCCCCCTTTAATCACTCGGTGGAAATCGCCGTGAATTCATTTTTATTCGATCTGATTTGAGGGTTTTCTTTCATTCATAGAATGTACAGTGCGCCGACACTTCAAGACTTCGTGACCTCCGCAAGAGATTCCATCTCACCATACCAGATAACTTGAGGACGCGCGCGGTATGTTCAATCTCACCCTAAATCAGTTGGCATGGCCTACTTTCCTGAACATATTCTAAATATTGTTACATTTGGATAAAAGGTGCCACATGCACCATATACGTCAAAGGGGATTTTTCCCCTCTTCTTTCTATATTAGGGAAATTAATGATGTATTGTTCTTTTGATTACTCTCATATTTCCATGACATCATGTTTACCCTATCTGTTTAATTATAGATTTTTGTCCTTCGATTTCAACTGCTATACAGTTCTTTCAATTTGGGCCCATATTTGCATGTTACCATATTTTCTTTTACAATCCTACCATTTTCTGCAGCACATCCCTTGCTATGCAACAAATTATGTAGTGCACAGTTTTTCCCTTTACATAGATCAAGGCTCCACGGATATCATACTGCACACAAACCATGGATTTACAATCGTTGCTACTGTAAGACTTGATAAATATGGTGACTCCTATTTTCGCACTGGCTTTTGGAAAGAAATTTCTAAGTTTTATGTACTGAAAGCTGGCACTAAAATTGCACTGCACATAAAAGGGCCTGGTCATGAGATATATGCTAACTTCCCTGACAAAATCATTTGTCCAGACTTTGTTCGAAGTAAGTTTTCATTTCAACTATCTGCATGTTGACTTATCCAGCAATGTCAAATGAACTGTGTAGTATTTAAGCACCCAATTGTTATTCCCTTTTCTTACTATATTCCTACCTAATAACTTCTAGTTACCAATACACGTTTCTAGTGCCCTGTTTTAACTAAATGTTCCCTGTACTCCCGTTTCTATCAGAAAGCACCGCTGACAAGGAGACTCCAGAGGTGGAGAATGGGGCTGCCAACAAGCGGAGGCGGGGAGACCTTGAACCGCAAGCAACTCCAGCAAGCATAGACTTCATCGGCAGCCTCCCCGATGATATGTTGAGAGTCATCATCTCCCTCCTCCCAATAAAATATGGGGCGCGGACAACCGTCCTTTCCCGGCGGTGGTGCCCCCTATGGAACTCCAGCCCTCTCGACCTCATTGACACGCACAACCTCTGCCATGGTGTCGGTGTCAAAACCAGCGGATCTCGGGTAGGGGGTCCCGAACTGTGCGTTTAGGCGGATGGTAACAGGAGACAAGGGACACGACAGTTTTTACCTGTGTTCGGCCCTCTCGATGGAGGTAAAACCCTACTCCTGCTTGACTAATATTGATGACATGGGTAGTACAAGAGTAGATCTACCACGAGATCGTGAGAGGCCAAACCCTAGAAGCTAGCCTATGGTATAATTGTTGTTCTTCCTATGTACTAAAACCCTCCGGTTTATATAGGCATCAAGAGGGTTAGGGTTACATGAGTCGGTTACAATGGTAGGAGATCTACATATCCAGATCGCCAAGCTTGCCTTCCACGCCAAGGAAAGTTCCATCCGACACGGACGTAAGTCTTCAATCTTGTATCTTCATAGTCCAGAGTCCGACCAAAGGTGATAGTTCGCTATCCGGACACCCCTAATCCAGACTCCTCAAGAGCTCCCTAACCAGGCTTTCAATGACGACGAGTCCAGCGCGATATTGTCTTCTTTGCATTGCAAGGCGGGTTCCTCCTCCAAGATTTTGAACATAAGGACAGTGTCCGCTCGCAAAACAAGTCCCACATACCACCGAGAGAGAATAATATTTAAACAAATCTGTCGACGATTCGCGGGCGTGACATCACACCACGGCCAGCCTTTATTCAATTGTTTTACCGTCCCACCTCAGCGCTGAAGCGAGGCGGTTTCCTTGGCACGCCTTGTCAAAGCGAGATCGTGCCCCTTATTCCGGGATTCTCATCAATACGGGCGCGGTAACCCAACCGCGCCATTGATTACGGTGCTCGAGATGAGCGAAGTTTTACCAGCTGGTGGGGACGATAGCTTCGCCATCCATATAAGGGATAAGGATCCACCTTTTCACCCACGATTCTTCCTCCTTTTGCTCATCCATTTCCGCCAGACTCGAGCCCAGCGCCTAAGTCCGCACATCCCACCTCAACCTTCTCCACCATGTCCGGAGCGGGAGGCAGTGGATGGCCTCCTCACACGGAGGGGCAAGTCAAAGTTGCGGAAGGCCGGATATTTGTCCCATGACATCGCAGATCGGCTCCCCCGATAAGGGTAGCTCATCCCCACCCCTGTGCCCCATGAGAGGGTGGTGTTCGTCACCCACTTCCTCCGTGGACTAGGTTTTCCACTCCACCCATTTGTCCGGGGGCTCATGTTCTACTACGGCCTGGATTTCCACGATCTGGCCCAGAATTTCATCCTCAACATCTCGGCGCTCATCGTCAGGTGCGTAGGCCTTCCTTCATCCAGCCCCACTTCGCTTATGGCTGAAGATTTTCAATGTCAAGTCAAGGTAGTGGTGGCCGCCAAGCAGAGTGCGGAGGCGCTATGGTGGGCCGGATGGCCAACGCCCCATGGCTCAAGGGCCTTTGTGGAGACAATAAAGGTGGCAATCGGGTGGTTCTACATCACCGAGCCACATGACTCTAAATGGGCGGTGGCCCCGACTCGAAGGGCTTCCCCACACGGCTCACCTCCCGAAAGAGACGGCCTAACGGGGTGATTCGAAGAGCTGACCGGACTCCAAACCTACGTCCAAAATCTAGTGAACAAGAATCTCAAGCTTGTCGACGTAGTCCAGGTCATGCTCATCCGCCGGATTCTCCCATGCCAACAACGGGCCTTCAAATTGTGGGAGTTTGATCCGGCACAACACCAAACCTTGAACAAGCTTTTCAACACTACGCATTTAAGATGCCCGAAGGTGTTGTTCATACGCCAGGCTTCTCGTGATCCGCCATCAAGATCGCGGATTCAGCTCACGGCGTCAGGCTAGCGAGGTAAGCTATTCTACCCTTTACGGGACTCTTGTTTTCATAGTTTGACTCTATGTGGGATCTAAACTCCTCATTTTGACAGATCGCGAATACGTCCGCAAGTTAATCGTCTGCCTTTTGCCAAGAGATTCCAGCGGACGCCCGCTGATTTGGTTGCTGGTTCCGGCACCTCGTGGTGCCGAGAAGAAGGCTAAGAAGAAGGCCACGGAACTCAAGGAGTGCCCGGCGCCAGTGTTGTCGGACTCATCGTCCGATGACTCGAGGCGGACTCTCCCGTGAAGACGAGGAGGAGGAAGAGGCCTCTCCCAAATGGGGAGAGAAGAAAAGGAAGGCACCCTAACCGGGAGGCCGGAGGGTCCAAAAGGAAGGGCCCTCCTCCGGACTATTTCCACCAACGCCGATGACGGCGAAGAGGAGGGCCATCGAGGCCAAGCCCCAGCCAAATCGTAAGTGTCCGGATACCGTAATAACTCATGGCTTTTCATTTGTCGACAGTGTCCTCTAACGCCAAATACAACCATGTAGCCCGCCTAAGGACGAAGCTCGCTGCTTGCCGAGCGGCTCCCTTGATTCGCTTGGATGTGAATAGCACTTCACTTCCGACCGCCTCCTCTCCTCGTGACGCAGACGACGCCGCGGTGGAGTCCCAAAAGGGGCCCAGCCAGGAGGAGGTGGTCCTGGAGGCGCCGCAAGGCGACCTCCCTGACTCCGGGCGCAAAGGGGATAAAACCCCAAAGGGTTCTAGGTCCGGCCCTAGTCCGGACTCCGCGCCGGAACCTTCAGGGGTTCCGGAGTCCGGCAGGCGGTCCCTTCGTAAGAAGGGCAAGACTGCGACACCGGAGGCCTCCGTCCAACCGGAGGCGCTGGATAGCTTGCTGGAGGCGCTTAACGGCGCCTCCATCGACGAGGAGCACCGCGCTGTTATGAGTGTGGTGATCCAGAAAGTTCAGTCCACCAAGAGCGGGCTGATTGAAGCCTGTACCAGCCTTCTAACAGGCTTTGAGGTATGTATTTAATATATATATATATATATATATATATATATATATATATATATATATATATATATATACCGATAGACAAGAGTTTCGATGCTCAGTTTGGTGTTCGGAAATAAAAGCCAAACTGAGGATCTAAAAAGATATACGCGGGCATCTAAAATAAATATGTCAATATGGGAATGCAGGCTGCGCTGCTGACCTCTGCCGCACTGAATGCGGAGGTCAATGCATCGAAGCAGAGCCTCAAGCGGTCCGAGAACGAGCTCGGCCTTGCCAAGAAGCAGCTCGAGGACAAGGAAGGTAAGTAATACCTTATGGGAGTATATAAAAGATGTGGTTGCAAAAAATGACAGGACTAACGTGAGTATTGCAGGGGCCATGAACGAGGTGGCGACCCTGAAGGAGGCGGTGTCCCGGGCCGAAATCAATGGGCCATGGAGCGCACCGAGCGAGAGAAGCCGAAGGCACGGGTGGCGGAGGTGCGGCAAGAGCTCCAGGCTCTCGTGGAAAAACACGAGGGTTTGGAGCGTGACTCGAAGACTCGAGAGTCCGAGCTCGCCTCGGCTCTTGAGAGTGCCAAAGCCGCTAAGGCCGAGGCCCAAAAAGCCATCCAGGAGATTGAGGCGATGAAGAAGATAGCGGCGGGTAAGGCATTCTTTATGCAAAGCAAGCACGTGAAAGTGAATTATGTGTTACTTACCCGAATCCGGAGCTCTCAAGGAGCATTCGCAGATCTGCCCCGCAGTGTGTCCGATGCTGCCGCATTCTACCGAGCCGAGGAGGGGAGCTTGACTGAGAAGGTGTTCTGGTCTCAGTATGCTGAGGCCGGACATCCGGTGCCCTTGAGTGAAGAGCTGAAGCAGCTGGTCGAGCTCCCTAAGGTGGCCGAATAGGCCATGAAGGGCCTCGTAGTTCGGCTGTGGCCCGAGGAAGCCATGCCTGGGAGCTACTTCGGGCTAGTGCGGCGGCTGGTGGACGCCTGTCCGTGGATTGAAGTCGTCAAGCGCTCCGTCTGCATCGATGGTGCTCGTAGGGCCCTTGCCCATGCTAAAGTGCACTAGGGCAAGATGGACGCTGAGAAGCCTGTGATGGACGGACCACCACCGGTCAAGGAGCATCGCAAGCCTGAGATGTATTATGATGGCGTCCTGAAGGGTGCCCGCCTTATAGTGGGCGAATGCTCCAAAGATGTAATTTTTGAATAAACTCGCATTTGTTATCCTGTACGCTGAAAATTTGTTCATATGCGCTAAGCAACGCTTGTGAATTTAAAATATTACCTTCTGTGCGGCCGTTTATTAAATTTGAGAGATGGCGAGTCGTTGGCTTCAGCCCCCATGCCACGAGTACTGGGGTGTTCGGGATAAATTTGAGCGCTCTTGTTCCCATTCATGGGTCCTTCGAGGGAGGCGTTCAACGCAACGAACCAGGCAACCGGACTATAATGCTTGAACACTCTCACTTAGCCATAGAATTCTATAATTTTAAATTTCGGCGAAGCCCCTAGTATTCGGAAGACCGAGTTCGGGGCGCTATCCACGCCTAGGCCGGACAATGACGGCTCCTCGCTCTAAGCGGCATAAGTCTTTCGGGACTTGAAAACCTCTCAAACAGCTACCAGCTCTCGCCCTATCATGACGGTCAGTTTTAACTTTCTCCACTGAGGTGCTTAACCCAGCTCAACCGGGGCACAATCGCAGTGGTTCTCCCAGCGCTACGTTAGCCGATATAACGGAACGTAAGGTACCAAAACATGGGAGCCGTGCAAACCCAACTATTGACCCAAGACACGATTCGGAGCCAATGCATATAATGCTATAAGTTCGGGGTGCCGCACTTGTCAAAGTGTTCGGACTTATCACACCATATTTTGGGGTACATAAGCCCCTGGTGTATTGGCCGTACCAAAGTGTACGGGTGCAACATGTCATGCATGAACATATATAGAGAAAAAAAAGGAATGCAATAATAGGCAAAAGCTATGTATTGTTTATTCAAAAGGGACTGCAATGAAAGCAGAACGATACAAATAGTGCGATAAGCAAGGAACGGGACTTTTTGACATGTCCTCCTCCAGGGGTAAGCTTGCGGGATGTTATTTAAAATAGGTATACTGCTCGTAACAGAGACCCCCAGGACTCTCGACGTAGCTTTCTGCTTCCCTGGCTGTTGCGTCGTGTGTTCGGCGATTCGAATGCTGGACAGGGCTTCTGTAGAACGGAGTCCTGAAAGTAAGAAAAAAAAGAAAATGACACAATCGGGAGCCCCTAGTGCGGTTGAGCCGCATTCTGGGCATGTCGTGGTCGTGCCCCTCCCCCTATGCCCATGGTATTTCCAGAGCGTAATTATGTACGCGTAGTACTGGTTTCGTAATTTCGTAACGGCTGGGGTTGGGGCCGCATTGCTACGCGTGCTCGGATCGCGCCAGGCGGTCTTGTTCTAGGTTACTCCGGGCGCGCTTGACGGTGTCCGAATGTTTAATAGCCGGACTCGATAATTGCCTTGAGAGGCTGCTTTGTACTTCGCCGCGAGGACCGCCAGATGCTCCTCCGCTCGGGAGAGCGCTCGTGTTTGTATTGACCGTGATTACCCTCGAGGGCCCGCATCTTGAGCTTGAGGTATGCGAGAGCGGCACCGCATTGAACTTTGCAAATGCGGTTCGTCCGAGCAAAGGCGTGATAGCCGCCGTAAACGGGACTATGTCAAGATTAATTCCTTGCTTCGAAGTTATCCGGGATCCAAGACCACTTCAAGTGTAACTGAGCCTGCATAGCTTGGCCTCTACACTGGTATGACGCCTTTAAAGGTCGCCTTTGTGGGTTTAACTTGAGGGTCTATGCCCATTTTGGCGACTGTATCTTGATAAAGCATGTTCAGGCTGCCGCCGCCGGCCCATCGTGACTCGAGTGAGGAGAAATTGCCAATGATTGGGTCTAGGACCACGCGCGAATCCGCCATGGCGGATGCTAGTGGGTGGTCCTTCGATCAAAAGTGATCGGGCAGGAGGACCACGGGTTGACTCGCTCCATCGCATATACGCCCTTTAGTGCACGCTCGCCCCCTTTGGGTATGTGGGTTGCGATATCATGTTCACCGTCCGCACTTGTGGGGGAAACCTTATGTCCTCTATTGTTCGGGCGGCCGGGCTCCTCCTCGCATCGCTATGCAGCCCCTTGTCATTGTTTTCGCATTTAACTTGCCTGCTCGTTTGAACACCCAACAATCCTTGTTGGTGTGGTTGGCTGGTTTTTCGGGGTGCCGTATCCGCACGAGCGATCGAGTATTAGGTCCAAATTGACGGTCCGAGTATTTCTTTTAAATGGCTTTTTCTCGCTGACCGGTTTAGAGCCTTTGAACTGGCATTGACCGCCAGATCCTCAGATTATCGCTGTTGATGCGCACTTGTGCTTGTTGCGACGCCGACCGCCATTGCTGTCCTTGATATTCAATTACCGTGGTTTTTGGTCAAGTTGTTACCGCGAAGCTAGTCATTGTCCTCTCCCGCAAAAGCGGTCATGAGTGTTGTGAGTGCTGCCATGGATTTCGCTTTTCCTGTCCTAGTTGCCGGGCAAGCCACTGTCATGATGTTATGTTTGAAGGCTGCAAGGGTTCTGCATCCGGACACGACGATTTGATTTTTCTGGTTAGGAACCGCGTCCCGTAATTGTCCGCCGATTCCTCCGCTGCTGAATTATGTGGCTAAGGTCATCGGCGTCTGGTGGTCGCACATATGTGCCGTGGAAGTTATCAAGGAATGCGGCTTCCAGGTCTTCCCAACAACCAATTGACTCTGCTGGCAAGCTGTTAAGCTAATGCCGAGCTGGTCCTTTAAGCTTGAGTGGGAGGTATTTGATGGCATGTAGGTCATCACCGCGGGCCATGTGGATATTAAGGAGATAGTCCTCGATCCAAACCGCAGGATCTGTTGTGCCATCGTATGATTCGATGTTTACGGGTTTGAAACCCTCGGGATTTGATGATCCATTACTTCATCTCGTGAAGCATAGTGGGTGTGCGGCGCCTCAGACAATATATCACGACGTAGCTCAAATGAGCTTTGCTCGCCAGTGTTCAGCCCGCCGAATTGCTGATCCGCGTGACGGTTATCATCATGTGTCGAGGGCGCCCACGGATCCGTGAGATCGATCTTGTTTGCCTTGCCTTGTCCTCCAATATGTCTCGCAGGTCCGGGCGATTTCGCGCCTTGGTATTTTTCGAGCGACGCTGGGTGCGGCTTGAGGGAGGGCCTAGAGGCTTTCTATCGCGCCACGAGGTGGCGGGTCGGCCGCCATGCGCTGGTGATGTAGGTTTGGGTGCTTCGGCCCTAATCGGGTAGCAGCTCATGCTTTTAGGTAGCTCTTGGAGGGGCGTCGAAGTTCAGATTTTTCGCCGCAAGGACTTCACCATCCATCTCACCTAGCAAGTCTTGGTCAGCTCTAAGCTGTTGCTGCTTTTCTTGAGGCTGCTTGCCGTGGCCATAAGCCTGCATTTGAAACGCTTCTTGTTCGACGGGATCCTCGTGCATGACAAATTCATCGTCAGCCGAGGCTTGCCTCATCTTCGGAGGGAGGCATATAATTATCGCCCTCACCTCTCTCGCTCGCTGCTCTATCATGAGGGCTGGCTTCTCCATCCTCCCGTGCTGAATCCTGCTGGAGGAGGTTGTCTTCGCACTGTCCGGGTGTTATTATCTCCGTGCCGAATCACCGCTTTTGCTGTGGCGGGATTTAGAGCGCGCCACGACGCCGCCCTTAGGCTGTTTCTTGAGGGGTCATCCTCCGCTGTTCCATCGCCATTCCCATCTTTTGGGATGTCCACCATGTATATGTCGTGATGACGAGGTGGCCTTCCAAAGGCCCTCGTAGGCGCTGGTTCTGGTTGTCTCTCGCATCGCTGTGTATACCGCCAATGTCTTCGGAGTCAAAGTCGAGCATGTCGGTTAAATCATCGACAAGGCTACAAAGTGGGTGGTGGTGGGCGCTGAATTTCTTCGTCGTCTGCATCCCAACCTTCCCGACCATAGTCCGCTAGGGCTCTCCGATAAAGAGAGAGACTTTAGTGGGTTCAGATGTCGCCAAAGGGCGAGTGCCGAAGAGGTCCGCGGCAAAGGAACTCCATGACCGCGCCCAATCGGATTCGATTGGCAGGGGCGCGAAGGTTCGTGAGTCCGGATAGGAGTCCGCACCTTGATTCACGAAGCTCGCAGCGACAGGATGGAGTTCGCCCAATCGCCAGAGATCGCAGCCCCGAGGCGGTGTCCAGCCACTCGCCCTCGACGGGCGAAGTCGGCTCCGAGCTAAGGGTCGAGCGACATCGGTGCGCCTCCGTGGCAATCGCTCGCGGCAGAGCTAGATCGTGCCCATCGAGACAAGGCGCGCGCTTGGTTGTGGCTCGAATCCGTCAAGATCAAGTCTCCGCGATGTCGGTCCTGTAGTTCAAACTCCCAAATCTGACCTGATGGCCAGGGCGAGCTCGATCTGCTCCAGATGTCAAGTGAATTGGCCCGCAAGGCAAAGCCGCCAATACGTAAGATCTGTCCGGGAGAAAAGTATCACCTCGACCGCTGTTGTTGATGATCGAGGGAGCCATCGGGCCTAAAGGTGACGCATACGAGGAACTCTCAATGAAAGCACCAATGTCGGTGTCAAACCGCGGATCTCGGTAGGGGGTCCCGAACTGCGCGCTCACGCGGATGGTAACAGGAGACAAGGGATACGATGTTTTACCTGTGTTCGCACCTCTCGATGGAGGTAAAACCCTACCCCGCTTGATTAATATTGATGATATGGGTAGTACAAGAGTAGATCTACCACGAGATCGAGAGGCTAAACCCTAGAAGCTAGCCTATGGTATGATTGTTGTTCGCCCCACGGACTAAAACCCTCCGTTTATATAGGCAATCAAGAGGGTTAGGTTACACAGTAGTCGGTTACAATGGTAGGAGATCTACATATCCGCATCGCCAAGCTTGCCTTCCACGCCAAGGAAAGTCCCATCCGGACACGGACGAAGTCTTCAATCTTGTATCTTCATAGTCCAGGAGTCCGGCCAAAGGTGATAGTTCGGCTATCCGGACACCCCCTAATCCAGGACTCCCTCACATGGCTATCGCAAAAGCTTGGATGCGTTCTCCAAGATCCTCGGCAGTCACCTTGGCCCAACCAAAGGCCTTAGAATGGGCAACTTCCGTTGCAACAGCAAGGACCGAGCCAAGCTTAATGACTGGTTTCGATCCCCCGCCCAAGATCAGCTCGTGGAGCTCACTTTTGATGATGGCCATATGCGGTCGCTACCAATGTCCGCACTCCGCCTCTCGCCCATGCTGTGCGTCACCAAAATCAGGAACTAACATTCCCCCCCTTAATGACGCGCCCGCTCTTATTCTACCACGACTGAAGCACCTCGAGCTCGTCGCCGTCTACCTCTCAAACGGTGACATGGAGTTCCTGCTTCGTGGCTGTACTGCACTCGAGTACCTTCGTCTTCAGGCAATCAATGGGTTGAGTACCTTCCACATCACCTCCATGACTCTCTAGACTATTTATGTGTGTTGCTGGTGCGGCAGGAAGACATCACAAGATGTGTACCATGGTATGGTCATTGAGGACACACCTGCACTTGAGAGATTACTTGTAGTTGATCAAGAAGGTCCAAAAAGAATCAATGTCATTTCTGCGCCAAAATTGACAG
The DNA here is from genome assembly GCA_021605205.1 of Aegilops longissima. Lineage (NCBI taxonomy): Eukaryota > Viridiplantae > Streptophyta > Magnoliopsida > Poales > Poaceae > Aegilops > Aegilops longissima. The sequence continues at coordinate 23,972,071 of CM038679.1, read as the reverse complement.
TGGTGGGCTAGTCGCCTCACAAATACTCTGAACTTGTTATTGGATCCACACCCGTTTAGGTACAATAGCCGCCTTCTACCTCTCCTTCTACAAATTAACATTATTTATAATTTCGAAGATGTTTGCTCGTATGTCATTCAGAAAATGATTCCGACAAGCTTGACCCCGAAACTATGCACAGTGAAGGTCTCGGCACTAGAATCTATCGGCCCCAACCTGGAGCAAGTTCTCAGTTTCCTGAGATGCTTTTCGTGCCTGGAGAAGCTATATATCATGGTGATGTTCCTTTCCTGTTAAATGTTAACCATAAGGGCGTTCAATTTGTGACACCTTTTTCCAAGTTTACAATGACAATGTACTACGATTTCTGAAGGTTCTTTTGGAGGATTTTAGTACATACATGTCCCCCCATATTGGTTGCTTGATCCATATGGTTAAAATCAATAAGCATTTCTCCTTTGGATTCATCTGTACTAGTTTTCTTAGGGAACTTTTCATCCACTCCAACCTCTTGTGGAGAAAGCTACATTTTTCTAGAATGTGTGCATTTTACAAATCCTGCAAACCAAATAGGCCTGTAGAAATGTTCAAAACTGCATGTAGGAACTAACACATTTTCTTCTTTTGCAGATAAGATTAGGCCCAGTGGTGGATAGTGTGATACAATATGACAATCGTGTCGAATGCCTAGATCTACATATCTCAAAAATTACTTTGAACTCCTAACGAGGGACCTTATCGGAGATTATATTCGCTAGGTTCTTTGTTCTCAGAGCAAGGGTGCTGAAGGAAATGAGGTTTGCCCTACGTTTATTTCGCAAAAATGAATGGTTTGTTGATCAGCTACGCGCTCATGCAGTAATGGAGTAGGCTCCAAAATGCTGAACATCATTTTGGAACTTCAGATGACAGAGTAATCAGAAGTCATCGTGTCAACCCCATACATGACTTCTCAGTGGCTGGCCCCTTTGCATAAATTGTGAGGTTTCAAAACCAGACTTAGAAGCGGTGATATTAGTTTGAACCTCTCTGATATCCATGTTCAGCGGATAAGCGCGAGCGTTTGCAACTGATGAGTAGAATTTCATTTCTAATATCAGTTTGAACCTTGTAATCTTCGAATTTGAGCCATATAACTCTGGAATTTGACCCTTGTAACATTTCGAGCTTTTGTGGTACAATCGTTGAAATGGCATCGTATGAGACTCGTCTATTGCTAGCACTATTTTGACCTTAATATGCAATGGTCTTAGATTTGATTAACCATTCTCAAATCTTTTTACCTTGTCGATCTCACAGCACAAGATCTGTATAGCTAACTCGACTGCGATCTTCGATATTATTGCACACAGTTGGTTTCTTCCACCGTTTGCACTTTAGATCGCATAATTAATTATCGCACTTGAGTGTCCATCATCACCCTTCTGTGTAACTTTGACCTCATCACCCACGGGTAAACTTATGATCGAAGTCATTCCGCACACTTTGCTTTTACAAAGCTTTTTGCCAATAACCGCCCATGATTTGTCCCTCTTCTAGTCGACACGTGGCCAAACTAGCCGGGTGGGAAGCTTGCGCGGTAAACAGGGCAGTAGCGCGGGAACAGGCTCACCGACAATACATTTGGCGCCACTTCGAGCCCACGCGTGCGGTGCGGTGTTGTCAAGCGTGCATTGGAATCCTCCGCTATGAACGCCGTGACAAGACGTGACGATTACAGGTCGGCTGGCCCCCATTTAGTACAGGGGCCATTTAACCCTTGTGTCTCTTCAACCTTTCGATCGTGCCCCGCCATTGCAAGAAGCACACCAACCACGAGAAATTCTTAGAGGGTATTGAGGGAGTCCCGGATTAGGGGGTGTCCGGATAGCCGAACTATCACCTTTGGCCGGACTACTGGACTATGAAGATACAAGATTCAAGACTTCGTCCCGTATCCGGATGGGACTTTCCTTGGTGTGGAAGGCAAGCTTGGCGATACGGATATGTAGATCTCCTACCATTGTAACCGACTCTGTGTAACCCTAACCGTCTTTGGTGTCTATATAAACCGGAGGGTCTTAGTCCGTAGGACGAACAACAATCATACCATAGGCTAGCTTCTAGGGTTTAGCCTCTCTGATCTCGTGGTAGATCTACTCTTGTACTACCCATATCATCAATATTAATCAAGCAGGAGTAGGGTTTTACCTCCATCTAGAGGGCCCGAACCTGGGTAAAAACATCGTGTCCCTTGTCTCCTGTTACCATCCACCTAGACGCACAGTTCAGGACCCCCTACCCGAGATCCGCCGATTTTGACACCGATATTGGTGCTTTCATTGAGAGTTCCTCTGTGCCGTCGCCATCAGGAAGGATGCCTCATCCCGTCTTTAAAGACGGCACCGTTGCTAAAGGAGCTTTGGCCACCGGCCGAACTCTCCGGCTAGGCGGTTTTCTTATGACCGCCTGTTCGGCCGCCGCGCCGATGATGACTTCTCGGGTCATCGAAAGAAATCTTCACGTTAAATCATAACTCGTCGAGCAGCTAGATCCGATTGAGCTCTCCTCCTTAAACGAGCTCTTGGATCGCATCGCCGCCCTGGGAGTCGCTACAGACTATGATCAGATTGGGCCTAAAACCGATCTGAGAGAGATCAACTCTCCCCAGGTTACCCACCACGTTGCTGTGGTAGAGGAACAATGCAGTGACCCTTATTCTATCTTAAGGACTAGCTATGTCCGGATTCCCGACCCCTCCATGCCGGATTCCCGCGGAGGGACGGACGTCACTCAAGCCCTGAACCTGAAGTCAGGTAGCGGGCTAGATTCATTGGACAACATCCAAGAACCCAAGCTTCCAAGTTCGGAAACTTCTTGGCCCCTGAGTCTTAGATTGGACGGGGTTCCGAATTTAATTCAACCCGCCCACCCAAACATAAGCGATCTATCCCAAATCCAGCAAGAGCCCACTGAAACAGTACACCATTACTTGGCCAGATTCTTCCTGGTTATGGACAGGATAAAGGATTGCCGCGAGGAGGACGCAATTTCATTCTTTTGCAATAATTGCACGGACAAGGGAATCCTAAACGCCATAAGTTGTCGTGAAATTACACGCTTTGCTGACTTGGCGTCCATAGTACGAAAATACTATGTGATGGAGAGCGCCTGGAAAACCGAAATCAAATTTTGGGATAATCCGACCCTGAATACAACCCTAGTCCGAAATAAAAGGGTGCATCATCACCAGGCACCTGGGTTAAATACCAAAAAGCAAAAAACCTCTAAAGGGCATGGAACCGTACTGGAGGGATGGCTCAATGGACCCTGCAAAATTCATAGTACAGAGGGCGCCACTCCAGCTCATAGCCTTAGAGCATGTTGGATACTACGGCAGGTGGCCAAAAGTGGCGAAGAGCTTCTAGCTCCAGAGCACCAGCCCAGCAATACCAGTACGGTATTAACAGTCTTCGAGACTTTGCATCAAATAATATGCGGAAACGAACACTCCACAGCCTTGCCGAAGTCTACCAGGTAGCAACAATAAACCCATGGAGTGACACGGCTATTACCTTTAATGCCAGTGAAGAACCTAAATTCCGAACATCCCGAGCACCACCGCATTGGTCCTCACCAATAGTGGATTTGCTTTACCAAGGTACTCATGGATTTGACAATGATTGAACCTCATTTATGAGGAAACCCTCCAAAAATGGAAATAGACTGGAGCCGCATTGAGCGAAGCAGCACAACCTTTAGAGGAATAATCCCCAGTTGGGAAGCATGCTGTACAGGAAAAATCACACTAGATGTGGTGTTCGGCTCGCCGGATAATTATAGGTCCGAGGAGGTTACGTTCGAAGTGACCCCGTTCAGCAGCGGATATCACGCTTTATTAGGGCGAGAGGCATTCACAATTTTTCAAGCTATACCCCATTACGGGTACATGAAGCTCAAAATGCCCGCCCAACGGAATCATCACTCTTGCCGCGACTCGGACATAGCACTGCGTCGAAAATAAGACAGCCAGACCGCCCTTGAGGCACTATCCAAGCCCTAGTGGTCGAGGAACTCACTACGCTGCGCCCATGGTGAACAGGGATGATGTGATACTCGATAAGAGATCCAAGTCCACCTCTTTAAACCGCGGACTTAAATAGTCAAATTCCAAGTCCATCCAACGGACCTTACAAAATGGCCTCCATCGGGGCACAATTAAACCCTGATGTAGACGCCGCACTACGAGAATTCCTACGCGAAAATTGGGACACTTTTTCCTGGCACCCTTCAGACATGCCAGGAATCCACGCCGGCTGGCCGAGCACAGCCTAAATATCCTAAAAGGATTCAAGCCAGTCAAACAAGCTCTTCGGCGTTTCTCCGAACCCAAGATACAGGCCATGGGAGAGGAGCTAGCCAAACTATTGGAGGCCGGATTCATCAAAGATATATATAAAACATCCGGACTGGCTAGCAAACCTGGTGATGGTACCAAAGAAGGACAAATCCTGGCGCCTATGTGTCTATTTCAAGGACCTTAACAAGGCTTGCCCAAAGGATCCCTTCCCCCTCCCCCGCATCGATCAAATTATCGACGCTACCGCGGGACACGATTCGTTGTGCTTCCTCAACGCATACTCCGGCTACCACCAAATTAAGATGGCAGAGCCAGACCAATCCGCAACGGCATTCATCACTCCATATGGCCCATTCTGCTTCAACACAATGCCCTTCGGCTCAAAAACGCCGCAAAACATATCAGCGCATGATTCGTACATGTCCGCAAACCAGATCGGCAAAACAAGTGGAGGCATACATAGACGATGTGGTCGCCAAATCCAAGCATGTCGAAACTCTAGTAGACGCACTTGATGCTCACATTCGATAATCTCCAACATATGACATTAAGCTCAACCCGAAAATGCGCTTTCGGCGCATCACCGGAAAGCTCTTGGGCTTCATTGTATCCGTAGAGGAATTGAAGCAAACCTAGCCAAGATCCGAGCTCTATCACAATTGATACCCAAAAGACCTCAAACAAATACAAAATTGACTCGATATCCGAGTTTAAGCCGCTTTATCTCCGCTTGGGAGAAAAGGCATTACCCTTTATCGCCTCCTCCGCACAATCAACACTTCGAGTGGACGGATGCCGCCACGGCCGCACTCGAAGAAATAAAAGCCATATTGGCAACAAATCTGGTCCTGGCCGCGCCCAACATGGGTGAACCAATGCTATTATATTTCGCAGCAACCCATCAAGTTGTAAGCGCGGTGCTCGTTGTCGAACGAGAAACGGACGGACACAAGTTCCCCCTTCAAAAACCAGTTTACTACGTGTCCACTGTCCTAACTCCATGCAAGTCATGGTATCCGCATTATCAAAAGATAGCGTACGCGGTGTTCATGGCATCCCGGAAGCTGCGACACTACTCCCAAGAGTGTTCGATAACAGTAGCCTCCGAAGTACCTCTTAATGACATTATAAACAACCGCGACGCGACGGGCCGGATTGCCAAATGGGCCATTGAGCTCCTCCCGTTCGACATAACCTATAAGCCACGGCGAGCTATTAAGTCGAGGTTCCGCCGACTTGCCGCCGAATGGACCGGTTAACTCCCTAAAGAGTACGGCGCATATTCCAACTGGATTATGCACTTCGACGACTCGAAGATGTTGGCCGGCCTGGGGGCTGGCGTCGTTCTGACGTCCCCAACCGGAGATACAGTTCAATACGTACTCCAGATAATGTATACGGACTCCAACAAGGCAGCCGAATACGAGACCCTTCTAGATGGTCTCCGGATGGCAGTCTCCTTGGGCATTCAACGCCTAGAGGTGCGTGGGGATTCGAACCTCGCGATATCCCAAATAAATGGAGACTTCGATTCCAAGGATCCGAAAATGGCAGCTTATCGCAACACCGTCCTAAAAATGTCAGCTCGGTTTGAAGGTCTCGAATTTCACCATATAGCCCGGGATAATAACCAGGCAGCAGACGTATTGGCATGCATTGGCGCAAAGCGCGATGCCATCCCTCCCAACATCTTCTTAGAGAGGCTGTTCAAGCCATCCGTACTATGGGAGGGGGAATCCGGAAATAACAACCCGGACCCAACCGCACTGCCCGACACCGAACATTCTGACACAATCGGTGGTTCTGCCAACGAAGTAACATCTTCAGCCCACGTAATAATGGCAGTCATTGCCCCGTGGACGGAACCATTCCTAGCCTATCTAACTAGGCAGGAACTTCCCGAGGACTAAAATGAGGCCCGCTGCATAGTACGGCGATCTAAAGCCTATAAGGTCCATGAGGGAGAGCTTTATAAGAAAAGCACAACCGGAGTCCTTCAAAGGTGCATCTCCAAAGAGGAAGGGCGAAATCTTCTGGCTGAAATTCATGCCGCACTCGGTGGGCACCACACCGCAGCCCGGGCCCTTGTAGGCAAGGCCTTCTGTACAGGATTTTATTGGCCGACGGCCCGGGCAGATGCTCGGGACTTAGTCCAACGATGCGTCGGTTGCCAGCTCTTTGCTAATCAAAGCCACATGCCACCCACCGCCCTCAAAAATATACCCATCACCTGGCCGTTCACGGTCTGGGGCCTTGACATGGTTGGACCCCTTAAAGGAGGAACCCACAAGCAAAAATACCTATTGGTCATGGTGGATAAATTCACCAAATGGATAGAGGCCAAGCCTGTTAAGACGGCCGAATCCGGACCGGTGATAGACTTCATATCAGGGGTAGTACACCGTTACGGCGTCCCCCATAGCATCATCACTGATAACGGCACGAACTTCACGGCCGACAAGGTCAAACTCTGGTGCAAAAACATGGGCATCAAGCTCGACTACGCTTTAGTCTATCACCCTCAAACTAACGGTCAAGTCGAGCGAGCAAATGGTCTAATCATGAGCGGCATTAAACCCAGACTAGTGCGGTCCTCAAGGAATCTAACACGACCGGGTAGAGGAGCTCGACTCAGACTGGGGCTGCGGACCACGCCAATTGCACTACCAGATTCACACCATTTTTATGCTATACGGCGAGAGGCAGTTTTACCTCGGACATAATTCATGACTCACCAAGGCGCATGTATGAAGAAAGAGAAGCCGAACTCGATCGGCAGGACAATTTGAACGCTTTGGAGGAGGAGCGCGACGTGGCAAAAGCTCGCTCCGCATTCTATCAACAAAGAGGCTCAAGATATCAAAGCAGAAGCACGGGCCAAAGCTTACAATGTTGGCGAATTAGTTCTACGCTCGACGGACAAGAAAAAGGACAAACTCAAGCCCAAATGGGAAGGTCCTTCATCATCGACCAAGTCCTGACCGGCGGAGCGCACTGCCTCGCAAACGATCGGATAACCGACTCGAGCCGAACCCATGGAACGCAGCCCGTCTCCGAAGATTCTACGCCTAGCGCTGGATTCTGAGTTCGTCTCCTTCCTCCGTCCATACTTTATACTTTAGCTGTCTTTTATTTCTCACCCTCTCCCTCCTTTTTCTTGAAGCCTTTGGAGGCTCGCTTACATTGTTCGCGACACACTTGACGACTACCCGCGCCATTATACCGGGGTTTTTTTAATGTGTTTATTTATACGGGCTTTGTGCCCAACACATGTGTCACACTTCCGCATGTACCTTTTATTCACCATTTGTCAGGACCCCGATTCCAAGTCACATCGATCTAGCCGGTAACACCTCATATCACTTTATGCCCCACGCACGGTATTCCCACGGGTGTCGCCTTACCATGGCCCGGGACCGCTTATGCCTTTTGGCTCACGATATGATAGTGTCGCTAGCATCCATATGACAGAGAACCCGGGCCGACATGGCTAGTCATGAACCCAAAGCGCACTAACCCATGGGGACAGGCATACATGAATCAACTCGAGCATGTCGGTCAGCGCGCGAATCCGGGTTGTAGCACTGGCTAACAGGACTCGGAACCCGGGCGGTAGCAGGCTAGGCAGACTCAGATATCACCATGTGACATTTCCCGGGATGTATACAGAACGGCGTGAATCACATGCCGACCAGTCAAGTGTTTCGGAGCAGTAGTGCTGGGCTAGCAGGACTCCGGTGAACTGGGCGGTAGCGGACTACTATGGCTCAAGGAAGCACTAGACTACATTTCCCCATAAGAGAGGCTGCCAAGGATAAACAACTAGATTGTCGGATCCCACACATACCAAGCATTACAAACATACACACAATATGCTCGATATGTGTAAATACAACATGGCATCACAACATAACTCTCTACGACTCAAGTATTTATTCATTAGGCCCGAGGAGCAAGATATTACAAACATGGGTCTCATGACCCAACATTCAGAGCATACAAGTCAAAGCACAAGCGAAGCATAACATGTCCGAGTACGTACATCTACAAATGAAAAAGCTTAGAAGCCCGACTATCTACCAGATCTCCGCCGAGGGCACAAGATCGTAGCTGAGGTAAGAAGCTAAACGTCAAGTCCACGCAGAGAACTACTAGCGAGACAAGGCGCTCTCTCGCAAAACATAAAATAAGCAAACGTGAGTACAAATGTACTCAAGAAGACTTACATCGTAACTAACTACATATGCATCATTGTCAACAAAGGGGTGGTGGAGTTTGACTGCAGCAAGCCAGCTTTGACTCGGTGGCTATCCTGAACTACGACTACAAGTAACTCTTTTGAGGTGGCGCACACGAGAACAATCTTGCTTTTCAGGGCAAGACGATATGATCAAATAAGCGAGGGATTGGCACAATCCTAACTCATTGATCGAATTGTGCACCAGAAATATGGACCAGGTAGCACGATCAATCTTAGGATGATGATTCAATAACCAGCACGCTAAGAATGAGATTATTATCCATTTACTACAAAACAACGAGTTGCTCGGAGTATTGATTTCACACATCACAATTCACTTGTCGGCATTCCGATTAGAACAACACGGGACCGAGGAATGAATAATGATGGCGAGAAGTATCACTGCGTCAAGAATTCATAAGAGGTGGTGCAATTCTCATGACATTCTTGACATAAAGATGGTAACACTCCAGGTGGAACAGAATCAAAAGCTGGATGGGCACTTTGATCTGCGGAATACAATTGCTTTGACGCCATCCCAGAGATGGATGAGGTACTGGAATTTGTTTCTCCTAGTCATTCCGGATAGAATGGCTTGACGGACCACAAGAGTAATAGGCATTGATAAACGAATTCACGCATACTCTTGACTATCAATTGATAGACAAGGGTCAGAATACAACTAAAGTGAACCAACTCAGAGGAACATATAATTTTCTGAGTTGTGTATGCATAGATTAGTATGTCGAGCAAAGCTCAACATTTCTTTCGGATAACCCATGCAGAGAAGGTAGAACTGACAGAGTCACAATTATGAATGGAGAACTCCTCAAGAGTACTCTGATTGTGACCTTTTAATTCAAAGAACTTCTGCCTTATTGGTTCATGGTATTTGTAAGAAGGATATACCACGGACCTCGAGGACTATCGCAAAGGTTACTAATATCCTAAAGGAACTAGCAAACACTATCAACATGAAGTAAGTAGGGTGAATCTCGGGCTCAAAACCCAGCAGTAGAATACCTACTACTAAATAGCATCACGGGATGCTTTCGAGAATGATGGCCAGAATCATCATACTAGGAATATAAAGCATGGCTAGATTACTAGATGATCCTCTAAGACACCTATGGTCATAGTAATAGTTCCAACATATATGTCGAGGCAACAGAGTACCTCAACCCACCGATTAGTGTGGTTAATCTGGCCCAAAGGGACATCAAAATGGGAGGAATGGATTTTGCAAATGCTTCAGATTGTATTAGAAACCTGGGATGACTCGGACAGCATAACGGCTGTAAATGCTCAAAATGATTTGAGACATCCTGCAAAAATGGTGGTATAACCACTCAGAAGCACAAAATCAAGGTTCCGAGACCAACTATGAACACACGGAAGAGGTAGAAACTGAACTGGGGCTTAAAACCAACAATCTTAAAAGTCTATGGATTAGTAACACGTCATCCTGATAGATAGATGAGAAGGCCTAGTTCTTAAACCCCGTAGAAGAGAAGAGGATGACTTAGATCAGAAGGCCATGAGGTATAAGGAGTAAAAAGAGCCTTATGTTCCCTTCCACAATCAATTCCCTTATATAACTAAAGCATTTCTAGACTCAACTTCGACCGGTTTGGCTTGGTAATCCTACAGGCAGTCAGGCTCTGATGCCAATGCTGTCTGGACCCCGATTCCAAGTCACATCGATCTAGGCGGTAACACCTCATATCACTTTCCGCCTCACGCACGGTATTCCCACGGTGTCGCCTTACCATGGCTCGGGACCGCTTATGCCTTTTGGCTCACGATATGATAGTGTCGCTAGCATCCATATGACAGAGAACCCGGCCGACATGGCTAGTCGTGAACCCAAAGCGCACTAACCCATGGGGATAGGCATACATGAATCAACTTCGAGCATGTCGGTCAAGAAAGTGCGAAATCCGGCTGTAGCACTGGCTAACAGACTCGAGAACCCGGGCTGTAGCAGGCTAGGCAGACTCAGATGTCACCGCGTGACATTTCCCGGGACAGTACACAGAACGGTGAATCACATGCTGCCACCAAGTGTTCCGAGCAGTAGTGTCAAGCAGGACTCCGTGAACTGGCGGTAGCGGACTACTATGGCTCAAGGAAGCACTAGACTACATTTCCCCATAAGAGAGGCTGCCAAGGATAAACAACTAGATTGTCGGATCCCACACATACCAAGCATTACAAACATACACACAATATGCTCGATATGTGTAAACACAACATGGCATCACAACATAACTGTACGACTCAAGTATTTATTCATTAGGCTCCGAGGAGCGAGATATTACAAACATGGGTCTCATGACCCAACATTCAGAGCATACAAGTCAAAGCACAAGCGGAAACATAACATGTCTGAGTACAGACATCTACAAATGAAAAAGCTTAGAAGCCTGACTATCTACCAGATCCTGCCGAGGGCACAAGAACATAGCTGAGGTAACAAGCTAAACGTCGAAGTCCACGCGGAACTACTAGCGAGACTGACGTCTCTCTCTGCAAAACATAAAATAAGCAAATGTGAGTACAAATGTACTCAGCAAGACTTACATCAGAACTAACTACATATGCATCATTGTCAACAAAGGGGGTGGTGGAGTTTGACTGCAGCAAGCCAGCTTTGACACGGTGGCTATCCTGAACTACGACTGCAAGTAACTCTTTTGAGGTGGCGCACACGAGTCCACATATTTGTCACATCCCTAGCTTCTGGTGCCGCCTAGTGTTTGCATCTTGCTTGCATCATGTTTAAATTTTTTGAAACTTGAATTGAGGAAATTTGGAAGCCTCAAATTTTAATTCAAGAAGGGCAAAGAACCCTGGAAAATTGCATTCAATGTTTCTCAAAATGTTCTTATTAACTGTTTGATATTTTTGGCAAGGCTTTTGCACCAATCCGAAAATAATGAACATTTGTAGGAATATTTTGGGCACTGAATTTAAATCATTATTGTATTTGAATTTGGAATTATATTCATAATATATAGAATATATTTTCAAATAACTTTGAAATGTTTTATGTGCTTTTGGAAAAGTCCATCTGGCAACATAAAATTGTTGAGAGGATTTTTGGCACTGGTTTGAAACTATTGGAATTTCAAACAGTGGCAAGATTCAAATCAAAACAGAGAAACAAAATAGAAAACAGAAAAGGAGAAAGGAACCTACCTGGCCCACTTACCTGTAGCCAGCCCAGCTTGACCAGCCCAGCCCACCTACCTCGTCGCTCGTCGTCTTCCTCTCCCAGTAGGCAGAGGCGTAGACGCACACCCGCGCTGGGAGGCCTCCACCTCCTGCTTCGTGCTGGCAGCGTCACCGCGAGTCCAGCTGCTTGCTTGGAGACGCCCAGCCCCCCTGCTCTCTTCCCTCTCCCCCTGGACCTCTTCCCCTCCTCTGCTCTCTCCGCGCGGCACCACCCAACACACCCACCGCCACCGACAAGCACCATCACGGCCACCGGCCCCCACACGCCTCTCCGACGCGCCAAGTAGCTCCGCCGTATACCTCTACGACGTCTCCACCGATCCACGCGACGGGAAGAGCCCCGGAGCGCCGTCCCCGATGTCTTCTTCCTCCTCGAGTCACCGAGATCGCCGGCGACCATGCTTCCGCTCCGACGCGTCCCCGAGCCCTCCGAGTCCTCCATTGGAATCCCAGTGAGCTCCTCCGTCTTTCCTCACCCCGTGCTTTCTAATTTATGCTGCTAGCCACCGCCTCATGAGTCCGGAGAGCCGCCGTCCGCCATGGCCGATGAGGTCTCGCCTCGAGCACCTCCGCTGGGTCCAAAGGGCACCAGCGTGCTCTCGAGCTCCTGTGAGTCCGCCTCGCTTAGCTTAGCTCGCCGCCAAGCGTAGCGCCGCCATGAGCAAGCCAAACTCCGGCCGCCGCATCAATTGACGTCGTGCTCAACTCCGGCCACCCCCGCCTCCGTTGTTTGCTCCATCAGATGTGCGTCACTTCCCAGAGCATGTAGGTGCAAGCTGCTCTTCAAATCGGGCCCTGTAGCAAAAGTCCGACGCCCTCTGCCGCGGATTTGGACGCCGGCGTATACACGCCGGTGGTGATGATGTGGCACCGTTATTAGGGCTTAATCACGTTTTTTTAATAACACCTGTAAGTGCATCTAGTGCCCCTTAGTGATTTTGGTGTATTGAAGACTTATAGGTTAAGTAACTAATACGTTTGTGAGTGTACACAGGTCTATAAGTCTATGAGGAGTTCGATATTTACAAAGGAAAGTCGACCCTAAAAATGAAGTTCTTCAATCAAGACTTTGATATTCTCAAGACTTTCTCAAGACTTTGAAAGTGAAGAAATTGGTGTGACCTTGAAGACTTGGTATTCATTTGAGGAACATGAAGCGTGAAGACTTTTGTTTTCGTAGTTTCATTTTCTCTTTCTTGAGTCATAGGAAACACCGCATCGTTAAAGGGGTCGAGGAAATACTAAGGAAAATTTCCATTTGATGCTCAACTCAAAATCCTACCCCTACCAATCCCTTCGAGTGAAGCTTTTGAAATCTCATACAGCTTCACCAATTTCTTCAAAGGATGAGACGAAGCTCTTCCGTCACGAGGAATTTGTTCTCGATCGAGGAGTTAGGAATTCGCCAAAGGCGAATTGCCTACACAAAGGAGGAACATGATAGCCCCGAGGAATTTGATGTTCAAATTTCCGATCTGCTGTCAGGCGCGCCACCTGTCCCAAAATATCTTATCCACCTAACGGTCATATCATTGAAGGGCATTTATGTCTTATCATGTCGGGCTGCTCCCTAGGCTATAAATAGCCGCCTCACAACCACTAGCTGGTTGGCTGCTCCGAGAGAACTTGACACTTGTCATTTGAGAGCAACCCATCCTCCGAGGAATTTGGGCGAAAATCATCAAGTGAGGAAAACCAAAACCAAACCCCATAAACCCAAAGTGATTGAGCATCATCAAGAAATTGATCCTGCGTGGATCCGACGCTTGTTACCTTTGAAGACTGTGCTTCTTCCAGACGGTTAGGCGCCAAGGTCTAGAGCATCCAAGAGGAATTGTGGATCACCGAGTGACCAAGTATGTGAAGGTTTGGAAGTCGCTCAAGACTTACCACGAGTGATTGGACAAGGTCTGCGTGACCTTAGTTCAAGGAGAATACGGTGAGGACTGGGTGTCCCGAGCTGCGTGCTCAAGGATCGGGTGTCCGGACTGTGTGTCCTCGAGTTTAAATACTCAACCGCTCCAACCAGACGTATAACCGAGACAGCAGTTGTAACTGGTCTACCAAATCATTGTCTTCACCAACCTAATCGGTTCTATTTCCTCAACCCTTTCATTTCCTCATTACGTGTTGAGTGTTTGTTCATATCTGTGTTTGAAGACTTTGATCAAGACTTTCTCAATTTCCTCGCCAATTTCTTCACCGCTTTGTCTTCATCTTGTGTTATCCTGTGATTACGCTTTCTGTGCTCCGTGATTGTCTTCATTTCATCATGATGACAATGGTTGTAATCTGTTATGCTTACTTCTGAGTACTTATTCCGCTGCATGTAGTTATTCGCTAAGGAATTTCCTCACCGGCAAATTCCTCAGTGAAGAATTCATAAAAATCGCCTATTCACCCCCCCTCTAGTCGATATAACGCACTTTCAATTGGTATCAGAGGAAGGTACTCCCTTGTTCTGTGTGATTTTGGTTTAACCACCTGGAGTTTTAGTTATGTCGACCGCAGGTATGATCAAGGTCTCAGCAGGGTGTCCTACCTTCGATGGGACGGACTACCCTCATCGAAGAACAAAATGCGAATGCATCTTGAAGCAATTGACAACGATCTCGGTATGTTGTGACAAAGGTGTTTCCTCACCACACCTCTCTAAATGATGCTGATGTGAAGAGATTCAAGCAACTCGATTCTCAAGCGAAGAATATCATATGTGGCCATCCGAGCAAAGGTCAATATGGAAGAGTGAGTGCTTTGGAATCTGCCAAACTCATCCGGGACAGGCTGTCCAAAGTAAATGAAGGTGTTTCAACTCAGCGTGACTCTCGAGTTGATGTTCTTCGAATCTCTTCAACCGCTTCAAAAGACTCGACAACGAAAATGTTCAACAAACCTTCGATCGCCTCATCGACATCTCAAATGAGCTTCAAGCACTGGTGCCATCGACATCACCGACCATGAGGTGGTGAAGAAATTGCTAAGATCGCTTGATTCCTCATTTGATACTCCGCACTAATGATACAAGAACGAGCTGACTACAAGTCTCTTGATCCTGCCGATATCCTCGAAAGGCTAAATACTCACGAAGTTCCAGCTTGCTGAAAAGAGAGATCTCTATGGCTTCGCTATGGAAAACACGTGCCTCAAGGCCAAGGCTGTGTCCGAATCTGAGAGTGAAGACTCGTAGTAGCCTAGGAGATCCTCAAGAATTTGGCCAGAGCTAGCACGCTCGTGAAGAAATTCCAGAAATTCTCAAGACGTGGTCGCTTTGGAAAATCCTCAAGAAGCAGTGATTCCTCATCTAGTGACTATAAGAGAAGACTTTGTCACAAATGCAAGAAACCTGGTCACTATATCCAAGATTGTCCTCGGGGAAAAGGAATTAAGAAAGAAGAAACACAAGGATTACAGCTCGATGACGTGAAGAAGAAGAAGAAATCATCAAAATCTTCATCATCAAAATCCTCAAAACCTTCTTCTCACAAGAAGGGCAGCTCCAAAAAGGCTCGGCATTCATTGGCAAGGAAATGGACTCAAGCTGAATCGAGGAAAATGAGGAAGAGGAGGAGTCCAAGAATCCGAATCTGTGTGGCTAGTCCGGCTCTTGCTATCGCTTATGTTAGCAAGTCCATCTTCAACATCAAGAAACTAACTCCGCCGACAAGCCCGATGAGGAAAATGATGACTACGCCCCACCTATTGCTTCATGGCAAAAGGTGCCAAGGTACTCAATTTCACCTCCTCTCAATCTAGTGAAAATGAATCGATGAGGATCTCAAGCCCGTACTCTAAACTTGCTAAGATTGTTATAAACAACAAAGGGCTTTTGAAAAGGTTCAAAACATGCTAGATAAGAGTGATGATATGTTAGGTGAAGAAATGGATCGCACTCAAGCCCCGATCGAAAATCTTCAGAGACTTCATCCTAGGCTTGACAACCTTCAAGGTCATCATAACACTCTTCTAATCGATCATGAGAAACTTTCTTATGAATTTCTTCAAAGAAAGCAAGATCTTGAGAAGCTAAGAGCGAGTTATGAAGATCTTCGAAGGAGCGCGATTCATTACTTGCTCAACAAATCAGCGCTTCTCAAGAAGAATTTGTTCCTCCATGCTTAAAGTGCATTGAACGTGAATCGCTAATTCTTCACCAATGTTCAAATGCTTCAACTGTTACAAATTCTTCACCTGCCTCTCGCTATCACTAATTCCTCATCCGAGGACATTGCTAGTATCACCGACGATGCAGGATCAAGGAATTGTACATGACAGTATGTACAAAAGCCTCAAAGGGCATCGACTCTTTGTGATGTGCTTAAAAGCAGATCCTCAACAGAACCCTAGGAAAGAGGGTATTGCCTTTGAGAGGAATTCAATGTCGATGGAACATATCGAAGCCCGAGCAAGATCCCAAAACCTCATGGGTTGCTGCAAAGGGACCTCCAGCTTGATCCATCTACCTTATATGGTTTTACATGTGAATTTCCTCATCTCGTTGATGAGTCATTTGACTCAAACTATAAACTGTTCAAAAATCAGAATGGTGAAGTATTTGCTAGATATGTTGGCACTAATCGCAGAACGGTTCCCCTATGAAGAAAATCTGGGTTCCCAAGAAGTGCCTTGAAAGTCTTCGTGAATGTCCTCATGACACCACCTGTGAAGAATAGGAACCCCAGATCAAATTCTTCATATGGACCAAATTCTTCATATGGATCCAAGTCCTCATACGGACCAAATTCTCACGTGGATCAAATTCTCAAAAGGATCAAAGTCCTCATATGATTATCATCGTGCTACCAACTCGCTTTCGCAGGTAGAGCTAAGGGCTATGAATATGTGCATTATTCTTCAAACCAATATGTTCATAAGTCCTCAAGAATTTCTCCGCTTATTCATATGCTTACCCTAATCCTCTTATGTGAAACGAAATGGTTTGGCCTCTATGCCACCATTCTCGTATGGTGCTCGCAGAATGATGAACTCTTTGCCACCCCTTTAGATGTGGGTGGTGAAGAAAAGAACTAATCTCTTCTGCAGGGTCAGTCTCCGATGTGCCTCAACGTCTCAAGAATTTGTCTGGGGCCCGACAAAATTGCTCGAAGGACGCAGCTAATCATGATGAAATGAACTTTCATTTCACACGCCCTCATACCGCTTATCGAATATCGACCGATGAAATTCATCTCGATGAATTTGATATCATATTCTTCACCGATGAAGTATATGAGATCGTAAGTTGTACTAATTCATCCGCAGGATGATCAACCCAAAGCCACCGAGTGGGTTCTCGATAGTGGATGTACAAATCACATGACCGGTGACAAGAATCTATTGATGGATGCTACCTTATCACCGCCACATCTCAAGCATATCATCTTTGCTGAAAAAGGCAAAAGTCGTATTGGGACTTGGTAAGGTTGCTATCTCTAAGGACATGCACATGGACAAAGTCATGCTTGTTGAGTCTTTAGGATATAACCTCATGTCAGCCTCAATGCTTTGTGATCTTGATATGGTTGTTATCTTTGGCAAGTATCGTTGTGTTGTGATTATGGAAGTGACAATTCCAAAGTCTTCAAGGCTTTAGGAGAGGAGACTTGTATATTGTTGACTTCTCTACAGTGTCCACAACCAGCCGTGTGCCTACTTGCAAAAGTTCGTAAGGCTGGCTATGGCATCGACGACTTGGTCACGCAGGCATGAGGAATTTGCACACGCCATGGAAGAAGAAGCATGTCATTGGCATTGAGAATGTCAAATTCTCAAGGATCACTTATGTGGAGCCCGTGAAGCTGGAAAATGACCAAGGCCAAGCATCCAAAAAGACTATCATGACCACTACTCGTCCTTCGAATTGCTTCACATGGACCTCTTTGGTCCCAATCATTATTCAGTTGTCGTTAATGAAGCATCACTATATGGCTTTGTTATTGTTGATGATTACTCTCGTTACACATGGGTACACATTGTTACTTACAAAATCAAGTGCAGGAAATCTTCAAACGATTTTCCTCGAGGGCTTCAACCAACTTTGGTGTGAAGATCAAGCACATCAGAGTGACAATGGAACTGAGTTCAAGAATTCGGTCTTGATGACTATCTTGATGAACTTGGTATTACTCATGAGTTATCTGCTCCTTATACTCCTCAAAGAAAAACGCGCCGTGGAGTGCAAGAACAGAACTCTTGTTGAGATGGCTCGCACTATGCTTGATGAATACAAAACGCCTAGTCGCTTCGGATTGAAGCAATTGACATCGCGTGCCACATCATCAACAGAGTATATCTTCACAAATTCTTCAAGAAGACTGCCTATGAACTCCTCACTGACAAGAAACCTAATGTAAGTTATTTCAAAGTCTTCGGTGCTAAATGCTGGATTAGAGATCCTCACCACAACTCTAAATTTGCACCAAAAGCACATGAAGGTTTTATGCTTGGTTACGGAAAGGACTCGCACACCTACAGAGTCTTCAACATCGCACTTCACAAGATTGTTGACATCAGATGTGCGGTTCGATGAAACTAATGGCTCGCAAAGAGAGCACCTACCTTCTGTGTTAGACGAACCAGCACCGAGGATTCTATCAGTTCAAGGCAACCGAGGATGTCATTCCCATCAAGAAACTGCTGAAGAATTCATTCCTCAGACGCGAAGAACGCCGAGCTGATGCACCAAGATAATGTCAAGAAAATGGTGCCGAGGAAAATGATCAAATTCCTCAAGACAACCAGCTCATCCTCGCTGCAAAAGAAGTGCAAGTTGACAAGATCATCGATGACATTAAAGCGCCAGTCCTCTCACACGCCAAAAGCTTCACATTTATCTAACTTTTGTGGGCACTATGCTTTTGTCTCTATCACAGAGCCCACTAAGGTAGATGAAGCATTTCGAGCCGGAGTGGATTCAGGCCATGCAAGAAGAATTACATCAGCTCGAGCTCAACAACGCCTAGGAACTGGTCAAACGTCCGATCCTCGCAAGCATAATATCATTGGCACAAAGTGGATCTATCGCAACAAGCAAGATGAAAATGGTCTTGTGGTGAGGAATAAGGCACGACTAGTAGCTCAAGGCTACACGCAGTTGAAGGAATTGATTTCGATGAAACTTTTGCACTGTCGCTAGACTTGAGTCTATTCGATATTACTCGCCTATGCTAACCATCACAATATCACTTTATATCAAATGGATGTGAAAAGTGCATTCCTCAATGGTAAGCTTGAGGAAGAAGTATATGTTGCTCAACCCCTGTGTTTTGAAGATCCAAAGAATCCTCGACAAAGTCTTCAGACTAAATAAGGCCCTCTATGGCCTCAAGCAAGCCCCTCAAGCGTGGTATGATACATTGAAGGAATTCTTCGTGAAGAATGGCTTCACACCCGTTCACTCGACCCTACTCTCTTTACTAAATCTTATGATGGTGAACTGTTTGTGTGCCAAATATATGTTGATGATATTATCTTTGGCTGTATCGACCAACGTTATAGTGATGAATTTGCCTATATGATGAGTGAAGAATATCAAATGTCTATGATGGGAGAGTTGAAATTCTTCTTAGGTCTTCAAATTCGTCAACAACACAATGGCATATTCATATCTCAGAGAAATACCTCAAAGATGTCCTCAAGAAATTCGCATGCAAGATTGCAAAGGTGTCAAAATTCCTATGCCCACAAATGGCCATCTATGCAATCGATGAAAATGGTATTGACTTCGATCACAAGGTATACCGCCCATGATTGGTTCTTTATTGTACTTATGTGCATCTAGGCCAGATATAATGCTTAGTGTTTGCATGTGTGCCCGATTTCAAGCTACACCAAGGAATCACACCATAAGGCTGTGAAGCATATTCTTCGATATCTAGCTCACACACCAACACTAGGATTATGGTACCCCAAGGGCTCTACTTTTGATCTCATTGGATATTCGACTCGACTATGCTGGTGATCGTGGACCGCAAGTCAACATCTGGTACTTGTCATTTCTCGACGATCTTTGGTCCGTTGGTCCTCAAGAAACAGAACTGCGATCACCGTCCATCGCGGAAGCTGAATACATTGCTGCTGGCTCGTGTTGTGCTCAATTACTATGGATGAAGCAAACTCTCAAGGACTACGGAATCAACGTGAAGAATGTGCCTCTCATCGTGACAATGAGAGTGCCATCAAGATTGCTCACAACCCAGTTCAGCACTCAAGACAAAGCACATTCAAATTCGCCATCATTTTCTTCGTGATCATGTGTTGAAGGGCGACATCTCCATCGAGCACGTGAAGATTGAAGAACAGCTAGCTGATATCTTCACTAAGCCCTTGGATGAGAAGAGATTTAGCAAGTTGCGGTGTGAGCTAAATATCTTAGAATCTTCGAATGTTCTTTAAAGGACACACATCCTAACACTTATGCAAAATTGATGACTTAGATGTGCAACACATGAAGAAACGTTTTTCTTCAATCAATGAAGAATAACACTCTAAGTGTGAAGAAATTAATGAAGAATTTGATTCTCAGAACCCTACGACAATTGTACGCGGTGTCTGAAATCATCATTCTTATACGGTGGGTCACGCCACCACCAAAGTTGAAAATCTTCAATTTGAGTTTTTCCTCAGTTTTGAAATTCTTCAGTTTTTCAAATTCTTCAACTTTGCAAAATCTTCACTGCTTCCGCTGCCTTTCTTCATTGGCTATGTATATATATATATGGGTTTATGTCCTCTACAAGATTCACTTATGGCTATTTCTTCAAGTCGCTTTTTCGCTAAGTGAATGTGATCGGACCCTTCCCTCTATGCTATACTCAACCCAATCCATTCACAAATTCTTCATGTGCGTTCTACTTTGAAACTCGCTCAAAATCTTCATTGTGTCCTTGACAATGAAGAAATTGCGAACGGAACTTTAAAACTGATCTTATCCAAATCTTCGCTTTTACCATTAAACCGCTCCGCATCCCACGATGCATTATCTTATTCACCCACGATCAGACACGATCTCCACTACACAAGACGTGGGTGACACATGTCGTGAGAAGGAAGCGGTCAGGCATGTTCGTCCCTAAATCTTCTGACGATCCGCTTTTCACCGTGTCTATAAATACCTCTCTCCCTTCCTCACTTTTTACTCCGCCGACCTCTCTCTCCCGCCGAGCTCCTCAAACCCTAGCGCCGCCGCTTACTCCATCGCTGCCGGTGAGGAAAAGCTTCACCGCCTTGACCTCTTCGCCGACGTATTGCGCCGACCGTGGAAAATCTTCACTCCCCGTCGCCGTAGCTGATTTCCTCTGCCAAGTTAGGGCGGGAAGATCTGAACGACGAACTTCCCAACTGTTCTTCTCAGTTCGTCGTGTTCTTCACTTCGTAAATTAAAAGTAACTTTTATTAATCGCTTTGATTCTCAAATCTTCTTCAAATTCTTCAAAGGTGTTTATTCTTCAAATCCTCACACATATGAACACCTCAAATCTCTTGATTCGCTTCTCTAAGCAATGATTTTCTTCAAGATTCCTCAATTGTGTGGATCCTCGATCTATACAACTCGAACCTAAGACAAAGAACGCTTAGTGAAATTCTTCAAGGCTCATCTGGTCAAAATCCTCAAAACTTGTTCATTTTGAAAAACCTTCTGAGAACGCATATGACCTCTCCAAATTCCTCGCACCTATACTCTATTCACAGGTACAAATGTCCGCTGCTGAATCCCTAGGTTCTCATCAACTTAACTCATTTGCAGCGCTCCTCGAAGAAAAACTGCATACTTCTTCAGAGAACTCAATTGTTCAATTTCCTCACCAAGAAAATGGCGACGGTAAGAAGCCGCAGAAGGAGGAAAGAAACCTGAGGTTATGACAGCGCTTGAAATCCCTCGAGGAAATATATCCTGACTATTGCACCGGGATGAAGAAAGCAAAAATCAACGCAAGGTGCGATTCGTAAGATTGAACGGAGATGGGCACGGAATGGAAGGAATACAGATATGTAACTCCTAAGTACATGAAGAAATTCGCTTAAATCCTCCATGCCCAAGAGCTCCTTTGGCACCTTGCCAAATAGCTGATCCCACTAGCGCCAAACGCGTGAGGACTTTCCGATGAATGGGCTAAACGCCAAGCAAAGTTGGCAAAGCAAGCAAAGGAGGCTGTGAAGAAATTCAATGAGGATTCTGCCGCTGCTACTGCCACTGAGGTCTCGGTCAAACCGAGGAAATCAATGCAAAAGAAGCCTGCTAATAAGCCAAGTGTTTCATCATCTGCGCCCTCACGGCCAAGTTCCTCAAAGAAGCACCTTCCAAGCAAATTCTCACACCGCTGCTGCTCCATCAAAGTCCTCAACAGCTCCGTCAAAACCTTCAGTTCCTGTGCACCTGCTACTTGTCAAAGGACCACTGGTTTCTCAATTGCCTCGCATTTCGCAAGTTCCTCACCTGCTCCAACTTCTTCATCGGGCCCGCTCACCAAGATCAAGGCAACAATGGACGAGGTCCACGCCCAGTCCAAGGACGAAACAAGTTGTATTTCATGTACCATCCGACGATGAGGCATCCGATGAAGAACTCGCAGAAATCATCGAGACCGCAAGTGAAGGCCGCTAGAGCCAAAGGTACATCTGTGCCACTACTATTGATCCAAGAAAGTCCTCGACTTTATTGATCTCTCGCACAATGATCCCAATACCCTCCGCTGATCTTCATCCGACACCTGGTCAAAGTCATGCGCTGACTCACTTCATCGCTGAAGAAAATGGAAGTTTGAGAAGGCGAGGGAAATCAAAAGGCTCAATACAGAAGGAGAAGTTCTCAAGAAAACGTTGTCAAGATGACACATGAGGAGCTTCTCAAAATTCAAACTGAAATTCAAGACCTCAAAAAAACTTCGATACCCACTATGCTGATTGGCAAGGAGTCAAGACCAGATTCGCCAACCCGACGAAGAAATTCACAAGTGTTGCTGCCCCAAAGGTAACATGAATTCCTCAGCCGGAGCCTCACCAGCCTCATCAAGAAAATGCCAGCACCATGATGTTGTTCAGCCTGCTGAAGAAAATGTTGATTCCGTGGCTGATGATCCCATCCCAGCCACCGAAGAAACTGCCAGGCACCCACTAGTGGTGCGCTCAAGAAATTGCTCAAGATAGGGGAACTGCATCAGTTGCTCCAGAAGAAACTGAACCAAATTCCTCAGCTCCTCCTGCGCCAACTCCAACTCCAATTCTTCCATCTGCTTCTGATGTGAAGAAAACCAAGGCTGCAGAACGAGCTGCTGTGAAGAAAAGGAAAGCATCAGCTGCGTCAGATTCTTCGGCTGCGAAGAAAATGAAACCAATGACCAGCTCATTCAAAAATCCAATTGATGCTGTTCCAATTTCTTCCATACCATCAAAGGAAGTTGTTCCTTTTGGAGAAGACTATGAGATCCCAATCGGATCTGATGAAGAACATCAATCTGCTGCTTCGTCAGAGAAAATTGATGAAGAAATTGAAGTGGGAGCCATCCCTTCAACCCCAGTTATTTCCTCATCAGACCATGAAATTCCTCAAGCTGGTACTGAGGAAATTGAAAATGAAGATGTGGATATTGGATGCACCACTCCAGTGATAAATGATGACTTTTGGGAAAGTCAGCATCCCAATACTCCTCTCTTCACCCCGCTCCAACAAGTTCCTCGCCTCCTGCACAAACAGTCCAAATGGACTCAAGAAAATCAACCCACCGGTTCTCGTGCATGAAGAAATTCCAGCCACTAGTGCCGATGAAACTGCTGCTGCTGCTAATCCTCGATCGCACTGTTGAGGAACAAGGAATTCTCAGTCAAGAACCTGAACTTACGATTCCCGAGGTGGTGATGCAACTCATCGACACCCTCTGCCCAAGCAAAAGAATCCGCTCTCAACCAAGCAAAAGTTCAAGGCTGAAGATTTCTTTGCCGAGCATGTGTTCTTCATCAATATAATCCTTATGATTCTGCTCGCATTAGGAAGAGGCGCTCGACTGCCACCAAGCCAACTTCTATTCCTCGGTGCTTTTCAACAAGGATAAAATCTTCGATCATGCTCATATTCCTCATGTGGATATGGAGTCGCCGCCGTGCTTTGAGCCAGTCCTAAGTGTTCTTCACGACGCAGACTTCTAAACTTCTGCACCGATATTTGTGATTGGAATGAAGAGCTAATTCTTCATTCTATGCAACCTCGCACATCACCGGAGACGCTCAAGACGTAAATTCATGGGTCTTAGATTGATGACTGAAAACACTCACTACAAGGCACCAAAAGTGAATTGCTTCGTGCCCTACCACTCAGATCCTCCGCTTGATGGTGCACGCCGTATCTACGAAGAAAAAGAACTTTCAAATCACTATATGCAAGTGCTGATGAAGCCTTTGAAGCCAAGGCAGGCCCCAAGAACCAAATTCCTCGTCAAGGAATTATTATATGTGCCTCGAACAGTCTATCGGATTCTGACGAAGACTATGAGTCCTATCAAAGGCCACGACTCGAACGATGAAGAAGTCGTTGGCATCATGAAGAATATGCTTTTCAACATCATCCATGGCGTTCCCGTCAATTTCCATGATTTCTTCATGAGGACTCTGGCTAACATTGCCATGTCACCTTTTGAGCTGAAGCCTTATGCGCCTTGGATTATGAGATTCATCAGGTCAAGA
This sequence comes from Aegilops longissima, assembly GCA_021605205.1. Classification (NCBI taxonomy): domain Eukaryota; kingdom Viridiplantae; phylum Streptophyta; class Magnoliopsida; order Poales; family Poaceae; genus Aegilops; species Aegilops longissima. Next base: position 23,947,583 of record CM038679.1, on the reverse strand, counting down.
TCTTCACTAAATTACAAGGCTGATACTTTGAACCACTGCAGCTACTTGCCTCCGATTGAAGTCCTCAAACGGACAATTGCCTCACCGATGACAAGGGCAAGGCCATCGCTGGATCGATGAAGGCATTCGCCCATTGATGGACAGCTTCAAAGCAGCATCCTACTCCACCAATGATGACTCGCCACACATGACTCGCAGCAAATACCTCACCAAGCAAAGTCCTCAAGCTATCGCACCTGTGGTGATGATCGATCGTGAGTTACTCCTCGCCTTCATCAAGGTTGATCGTAATCATAAGTGGGTCAAACGCCGCTTGGTACTCTTCTTTACAACATGACCTCAACACACAATGCAGTGAAGAAAACCACTACTACCTTCATGAAACCTTCAAGCGCACTGGCTATTCTTTCACATGTCTATAGTGAGGAAGAACTGACTTCAATGGGACTCAAGGAAGAATTTGACTGGTCTGCACCTCCTCCAAGAAATTCAAGAAGGTCAAAGTTCCTTCCTTGGTGGCTAGCTCCTATTCTTCATCTCGCGACAATCGATGAAAATGAAGATTTGGAAGATACCGCTGCTGGTCCTACTTCAACAAACAACCCCAACAATGTCAAGGCCCGCCTTCAACTTGAAATTCTTCAAGAGCGTTAGTCCTCGCCGATCCTTTTGGTCATTTGATGACAAAGGGGAGAAATTTGAGTTAGTCTTCAAGCCGGTCTAGTTTTTGTCTATATACAGTGTTTTATTAAGTTACAACTCTCGCTCTTCCGAAACCTTTTATTGGATCGAGTTGTAATCTTAAACCCGATGGTGCTTTGATACTTTTGATGCATTATGCTTTTGCTCTATGCTCGATTAGAAGTAGTTTTGATATTTGTTATGCTCGATCCAATTTGGCCTTTGGGCTCGTACTCTTGATGCGTTACATTGCATAACATCAAGCACCATATTTCATCATGCATTTCAAATTCTTCATATTATATGTTAAATGTGTGTATGAATTACAAGATATAGGGGGAGATCTCCATGATTCAATTCTACAAATGTCCATTGCCTCAAAAGCAAATTCCTCACTATGCACATCTTCAGGGGGAGTTCATCTATATCTTGCAATCAAATTCCTCATTGTCAGTATTTACACTTCATATGTTTATCCCCGTTGAAAACTTAACCTATGTTGTCATCAATCACCAAAAAGGGGGAGATTGTAAGTGCATCTAGTGCCCCTTAGTGATTTTGGTGTATTGAAGACTTATAGGTTAAGTAACTAATGCGCTTGTGAGTGTACACAGGTCTATAAGTCTATGAGGAGTTTGATATTTACAAAGGAAAGTCGACCCTAAAAATGAAGTTCTTCAATCAAGACTTTGATATTCAAGACTTTCTCAAGACTTTGAAAGTGAAGAAATTGGTGTGACCTTGAAGACTTGGTATTCATTTGAGGAACATGAAGCGTGAAGACTTTTGTTTTCGTAGTTTCATTTTCTCTTTCTTGAGTCATAGGAAACACCGTCATCGTTAAAGGGGTTGAGGAAATACTAAGGAAAAATTTCCATTTGATGCTCAACTCAAAATCCTACACCTACCAATCCCTTCGAGTGAAGCTTTTGAAATCTCATACAGCTTCACCAATTTCTTCATGATGAGACGAAGCTCTTCCGTCACGAGGAATTTGTTCTCGACCGAGGAGTTAGGAATTCGCCATGGTCTGAATTGCCTACACAAAGGAGGAACATGATAGCCCCGAGGAATTTGATGTTCAAATTTCCGATCGCTGTCAAGGTCTTGCGCCACCTGTCCCAAAATATCTTATCCACCTAACGGTCATATCATTGAAGGGCATTTATGTCTTATCATGTCGGGCTGCTCCCTAGGCTATAAATAGTCGCCTCTACAACCACTAGCTGGTTGGCTGCTCCGAGAGAACTTGACACTTGTCATTTGAGAGCAACCCATCCTCCGAGGAATTTGGGCGAAAATCATCAAGTGAGGAAAACCAAAACCAAACCCCTATAAACCCAAAGTGATTGAGCATCATCAAGAAATTGATCCTGTGGATCCGACGCTTGTTACCTTTGAAGACTGTGCTTCTTCCAGACGGTTAGGCGCCAAGGTCTAGAGCATCCAAGAGGAATTGTGGATCGCCGAGTGACCAAGTATGTGAAGGTTTGGAAGTCGCCTGAAGACTTACCACGAGTGATTGGACAAGGTCTGCGTGACCTTTGTTCAAGGAGAATACGGTGAGGACTGGGTGTCCCGAGCTGCGTGCTCAAGGATCGGGTGTCCGGACTGTGTGTCCTCGAGTTTAAATACTCAACCGCTCCAACCAGACGCATAACCGAGACAGCAGTTGGAACTGGTCTACCAAATCATTGTCTTCACCAACCCAACTGGTTCTATTTCCTCAACCCTTTCATTTCCTCATTACCGTGTTGAGTGTTTGTTCATATCTGTGTTTGAAGACTTTGATCAAGACTTTCTCAATTTCCTCGCTCAATTTCTTCACCGCTTTGTCTTCATCTTGTGTTATCCTGTGATTACGCTTCAGGTTCGTGATTGTCTTCATTTCATCATGATGACAATGGTTGTAATCTGTTATGCTTACTTCGAGTACTTATTCCGCTGCATGTAGTTCTTCGCTAAGGAATTTCCTCACCGGCAAATTCCTCAGTGAAGAATTCATAAAAATCGCCTATTCACCCCTCCGCTCGGTCCAGTGGCACCAGCGTGCTCCTGGAGCTCCCAGGAGTCCGCCCCGCTGCTTAGCTCGCTCGTCAGCCAAGCGTAGCGCCTCGCCCGCGGTAAGCCAAACTCCGGCCGCCACATCAATTGACGTCGTGCTCAACTCCGGCCACCCCCGCCTCCGTTGTTTGCTCCATCAGATGTGCGTCACTTCCCAGAGCATGTAGGTGCAAGCTGCTCTTCAAATCGGGCCCTGTAGCAAAAGTCCGACGCCCTCTGCCGCGGATTTGGACGCCGGCGTATACACGCCGGTGGTGATGACGTGGCACCGTCATTAGGGCTTAATCATGTTTTTTTAATAACACCAGCCGCTGACATTAGGGCCCCACCAGCTAAATAAACACACGTTATTTTTTGATTAGATTTAGTTAAACCAGGCGGGACCCACGCGCCATAATTGACTTTGCTGACATGGCGTTTGACCGGTCCCACCTGCCTGCGACCCTAACCAGCCCTTAGTCACTGACCAGCAGGCCCCACTGGTCAGGTTTGACTGGCGGCGCTGCTGACCTGCCGAGGCCAGATGACGAATGCCGACGCAGTAGCTATTTCTGAATTTAAATGATTTATTTATTTTCAGAAATTTTCCTAAACTTATAAAATTCATAGAAAATCAACCATAGCTCCAAATCAAACAAATTATATATGAAAAATGATCAGAAAAATCCAATCTATCCATCTGTACCATTTTCATGCATGATAGAACAACTTAGGGCTGCTATTTAGGCCAAATCTTATAATGGCATTTAAACCTTCACATATGGAGTTTGAATTTGAACCTAAGGTTCAAACTAACTTCATTTAACCTGCTGCTAGTTGCATTAGCTCAAACCACAGCATATTGCCATGTCATGATCATGCATCATAACTGTTGCATTTCATTGATTGTGTTTCCTTCTATGTTGCCGGTATTTGTTCCCTCTCGATAGACATGGTTTCGACGATGAGTTCGATGACACTGATGAAGAGCTATATTATCTTCAGAAGTGCCAGGCAAGCAAAACCCCCTTGTTCATTTCGATACAATCCTACTCTCTCGCTCCTGCTCTCTTTTACTTCATTAGGACAACAACGATTCATCTGTTACTTGCTACGGTAGCTGAACCCCTTTTATCCTCTACATGACCTATCCTTGCCACAGTAAATAGATGAAACCCACTAGCATGAGTAGGAGTTGTTTGAGCCCTGATGTGCCTACTCATTCATGCTTGTTTGTCATGCCTGCTACTGCTTACAGTTGAGTCAGGTTTGATTCATCAGGGATGAATCGGAGGTGTGTGAACATGTCCTACTGTTGAGAGCTAAGTGTGAACACGATTTGGTAAAGGTATCGGTGAGAGGCCATGTAGGAGTACATGGTGGGTTGTCTCATTGAAGCCGTCCTCAGGAACTGAGTTCTGTGTTTGTGATCCATGACCAGTTACTACCACGCATTGGAATGCTTAAGTGCCCCTCTCGACTTCTTAACCACCCTTGTTCTCTGTCTAGGAGTTGCAACTAGTTTCTGGTGTTTGTAGGATATGTGTTGGAGGCCGTGCGTGGCTGACCCTAGGGGTGGGCTATGATGCGTAGATACACCATGGCACGTGTACCGGGCGCCTGCTTGGTGTCTCGAAACCTGCCCACATCGCTCGGGGTCAGATGTGGAAACCTCGGCGGACTCCTCATGGATGGAACCTGGATAGGCGATAACTTGGACTAGAGATTTGAGTGTTTAGGTAGGTCGTGGTCGACACCCTCGCCGGGCTTCCGCTGAAGGTTGTTGAGTACATGTCGTAAACGATTTATAAGTGGTGAGAGCGTGTGAAGAAGTACACCCCTGCAGGGTTAACATCATCTATTCGAATAGCCGTGTCCGCGGTAAAGGACTTCTGGGTTGCCTGTACAGTTCATAGACAAGTGAAAGTGGATACTCTAAAATGCGCAAGATAAGCGTGAGTGCTATGGATGGCGTTCTCGTAGGGAGACGGGAGCGGATCCATAGTGGTGTATTGATATGGTGAATATGTGGACTCGTGTACGCCACCTCAAAAGAGTTACTTGCAGTCGTAGTTCAGGATAGCCACCGAGTCAAAGCTGGCTTGCTGCAGTTAAACTCCACCACCCCCTTTGTTGATATCGATGCACATGTAGTTAGTTCTGATGTAAGTATTGCTGGGTACATTTGTACTCACGTTTGCTTAATTTATGTTGTGCAGAGAGAGTTCAGTCTCGCTAATAGTTCCGCATGGACTTCGACGTTTAGCTTGATACCTCAGCTACGATCTTTTGCCCTCGGCAGGATCTGGTAGATAGTCAGGCTTCTCAGCCTTTTTCATTTGTAGATGTCTGTACTCCGACATGTTAAGCTTCCGCATGTGCTTTGAATGGTATGCTCTGAATGTTGGGTCATGAGACCTGAGGGAGTCCCGGACTAGGGGGTGTCAGGATAGCCGGACTATCGTCACGGCCGGACTCCAAGACTATGAAGATACAAGATTGAAGACTTCGTCCCGTGTCCGGATGGGACTTTCCTTGGCGTGGAAGGCAAGCTTGGCGATACGGATATGTAGATCTCCTACCATTGTAACCGACTCTATGTAACCCTAACCTATCCGGTGTCTATATGAACCGGAGGGTTTTAGTCCGTAGGACAACAACTTCAACATCAACAATCATACCATAGGCTAGCTTCTAGGGTTTAGCCTCCTTGATCTCGTGGTAGATCTACTCTTGTACTACCCATATCATCAATATTAATCAAGCAGGAGTAGGGTTTTACCTCCATCGAGAGGGCCCGAACCTGGGTAAAAGCATTGTGTCCCTTGTCTCCTGTTACCATCCGCCTAGACGCACAGTTCGGGACCCCCTACCCGAGATCCGCCGGTTTTGACACCGACATTGGTGCTTTCATTGAGAGTTCCTCTATGCCGTCGCCGTCAGGTGGGATGCATCACCTCGTCTTTAAAGACGACACCTTCGCCAAAGAAGCCTTGGCCACCGGTCGACTTCTTCGCTTGGCGGTTTTCTCATGACCGCCATTCGGCCTCATACCGACGATGACCTCTCGAGTCATCAAATCCAATCTTCATGTTAGTTCGAACTGGCCAATAGTTAGATCCGATCGAGCTCTCCTCCATAAACGAGCTCTTGATCGCATCGCCGCCCTGGGAGTCGCCACAGATTACGACCGGATCGGGCCTAAAACCGATCTAAGAGAGATCTACTCTCCCAGGCTACCCATCATGTTACTATGATAGAGGAGCAATGCGGCGATTCTTCCCCTACCTTAAGGACTAGTTACGTCCGGATTCCCGATCCCTCCATGCCGGACTCCTGCGGAGGGACGGATGTTGATCAAGCCCTGACCCTAAAGTCAGGCGGCGGGTCGACTCATTGGATTGCACTCAAAATCCAAAATTTGAGTTCGAAACTTCGGCCATTGAGTCCTGAATTGACGGGTTCCGGATTTAGTGCCACCCGCCCACCCAAACATTGGCGATCTCTCTCGAATTCGGCAAGAGCCAGCTGAAACAGTACATCATTACTGGGCCAGATTCCTCATGGTTATGAACAGGATAAAGGACTGCCGAGAGGAGGACGCAATCCCAATTTTTGTTGCAATAAATGCACGGACAAGGGAATACTAAACGCCATAAGCCGTCGCGAAATCACACGCTTTGCTGACTTGGTGACCATAGGACAAAAATATTGTGCAATGGAGAGCGCCTGGAAAACCGAAAGTAAATTTTGGGATAATCCGGCCCTGAATACATCCCTAGTCCGGAACAAAAGGGTGCATCATTATCAAGCACCGGGGTTGAATACCAAAAAACCAAAACACCCTAAAGGGTACGGAACTATACTAGAGGGTTGGCTAAACGGACCCTGCAAAATTCATAGCACAGAGGGCACCGCTCCAACTCATAGCCTTCGAGCATGTTGGATACTATGGCAGGTGGCCAAAAGTGGCGAAGAGCTTCTAGCTTCAGAATCCCAGCCCAGCAACACAAGTACGGTCTTAACAGTCTTCGAGACTTTCGCATCAAATAACATGCGAAAACGACAACTCCGCAACCTTGCCGAAGTCTACCAACTAGCAACAATGAATCCATGGGGTGACACGGCTATTACCTTCAATGACAGTGATGAACCTAAATTACGAACTGCCTGGGCACCAGCCGCATTGGTTCTCAGCCCGATAGTAGACGGCTTTCGCCTTACTAAGGTACTCATGGATGGCGGCAGCGGACTAAACCTCATCTATGAGGAAACTCTCCGAAAGATGGAAATAGACTGGAACCGCATTGAGCGAAGCAGCACAACCTTTAGAGGAATAATCCCCAGCCGGGAAGTATGCTGCACAGGAAAAATCACGCTGGATGTAGTGTTCGCTCACGGACAATTACAGGTCCGAGGAGGTCACATTTCAAGTGGCCCCATTCAACAGCGGATATCATGCGATACTACGACGAGAGGCATTCACAATTTTCCAAGCTATACCCCATTACGGGTACATGAAGCTTAAAATGCCCGGTCCGAACGGAACATCACTCTCGCTAGTGATCCGAGCATAGCGCTCCGCGCCGAAAATAAGACAGCCGCACTAGCCCTCGAGGCACTATCCGAAGTTCTAGCGCCGAGGAACTCATCATGATGCGCTCCACGGTGAACAGGGACGATGTGATACTTGATAAAAAATCCAAGTCCACTTCTTTTAAACCAGCGGATGAAATAGTCAAATTTCAAGTCCACCCAACGGACCCTGCAAAGACGGCCTCCATCGGGGCACAATTAAACCCTGATGTAGACGCCGCACTACAAAAATTTCTACAAGAAAACCGGGACATCTTTGCCTGGAACCCTTCAGATATGCCAGGAATCCCACGTCAGCTGGCCGAGCACAGCCTAAATATCCTAAAAGGATTCAAGCCAGTCAAGCAGGCTCTTCGGCGCTTTTCCGAACCCAAGAGACAGGCCATGGGAGAGGAGCTAGCCAAACTTTTGGAGGCCGGATTCATCAGAGATATAAAACATCCGGACTAGCTAGCGAACCTGGTGATGGTACCAAAGAAGGATAAATCCTGGCGCCTATGTGTCGATTTCAAAGACCTCAATTAGGCTTGCCCAAAGGATCCCTTCCCCCTCCCGCGAATTGATCAAATCATTGAGGCCACAGCAGGACACGACTCATTGTGCTTCCTCGACGCGTACTCTGGCTATCACCAAATCAAGATGGTAGAGCCAGACCAAGCTGCAACAGCATTCATAACTCCATACGGCCCGTTCTGCTTCAACACAATGCCCTTTGGGCTCAAAAACGCCGACGCAACATATCAGCGCATGATTCAGACATGTCTGGCCAACTAGATCGGCAAAACGGTGGAAGCATATGTAGATGACGTGGTCGTCAAAACCAGACACGTTGAAACTCTAGTAGACGACTTGAGGCTCACATTCGACAATCTTCGAAAATATGACATCAAGCTCAATCCGGAAAAATGCGTCTTCGGCGTTCCAGCCGGAAAGCTCCTGGGCTTCATCGTGTCCGGTAGAGGAATTGAAGCAAACCCAGCCAAGATTCGAGCTCTGTAACAATTGGATATTCCAAAAGACCTCAAACAAATACAAAATTGACGGATGTGTAGCGGCTCTAAGCCGCTTTATCTCCCGTTTAGGAGAAAAGGCATTACCTCTTTACCGCCTCCTCCGCCGCACCGAACACTTTGAGTGGACGGATGCCGCCACGGCCGGACTCTAAGAAATAAAGGCCATTCTGGCAACAAATCCAGTCCTGGCTGCGCCCAACGCGGGCGAACCAATGCTATTATATATCGCTGCAACACATCAAGTTTTCAGCGCGGTGCTCGTCGTCGAACGAGAAACGGACGGACACCGGTTCCCTATTCAAAAACCGGTTTATTGTGTGTACACTGTCCTAACTCCATGCAAGTCCCGGTACCGACACTATCAAAATATAGCATATGCAGTGTTCATGACATCTCGGAAGCTGCGACACTACTTTCAAGAGTGTTCGATAACGGTAGCCTCCGAAGTACCTCTTAACGACATTATAAACAACCGCGACGCGACGGGGCGGATTGCTAAATGGGCCATAGAGCTCCTTCCATTCGACATAACTTATAAGTCACGACGAGCTATTAAGTCGCAGGTTTTGGCCGACTTCGCGGGCGAATGGATGAAGTTTAACTCCCTAAAGAGTACGGCGATACTCCAATTGGATCATGCACTTTGACAGCTCCAAAATGTTGGCTGGCACAAGGGGCGTGGCGTCGTCGACGTCCCCAACCGGGACACAGTCCAATACGCCCTTCGATAATGTATACGGACTCCAATAACACAGTCGAATACGAGGCCCTTCTGCACGGCCTCCGGATGGCAGTCTCCATGGGCATTCAACGCCTAGAGGTGCGCGGGGATTCAAACCTCGCAATATCTCAAATAAACGGAGACTTTGACGCCAAAGATCCGAAAATGGCAGCATACCGCAATGCGGTCCTAAAAATGTCAGCATGGTTTGAAGGGCTCGAATTTCATCATATAGCCCGGGATAACAACTAGGCGGCGGATATATTGGCACGCATCGGCGCAAAACGCGATGCCGTCCCACCCAATATCTTTTTGGAACGACTGTTCAAGCCATCCGTACTATGGGAAGGGGAGTCCGGCAATAACAATCCGGACCCAACCGCACAGCCCGATGCCAAACACTCTGACACAACCGGAGGCTCTGCCCCCGAGATAACACCCTCTGCTCATGAAATAATAGCGGTTATCGCCCCGTGGATGGAACCATTCCTAGCCTACCTAACTAGGTAGGAACTCCCCGAAGACCAAAATGAGGCTCGCTGCATATTACGGCATTCTAAAGCCTATAAAGTCCATGAGGGAGAGATTTATAAGAAAAGCACTACCGGAGTCCTTCAAAGGTGTATCTCCGAAGAGGAAGGGCGAACCCTCCTGGCTGAAATTCTTGCCGGACTGGGTGGGCACCACGCCGCAGCCCGGGCCCTTGTAGGCAAGGCCTTCCGCACAGGATTTTATTGGCCGACGGCCCGGGCAGATGCGCAGGACTTAGTCCAACGATGCGTCGGTTGCCAGCTCTTTGCTAACCAAAGCCACATGCCACCCACCGCCCTTAATACTATACCCATCACCTGGTCGTTCGTGGTCTGGGGGCTTGACATGGTTGGACCCCTTAAGGGAGGAACCCACAAGCAGAAATACCTATTGGTCATGGTAGATAAATTCACCAAATGGATAGAGACCAAGCCTGTTAAAACGGCCGAATCCGGACCAGTGATAGACTTCATATCAGGGGTTGTACACCATTACGGTGTTCCCACAGTATCATCACTGATAACGGCACCAACTTCACAGCCGATGAGGTCAAACTATGGTGCAAAAACATGGGCATCAAGCTCGATTACGCCTCAGTCTATCACCCTCAAACTAATGGTCAAGTCGAACGGGCAAACTGTCTAATCATGAGCGGCATTAAACCCAGACTAGTGCGGTCCCTCAAGGAATCCAACACGCACTGGGTTGAGGAGCCCGACTCCATACTCTGGAGGCTGCGGACCACGCCAAATCGCACTACCGGATTCATACCATTTTTTATGGTGTACGGCGCAGAGGCAGTCTTGCCCTGCGACATAATTCATGACTCACCTCGAGTGCGCATGTATGAAGAAAGAGAAGCCGAACTCGATGAGCAGGACAGTTTGGACACATTGGAGGAGGAGCGCGACGTGGCAAAAGTTTGTTCCGCATTCTATCAATAGCAGGCTTGAAGATATCAAAACAGGGAAGTACGGGCCAAAGCTTATAACGTTGGCGAACTAGTTCTAAGCCTGCCGGACAAGAAAAAGGACAAACTCAAGCCCAAATGGGAAGGTCCCTTCATCATCGACCAGGTCCTGACCGGCGGAGCATACCGTCTACGAAACGCATCGGATAACCGACTTGAGCCGAACCCATGGAACGCAGCCCGTCTACGAAGATTCTACGCCTAAGTGCCGGACTTCAAGTTCGTCTCCTCTCTCCGTCCGCATTCTTTATTTTTGTTTTTTGCTGTCTTTTATTTCTCTCCTTCCTCCTTCTTCTTCTTGTAGCCTTTGGAGGCTCGTTTGCGCTTTTTTCGCACACATTATACCTGGGGGCTTCTTTAACAGAAGCTTATTTATACGGGCTTCATGCCCAACACATGTGTTAAACTTCCGCATGTACCTTTTATTCGCCATTATATGCATCGATATGACTTAAGTTTTGGCCAAACTGGGTTGCTCGGCTCTGTGCTTACCCCTCGCTCCCGATTGTTCGGCTAGGTGGTAAAGGAGCACCTCTGCGATTGTTACTTGCTGGGTCAGCGGATGTGTACCTCGATGGGTGAAGCCGAAAGCTAGCGTTCTTAAGGGAATATTCGGTCGGTGAATTGAAAAATGATTTTTAACTTTTTACCCATCTGCCCCCAGATGATTTTCTGCTTTCATAGCAGCTTTGACATGCACTTTAGGGCATGCACCCCAGCGAAAGGAACCCTTAACGGAACTATTCTCCCTGGAAGATGCTTCTTACTACCCATGTAATATCGCATAACTAGTTGGGCACTTGTCTGATACAGCAACAATGACCCCTACGCCTTGTCTCCATGCATACCATGGTTCTTATATAAACACAAGGGTATTCGGACACACTCCGGACTATTGGGTCCGGAGGTTGAAGCGAAAAGGTCCGCTTGGACAAACGATCTACAATCCGGCTAGAAGACATTTCTTTCATGTCATATTTTTACATAGTCAATTCGACTCATTGTATTCCTCCTCAATGCCATCTAATAGGCTATCTAATTTACAATCTTGCTGGGAATACTTGGCGGCCAATTCTACTTCGCCGTACACTAAGCTTACAGGGATCTCCATCCCATCCGGCCCCACAGGTCCGACCTCGGCCATGTGGTTTGGGTTAGCCTTCGTGTACCGTGTCTTCACCATGGCCCAGGCCTCCCTGGCGCCTTGACGGCAGGCCGATATCTTCCATAGCCGGAAGCGCCGCCGTGCCCCTTGAAGCCGCTCCGCCAGCTCCCCAATACCTTCGGGCAGGGAGATTGATGGCCACAAGGCTTGACCGATGCCTTTCATCACTTGCCGGACTCGTTCGTGCAGCTGACACAATTCGGGAAGGAGATCACCCGAAGAATTGGGCATCTCCTCCTCAGGACGACCTGTGAGCAAACCTACATACATACATACTTATGTTAGTCGCCTTCCTCGCCGAACTCTTTCAAAGTTCGCTCAAGCACTTACTGAAAATTCCGCGACGAAGCCGTCGATTCTCCTTTACAGAGTCAGATAACTGGGCACGAACGTCCTTCAGTTCCTCACCCAGCTTGGTGTTGGTGTCTTGGAGGTTATTCTTCTCCTGCTGCACCCTTGTAAGCACGCTCTCGCCAGCCTTTAACTAGCGCAAGAGCTGTTGCTTGTCCGGATCCAGTCCGGCACCATCTGCAATGTTTTTGTCAGCTTTACACACACGCCGCACTTCCTAAATTATTTATCTTTTGAAGCATATATTACCAGCGGGGGTCTCGGTAGCTCCCCCTGCAGTGGCTAGTGCGGCCTCAAGTTGGGCTTTGCACTCTTTGAGCTCCCGGGACAGTCGGGTATTCTTTTTTGTAAGATCCTGCATAACAAATGATCCTTAAATCAGTTATCCTAACTATTTTAAGTCTCGGGGGCTACTGGCATATATAACTGTCAAAATTACTTACCATTATGTCCTTCACATACTGCTCCGTGGCTCTGGCTAGTCCATCTTGAGCGGCACGGAGGTGCGCATCTCCCGACTCAAAGGCATTCAAGGCCTCCGGGGAGAAACACGCGTCACGAAGAACTGTCCGGCGGCGCCTGTGGTTCAAGGCGCTCTCCACCTCGGAGTTGGTGGCGGACAACCTGTCGGCATCCTCTGTCAGAGGAACATCCGACGCACGTCTCGTGCTCGCCTCAGCCTCCGGACCCAGCTTTGAAGCCTGTCCGACGAAGGTTCGATCGGCAACCTCTCCGGATTCAGTCCGGCGAGTGCTCTTTTTCCTGAAAATGATATCGGCGTTAGTTCGCCTTCCAGGAATATGGTGACATGCCATACCGTTGCGGCGGAGTTTCGATCCGGGCCGCACTTCTTTTTAACCTGCGGGGCCGCACTGCCCTTTGTTGGTCAGCCGCCGTAGGTTCGGCTTCTTGCCTTGAAGGTACCCCCCGCGAAACACCATTGGTATACGATGATCAAAAATAAAGCACGGATGGGTCGTTATCAGAATTTTGGGATCTCAGTCTCCTTTACCTGTGAGGCTGGAAATATTCCGGGGTAACCCGCCGTAATGGCGACCAACGCGTTGTCGACGCTAAGTTGGTAGAATACCCCATCGATCAACTCCACCTTTATATCCGGATCCTCTTCGGAGGTCAGATCGAGGGACCGTTCCGGATCCTCGGGTTGTGGAGGCGGGCTGTGTATCTTCTCCACAGTCCGGCGCAGGTCCTGCGCAAAAACAAAACCATGAAATGAGATATTTAACTACGGGAACATGGATCGGACAAATCGCAAAGATGTTTGCTTACCCAGCTTCGAGGATTACTCGAAGAAAACTCCTTCAGTGGGTTGAGACGGAGGAAGTCCTCCTCCTCTCCTTTGTACATAGCAGACAAGGTCTTCACCAGTTCGGTGACCGATTCCGGCCCTTTGCGGCCATGACGGGTGGCGCCGTCCTCCCCGTTGAAATCCCACATGGGTGGCCTCTGTATTGAAGCGGCTGCACTCCCCTCATAATGCAGATTGACATGACTCCTGGCATGGTCAATCCGGCATGAGCAAGTAACCTTATTCGGCTCATCAAATAACAGACGTCCTGGTCATCTTCTCTCCCGGGGCTCCGAGGGCGCCAGCTTAGGCGCTTCTTCAGAGGTGCGTTGCTGAACTCCGGAAGGCCGATCCGAAAAGGATCCGTCAGCGGGACGTCCTCCATGTAAAACCATTCCGAAGGCCAGTCTTCGGACGCCTTCTTTGGGGTTCCGGACAGGTATCCGGTCCCGGCGATGTGCCATAGCTCGGCTCCGCCCACTTGATATATTGACCCCTCATGAGAACGGGGCACTAGGCAGAATATTCTCTTCCACAATCCGAAGTGAGCCTCAACGCCCAAGAATAGTTCGCAGAGGGCCACAAAGCCCGCGATGTGCAGTATGGAGGCAGGAGTAAGATGGTGCAATTGGAGGCCGTAGAACTCCAAGAGCCCCCGGAGAAACGGATGGATGGGAAATCCGAGGCCTCTTACTAGATAAGAGATGAAGCACACCCGCTCTCCTTTAGAGGGATCGGGGACGCTCTCCGCTTGCTTTCCGCCCTTATAGGTGGCAAGTCTGGCTCGAACCGGAACCAAGAAGGCTGGGGGGAGAAATCCCTTGGTTTGGAGTATAACTAGCTCGTTATGCGGGACCAAGCATCTCTCCCAATTTCCTGGCTGAGGGCTGGGAGCGCGAGAAGAGGAGCCGCGTCGACTGTCCATGATGGAATGGACTTGGGTCAGAGGCGCTCCGATGAAAGCTTGCAAAGGGGGAGATGGTGTGACTCAGATCTAAATCCTTGCCCCTTTTATGGGCGGCTCATTTGCGCGGCTAGGGGGGTAATCGTAAAAATACCCTGGCTGTTCGCATTCATTCAAACACGTGGAAGATTGCCATTATTGGGCGTAGAAGCTGAAGAGCGCAGCATTTATCAGAAGTCGGGCACTATTTGACAAGTATATGGAATTTGGAGAAGAACCCGTCTCGCAATGCCGAAGACAATCAACGCGCCGGCCTCATCGTCATTGAAGCCTGGTTCGGGGCTACTTGAGGAGTCCCGACTAGGGGTGTCCGGATAGCCGGACTATCGCCACGCCGACTCCAAGACTATGAAGATACAAGATTAAAGACTTCGTCCCGTGTCCGGATGGGACTTTCCTTGGCGTGGAAGGCAAGCTTGGCGATACGGATATGTAGATCTCCTACCATTGTAACCGACTCTCTGTAACCCTAACCCTCTTCGGTGTCTATATAAACCGGAGGGTCTTAGTCCGTAGGACGAACAACAATCATACCATAGGCTAGCTTCTAGGGTTTAGCCTCCTTGATCTCGTGGTAGATCTACTCTTGTACTACCCATATCATCAATATTAATCAAGCAGGAGTAGGGTTTTACCTCCATCGAGAGGGCCCGAACCTGGGTAAAAGCATTGTGTCCCTTGTCTCCTGTTACCATCCGCCTAGACACACAGTTCGGGACCCCCTACCCAAGATCCGCCGGTTTTGACACCGACAAGACCCATGTTTGTAATATCTCGCTCCTCGGAGCCTATTGAATAAATACTTTGAGTCGTAGAGTCTTGTTGTGATGCCATGTTGTATTTGCACATATTGAGCATATTGTGTGTATGATTGAAATGCTTGGTATGTGTGGGATCCGACAACCTAGTTGTTTATCCTTGGTAGCCTCTCTTATGGGGAAATGTAGTCTTGTGCTTCCATGAGCCATAGTAGTCCGCTACAGCCCTGTTCACCGGAGTCCTGCTAGCCCAGCACTTCTGCTCCGGAACACTTGACTGGCCAGCATGTGATTCACTTCGTTCCTGTGTCTGTACCTTCGGGGAAATGTCACGCGGTGACATCCGCAGTCCTGCCTAGCCTGCTACAGCCCGGGTTCCCGGAGTCTTGTTAGCCGAGTGCTACAGCCCGGATTCGCCGCTGCTCAATCGACATGCTCGATGTTGATTCATGTATGCCTGTCCCTATAAGTTAGTGTCACTTTGGGTTCACGACTAGTCATGTCGGCCCGGTTCTCTATCATATGGATGCTAGCGACACTATCATATACGTGAGCCAAAAGGCATAAACGGTCCCGGCCATGGTAAGGCGACACCCGTGGAATACCGTGCATGAGGCCGCAAAGTGATATGAGGTGTTACCGGCTAGATCGATGTGACTTGAATCGGGTCCCGACAGCTTTGGTATCGAGCTGATCGCAGAGGATTACCAAGCCAAACCGGTCGGGTTGTGTCTAGAAATGCTATAGTTATGTAAGGGAATTGATTGTGGAAGGGAACGTAAGGCTCTTTTTACTCCTTATACCATATGGCCTTCTGATCTGAGTCATCCTCTTCTCTTCTACGGGGATTAAGAACTAGGCCTTCTCATCTATCTATCAGGATGACGTGTTACTAATCCATAGACTTATAGAATTGATAGTTTCAAATCTCAGTTCAGTTTTTACTACTTCTGTATGTTCATAGCTGGTCTCAGAACCTTGATATTGTGATGTTGAGTGGTCATGCAACTATTTTGCAGGATGTCTCAAATCATTTTGAGCATTTACAGCTGTTATGCTGTCCGAGTCATCCCAGATTTCTAAATAGTCTAATGCATTTGGAAATCCCTTCTCTCCGTTTCTAATGTTCATTTGGGCTAGATTAATCACACAAATTAGTGTGTTAAGGCACTCCGCTGTCTCGGCATATATGTTGGAGCTATTATTATGAACCTAGGTGTTTTAGGGAGTCACCTAGTAAACTAGCCATGTTTTGTGTTCCCGGTGTGATGATTCTGGCCACCATTCTCGAAAGCATCCCGTGATGCCATTTAGTAGTAGGTATTCTATTCCTGGGTTCTTGAACCTGAGATTCACCCTACTTACCTCATGTTGGGAGTGTTTGCTAGTTCCTTTAGGATATTAGCAACCTTTGTGATAGTCCTCGAGGTCTGTGGTATTTCCTTCTTCCAAATACCATGAACTGCTAATGGCAGAAGTTCTTTTGAGCCAAAAGATCACAACCAGAGTGCTCTTGATGAGTTCTCCATTCTATATTGCAAATCTGCCAGTTCTACCTTCTCCGCATGGGTTATCCGGAAGAAATGTTGAACTTTGCTCGACATACTAATCTATGCATCCACAACTCAGAAAATCATATGTTCCTTTGAGTTGTCCCTCTTTAGTTGTCTTCTGACCCTCGTCTATCAATTGATAGGCAGGAGTAGTTGTGCAACCCTGTTCATCGATGCCTATTACTCTTGTGGTCCGATAAGCCATTCTATTCCAGAATGACTAGGAGAAACAAACTCCAGTATCTTATCCATTTCCAGGATTGGGTCAAAGCAGTTGTACTCTGCAGATCAAGTTGCTAATCCAACTTTTGATTATGTTCCAACCCGAAGTATTTCCCTCTTATGTCAGGATTGTCATGAGAATTGCACCACCTCATGAATTCTTGACGTAGTGATACTTCTCGCCATCATTATTCATTCCTCGGTTCCGTGTCGCCGCAACCAGAATGCCGACATGTGAATCGTGATGTGTGAAATCTATACTCCTAGCAACTCTGTTGCTTGGTAGTTAAATATACAATAACCTCACTCTTAGCGTGTTGATTATTGAATCATCACCCTAAGGTTAATCGTGCTACCTAGTCCTTATTTCCGGTGCACTTTTCGATCAGTGAGTTAGGATAGTGCCAATCCTTGCTTATTTGATCGTATCGTCCTGCCTGAGAAGCAATATTGTTCTTGAGCTTAGTAACATACCAGTGGTTCGTGATTTTCCGAATATCTTCTTGGAAGTATTACTAGGTTATCCCCTGACTGTAATGTTGAGCTCATGATCAAGTTGGTTCCTTGTAACCACCCTTTCTCCAAGAATCTGTGTGTGATACCCTGAGCTAGTTGGTTAAGCCAACCAACAACTTGGAGAGTTGGAAGATAAAAGCTTGTCTGACTTAGTTCATGTTAAGGGATATCTTTTTGTGTGTGTGTGTTGAAGAAAGATGATATCTCCATCGATTCTTCCTCGTGATCAGTTGTTGGATCTATTGCCCTGTCAAAACTTTGACTTGAGTATGGGCTATTGTCAAGTCAAATCAGAACCAACGATGTTCGTAATGTTGTCTTACTCGTGGTTGTCTCCTCGAGCATACACCATTATATCTTTTGTGTCTGACCAATACTATCTCCTTGTTCACATAGTTGTGGGATTCCATTTTTATGGAAACCTGGATGAATTGTTGTTGAGCCCATCGACAGCATCCTTATCCTCTCCATGATTTTGTTGACATTAAGCTAGCGTTGGAAACTTTGTAAACAATGCCTTCGTGTTCCGCTCATGAGGTATATGTTTGGATGAAAGAAGTGACTTCCTCTAGTTCATGTGCATTTGAAGCAAGTTGGCGCCATGAATTCGAGAAAGTTTGTTTTGCATCCTTTGGAATCATCCCAAGTCAGTCATGCGTACGTGCAAAGTATTCTGTGGTATGGAGACTTGCAACCTTCATTCTATATGTATTCTTAGCACACCAAGCCACTGATTGATTTGTTCAAAGAAAAGAAGTTCATGCGCTAATCCTGAAGGGCCCGGACGGATATGCACAAGACTTCGTTATCTCAATGATGGTTCCCAATAAGAACTCGGTAGTGTTTTATTGAAAGACTACCATGTGATCATGCTTGTCCTGGACAACATGCTCACATGTATGTAGCAGAACCAGCTCATGTTTTGGAGCTTGCTATCGTAGTTCATATCCCGAGAATCTCGCAACGTCATCTCGTCGATTTGTGTTGCAACCTTTCTTTTCGAACATGCTGAGTCTGAAGTATCCTATCACCAATTGGATCTGAATCTCAGGCAGATATGATGGTTGGACCATTCCCAACATTTGCATTTTGTTCCCAGCTTGCACCGCCATTGTGCCAATTTCCCATGGGCTGCCCTCCTCAGCAGTTGTTGTTCAAAAGTGGACTCACCATGGGTCCCATCCATTTCCGATGATAAGCAAAATCATCCATCGCGTTGTCTTCAACAAGGTAGTCCACATCATCCATTCTAGTCTGAGTATGTCATTTGTGATTGCCTTATGCTGGTATAAAGAGTTTCAATGATCTCAATATCAAAAGTAATTCTTTTGCCACTTAAGTAATTCTACGAGTCACCTCTTCTAAGGTGTCCCGTTATGGAATCATGGCAATTCAATCCTCGCTACGTTGAAACGCATCCACCATCTACTTTAGTGTGGAATTGTTGCCTACCAAATCAAACTTCATCATCTGTTACTATGCATCCCTCTTGACGTATATTTTGTGTTCCAATTCAAGAGATGCCTCAATGTCTCACTCCATGAGTTGATCTTGAGTGCTCGATCTTCGAGGAGATCATTTTCTGTAGAGTTCCCTTCTGTAGTCATCGTGTTGGATCAAGATCTCGAAGGCAAAGACGTCAAGATCAATATGAAGCAATGGATCATGAAGACTGTGTCAGTTCTGTGCCCCCTCTGTCCTCTTACCTCACGTCTTGAATCTCGGGACGAGATTCTTGTTTAGTGGGGGCGAGTTGTCACATCCCTAGCTTCTGGTGCCGCCTAGTGTTTGCATCTTGCTTGCATCATGTTTAAATTTTTTGAAACTTGAATTGAGGAAATTTGGAAGCCTAAAATTTTAATTCAAGAAGGCAAAGAACCCTAGAAAATTGCATTCAATGTTTCTCAAAATGTTCTTATTAACTGTTTGATATTTTTGGCAAGGCTTTTGCACTAATCCAAAAATAATGAACATTTGTAGGAATATTTTGGGCACTGAATTTAAATCATTATTGTATTTGAATTTGGAATTATATTCATAATATATAGAATATATTTTCAAATAACTTTGAAATGTTTTATGTGCTTTTGGAAAAGTCCATCTAGCAACATAAAATTGTTCAGAGGATCTTTGGCACTGGTTTGAAACTGTTGGAATTTCAAACAGTGGCAAGATTCAAATCAAAACAGAGAAACAAAATAGAAAACAGAAAAGGAGAAAGGAACCTACCTGGCCCACTTACCTGTAGCCAGCCCAGCTTGACCATCCCAGCCCACCTACCTCGTCGCTCGTCGTCTTCCTCTGCCAGTAGGCAGAGGCGAAGACGCACGCCCGCGCTGGGAGGCCTCCACCTCCTGCTTCGCGCTGGCAGCGTCACCGCGAGTCCAGGTGCTTGCCTGGAGACGCCCAGCCCCCCCTGCTCTCTTCCCTCTCCCCCTGGACCTCTTCCCCTCCTCTGCTCTCTCCGCGCGGCACCACCCAACACACCCGCCGCCGCCAACGAGCACCATCACGGCCACCGGCCCCCACACGCCTCTCCGACGCACCAAGTAGCTCGGCCGTATACCTCTACACCGTCTCCACCGATCCACGCGACGGGAAGAGCCCCGGAGCGCCGTCCCCGACGTCTTCTTCCTCCTCGGGTCACCGAGATCACCGGCGACCGTGCTTCCGCTCCGACGCGTCCCCGAGCCCTCCGAGTCCTCCATTGGAATCCCAGTGAGCTCCTCCGTCTTTCCCCTCACCCCCGTGCTCTAATTTGCACGCTAGCCATCGCCCCGCGAGTCCCGAGAGCCGCCGTCTGCCATGGCCGATGAGGTCCTCGCTCCTGAGCACCTCCGCTGGGTCGATGGCACCAGCGTGCTCTCGAGCTCCTGTGAGTCCGCCTCGCTTAGCTCGCTTGCGTCGCCAGCGTGAGCGCCGCCCCATGTAAGCCAAACTCCGGCCGCCGCATCAATTGACGTCGTGCTCAACTCCGGCCACCCCCGCCTCCGTTGTTTGCTCCATTGGATCCGTGTCACTCCCCAGAGCATGTAGGTGCAAGCTGCTCTTCAAATCGGGCCCTGTAGCAAAAGTCCGACGCCCTCCGCCGCGGATTTGGACGCCGGCGTATACACGCCGGTGGTGATGACATGGCACCGTCATTAGGGCTTAATCACGTTTTTTTAATAACACCAGCCGCTGACATTAGGACCCCACCAGCTAAATAACCACACGTTATTTTTTGATTAGATTTAGTTAAACCAGGCGGGACCCACGCGCCAGAATTGACTTTGCTGACGTGGCGTTTGACCGGTCCAACCTGTCTGCGACCCTAACCAGCCCTTAGTCACTGACCAGCAGGCCCCACTGGTCAGGTTTGACCTGGGCGGCGCCTATTGACCTGCTGAGGTCAGCATGACGCAATGCTGACACTGTAGCTATTTCTGGAATTTAAATGATTTATTTATTTTCAGAAATTTTCCTAAACTTATAAAATTCATAGAAAATCAACCATAGCTCCAAATCAAACAAATTATATATGAAAAATGATCAGAAAAATCCAATCTATCCATTTGTACCATTTTCATGCATGAGAGAACAACTTAGGGCTGCTGTTTAGGCCAAATCTTATAATGGCATTTAAACCTTCACATATGGAGTTTGAATTTGAACCTAAGGTTCAAACCAACTTCATTTAACCTGCTGCTAGTTGCATTAGCTCAAACCACAGCATATTGCCATGTCATGATCATGCATCATAACTGTTGCATTTCATTGATTGTGTTTCCTTCTATGTTGCTGGTATTTGTTCCCTCTCGATAGACATGGTTTCGACGATGAGTTCGATGACACTGATGAAGAGCTATATTATCTTCAAAAGTGCCAGGCAAGCAAAACCCCCTTGTTCATTCTGATACAATCCTACTCTCTCGCTCCTGCTCTCTTTCACTACATTAGGACAACAACGATTCATCTGTTACTTGCTACGGTAGCTGAACCCCTTTTATCCTCTGCATGACCTGTCCTTGCCACAGTAAATAGATGAAACCCACTAGCATGAGTAGGAGTTGTTTGAGCCCTGATGTGCCTACTCTTCATGCTTGTTTGTCATGCCTGCTACTGCTTAGAGTTGAGTCAGGTTTGATTCATCGGGGATGAATCAGAGGTGTGTGAACATGTCCTACTGTTGAGAGCTAAGTGTGTGAACATGATTTGGTAAAGGTATCGGTGAGAGGCCATGTAGGAGTACATGGTGGGTTGTCTCATTGAAGCCCTCCTCAGGAACTGAGTTCTGTGTTTGTGATCCATGACCAGTTACTACCACGCATTGGAATGCTTAAGTGCCCCTCTCGACTTATTAACCACCCTTGTTCTCTGTCTAGGAGTTGCAACTAGTTTCTGGTGTTTGTAGGATATGTGTTGGAGGCCGTGCATAGCGCTGACCCTAGGGGTGGGCTATGATGCGGTAGATACACCGTGGCATGGTGTACCGGGCGCCCGTTTGGTGTCTCGGGAACCCTGCCCACATCGTTCGGGGCCGTATGTGGAAACCTCGGCCGGACTCCCTGCGGATGGAACCTGAATAGGCGATAACCCAGACTAGAGACTTGAGTGTTTAGGTATGTCGTGGCCGACACCCTCGCTGGGCTTCCGCTTGAAGGTTGCCGAGTACATGTCGTGTAAACGGCGATAAGTGGTGAGAGTGTGTGTGAAGAAGTACACCCCTGCAGGGTTAACATCATCTACTCGAATAGCCGTGTCCGCGGTAAAGAACTTCTGGGTTGCCTGTACAGTTCATAGAAAAGTGAAAGTGGATACTCTAAAATGCGCAAGATAAGCGTGAGTGCTATGGATGGCGTTCTCGTAGGGAGACGGGAGCGGATCCATAGTGGTGTATTGATATGGTGAATATGTGGACTCGTGTGCGCCACCTCTAAAGAGTTACTTGCAGTCGTAGTTTAGGATAGCCACCGAGTCAAAGCTGGTAGTTGCAGTTAAACTCCACTACCCCCTTTGTTGATATCGATGCATATTTAGTTAGTTCTGATGTAAGTCTTGCTGGGTACATTTGTACTCACGTTTGCTTAATTTATGTTTTGCAGAGAGACTTCAGTCTCGCTAATAGTTCCGCGTTGACTTCGAAGTTTAGCTTGATACCTCAGCTACGATCTTGTGCCCTCGGCAGATCTCGGTAGATAGTCGCTTCTCAGCCTTTTTCATTTGTAGATGTCGTACTCGGACATGTTAAGCTTCCGCATGTGCTTTGACTTGTATGTTTCAATGTTGGGTCATGAGACCCATGTTTGTAATATCTCGCTCCTCGGAGCCTATTGAATAAATACTTTGAGTCGTAGAGTCTTGTTGTGATGCCATGTTGTATTTGCACATATTGAGCATATTGTGTGTATGATTGAAATGCTTGGCATGTGTGGGATCCGACAACCTAGTTGTTTATCCTTGGTAGCCTCTCTTATGGGGAAATGTAGTCTTGTGCTTCCATGAGCCATAGTAGTCCGCTTCTGCCCGATTCACCGAGTCCTGCTAGCCAAAGACTACTCCTCCGGAACACTTGATCTGCCGGCATGTGATTCACTTGCTCTGTGTCCGTCCTTCGGGAAATGTCACGCGGTGACATCCGGAGTCCTGCCTAGCCTGCTACAGCCCGGGTTCCCGGAGTCCTGTCAACCTAGTGCTACAGCCCGGATTCGCACGCTGCTGACCGACATGCTCGATGTTGATTCATGTATGCCTGTCCCTATAAGTTAGTGCCACTTTGGGTTCACGGCTAGTCATGTCGGCCCGGGTTCTCTGTCATATGGATGCTAGCGACACTATCATATACGTGAGCCAAAAGGCGCAAATGGTCCCGGGCCATGGTAAGGCGACACCCGTGGGAATACCGTGCGTGAGGCCGCAAAGTGATATGAGGTGTTACCAGCTAGATCGATGTGAACAACTTATACCTGTTGATCAGGTCAAATCAATTAAATGGCATTTAAACTCTCACATATGGAGTTTGAATTTGAACCTTGTGTTCAAACCAACCCCATTTAACTTGTTGCTAGTTGCATTATGCCAATCAACAGCATATTGCCATGACATGATCATGCATCATATTGTTGCATTGCATTGATTGTGTTCTTCCTTGTTTGCCGCTATTCGTCCCCTCTCGATAGACGTGGTTCCGACGATGAGTTCGATGACACCAATGAAGAACTATATTATCTTCAGAAGTGCCAGGCAAGCAAAACCCCCTTGTTCATTCCGATACAATCCCACTCTCTCGCTCCTGCTCTCTTTTACTGCATTAGGACAACAACGATTCATCTGTTACTTCCTGCGGTAGCTGAACCCCTTTATCCTCCGCATGACCTGTCATTCCACAGTAAATAGATGAAACCCACTAGCATGAGTAGGAGTTGTTTGAGCCCTGATGTGCCTACTCAATCATGCTTGTTTGTCATGCCTGCTACTGCTTAGAGTTGAGTCAGGTCTGATTCATCGGGGATGAATAGGAGGTGTGTGAACATGTCCGACTGTTGAGAGCTAAGTGTGTGAACACGATTTGGTAAAGCTATCGGTGAGGGGCCATGTAGGAGTGCATGGTGGGTTGTCTCATTGAAGCCGTCCTCAGGAACTGAGTTCTGTGTTTGTGATCCATGAACAGCTACTACCACGCATTGGAATGCTTAATTGCCCCTCTCAACTTATTAATCAACTTGATCTCTGTCCAGGAGTTGCAACTAGTTTCTAGTGTTTGTAGGATATGTGTTGGAGGCCGTGCGTAGCGCTGACACTAGGGGTGGGCTATGATTGTTGGAAATATGCCCTAGAGGCAATAAAAAAATGAGTTATTATTATATTTCCTTGTTCATGATAATCGTTTATTATTCATGCTATAATTGTATTGACCGGAAACTGCAATACATGTGTGGATACATAGACAACACCATGTCCCTAGTAAGGCTCTAGTTGACTAGCTCGTTGATCAATAGATGGTTACGGTTTCCTGACCATGGACATTGGATGTCATTGATAACGGGATCACATCATTACGAGAATGATGTGATGGACAAGACCCAATCCTAAGCCTAGCACAGATCGTGTAGTTCGTATGCTAATGCTTTTCTAAATGTCAAGTATCATTTCCTTAGACCATGAGATTGTGCAACTCCCGAATACCGTAGGAATGCTTTGGGTGTACCAAACGTCACAACGAATCGGGTGGCTATAAAGGTGCACTACAGGTATCTCCGAAAGTGTCATTGGGTTGTACGAATCGAGATCTGGATTTGTCACTCCGTGTGACGGAGAGGTATCTCTGGGCCCACTCGGTAGGACATCATCATAATGTGCACAATGTGACCAAGGGGTTGATCACGGGATGATGTGTTACGGACGAGTAAAGAGACTTGCCGTAACGAGATTGAACAAGGTATCGGATACCGACGATTGAATCTCGGGCAAGTACAATACCGCTAGACAAAGGGAATTGTATCGGGATTGATTGAGTCCTTGACATCGTGGTTCATCCGATGAGATCATCGTAGAACATGTAGGAGCCAACATGGGTATCCAGATCCCGCTGTTGGTTATTAACCGAGAACGCCTCGGTCATGTTCGCATGGTTCCCGAACCCATAGGGTCTACACACTTAAGGTTCGATGACGCTAGGGTTATAAAGGAAGTTTGTATGTGGTTACCGAATGTTGTTCGGAGTCTCGGATGAGATCCCGGACGACACGAGGAGTTCCGGAATGGTCCGGAGGTAAAGATTTATATATGGGAAGTCTTGTTTTGGTCGCCGGAAAAGTTTCGCGCATTATCAGTATTGTACCGGGAGTGCCGAAAGGGGTCCGGGGGTCCACCAGGGGGTCCACCAGCCCCGGGGGGGCCACATGGGCTGTAGAGGTGTGCGCCTTGGCCTATATGGGCCAAGGGCACCAGCCCCAAGAGGCCCATGCGCCAAGAGATAAGGGAAAGGGAGAGTCCTAAAGGGGGAAGGCACCTCCTAGGTGCCTTGGGAGGATGGACTCCTCCACAGCGCACCCTTCCTTGGAGGAAGGGCCAAGGCTGCCCCCTCTCCCTTGCCCCTATATATAGTGGAGGGAGGAGGGCAGCCGCACTTGAAGCCCTGGCGCCTCCCTCCCTCCCGTGACACCTCCTCCTCTCCCGCAGGTGCTTGGCGAAGCCCTGCAGGATTGCCACGCTCCTCCACCACCACCACGCCGTTGTGCTGCTGCTGGATGGATTCTTCCTCAACCTCTCCCTCTCTCCTTGCTGGATCAAGGCATGGGAGACGTCACTGGGCTGTACGTGTGTTGCACGCGGAGGTGCCGTCCATTCGGCACTAGGATCATCGATGATTTGAATCATGACGAGTCGACTCCATCAACCCCGTTCTCTTGAACGATTCCGCTTAGCGATCTACAAGAGTATGTAGATGCACTCTCCTTCCCCTCGTTGCTGGTTTCTCCATAGATAGATCTTGGTGACACGCAGGAAAATTTTGAATTTCTGCTACGTTCCCCAACAGTGGCATCATGAGCTAGGTCTATTGCGTAGATTCTTTGCACGAGTAGAACACAAAGTAGTTGTGGGCGTTGATTTTGTTCAATATGCTTACCGTTACTAGTCCAATCTTGTTTCGACGGTATTGTGGGATGAAGCGCCCGGACCGACCTTACGTACACTTACGTGAGACAGGTTCCACCGGTGACATGCACTTGGTGCATAAGGTGGCTAGCGGGTGCCGCCTCTCCACTTTAGTCGGAACGGATTCGATGAAAAGGGTCCTTATGAAGGGTAAATAGCAATTGGCATATCACGTTGTGGTTTTGCGTAGTAAGAAACGTTCTTGCTAGAAACCCATAGCAGCCACGTAAAACATGCAAACAACAATTAGAGGACGTCTAACTTGTTTTTGCAGGGTATGCTATGTGATGTGATATGGCCAAGAAGAATGTGATGAATGATATGTGATGTATGAGATTGATCATGTTCTTGTAATAGGAATCACGACTTGCATGTCAATGAGTATGACAACCGGCAGGAGCCATAGGAGTTGTCTTAATTTATTGTATGACATGCGTGTCATTAAACAACGCCATGTAATTACTTTACTTTATTGCTAACCGGTAGCCATAGTAGTAGAAGTAATAGTTGGTGAGACAACTTCATGAAGACACGATGATGGAGATCATGATGATGGAGATCATGGTGTCATGCCGGTGATGATGATGATCATGGAGCCCCGAAGATGGAGATCAAAAGGAGCAAAATGATATTGGCCATATCATGTCACTATTTGATTGCATGTGATGTTTATCATGTTTATGCATCTTATTTGCTTAGAACAACGGTAGTAAATAAGATGACCCCTCATTAAAATTTCAAGAAGGTGTTCCCCCTAACTGTGCACCGTTGCGAAAGTTCGTCGTTTCGAAGCACCACGTGATGATCGGGTGTGATAGATTCTTACGTTCACATACAACGGGTGTAATCCAGATTTACACACGCAATACACTTAGGTTGACTTGACGAGCCTAGCATGTACAGACATGGCCCCGGAACACAAGAGACCAAAAGGTCGAGCATGAGTCATATAGTAGATACGATCAACATGAAGATGTTCACCGATGATGACTAGTCCGTCTCACGTGATGATCGGACACGGCCTAGTTGACTCGGATCATGTAATCACTTAGATGTATGGAGGGATGTCTATCTGAGTGGGAGTTCATTAGATGAACTTAATTATCCTGAACATAGTCAAAAGCCCTTTGCAAATTATGTCATAGCTCGCGCTTTAGTTCTACTGTTTAGATATGTTCCTAGAGAAAATATAGTTGAAAGTTGATGTAGCAATTATGCGGTCAAGAGAAAGCTTATGTCCTTAACGCACCGCTTGGTGTGCTGGACCTCGAACGTGGTCTGTGGATGTTGCGAACATCTGACACACACGTTTTGATGACTACGTGATAGTTCGGTAATGTTAAACGGCTTAGAATTGAGGCACCAAAGACGGTTTTGAAACTTCGCGGAACATATGAGATGTTCTGTGGGCTGAAATTGGGATTTCAGGCTCGTGCCCACATCAAGAGGTATGAGACCTCCGACGAGTTTTCTAGCCTACAAACTAAGGGAGAAGATCTCAATCGTTGAGCTTATACTCATAATGTCCGGGTACAACAATCACTTGAATCGAGTGGGAGTTAATCTTCCAGATGAGATAGTGATGTTTCTCCAAAGACATTGCCACCAAGCTACTAGAGCTTCGTGATGAACTATAACATAACGGGGATAGATATGATGATCCTTGAGCTATTCGCAATGTTCGACACCGCGAATGTAGAAATCAAGAAGGAGCATCAATTGTTGATGGTTAATGAAACCACTAGTTTCAAGAAGGGCAAGGACAACAAGGGATACTTCATGAAACGGCAAAACAGTTGCTGCTCTAGTGAAGAAACCCAAGGTTGAACCCAAACCCGAGACTAAGCGCTTCTGTAATGAGAGGAACGGACACTAAAGCGGAACCACCCTAGATACTTGGTAGATGAGTAGGCTGGCAAGGTCGATAGAAGTATATTGGATATACATTATGTTAATGTGTACTTTACTAGTACTCCTAGTAGCACCAGGGTATTAGATACCGGTTCGATTGCTAAGTGTTAGTAACTCGAAATAAAAGCTACGGAATAAACGGAGACTAGCTAAAGGTGAGCCGACGATATGTGTTGGAAGTGTTTCCAAGGCTGATGTGATCAAGCATCGCACGCTCCCTCTACCATCGAGATTGGTGTTAAACCTAAATAATTGTTATTTGGTGTTTGCGTTGAGCATAGACATGATTGGATTATGTCTATCGCAGTACGGTTATTCATTTAAGGAGAATAATGGTTACTCTGTTTATTTGAATAATACCTACAATGGTCTTGCACCTAAAATGAATGGTTTATTGAAATCTCGATCGTAGTGATACACATTTTCATGCCAAAAGATATAAGATAGTAATGATAGTACCACCTGCTTGTGGCACTGCCATTTGAGTCATATTGGTATAAAACGCATGAAGAAGCTCCATGTTGATGGATCTTTGGACTCACTCGTTTTTA
This sequence comes from Aegilops longissima, assembly GCA_021605205.1. Classification (NCBI taxonomy): domain Eukaryota; kingdom Viridiplantae; phylum Streptophyta; class Magnoliopsida; order Poales; family Poaceae; genus Aegilops; species Aegilops longissima. The sequence continues at coordinate 23,919,091 of CM038679.1, read as the reverse complement.
GAAGGTTGAGACATGCGAACCATGTCTATTGGTGTATACGCATGAAGAAACTCCATGCAGATGGATCGTTTGGACTCACTTGATGTTGAATCATTTGAGACATGCAAATCATACCACATGGACAAGATGACCGAAAAGCCCGGTTTGATAAGATGGAACAAGAAAGAAACTTGTTGGAAATAACACATTTTGATGTGTGCAGTCCAATGAGTCTTTGAGGCATGCAAAGGAATATCGTTATGTTCCTACTTCGCGGATGATTTAAGTAGATACTAAGTGTATTTACTTGATGAAACACAAGTCTGAATTATTGAATGGTTCAAGTAATTTTAGAGTGAAGTTAAAGATCATCGTGACAAGAGGATAAAATGTCTATGATATGATCATAGAGATGAGTATCTGAGTTACGAGCTTTGGCACGCTATTAGGACATTGTGGAAATTGTTTCACAATTAATACCGCCTGGAACACCATAGTGTGATGGTGTGTTCGAACATCATAGTTGCACCCTATTGAATATGGTGCATACCATGATGTCTCTTATCGAATTACCACTATCGTTCATGGGTTAGGCATTAGAGACAACCGCACTCACTATAATAGGGCACCACGTAATTCCGTTGAGACGACACTGTTTGAACTATGGTTTGGAGAAACCTAAGTTGTCGTTCCTTAAAAGGTTTGGGGCTGCGACGCTTATGTGAAAAAGTTTCATCGTGATAAGCTCGAACCCAAAACGGATAAATACATCTTCATAGGACACCCAGAACAGTTGGGTATACCTCCTATCTCAAGATCCGGAAGCAAAAGTAATTGTTTCTATAAACGGGTCCTTTCTCGAGGAAAAGTTTCTCTCGAAAGAATTGAGTGGGAGGATGGTGGAGACTTGATGAGGTTATTGAACCATCACTTCAACTAGTGTGCAGCAGGGCACAGGAAGTTGTTCCTGTGGCGCCTACTCCAATTGAAGTAGAAGCTTATGATAGTGATCATGAAGTTTCGGATCAAGTCACTACCGTACCTCGTAGGGTGACAAGGATGCGTACTACTTCAGAGTGGTACAGTAATCCTGTCTTGAAGGTCATATTGCTAGATGAACCTACGAGCTATGGAGAAGCGATGGTGGGCCCATATTCCGACAAATGGTTAGAAGGCATGAAATCCGAGATAGGATCCATGTATCAGAACAAAGCATGGACTTTGGTGGACTTGCCCGATAGGCAAGCCATTGAGATAAATGGATCTTTAAGAAGAAGACGGACGTGGACGGTAATGTCACCGTCTATGAAGCTCGACTTGTGGTGAAGAGTTTTTCACAACTTCAAGGAGTTGACTACGATGAGATTTTCTCATCCATAGTGATGCTTGAGTCCGTCGGAATCATGTTAGCATTAGCTGCATTTATGAAATCTGGCAAATGGATGTCAAAACGAGTTTCCTTACCAGTCTTCGTAAAGAAAGGTTGTATGTGATACAATCAAAAAGTTTTTGTCGATCCTAAGGATGCTAAAAGGTATGCTAGCTCCAGCGATCCTTCTAAGGACTGGAGTAAGCATCTCGGAGTTGGAATGTGCGCTTTGATGAGGTGATCAAAGATTTTGGGTTTATACAAAGTTTATGAGAAACTTGTATTTCCAAAGAAGTGAGTGGGAGCACTATAGAATTTCTGATGAGTATATGTTGTTGACATATTGTTCATCAGAAAAGATGTAGAATTTCGGGAAAGCAATTAGGGTTATTTGAAAGGTGTTTTTCAATAGAAAACCTGGATTAAGCTACTTGAACATTGAGCATCAAGATCTATACGGATAGATCAAAAAACGCTTAATGGTACTTTCGAATGAGCACATACCTTGACATAATCTTGAAGGTGTTCAAGATGGATCAGTCAAAGAAGGAGTTCTTGCCTGAGTTGTAAGGTATGAAGTTAAGACTTAAAGCTCGACCATAGCAGAAGAGAGAGAAAGGACGAAGGCCATCCCCTATGCTTCAGACGTAGGCTCTATAGTATGCTATGCTGTGTACCGCACCGGAAGTGTGCCTTGCCATGTGTCAGTCAAGGGGTACAAGAATGATCCAGGAATGGATCATTGGACAGTGGTCAAAATTGTTCTTGGAGTAAATAAGGACATGTTTCTCGATTATGGAGGTGATAAAGAGTTCGGCGTAAAGGGCTACGTCGATGCAAGCTTTAACACCTATCCGAATGACTATGAGTAGCAAACCGGATGCGTATAGTGGAGCAACCACTTGGAATAGCTCCAAGTGGAGCGTGGAAGCAACATTTACAATATGACCTAGAGATTTGCAAAGCACACACGGATCTGAAAGGTTCAGATCCGTTGACTAAAACCTCTCTCACAAGCAAAACATGATCAAACCTCAGAACTCATTGAGTCTTAATCACATGATGATGTGAACTAGTTTATTGACACAAGTAAACTCTTTGGATGTTGGTCACATGGCGATGTGACCTATCAATGTTAATCACATGGCGATGTGAACTAGATTATTGACTCTAGTGCAAGTGGGAGACTGTTGGAAATATGCCCTAGAGGCAATAATAAATTAGTTATTATTAGATTTCCTTGTTCATGATAATCATTTATTATTCATGCTATAATTGTATTGACCGAAAACCGCAATACATGTGTGGATACATAGACAACACCATGTCCCTAGTAAGCCTCTAGTTGACTGGCTCGTTGATCAATAGATGGTTATGGTTTCCTGACCATGGACATTGGATGTCATTGATAACGGGATCAAATCATTAGGAGAATGATGTGATGGACAAGACCCAATCCTAAGCCTAGCACAGATCGTGTAGTTCGTACTCTAAAGCTTTTCTAAATGTCAAGTATCATTTCCTTAGACCATGAGATTGTGCAACTCCCGGATACCGTAGGAATGCTTTGGGTGTACCAAACGTCCTGCGAATCGGGTGGCTATAAAGGTGCACTACTGGTATCTCCGAAAGTGTCTGTTGGGTTGTACGAATTGAGGCTGGGATTTGTCACTCCGTGTGACGGAGAGGTATCTCTGGGCCCACTCGGTAGGACATCATCATAATGTGCACAATGTGACCAAGGGGTTGATCACGGGATGATGTGTTACGGAACGAGTAAAGAGACTTGCCGGTAACGAGATTGAACAAGGTATCTGGTACCGACGATCGAATCTCGGGCAAGTACAATACCGCTAGACAAAGGGAATTGTATACGGGGTTGATTGAGTCCTTGACATTGTGGTTCATCCGATGAGATCATCGTGGAACATGTGGGAGCCAACATGGGTATCCAGATCCCGCTGTTCGTTATTGACCGGAGAACGTCTCGGTCATGTCTGCATGGTTCCCGAACCCGTAGGGTCTAAACACTTAAGGTTCGATGACGCTAGGGTTATAAAGGAAGTTTGTATGTGGTTACCGAATGTTGTTCGGAGTCCCGGATGAGATCCCAGACGTCACGAGGAGTTCCGGAATGGTCCGGAGGTAAAGATTTATATGTGGGAAGTCTTGTTTTGGTCGCCGGAAAAGTTTCGCGCATTATCGGTATTGTACTGGGAGTGCCGAAAGGGGTCAGGGGGTCCACCAGGGGGTCCACCAGCCCCGGGGGGGCCACATGGGCTGTAGGGGTGTGCGCCTTGGCCTATATGGGCCAAGGGCACCAGCCCCAAGAGGCCCATGCGCCAAGAGATAAGGGAAAGGGAGAGTTCTAAAGGGGGAAGGCACCTCCTAGGTGCCTTGGGGAGGATGGACTCCTCCTGGCGCACCCTTCCTTGGAGGAAGGGCCAAGGCTGCGCCCCCTCTCCTTGCCCCTATATATAGTGGAGGGAGGAGGGCAGCCGCACTGAAGCCTGGCGCCTCCTCCCTCCGTGACACCTCCTCCTCTCCCTTGGTGCTTGGCGAAGCCTGCGCAGGATTGCCACGCCTCCACCACCACCACGCCGTTGTGCTGCTGCTGGATGGAGTCTTCCTCAACCTCTCCTCTCTCCTTGCTGGATCAAGGCATGGGAGGCGTCCACTGGGCTATACATGTGTTGAGCGCGGAGGTGCCGTCCGTTCGGCACTAGGATCATCGGTGATTTGAATCACGGCAGTGCGACTCCATCAACCCCATTCTCTTGAACGCTTCGCTTAGCGATCTACAAGGGTATGTAGATGCACTCTCCTTCCCCTCGTTGCTGGTTTCTCCATAGATAGATCTTGGTGACACGTAGGAAAATTTTGAATTTCTGCTACGTTTCCCAACAATGATGCGGTAGATACACCGTGGCCCGGTGTACCGAGCGCCCGTTTGGTGTCTCGGGAACCCTGCACACATCGTTTGGGGCCGTGAGCGACACCCCGGCCGGATCTCCTTGCGGATCGAACCCGAATAGGCGATAAACCTGTACCGGAGACTTGTGTGGTTAGTCAGGTCGTGGCCGACTCCCTCGCCAGGCTTCCGCTTGAAGGTTGCCGAGATACACGACGTGTACATGGTGGTAAGTGGCGAGAGCGTGTGTGAAGAAGTACACCCCTGCAGGGTGATAAATGATCTATTCGAATAGTCGCGTCCACGGTAAAGGACTTCTGGGTTGCCTATACAATTCATAGACAAGTGAAAGTGGATACTCGTGAGTGCTATGGATGGCGTTCTCGTAGGGAGACGGGAGCGGGTCCATTGTGGTGTATTAATATGGTGAATATGTGGACTCGTGTGCGCCACCTCAAAAGAGTTACTTGCAGTCGTAGTTCAGGATAGCCACCGAGTCAAAGCTGGCTTGCTGCAGTCAAACTCCACCACCCCCTTTGTTGACAATGATGCATATGTAGTTAGTTCTGATGTAAGTCTTGCTGAGTACATTTGTACTCACGTTTGCTTATTTTATGTTTTGCAGAGAGAGACGTCAGTCTCGCTAGTACTTCCGCATGGACTTCGACGTTTAGGTTGTTACCTCAGCTATGATCTTGTGCCCTCGACAGGATCTGGTAGATAGTCAGGCTTCTAAGCTTTTTCATTTGTAGATGTCTGTACTCAGACATGTTATGCTTCCGCTTGTGCTTTGACTTGTATGCTCTGAATGTGGGGTCATGAGACCCATGTTTGTAATATCTCGCTCCTCGAAGCCTAATGAATAAATACTTGAGTCGTAGAGTTATGCTGTGATGCCATGTTGTATTTACACATATCTAGCATATTGTGTGTATGTTTGTAATGCTTGGTATGTGTGGGATCCGACAATCTAGTTGTTTATCATTAGCAGCCTCTCTTATGGGGAAATGTAGTCTAGTGCTTCCTTGAGCCATAGTAGTCCGCTACCGCCGGTTCACCGAGTCCTGCTAGCCCAAAGACTCTTGCTCCGGAACACTTGACTAGCCAGCATGTGATTCACTTCGTTCTGTGTACGTCCTTCGGGAAATGTCACGCGTGACATCCGAGTCCTGCCTAGCCTGCTACAGCCGGGTTCCCGAGTTACATTAGCCTAGTGCTACAGCCCGGATTCGCACGCTAACCGACATGCTCGAAGTTGATTCATGTATGCGACCCCATGGGTTAGTGCCGCTTTGGGTTCACGACTAGCCATGTCGGCCGGGTTCTCTCGTCATATGGATGCTAGCGACACTATCATATCGTGAGCCAAAAGGCACAAACGGTCCCGGGCCATGGTAAGGCGACACCCGTGGGAATACCGTGCGTGAGGCCGCAAAGTGATATGAGGTGTTACCGGCTAGATCGATGTGACTTGGAATCGGGGTCCTGACACCATTATATGCATCGATATTACTTAAGTTTTGGCCAAGCTGGGTTGCCTGGCTCCTGTGCTTACCCCTACGTTCCAGATTGTTCGGCTAGGTGGTAAAGGGAACACCTCTATGATTGTTACTGCCGGGTCAGCCGGATGTGTACCTCAGACTGGGTGAAGCTGAAAGCTAGCATTCTTAAGGGAGTATTCGGTCGGTGAACTAAAAGAAGATTTTTTACCTATTTACTTATCTGCCCCCAGATGTTTTTCTTCTTTTTTCACAGTCCGGACATGCACTTTAGGGCATGCCTCCCAGGGAAAGGAACCCCTAACGGAACTATTCTCCCTGGAAGATGTTTCTTACTAACCATGTAATATAACATAACTAGTTGGGCACTTGTCTGATAAAGCACTAATGACCCCTACGCCTGGTCTCCACGCATGCCCCGGTTTTTACATAACGGCGAGGGTATTCGGACACACTTCGGACTATTGGGTCCCGAGGTTGAATCGAAAAGGTCCGCTATGACAAACGATCTACAATCCGGCTAGAAGGCATTTTACATGTCATCTTAAATTACATAGTCAACTTGACTGATTGTATTCCTCTTCAATACCATCTAACAGGCTGTCTAGTTTACAGTCCTGCTGGGAATACTTTGCGGCCAATTCTACTTGGCCGTACACTAAGCTCACAGAGATCTCCTTCCCATCGGGCCCCACAGGTCCGACCTCAGCCATGTGGTTTGGGTCAGCCTTCGTGTACCGCGTCTTCACCATGGCCCAGGCCTCCCTGGCGCCTTGACGGCAGGCCGATATCTTCCATAATCGGAAGCGCCGCCGTGCTCCCTGAAGCCTCTCTGCAAGCTCTCCAAGGCCTTCAGGCAGGGAGATAGATGGCCACAAGGCCTGGGCGACGCCTTTCATCACCTGCCGAACTCGTTCGTGCAGTTGTAGCAGCTCGGGAAGAAGGTCACCCATAGAACCGGGCATTTCCTCTGCAGGACGACCTGTGAGCATACCTACAGACATATCTCTGTTAGTCGACTTCCTCGCCGAACTCTTTTTCAAAGTTCGTTCAAGCACTTACTAAAAATGCCGTGACGAAGCCGCCGATTCTCCTTCACGGATTCAGACAGCTGGGCACGAACATCCTTTAGTTCCTCACCCAGCTGGGTGTTGGAATTTTGGAGATTATTTTTCTCTTGCCTCACCCTTGTAAGCACATTCTCGCCGGCCTTTAACCGGCGCAAGAGCTGTTGCTTGTCCGGATCTATCCCGGCGCCATCTGCAATATTATTGTCAGACTTATACACACGCCGCACTTCACAAACTACTTATCTTTTGAAGCATATATTACCAGAGGGGGTCTCTGTGGCTTCCCCTGTCGCGGCTAGTGTGGCCTCAAGTTGAGCCGTGCACTCTTCAAGCTCCTGGGTCAGTCGGGTATTCTTTTACTCAGAAGATCCTGATAACAAATGATCCTTAAATCAGTTATTTTAACTATTTTAAGTCTCGGGGACTCTTGGCATATATAATCGTCAAAATTCCTCACCAGTATGTCTTTTACATATTGCTCCGTGGCTCGCTAGACCATCTTGAGCGGCACGGAGTGCGATCTCCAATTGAAGGCATTCAATGCCTATTTGGAGAAACATGCGTCACGAAGAACTGTCCGGCGGCGCCTGTGATTCATGGCACTCTCCACCTCGGAGTTGGTGGCGGACAATCTGTCGGCATCCTCTGTTGGAGGAACATCCGACGCAAGCCTCGTGTTCGCCTCCGCTTCTGGACCTGGCTTTGGAGCCTGGCTGGCGGAGGCTCGATTGGCAACCTCTCCGGACACAGTCCGGCGAGCGCTCTTTTTCCTGAAAAGAGCACAAGCGTTAGTATGCCTTCCAAGAATCAAACCTGGGAACACGGTGGCAGGCCATACCGTTGCGGCAGCGTTTCGATCCGGACCGCACTTCTTTTTAGCCTGCTGGGCCGTGCTGCCCCTTGTTGGCCAGCCGCCGCGGGCTCGGCCTTCCGCCTCAACGGCACCCCCTGCGAAACACCATTGGTATACGGTGATCAGAAATAAGCACGGACGGGTCATTATCAGAGTATTGGGACTTCGGTCGCAGTTACCTATGAGGCTGGAAGTATTCCGGGGTAATCAGCTGTAATGGCAACCAAGGCATTGTCGATGCTAAGTTGGTGAAATACCCCATCGATCAGCTCCACCTTCATGTCTGGATCCTCTTGGGAAGCCGGATCGAGGGACCGTTCTAGATCCTCGGGTTGTGGCGGTGGGCTGTTTATATCTTTTACGGCCCGGCGCAGTTCCTGCGTCGAAATCACAAAATGAGATACTTAACCATGGGAATATGGATCGGATGGGCAAAAAGAAATATCTGCTTACCCAGCTTCGAGGATTGTTCATAGAAAATCCGTTCAATGGACTGACGCGGAGAAAATCCTCCTCTTCCCCCTTGTACAACGCGGACAAGATCTTCACCAGATCGGCGACCGATCCCGGCCCCTTACGGCCATGACGGGTGGCATCATCCTCCCCGTTGAAATCCCACATGGGGTGGCCCCTATACTGGAGCAGCTGCACCCCCCGCATAATGCATGTGGCCATGTCCCCGATCATGGTCAATCCGGAATGAGCTAGAAACCTTTTTCGACTCATCAGGTAAAGGACGTCCCTGTCATTTTCCCTCTGGGGGCTCCGCGGACGCCAACTTAGGCGTTTCTTCAAGGGAGCATTACTGAACTCCAGGAGGCCGATCCGAACAGGATCCGGCAGCGGGACGTCTTCCATATAAAACCATTCCGAAGGCCAGTCTTCGGACGCCTTCTTCGGGGTTCTGGATAGATATCCGGTCCCAGCGATGCGCCATAGTTCAGATCCGCCCACTTGATATATTGACCCCTCATGAGAACGGGGTACGAGGCAAAACAATCTATTCCACAGCGTGAAATGAGCCTTGATGCCAAAAACAGCTCACAAAGGGCCACGAAGCCCGCAATATGCAAAATGGAGGCAGGCGTAAGGTTGTGCAAGTGGAGGCCGTAGAACTCCAGGAGCCCCCGGAGAAACGGATGAATTGGAAATCCGAGCCCTCTTATCAGGTAAGAGACGAAGCATACCCGCTCTCCTTTGGAGGGATCGGGGACGCTCTCCGCTTGCTTTCCGCCCTTATAGGTGGCGAGTCCGGCTCGAACCAGAACCATGAAGGCTGGGGGAAGAAATCCCTTGGTTTGGAGCGTCACTAGCTCGCTATGCGGGACTGAGCACCTCTCCCAATCTCCAGGCTGAGGGCTGGGAGTGCGAAAGGAGGAGCCGCGTCGACTGTCCATGATGGAATGGATATTTGTCAGAGGCGCTCCGATGAATGCTCGCGGAGGGAGGATGGTGTGATTCGGATCTAGATCCTCGTCTCTTTTATAGGCGGCTCATTTGCGCAGCTAGGGGGGTAAATGTAAAAATACCCTGGCTTTTCGCATTCATTAACACGTGGAAGATGGCCATTATTGGGCGTGGAAGCCGAGGAGCGCGATATTTACAAGAAGTCGGACACTATTCAACAGGTACACAGGATTTGGAGAAGAACCCGCCTTGCAATGCCGAAGACAATCAACGCGCCGGACTCGTCGTCATTGAAGCCTAGTTCGGGGGCTACTGAGGGAGTCCCGGATAAGGGGGTGTCCGGATAGCCGAAGTATCACCTTTGGCCGAACTCCTGGACTATGAAGATACAAGATTGAAGACTTCGTCCCGTATCCGGATGGGACTTTCCTTGGCATGGAAGGCAAGCTTGGCGATACGGATATGTAGATCTCCTACCATTGTAACCGACTCTGTGTAACCCTAACCCTGTTTGGTGTCTATATAAACCGGAGGGTCTTAGTCCGTAGGACGAACAACAATCATACCATAGGCTAGCTTCTAGGGTTTAGCCTCTCTGATCTCGTGGTAGATCTACTCTTGTACTACCCATATCATCAATATTAATCAAACAGGAGTAGGGTTTTACCTCCATCGAGAGGGCCCGAACCTGGGTAAAAACATCGTGTCCCTTGTCTCCTGTTACCATCCGCCTAGACGCACAGTTCAGGACCCCCTACCCGAGATCTGCCAGTTTTGACACCGACAGGTATCTTGCGCAGCTCCAATGGCGCTCCGAGCGGCTGCCCACGAAGAGCAGCAGTTCACCATGCGTGCCGTGGTGGACACCCACAGAAGGTTCATGGACCTCTCGGTGGTGTACACCAATGACCCGGTCTGGGTGGAGCACTCCATCCACATCATGGAGCCGTTGCTTGCTGAGGAGAAGTACAAGATGGTCAAGTTTGACCTCGAGTACACCCGCGCTCGTGCCAGGTCTCGTCCCAAGGTCGCTGTCGCCCATATGTGTGTGCGCCACCACGTCCTCGTCTACCACTACTGCCTGGCCACAAGGCCTTGCGAGCATTTCGCCAGGTTTGTCAACAGCCCGCACTACATGTTCTCTATGGTGGACATCACCAATGATGTAAAGGCGCTCGAGAGTTCGGGTATCGCCTGCCAGAATCTTGTCGACATCCAGGGCCAATACAAGATCTGGGGCAGCAAGGAGCATGAGAAGGTCTCACTGGTTCACCTCACCGAGGCCATCATCGACCCCTAGTACAGAGACATGAAGGATTCACGCAACAAGGACAAGCGTGCCTAGCACTCAGCCTGGATGGAGAAACTCGACAAGCTCACGTCGTGTACGCGGCCAAGGAGGCGTACACGAGCTACGTCATGTACAGGCGGATCGTTGACATCAGGAAGTCCCTGCTTCCCCAAAACGGCCAGGGATCCAGCCAGAAGCAGAGCAATGGCAAGCGTCGTCGCAACAATAAGTAGATGATTAGATCCTCGTTTCTCCTACTTTAGTATGCATGCAATTGCTTACTTTGGCGTGTGTGGAAATGTTATGTGTGTAGTCACTTGTGTAATTGTATGCTTAATTTATTTATGCAATGCTGTCTTTTTAAGTATATATGTTGATGCTCTGTAGCCAGAGCGTAGACGTTGTGCGGACAAACAAAATCACATCGCACACGGACTAAACAATGGAACCCATCGGTGATGTTTTCATCAATCACTCACACTTGTATACCAGCAATAGTTTGCTCACAACACACATGGCTTGTTAGCAGTAATCGTCTGTGTTGTTATCGGTATTCGCACACGTTTCCGATTACAGACATGTTTACCTTGTATCACACACATCTTGTTCATTTGAACCGTTTCTGTTCTCATGTCTCAACGCAAACAGTTCATCTGAGTGAACCGCATGCCGTATATCGCACACACCTTTGATCTGGCTGACTGTTTCTTTTGTGTTGCCTAATCACAAACAGTTCATCCTAGTGAACCGTATGCTATACATCGCACACACCTTCATCTGGCTACCCGTTTCTTTTGTTCCTCCTCATCGCAAACAGATAATTAAGGTGAACCGCGTGCCCTGCATCGCACACGCAACTAAAATCTGAAACGTGTATGATGCATCCTCCATCGCAAACATTTTGCACCTTTTTGATGGTTTTTTGCACCACCATTTGCGATTATGGCATCGCACACAGTTTCGTCGAAGGGTCTCTGATTGTAGTGTCGCGTTAGCAGCAACCTGCAGTAGTGTGCATGCTAAGGGGGGCCTCTTGAGCATCGCGCCTCAGGAGGTCTTACCGGACCTCGGGCCGCTCACCTCCTGGCCTTGACCACGGCATCGCGACCTGGCATACCAGCGACAGCCGAAGCCTGCCTGTGGACTATTGGGTTCTACGGTAGGGTGCGTCGACTGCAAATTTAAATTTTCCTACGCGCAGAACATCCCGGAACATGCTACGGGAATGGATCACAGTTCGTTACCACTAGACGCCCAGTGCCATGCAGCGAAAGGAGAGTTGGGGCAGGGCGTCCGCGTGGATTGTCTCCTCCTCGTCCGATCTCTCTCGAACAGTCGGTCGTCCGATCCCACATACAAGTTCGTCGGAGCGGCGCAGGTGCACCGCCTCTAACGGTATTCGTGCGTGTAGGGGGAATACCGTACGGCGGACTGCTAGGTCCGATCACACAGTCGGCGGCGAGTGGAGGTGGCTATTCGCAACACATGCAAACCCCACCGAAGCGATCAACTCCCATGAGTGTGCCGCACCTCCACTTTATATAGGCGTCCGTCATGGGCTCATCACTTGGGCCTCGCATAGACGCCAAAACCCACAAGTCTACTCGGCCACAATCCGAATACAGCTCGGATCACATCCGACCAGTGTCCCCAGATCCGACCGCGTAGGTTCCTTCCCTTAAGCGCGCGACCCCTTAGGTTCAAGTCGGCTTGGTCGCAGTTCGGATCACCTCTGAACTGCACGGTTGGTAGCGGCCTCTAGCAAGGCGTGTGAGGGAGTCCTGGACTAAGTGGTCCTTGAGCGTCCGGCCTGTTATCCATGGGCTGGACTGATGGGCTGTGAAGATACGAAGGCCAAAGACAATACCCGTGTCCGGATTGGACTCTACTTGGTGTGGAAGGCAAGCTAGGCGACCAATTATGAAGATTTCTTCCTATGCAACCGACCTCATGTAACCCTAGATCTCTCCGGTGTCTATATAAACTAGAGAGCATAGTCCGGATAGGACAGATTCATTACCATATACTCATATGCTAGACTTCTAGGGTTTAGCCATTACGATCTCGTGGTAGATCAACTCTTGTAACACTCATATTCATCAAGATTAATCAAGCAGGAAGTAGGGTATTACCTCCATAGAGAGGGCCCGAACCTGGGTAAACATCGTGTCCCCGTCTCCTGTTACCATCGATCCTAGACGCACAGTTCGGGACCCCCTACCCGAGATCCGCCGGTTTTGACACCGACATTGGTGCTTTCATTGAGAGTTCCACTGTGCCGTCGACGAAAGGTTTGATGTCCCCTTCAATCGTCAGTAATGACGTGGTCCAAGGAGAAACCTTCCTCCCCGGAAAAATCTTTGTATTCGGCGGCTTCGTACTACGGGCCAACTCGCTCGGCCATTTGGAGCAGATCGATAGCTACGCCCCTGGCCATCAGGTCAGATTCGGAAGCCTGAACTACGTCGTGGACATCCGTGGAGACTTGATCTTCGATGGATTCGAGACCGCGGCAACCACTCCCCTTCGCCCCGATGAACATGGCTTAAACCTGTCATCGGGCCGCATCCAAGAGATACCTCCTGTAACAACTCCGGCCTTAGATCCGGAGCAGGTCAAGACGTCCGAAGATGGGAGACTCAACTTCATCACGGGGGCTATCGAGTCTGTGGCTTTGGAGCCGCGCGCAGATCCCACTTCATACGATACCTGCATCAACAGAACCCCGGACTTGTCTGCGATATCGAGTTCCGAACCCTGCGAGCTCGCGGATACCAAACTCGATCGTTTATCGATATTCAAGTTCAGCGCCGCAGATGTCTTTCAGCACTCGCCTATGGGCGATCTACTAAGCTCACTAAAAAACCTATCCCTGGCAGATATCTCGTCGCCGAACTATGTCCGGTTCGACCTTACAACGGATGATGGAGAATTTTGCTTCCCACCCGCCACCCACTTCATAGCCATCGTCGAAGACCCAACCAACACACTTGGCCTCTGCTCCGAAGACATCGGCGGTCTAGACGATGATGAGGGGCAAGGCCAGAGCTTACTTTCCGCTAGACATGGGGCAACCACTTCCTGGTATGATGTGTGCATGGTAGACACACCCAACGACCATCTCAACGATGACAAGGAGGATCCAGTCAAGGATGAGCCTCCTGGTACACAGTCCAAACACCTGCGCCCCCGACTCCACTCTCAGTCACGTCACCCAAGACAAAACAATACTAGCACCGGAGGTGATAATACTCTGGACAACGAAGGCCTTGTTGAGACAGGATCCGAACAGGAGGACGAGGAAAGCGGGCAATATAGCCCTGATGAACAAGTCATATCCGGAGACTCGGAGGATAGTAATTATCTCCCGCTCTCCGAGGAAGAGGAGAGCCTCGGCAACGAGGAATTCATCGTTCCTGAGGAACCTCTCGAGTAGGAGCACTTTAAACACCGGCTAATAGCCACGGCAAGGAATCTAAGAATAAAGCAGCTGCAGCTTCAAGCAAGCCAAGATCTGCTCAATGACAAATGGACCGAGGTCCTGGCCGCCGAAGAATACGGCCTTAGCGGCCCAGACAAAAGCCACCACAACTGTAGGTGGCTCCCTCAATATGATGGCAAGGCGTTGGAGCCCACACCACCATTGAATAAGCCGGTAGGCCGACCACAGTTCGGTCCGGACAAAGCAGCAGCCCAAGCAGAGCACCATACCAACCCATCCGGCCGTCCAAGCAAGAATAAAGAAGCTCGGGGGAACACTCGCGACATCCAACAAGACTTGGAGGGTAGAACAGGACACACTTATGCTCGATCCGAAATCCGTAAGCGGAGTCCGCCGGAGGTGCTTCACAGTGTGGCCCAACATAGAGGAGCCGCACACCCACTTTGCTTCACCAACAAGGTAATGGAGCACGAATTTCGAGATGGGTTTAAACCCATCAACATCGCATCATACGATGGAACAACAGATCCCGCAGTATGGATTGAGGATTATCTCCTCCATATCCACCTGGCTCGCGGAGACGACCTTCACGCCATTAAATACCTACCTCTCAAGCTTAAGGGGCCAGTGCGGTACTGGCTAAACAGTTTGCCAGAAAATTCTATTGCCAGCTGGAAAGATTTGGAAGATGCCTTTCGTGACAACTTCCAAGGAACATATGTCCGACCATCACATGCCGATGACTTAAGTCATATTGTCCAACAGCCCGGCGAGTCTGCCAGGGGACTCTGGACTAGGTTCTTAGTCAAAAAGTACCACATTGTCGACTGTCCGGACGCGGAAGCCCTTGCGGCCTTCAAATATAGCGTCTGGGACGAATGGCTAGCACGTCACCTCGGCCAGGAAGGACCTAAATCCATGACAGCCCTTACCGCTCTAATGACTCGCTTTTGTGCGGGAGAAGACAACTAGCTCGCTCGTAAAAGCAACAACGTCAGCGACCCGGGCACTTCCGAAATCCGAGACGGCAATGGCAAGCCACTACTAAACGAACACAATAGTTGCAGCAATAATGAAAGATTACACGACACAATGGTCAACGCTGGATTTCACAAAAACCGGTCAACGGAAGAATCCATTCAAGGCAAACCAGGATGGACCATCCACCCTCGACAGGATATTGGATCGACCTTGTCAGATTGAAGGTCACCCTGATAAGCCAGCTAATCACACCAACAGAAAACTGTTGGGTCTTTAAGCAGGAAGGCAAGCTTAACGCCGAACACAATGGGAGGAGGCCACCAGGCGACAAAGACGACAGAGCGGCTCGCCAGGCGAACACCAGGGGCCAGAAACAGTTTCCCTCCGAAGTTTGACCACTCCCGGAACAAAAATAGCAGTTCGGCTTCCGCCACCCCACCCGCTATACCGGCAAGATTCACACCACGCATACATCACTATGTGCTCAAGATACCATGGGCACCGGCGGAAGCACAATACGGGCAACCCTGCAAAAATTCCTGTAAGGTTTTTTATCTGTTTTCCATATTTTTCTTTATTATCTCTTAAAAACAGGTGACCATCAGGACAGCAGCTAATCAGACTCTATCGGAGTTCGGATCCATACACTCACCTAAGGGGGGCACTTCCGTTAAGGATTTCCCTCCCCGAGGACGGGCGGCGCCACTACAAAAAGAAGACACATCCGTGACATTTTGGGCCGAACGAATTTTTTTTCTGTCATACATATGACACTTCTATGACGATAATTGTGACAAAACCCGGTATCATCATAGATGTGGTGGGCTCCTACTTCTATGACAAAAAATCATGACAGAAAATGGGCTTTTCGTCCTGGGCGGGCCGGAGACGCAGCTGCATGACATTCTTTGGGCCGTCCATGATAGAAAAAACCGTGGTAGAAGCGAGGGCGCGTATCGGGGAGTCCCCGGTTACGGTGGGTGGTCGAGGGCCGAGCGATGCGCGTTTCTCTCGTATGTACGCGCGTGTGTGCAAGGCATTGGGCTCTAACTGAACCCAAGCGAGGCGTTGGGCTCTAACTGAACCCGAGCGATTGCACTGTAGGCTACGTGTTACTGAACCCGAACGATTGATTGATGGCTGTTAACTGAACACAATCGAGCGATCCTTCGCTACTGCTGCTAACTGAAGCCGGTCGATGCTGCCTCTGGATGAACAGTGAGCGTTGTGGGGGGGTTTGGATGAACAGTTCCCGGTGGGGGTGGATGAACAGGACCCCGTGGTGTTGCCTCTGGATGAACAGTACCCCAACCGATCGAGCCGGTTGGGGCTAGATGAACAGGACCCCGTGGAGGGCTGGATGAACACGACTACCCCGTGGAGGGCAAGATGAACAGTAGCCCGTGGAGGGGTGGTTGAACAGGAGCCCGTGGAGAGGGCTGGTTGAACAGTAGCCGGTGGAGTAGCGCGGTGGAGGCTGGATGAACAGGAGCCCGTGGATGAACAAATGCAGTGGAGGCTGGAGGAGGTCGACGGTGGATGAACAGAGTCTGTGGAGGCCGGAGGGGTCGACGGTGGAGATGAACAGATCCGTGGAATCCTGCTTTGCGACGCCACACCCTCCCGGCGAACAGGGACCTGCTTCACCGTGGCGCCCAACACAAGTCCGCTTCCTCCGCTTTGCGGTACGCCACACCCCGCCGATCAACAGACCCCTGCTTCGACCGTAGGAGGTATGTTTCGCCGCTTTGGCGGCACGCGGACCCTCCCGGCGAACAGGATCCCGCTTGAATGTGGCCGGTCGAACATAAGGCTGTTTCTCCGCTTCGCGGCACGCCAGCCTCGCTTCCATCGCCTGTTCCATCCAAGCCCTCCCGGCGAACACGACCACGCATTCCGCTGCTCCCCATGAACACGATGGCGACGACGTTTCTCCATTCCGACCTAGCCATGTACACGAGCCCCGCTGTACGTGATGCGCGAGTAGGCGTTCGAGACCCCGCCAGATGTACACACACGCGGCAGATATTCTTTCTTGCACCCTGGTCGCTGTATGCGTGCGCAGTACATGCTACGCGCGCGCCTCTACTACGACACGCAGCGCCGCTTACATCGACCAAGATATATGTACGCACATCGTCGCGATCAGAATGACAACGCTACGTACGCTTCGACCAGGTGGGTCCCGACTGTTAGGCACTTCCTTGCGTGCGAAGATGTAGCTCGTGGGTCCCAGAAGTCAGGGGAAATGTTTTTTTCGCGAAATACAGTGGCCCGTCCGGTGGGTCCCAGCTATCAGGTGGAGGAATCATTATTTTCTGCGTAATAAGGAGGCACTCCCTTGCTGCAGCCGTGGACCCAGCTGTCAGCCTCTCCACGTACAGTCCACGTCCGATGGAAGTCATTCCTTGACCACGTTGACCACGCCACGCCAAGAGCACCAGGGCGATGGACGACGGCAAGGCCTAACAAGGGGACGACGGGGAGCCGGGGAAGACACGGCAGTGGAAGCCCGCGCGGAGAGGAGTACGAGGGTTCACTGGTTCGGCTGCGGTGTGAGGCTGCCGTCGCCGCAGGGCCTGGCCAGCGGTGGGAATAGTAGGAGGCGGTGAGGCCTCCGCGACAGCACAGCCGGCCACGGGAGGCAGGAGCATGCGGCACGACCGGCGCTGCTTTGGGCGGCTGGAGCAAGAAGACCAGAGGTTGAAGAAGCACTACGGCCGTTGGATGGACATCGTACGGTCACTCGAGCTAGAATCGTTCATATTGACTAAAGTTGACAAAGGCCCCCATCCCAGTCAACTTAGTAGCCCCACAAGTCAGCCTCCCACATGGTGGGTCCCAGCTAGCAGGGGAGTATTCATTTTTTTTTGTGCATAATAAGGAGGCACTTCCGGTGGGTCCGAGCTGACAGCGGGGGGAACTTTTTTTCGCGAAATACGCTGGCCCGTCCGGTGGGTCCCAGCAGTTAGGGGGAATTTTTTTTTCACGAAATAAGGTGGCCCGTCCGATGGCTCCCTGCTATCAGGTCGAGAAATAATTATTTTGCGCGTAATAAGGAGGCACTTCCTTGCGGCCACCTGGACCCAGCTGTCAGCCTCTCCATGTATAGTACTCTTCTGATGGAAGACGGTCGTTGACCACGTTGACCACGCCGCACCGAGAGCACCAGGGCGGTGGACGACGGCGAGGACTAGGAAGGGGACGACTCGGAGCTGGGGAAGACGCATCAGTGGATGCCTATGCGAAGAGGAGTACGAGGGTTCACTAGTTCGGCTGCGGTGTGAGGCTGCTATCGCCGTAGAATAATAGGGGGTGTGGGTGAGTAGAGGGATGGCCTGGCCAGCGGTGGGAGTAGTAGGGGGCGGTGAGGCCTCCGTGGCATCACAGCCGGCCACGGGAGGCAGGAGCACGCGGCACGACCGGCGCTGGTTTGGGCGGCTGGAGCAAGAAGACCGGAGGTTGAAGAAGCACTACGGCCATTGGATGAACATCGTACGGTAACAGGAGCTAGAATCGTTCATATTGACTAAGTTGACAAAGCCCTCCGTCCCCGTCAACTTGGTAGGCCCACAAGTTAGCCTCCCACTATGTTGGGTTCCAGCTGGCAGGGGGAATATTCATTTTTTTGTGCGTAATAAGGAGGCACTTCCTTGCGTGCGAAGATAGCTGGTGGGTCCGACATGTCAGCGGGGCGCACTTTATTTCGCGATATACAGAGGCCCTTCTGGTGGGTCCCAGATGTCAGGTGGAGGAATCATTATTTTGCGTGTAATAAGGAGGCATTTCCTTGTGTGCGGCCATAGACCCAGCTGTCAGCCTCTCCACGCACAGTCTACTTCCGATGGTGTCGTTCGTTGACCATGTTGACCACGTCGCGCCAAGCGCATCCAAGGTGGTGGACGACGGCAAGGCCCCGGACAGCAACGAGCCGGAGATGGGAAGACGCGGGAGTAGAGTCGCAGACAGAGAGGTGTACGAGGGTTAACTGGTTCTAGTGCGGTGTGGTTCGGCGGTGGGTGGAGAAGAACAGGAGGTGTGGAGGGTGGAGGGATGGCCGGCCAATGGTGGAGTAGCGCTTCATAGCGAAGCGTGCATAAGCAGAGAGCTGCTAGCAGCAGGAGGCGGGAGGTGGTCCCGACGGCGCTGGAGGAAGAAGACGAGAGATTGAAGATGGATGCGGTCGTTGGATGTAAATCCAACGGCTAACATGTCGTAATCATTTGTTGACTAAATTGACAACGACTTGCATTGGCTTTCACCTATTGGCCCACATTTCAGCCTCCAAAAATGTGGCACGATTCAACCCATTTTTTCAGAATTCTACATCTTTTTTTTGCGTAGAATTTACAATCAATTTGATCTTTTTTGAATTACAGCCATTAGCTGGGCTGGGTGAACAAATAATGTAGCATCCATGCGGCTGTTTATTTTATTTCCTAAAAATTACAGGCCATTTGCACTTTCTCGAAATACACGATTTTGCTTGGGCTGATTCTAATTATAATGTTGGGTTGGGCCAGCAATGTTATCAAAAATAAAAAGGGCTGAGCATTTTGTTATAAATATATTTAAATAATAAGTGATATTACTACATTAGTCCTTAAATCTTACCAAGCTTTTGTACACAATCACTAGGATTTTCGTGCCAAAACAATCCAGGATTTTATTTGTTAAGAAATTATATTTATAAGTTAACAAGATGTGGGATATTGTTTTCTTACATATGTAAGTATCTCATAAATATATGATGACAATAAAATAATATATAATAACATATAAAATATTATTTTTAGAAAAACAGGAGCATCTCCCGGTTCCATTGCTGAGAACGAAACCACAACATATTACGATACAACAGCTCAAAGAGCAGTTCAAAGCAAAGGTAGAAAAGCTACAAACTAGGGGGGTGGATGAACAAGTTCTCTGAATAACACAAATCACCCGAGCGGTGCCAAAGGCAGAGCGGATAGAGCACTCAAATGACACAAGGAGGGTCCAGCGAAGCCTTCATGGTCTTCAACCGAGGGGCCGTGTCAGCCTGCGGGGACCAGTAAGCAAGCGGAGACACCGGGCTGGAAGGTGTAGCATGGTGGATGTCCCTCTTTTTCGGCGCCAGGTACCCATCATCTTCATCAGAGATCTTGAGACGAGCCCACGGGTCCAGCCCCAGAGCAGGTCGAGCCTTGTTCAGCCACAAGTGATCGCTAACGGTTTCTGGAGGGATCTTGTTAGGGTTTCCAGGAAGCTAATCAACTTGTCCATGTCCGATCCGGAGGAGAGAATCGGCCAGTTCCTCACCATGTTCCTGATCAACCTCAAGACCTGCGAAATGGAAATCCAGGAGGTGTTACTGAAAATCATAGCATTTCTATATTTCCAGAGGCACCAAAGGACAGCTGAGCTAACAGTGTTTAAAACTGAGCACTTTTTGGTAGCAATCCAGAATCTGGCGACAGATTCGAAGGATGAGCCAATATGACTAGAGAAATATTCCTCAATGTGGGCCCAGAGATGTTTAGCAACTATACATTCAAAAATAGGTGAGAACAAGACTCTTGTTCCAAGCAATAAACACAATCAAGGGGTTTGATGATGTGTCTCTTCCTAAGGTTATCCCTAGTCATCAATTTGTTTTTGGAGAGAAGCCAGAGAAATACATGAATTTTAGGGGGAACTCTCAATTTCCAGACAGCAGGGATAAACACGGGTTGAACCCCTCTAATGTTGATAACATGATAGAGGGAGCTGGAGGAATACTTCCCCTTATTGTCCAGCTGCCAAATCAGGGCATCCGGCTCGGCAGTAAAGGTAATGCTTTTGGCAATTTCCTCCAACTAGAACCATTGTTCCATGAGACTATCACTAAAGTTCCTTCTAAAAGAGAGTTTTAGGCATTGGTCGTCCCAAACTTCATTGAAACTTTTGTTAAGCTCATTGCGGACAAAGTAAATAGGCCAAAATTGGACTGCTAGGGGGGATGTGCCAAACCAAGTATCTTCCCAGAACCTGGTTCTGCTCCCATCCCCTATGTTCCATCGGTAGCCAAATTTCACAGCATGCATAATAGATTTGAATCCTTTCCAGAATCTAGAGGTCTTAGGGTTGGACGAAGGGACAAAAATATTAGGTTTATTTCCTAGGTATTTATGGGCAATAAGAAGCTTCCAGGGTTTCAGGTATTCCTCATATAATCTTTTAATCCAAGACCCTAGAAGACGCATGTTAATTTCTTGGAGGTTAGGTATGCCTAGGCCTCCAAAATCTTTTTTCATAGAGACTAGGGCCCAATTAGCAAGGTGTAGCTTCCTATTTCCCTCAAAATCATTCCACAAGACATCTGAGAATTGATGAGGTTCACTGCCCATTTAGGGAACTTGAAGAAGGAGAGGAGATACACTGGAATGCTAGCCAAACAAGCTTGTATGAGGATCAATCTACCTCTGTAAGAGAGAAGTTTGCCCCTCCACCCAGCAATCCTTTTAATGATTTTATCCAGAAGGGGTTGGATATCCTCTCTCCTCAGTTTATCATAGTGGATAGGGATACCCAGGTACTTAATGGGGAAGTTACCTTTATTACGCAGACTAGAATAGAGAAAGTCACTAACTCCCGATCATCCATGTTGATAGGGATGAGTTCACTTTTGAGTAGTTGATTCTCATGCACGAGACTTGTTCAAACCAGGTTAGAACAGTTTTAGATTGCTAGCATGTGTGGAGTCATTGTCTAAAAAGGATGGTATCATCTGCATATTGAAGGCGATGATGCCACCAAGCGAACCTCGTGACGAGCCCTGCAAAGACTATGATCAGCAGCTTTGCTCAGCATTTTAGTAAGAACGTCCACTACTAAATTAAACAAAAGCGGGGAGATGAGGTCACCTTGCCTAAGGCCTTTACCAGCAAGGAAAAAATCACTTTCACAGTTATTTAACTTGACCCCAACAGACCCCCCATGAGTAAGTTGCTGGATCCAACTCTCCTCTATGAAAGGCTTGGAAAAGATCTAAGAGATCATTTTTCACCAAGTCCCAAAAATCTGGTAAAACAAGAAGGGAATCCCATCAAGACCAGGAGCCCCATCAGGATAAGAGCTAAAAATGGCTTCCTTCACATCTGTCTCTCAAAAAGGGGCTTCTAGCAGCTCATTTTTAGCAGGAGAGACTTTTTCAGAAGCAGAGAAAAAATTGTTTTGTAGAGAGAACCCAGAAGGGTTTTCTTTCTTAAACAGGTCTTTGTAGAAGTCACTAGCCACTTTCAAAGATCTCATCTACCTCAATGAATCGGGCCATAAGGGCCATCAAGGGAGTGAATGAGGGTTTTCCTCCTCCTCTGGTTAGCTACTGCATGGAAGTAAGCAGTATTTCTATCACCCTCCTTAAAGTTCCTATCTCTAGACCTTTGTTTGGCTTTGATTTCTTCTTGAAGCCAAATTTTCTTGAGCTCTCCATGGACAAAGTTTAATCTATTAGTCTCAGCCTCAGAGAGGTCAGTGGTTTCTGCCTTAATATCTAGAGAATCAAACTCAAGGAGGAGAAGCCTTTTGTATCTTCTAAGATTAGCTTCCTCATTGGAGTTCCACCCTTTGGAAGTTCTTCTAAATCTCCTAATTTTGATCTGCCAATTTTCTAGGGGGCAGCTACTCCCAGTAGGCTCATTCCAGATTTTCCTGACTAGCTCAGTAAAATCTTCTCTAAGAAACCACCACTTTTCAAATTTAAAACTATTGCTCTTTGGAGTTTGGTTAAGACCAGAGTCCCAGAGCAAAGGAGTGTGATCACTACCACATCTGGGCAGAGCTCTACAACTAGAAAGGGGAAAGAAACTATCTAATCCTGTGTCACAGAAAATTCTGTCAATGGTGGACATAATCCTGGAGCAGCACTTCCAACATATCTAGCAGAACTGTGGGTTTTCCTTCTGACAGGGCAATTCTCAACTTTATGGGTAACCATTTTGCAGATAAAACAACTCTTGGGCTTGACACATTTATCCAAATGATGCCCTGGTTCCCCACAGTTGTAGCAGATCACCTCAGAGTATGCCATAAGGCCCGAAGCAGGGGCAGGAGAATTTTTCTGGATGTCCTATCTCTTCTTTTGCTGATTCTTGCCTTGAGATTTCCCACTGATCTGAGAGTCAGAACCACCAGCAGATTGATCTTGGGCAATTACAGGAGCCTACCCAGATTGTGCCCTCATTTGGGGCAGAGGTGGGACGTACCACTGCCCAACCGGCGCTCCCCCCATTGTGATAGGGGAAATTCAACGAAGTTCCTGGTTCCTTCTCATCCTCCAGCCAGATGTTGTCTCTCAGGAAGCAGAAATAATCACCAGACAGCTCAATTGAAGCAGATTGCAAGCGTAATTTCAATCTTCTGCAGATTTGGGGGAGAGGTAAGGTAGGGGATCCACCTGCTCCGGCTCAGGTGGCGTGCTGGTGGGCAGGAGTCCAGTCAAGCATTCCCATCTCGCAGCACGGTGTGGATCTCCTGAATTCACTTCTCCTTTCGCCCATCGAACGAACGCAATCGGCAGCTCACTGGGGTGGGGCATCATGTGCTTCTCCGAGAAATCTCCTTCGAAGTAGATCCGCAGGGCTAGATTTAGCAGCTCCCAATCCACATGATCCTTGCACATCCGAGCATACTTGCGCGAGTGAGAGAACGGATTCGGTCCCTCCTCGGCTTCCTCCCTCGCAGCTTCCTCCTCTGCTTCCCTCTATTCGCGCGTGCACTGGGTCCAGGAGAGAGCGTCATCGCGGATCTGCATCGCCCGCTCCCTCCATCTCCTCCCTCGAGTCTCCCGCAGCACCGCCGGCGCGACGGAGTTGAGTGGCTGGAGCATCCGCGGGAAGGCTTTGTAGACATGTGGGAGATGCATCTTGTACATCTGCCTGTCTTCCAGCCATTCCCCCGTGGATATGGCCGGCGACTCCATGGGCACTACAGGAATCAGCTACTTTGCCGTCTGCCATGGCGGACGGCAAAGGCATGAATGGCGGACGGCAAAATCCTTTGCCGTCGACCACGGACGGCAACAGCTCCGCAACGTAGGCTACGGTAAACAGCTACTTTGCCGTCCGCTTCGGTGGCTGATGGCAAGGTTCTTTGCCGTCCGCGACGGACGGCAAAGAGAGCGGACGGCAATAATTGCGCCGTCGATCCGTTAAGTGTCTAACGGCAGGCCTTTGCCGTCCGCCGCTAACGGCAAAATTTCTAGTGTCTTTGCCGCTCGCCATCGATGGCAAAGTGCAGGTTCTTTGCCGTCGCCACTAATGGCAAAGTGCAGGTTCTTTGCCGTCGCTCTCGATGGCAAAGTGACCAAATGGGTCAGCTTCCGGAAGCACAGCTAGATGCCACGTGTCTTCTTTGCCGTCCATGGAGGACGGCAAAAGAGCGCTGTTGTCGGTGGCGAGCGGCAAAGAGCCCGCATATTGGCTCTTTTATCTGTTTTTATTAAATCCAACAATTTTCATCACAAATATATATGACATATATAGATATATTTCAAAAGGCCATTACAGAGCAAACATATAAGATATCCAACACATAACTTCATCATCCAAACATATATATTACATGCATAGTTCCATCATACATAACAAGTTCAACATAGAGGCATCCAACCATATATATTACAATAGTTTCATCCAACGATACATGCATAGTTCAACGATACAAAAGAAACAGAGAAAGGGATAAGGAGCACTCCATCTATGCAAGCTTTAGTCAAGTGAAAGAAATCTGCAAAATGAAAAATAAGAAAGTTAGAACAAGAAGAGTAGAACAAGAAGAAGACTAGAACAAGAAGAGTAGAACAAGAAGAAGACTAGAACAAGAAGAGTATGCCATTTATGAGCTAACTTACGTGAAATGGATCATATATGAGCTAACTAAGTTGAAATGGGTCGCTTATGAGCTAGCTAAGGTGAAATGGATCATTTATGAGCTAACTAAGTTGAAATGGGTCGTTTATGAGCTAGCTAAGGTGAAATGGATCATTTATGAGCTAACTTAGTTGAAATGGATCATTTATGAGCTAATTTAGTTGAAATGGATCTTTTATGAGCTAACTTAGTTGAAATGGATCGCTTTTGAGCTAACTTAGGTGAAATGGATCATTTATGAGCTAATTTAGTTGAAATGGATCTTTTGAGCTAACTTAGGTGAAATGGATCATTTAAGAGCTAATTTAGGTGAAATGGATCATTTTGTAGCTAACTTGGTGAAATGGATCATTTAAGAGCTAATTTAGGTGAAATGGGTCATTTTGAGCTAACTTGGATGAACTGGATCATTTATAAGCTAACCTAGGTAAAATGGGTCATTTTAGAGCTAACTTAGGTAAAATGGATCGCCTATGAGCTAACTAAGCTAATTATGCAATTTTTGACATAAGTAAGCTAAGTACAGATCGCTTTAGAGCTAACTTAGGTAAAATGGATGGTTTTGGAGGTCGATAAGCTTATTAAGTCATTTTGGAGGAGAAGAAGCTAAGTCTAGGTCATTATGGTAAGCATTGAGGAAATAAAGCTAAGTCTAGGTCTTTATGCATGTGTTAAGCAAAACACTAGATAAACTTACCAAGATCCGGGAGGTGTAGAAGCGGGGTGGCTCGTGGTCGGTAGTCGGAGAAGGATCGTGCGATGCTTGTCTGGAGTTACGCTGCACCAAAGATCATTTCCAATGTCTTGTTAGCATGATGACACTCAAATGTTAAGACTAGCAAGTAATGTCCATTCAAATAAAACTCACCGTGGTCCTGGAGCAATCATCGGCATCGGCGGAGCGGTCGACCTGTCTTCTCGCATACAGCATCGCACATTTGGTTTTGACGACTCACCATACTAGTTAGTAATGAGACAAACACTACATGAATGTTTTGGCTAATCTGCAGAAGAAACTTACCACAAGGAGCTCGTACATGGCCCTTGCCTCGCATGTCATTCCGTGCCTCTCCTCCTCCATCATCTTTGTCGCCCTCTCCTCCAACTCCCGCTGCCTCTCCGCCGCCTCCGCCAAGTTTCTCCGTTCTATCTCTCTCACTCAGATAGCAGCCTGCAACACCACTCACATGACCATTTGTAATCATTGATGGAAGCGCACACAATGTAATAGAGAAAGATAACTGAGTATGTATCACTAACCTTGATGGCGAGTTGCACCGCCGCTCACGAGGCCTTATCTCAGAGCGGAGCTCGATTGGCGCGCCTTGATCTCCGAGAGTGCTAGGACAACGGATAAGTCCATCTCCAATGGCTATGGAGCCATGGGACCTCCCGCCACCAGATATCATCAACAGCTCTGATCAATGGGACCTGGCTCGGGTTAAAGTCCTCCCTTTCCTCGCCTTCCCTCATCTCTATATCTCACGAGCTTGTTGTGGGAGGAGATGTTGGTGAAGTTGTTTGCATCATCGAGGTCGACTGAGAGAAAGCCTTGACTTTCTTGAAAGAGGCAGTGGGCCATGGCATACAGGTCGTACACCTCCGCACCTTATCCACCTTATTGTAGCGTGCTCGAAAGAGAGAAACAATGAAAATTAGTAATTAAAGGGCTCAAGCTAGCATGATGAATGAATTGCATGAATCATGAAGCAAACCACATACCCAGCCATGCCTTGAACTGATATAAGTTGGAGCTGCCTTGATGGTGTGGCACACCTTCCATTTGGGCACGCTTGTCCTTGGCCTCGTTGTGGAGGGCTAGCCATTGTTTTGAGCACCACTCATCGACCAACACCTCCCAACAATCCATCCGATCCGACACCATCTCGGAGGCGCCTAAGTTAGCAAATAGAAACTTGAGCGCCACGGCTAAGAATTACTAAATGAAGGAACTTAAGTAGAGAAGGCCTTAAGAATTACCTTCATGTACTGCTCCTTACTCAGAACTTATCGCGCACGCCGCTTGGTCTTCTTGATACCACGCAAGGCGAGTAGTCTCGAACAGCCTGCACCCGAGCCTCGTGTCGTAAGTTCTCGAGTAGGCGCTTCTGACGCTCGATAACATGTGCCGCGCCCTCCTCGTATCCCTCCTCACACCTGTAGAATGTCTGCAATCAAATGAGACAATATTGATTAGTACAATTAATAACTAGCTAGTTGAAGATTTTTAAATGTGTAGGAGAAATTACCCAACTTTCGATCACCATATGTTCCCTCGTGTCGCATTACGACACCGCCGATAATCTCATCCGGCGGGCCGGGCAGCCACGTAGTGCTCCCAGCTCAATCCAAGCTCGAAGCCGACCTCACCGTGCAACGTGACAAACCCGGGAAGTTTTGCGGCAAAGAACTCCAAGGACGGAGTTGGGCGGCGGACACTATGATGGTGGTCCCAACCTCTGCAGATGACAAGGCCAACGATTAGTTATTTGAAAAACTTGAATGCACAAGGTACAAAAATATTAAATGCACTTACGCACCTCTCCCCATCAGGAAAATCAACCACCTCTGCCGCTGGTCACCGCACGGACGGGAGCCGTAGCACCACGCCGTAGACGGTGCCCCCTCCTCCTCAAGATCACCGGCTCCCGCCATCATCAAGATGGCCACTCGGCTCCTCGGGCTGATCCGCCAGTACCCCATCCGGACGTGTGCTCCTCCGGGTCACGTGGGCGAACTCGAGTCCCAAGACCCGTGGACCGCAGGCTCGTGGACCGGAGTCCGTGCAGCCTCCTCCTCGACGAGTCCACCCTAGCAGATCACGTGCTCGGGTGAAACAGCTGGGGTGGCGGCGAGGAAGGCGCCAGAGCAGTCACCCTACCTCCTCTCCCACGACCACGCGCCCTACCTCCTCTCTTCCTACCTCGCCCTGCTGGGCACCGCGGTCGACGAAGAAGGGCCCGCGGTGTGGTCATATCGTCCAAAGAACGCCGGCGGAGAGGTGCGTCTGGAATGGAAGACCTCGCACCACGCCTCCCGACCAGCGCCCACCATCTTTCAACACCTGCCATGACAAACAGTAAACAAAATTAGTACAACATAAAAAAGACCGACATGAATAATAATATGTGTATCACTTAAGTGTATTATCATCAAGTACAACATAAAAAATGTAATACCGACACTACTAATAATCTGGATCAAGATCATCAATAAATGCATAATCATCATCATCACTATAATCAATGACGGGCTCATAGGGTTCATTGGCATCAACATGTGCAAGGCCACCTTGACGAATCGGTCAAGCATTGACAGGTCATCCGCAGCAGAACCTCTTCTTGTTCCGCTCTTCTTGTTCCTCCTCCGGGTGATGTCGGATTCATTGTCGCTGTCTACTTCAATGTTTTGGGGTGAAGTATAGCGGTTCTTGAAACGCTTTTTGAAAGACGTGTCTCTTGGAAGAATTCTCCTTCATATGTGTCTCGGGTTAATGTGAGGTTCATAATCCTCTTCCTTTGGGGAGAAAGTCTAGCACGGCGGCACTTCATAAACGACATCCCAACCTTTCAGATTTGGATTAGTTTGGCAGGCCCACGGTAGATAGAATACTTGGGTCGCCTGTTGAGCCATAATATAGACATCAGGAACATCTAAATGAGTGCTTTGGTTGATTTCAACTAGCCCTACATGTTCATGAGTCCTTCTAGTCTCCTTCGGCTGAAACCAATAACATTTGAAGACTACGACATTCGTGGGTTTTCACCATAGAATGTAAGTTCATAAATTGCTTCAACTCTCCCATAATACTCGGTACCTCCTTCACGATAGCAGATACACAACAATTTGTTGACTTTCGTCGGCTATAGATAGCTCTTTGCCATAGGTACGAAAGCGATACCCATTGATGTCGTATTTGTCAAATGAACGGACCTTATAGTCAAAACTATTAGCGATTTGTCTCAATTCGCGTCCATAGACTCTGAATTAGCCTACAAGTTTAATATGAAAGGATTGTTGCATTATGCACAAATTAGCAAATGAAATGAAATTGTCTAATAGAAATTACCGCTTGTTTGAACCAAGAGATGAAACCGATAGCCACCTCCTTGCTTTATGAGAAGCTCATACTCTTCGACGGAATCCTTTTGGATCTCCGCCCATACGAGAATATGGCGACGATCGACTGTATGACATATCCAGGAATAAGAGTAGTTCAAAGGAAATAGAAGTTGCGAAACAATGTACCGAGAACTTACTCGATGTACGGCCGCACTTCTATCAGGTTGTTGAAGATATACAACTAAATGGTCCGCCATTCTTCGTTATTCAAAGATACCGGATGTGAAACACTAGCTGGTGCGAGATTCCCTTTGAATAGGCTGAGGTTGATCCACCCTTTTAGGCTCGTCAAGATTGTACCGAGGCTTCGGATTATGCAAATGACGATTTTTGGCTTCAGAGTGCGCTGTTACGAAGTTTGCCGCCTCCTCTGTGATGAATGCCTCAGCCATCGATGCTTCAATTCTCGCTTATTTTTACATTTTGTCGGCGTCTTCTGCATTCTCTCGCTTAGGTAGCACCAACGATTTTGCACGGCCCCCAATCTTGCCTCGGTCGGAGATGCAAAATCAAATGCTGCATTGATTAAAGAAGCCCGTGGAAAGATCTTCTAACTTGCAGATCAACTCCGCGCCAACTCTTCCATTTCTTCTAGCACGCCAGCGATAGTTCTTTCGCACAAAGAACACGGAAGAAATAGCTGAGTTCTGCCAAGATTAGCCATTCATCCTCGTGGATGAAGCCACGCAACATCACCGCATTACCCGCCAATCCATATGTGCCAATCATGACTCTTGAGACCAAATATCTTCAGTTTATCAAGATTCGCCCTCTTTAGATTCGCTGCATACCCATCGGGAACATCAACTGCTGTTGCACCCACAAGAGAATTTCCTCATAGCTGGCCTTCCAAGATTGAACCATGCCTTTGGCTTCGCCCATTCTGCTTTCCTTTCGGTTCTTTCATGTTTTGTAACGGCCTATCACATAGCGCCCAGATCGACTCTAGCCTTAGTATTATCCTTTGACTTCCCATCTATGCCGAACAATGTACCAAAAAGTGCCTCGGCGATATTCTTCTCGAGCAGCATCACGTCGATGTTGTGTGGGCAAAGGAGGTCTTTGAAGTAAGGCAGATCCCATAAGCATGTTTTGTGAGTCCACGCGTGCTTAGTATTATACCCCTTGAAGTACCACGACGTTGTGGATCTGGCTCGAGAGCGCTTAACCGATCCAGGTCTGTTGGCTGTCAATGCAGGTGGTGCGAGTTTTGACAACTCTACCCTGATGAAGTTCTTCTTGTCTTTCCTGAACTTATGGCGAGGATCCAGAACTGTCTATGCATGTCGGCAA
This sequence comes from Aegilops longissima, assembly GCA_021605205.1. NCBI lineage: Eukaryota > Viridiplantae > Streptophyta > Magnoliopsida > Poales > Poaceae > Aegilops > Aegilops longissima. Next base: position 23,888,984 of record CM038679.1, on the reverse strand, counting down.
GAAAACTTGCGACGGCCCGAAATAACGAAACTCAAGAGCTCCCTTGCATGTGGGGCACGGAACCTTCCATGCACACACCAGCCAACTAATAGCGATACGCCGGCAAGTCATGCGTCGAGTACATGTACCGCATACGCATTATGAAGTTCCGCTTGCTAAAGGCGTCGATGTCTTGAACCCATTATCCCGTGCTTCTTGCAATTCGTCCTTAAGCGGCTGCATGTACACATTCATATTTTTGCCCGGATAGTTGGGTCCTGGAATTATCAACGCCGGAAAATGTTCTTTCTTTGCATAATCTGTCCGGGGAGATTGAGTGGAAAGACAAATCACGGGCCAACAACTGTATTGGGCTGCCGTCATACCAAACACATCGAACCCATCCGTGCCGATGCCGACTCGAGGATGCCTCGGATCTGCCGCTTTGTCGAGATGTAATTCATCAAACTTTTTCCACGCAACACCATCCGATGTGTGTACCATCATCGATTCCCATCCGCATCTAGTTCGGTTCTTTTGCCTGTTTTGTGCCATGTCATCTGTCTCGCCGCCTCTTCACCATGAAAAGACGTTGAAGTCTTGGTACGATTGGCATATACCAAGAACACTAACGGGATTTTGGTCCGTGTCTTCTCACCCATACCGTTGTTCTACCACAATATACCGGAAGACTTGCAAATGGGACAATAGTTCAAGTCCGCATAGTCAAGCCTAAATAAGGCACATCCTTTCTCACAGCATGTATCTTCTCATAGGGCATCTTCATTGCGGAGGATTTTGTCCGACTGGTACAGGTTTGCAGCATTACATGGCCTTTGGGTAGAAAGCGCCCAAATCTGTCATAATTGCGTCATAGCATTCTCTGCCCAAGTTGAACTGAGCCTTCAGAGCCATTACTTGTGAGATGACATCCAACTGACAAAGCTCAGTGTGCTCGTGGAGCGGACGTTTCGAAGACTCCAACATTTCATTGAAGGCCTTTGCAGATTCCTCCATCTCCTCGTCCGAATCCCGAGCATCATCATAGCCTTGCACCATGTTTTCCATCCCGGTACCATGCTCGTCGGTGCGACGACGATCCACCTCAGCTCGGTCATGTTGGGCAGACTCACCATGAAATGTCCACACCATATAATCGGGCGTAAAACCACTCTTCTGCAGGTGTTTGCCCATTTCAGCCTCTGTCTTCTTTTCCCAATTGCCGCACCGGAAACAGGGGCACCAGGTTTTCTTTTGGCCATTTGCAAATGCGGCTTGCACAAACCCCTTAGTTTTTGTGAACCATTCAGCGCTCCATTTGTTCTGACCAGTGTGACCGGTATACATCCAAGCACGGTCACTCATCTTGACTTTCAGAGCTACTGGACACACAACAATTATATATGTAATTCACCATGTATATATTCATCGCTTGATCTACTTTGTCAATTTTATTACGCCCATGCAACCTACACTCTAATAGGTAATGATAGGTCCTAATCTCACCCGTGTATGTAGATTGGGTTCATTTTCCCATGCTATGCTCCGATCCGACGCAAAATTTGGCAGCACCTCCCGCCGTTCTCCCGATACACGCCTCGCAATAAACAGAGAGGATGTGTAACCGGAGAACAACAGGGGAGGCACTGACGAAATATATGCGTCGGATCCGGAGCAAAGCATATGGGAAAACGAACCCAATCTACACATACTCGGGCTGTCCATGGATAGCGTTGGACAATTCGAAAGAATCAAGGTTATAAATATGCAAATGCATGCATATTTATAACTATGACGCTTTCGAACGGGAGACACATATTGGTTACGCATACTGATGATTCAAGACACATATATAGCTAGCTATCAAGTTTCATCGGAATAGATCAAATAATTAATGGGGGAGGAGGAGTTGTCATTTGTGCTCACCCACGAACGAAGGGGCGAGCTCACAAACACACGGCGAGGTCGTCGAACACCAAACCTCGCAGCGATGAAACAACTGCACAATTAAAACTACACGATCAACACAATTATATATGATGTTTTTCATAGCAAAATCGAAAAATATATGACCTAACTAATAATTCACAAATATATATATGACCCGCCGGCCTCGAAGGCCAAAGAACACCTTTTCGGAGGTGTCGGTGGTCGGGTGTCCTCGGTGTCGGGGTGCCGTGTCGGGTCGGGGTGCTGTTTCAGGGTCGGGGGGTCGGGGTGTCGTGTCGATGTCGGGGTAGTGCCGTGTCGGTGTCGGGTGTTGTTTCGGGTCGGGTGTGGTGTCGCGTCGTGGTGTCCGGTCAGGCTCGGGTCGGGTGTTGGGTCAGGCTCGGGGTCGGGGTGTCGGGTCGGGTGTCGGGTCAGCCTTGGGGGTCGGGGTGTCGGGTCGGGTCGGGTGTCGGGGTAGGGGTGTCGGGGTCGGGGTCGGGTGTCGGGTCGGGTCTCGGGTCGGGTCGAGGTCTCGGGTCGGGTGTCGTGTCGGGTGCCGGGTCGGGTCTGGTACCGTGTCGGGTCGGGTCGGGTCGGGTGTCGGGGTCGGGTCGGGTCGGGGTGTCGGGTCGGGGTCGGGTGTCGGGTCGGGGTGTCGGGTCGGGTCGGGTCGGGTCGGGGTGTCGGGGTCGGGGTCTCGGGTCGGGTCGGGGTCTCGGGTCGGGTGTCGTGTCGGGTGCCGGTCGGGTCTGGGTACCGTGGTCGGGTCGGGTCGGGGTCGGGTCGGGGTGTCGGGTCGGGGTCGGGGTCGGGTCGGGTCGGGTGTCGGGGTCGGGTCGGGGTCGGGTCGGGTCTCGGGTCGGGTGTCTTCTTCTTCTTCTTCTTCTTTTCCTTTTCTTCCTTTTTTTCCTTTTCTTCTTCTTCCTCCTTTTCCTTTCTTCCTTTTTTCCTTCTTCTTCTTCTTCTTCTTCTTCTTCTTCTTCTTCTTCTTCTTCTTCTTCTTCTTCTTCCTCCTTTCCTTTTCCTCTTCTTCTTCTCCTCCTCTCTCTCTTTTCTTCTTCTTATACTAAACTAAATCTAAACCTAATACTAAACTAAAACTAAACCTATAAACCTAATACTAAACTAAAACTAAACCTATAAACCTAAAACTAAACATAAACCTAAAACTAAAAAACAGAAAAAGAAAAAAAGAAGAAGAAGAAACTCACCGGGCAGGGGGGGGGGGCGCCGGGTGGCGGCGAGGGTGGAGGAGGGGGGCGGCGGCCTGGGCGGCGGAGGAGGGGGCGGGCGGCCTGGGCGGCGGGCGCTGGCCTGCCGGGCGGCGGGCGCTGAGGTGCTGGGCGCCGGGCGGCGGCGCCAGACGGCAGGGCGGCGGGGCAGGGGGGGGCGCTGGGTGGCGGCGGGTGGTGGGGCGACGGGGCGGGGGGCGGCGCGGCGGGTGTGGTGCGAAGGGCGCGAGAGGTGGAGAGAAAGAGAGAGAGGGGGGGGCGCCGTTAACGCTACGTGGGGCCTCCCTCTTGCCGCCCGCCACCTTTTGCCGTCCGCCAGAAGCTTTTTGCCGTCCGCTAGCGGACGGCAAAGAGGGCCCCGTTAGGTTTTTTTTTTGCAACTCGCCGGTGGGGCCTCCTCTTTGCCGTCCGCTAGCAGACGGTAACGAATTTTGTTGCCGCGAGCGGACGGCAAAGAATCGCTGATGGTAATTTGGTCTTTGCCATCAGCCAGTTCTTTGCCGTCCGCTTTTTGTGTAGCTGATGGCAAGAGTTTATTTGCCGTCCGCTAGCAGACGGCAAAGATCTGGCAGATGGCAAAGTAGCTGATTCCAGTAGTGGGGGCTCAATTCAAAAATCTCACCAACCAAGGTAGATGATGAATGGTGGAATACTTTTTGTACTCCCTCCGTCTAGGTGTGTAAGTCATCTTACAAAAACCAAATAATCCCAAAACACTTAGGCGCGGTGCATTAACTTCTACCTCGTTTCTTGTTTCTTGACATATCAACCAATAAGAGATGTGGGTGTGCATGCTTTTAATGACTTCAAACTACCAAACACGACATGCAGTGGTTAATTCATTGCATTCAATGCTATTAATTAGCTAATAAACATGAACTTCTCTAGTTTTCCCCTCCTCCTTGGTCACGGTGCACAATCTAAGATGACTTATTCACCTAGACGGAGGGGGTAGTTTGCAAAAGCACCTAATTAATGCACTTGTTTTCCTCAAAAAATTATGTTTATCAATGCATAAATTGCAATGCATGCATGCATAAAGTACATGCATTGGTCAATTTTCTCTTAATACTTGCATGCAATGATTTAATGCACCTTGGAATCTGAACATGTGATGGAAAACAACCAAATTGAGCCTTATAAAATGGAAAAACTAAATTTTGAGATAAGACCTATAAACCGAAAAGGAGGGAGTATGTGAACTAAACAGTCAACATATAAAATAATTTAAATATATATAATATAGTTAGAAGGGAAACATAAGTTGGACCTGGCATTCCTATTCTTATATAGAAAAAAAGAACAGACCTCTGCGTTTTCTTTTAGAAAATACATACATTGGGATGCCAAAAATAAAACCTCGGATGGGAGGTCCATAGGCCGGTCGATACATGACGGCCCTAAGAAAATACAAACAGGCCTATGGACCTCCCATCCGAGGTCGTGGGCTACACATGTTAAAAATGAAAGCCTAGACGAGGCAGCCCAAAACCACGTCCAACACTTGCCAAAACTTTGTCCCTCGTTTTCTCTGTGTTTCGCTCACTCGACATTGTGTGGGCATTGTGACTGTGCATCATATGAAGATGTGCTATGCATGAATGTTGATTAGCATGATGTTAACTGGCTGGTAGTTCCATTTTCGACCATGAATAAAACTTCCAACATGATGTTAACCCTCTTTGAAAAGGCCCTGTTAATGTAAATGCTATGCCTCTGAAAGTTGCAGTTTCTTATCTGAAATTGAACTTGCAGCTTATCTGAAATCAAACTTGCGTTTTTCTCTCGAGAATCACATTGTCTCGCACTTTTATACTCCTATGAAACTACATTTTTAAGTGCTAAAATAGATCTCTAGAATTCATAAAATACTTTATATGCTCAATATGCAAATCTGAAATTCAAAAGACATTCATATCTGAAAGTACTCACAAAATACACAACACAAAACACAATTCACAACCTGCAAATATCGACAACCCTAAGCTCCTCCCGACAATTCACAACCTGCCCGACTATTGGGCTGGGGGCAGCCCTCCTATTCCTCGGCGGCAGATAGCCGCCTGTGAGACGATGTGAACGGCGAGGGAGACGATGGCGGGGAAGCGTCGCCGGGCCAACTGCTTTTCTCCTCTTGCAGTTGGGTTCGGTCGACGAAGACTCCACCGCTCGCTCTGGCAGGACACCCTCACAAACGGCACCTGTAGATGCTCGATCCTTCAATCTCGGTGGATGCTCCATCTGGGATCGACATTCCCACCACCGCTTCCTCACGGTCGGATTCTGTGAATCTGTTTGCTCCATGGCCCGAGGAGCAGCTCTATGTACTCCGGCGCGACTCCCTCCGGGAGTATCGCCGCCTTTTCGCTCTGTTGCAGATATTTGGCCATGGATGTCGCCGTCGCCGCTAGTTGGTCCTTGTTGTCAAACCAAGACTTTATCTCCAACATCCTAGCTAGCTTCACAGGGTCGCCGTCTGCGATCCTCACGTATCGGTTGTACTCCTCCATCGATCTACTTCTCCACAGCACCTTCACTCGCCGACGGTGGTTTTTTAATGGAAGAGGAGAGGAGCAGCACTGGTTTTGGATTAGAACGGGAGAGGAGCGACGCTGGTTTTGGACTGGAACAGGAGAGAAGGGGCGGTGGTTTTGAAATGGAAGAGGAGAGGAGCGGTGCTGCATTTAGATTGGAACAGGAGAGGAGCGGCAGTGGTTTAAGAGGAGAAGAGCGGAAGAGCGGTGCTGGTCTTGGAAGTATTTTTTTGTTGTTTCGCGTATTTTGGGTCAAAGTTTGACCACGTATTGTATTTGACAAGCAAAATGTGAATGCATGTCACAAAAAATTGTATCGTTTGGTTCGTATCTGAATGTACTTTCAAATTATACTCCCTCCAGTTTTGTATACAAGGCCACAAACTCATATTACAGGTACCAAGGTAAAAATCAATGCTATGTTTAAGTCAATGTTGCAAGCTAGCTTGTCACCTTGATTGTCGTGTTAATTAATGTGTTTTTTCTCTCCCAAGCACAACAAGCCAACCCTCTTACTCCTCATTGGTTGATTAATGTTGGGAATGCAAGCTAACCTTCTCACTCCCGCATGCACACAAGGGATATTAATGTCCTCAGGTGCTAGTACGAGGCAAACGCCATCAATTTTGCCTCGATTAATGTTAGTGGCCTTGTATAGTTGCAGATTGTAATTTTGTTAGTGGCCTTGTATACAACGTATAACATATATTTTATGAGCGAAAATCATGGTTAATTATGACCCAGAATAAAAGGGAGACTAGTTAATGTGGGGTCGCTTTCTTAATTGAAGGGTAAATTGATTTTGATTTTGATCCAGTCAGAGCGCGCAGGCCCTCTCGTCCAATCCTAAATCGCTGCCGCACGCTCCTCTCCCTCTTCTCCATTGCAAAACCACCTCCTCTCCTCTCCATCATCTCCATTCCAAAACCACCGTCTCGCCTCTCCCTCTTCTCTATTGCAAGACCACCGTCTCTCCTCCGTTTTCTAGACGCTCTGCTCCATGGCGCGGGCACAATCCATGGATACAAAATTGGTATACTGTATACTATTTAAAAGTCGAGGGCGGGGCTTTTCCTGCGTGGTAGGCGGCAGGGCAGTTCCGCCTAGTCGGTTCGACAGAGACGCGAGAAGACGAGGGAGTAGCCTGCTGCAAATGTAGGGCTGTGTGATTTGACAACGAGTTACTGCTGGATAGGTGGGGCCCCGTGATTTGACTTACCATTATCATTTTAACTGCGGCGCTACGACCGGCGTGGGTCTCCTAGATTCCTGACCACCTCCATACAGGTGCCTCTCCCAATGCTCCACCATGTAGTAGAGGCTGGCTCTTGCATGAGAGCCCACTTCTCCACTTTTCCTTGCCTCTCTTTCCTCCACATATGAAACAATGCCATGTAAAGCGCACTATTGTACTTACTTTTACTTGCTCCTACAGGTGCTTAAGCTTTCCACATAGGCATAAAGTCTGATGTGGCAAGTTAATCAAGAAGAGAGAGACTAGTTTGGTGACCCAAGGAAGAAACGGTGCTAAGCGCGTGTACCTAGGTGAAAAGACAATTTTGAGTCTATAGCTAATTAAATGAAGCAAACTTAGCAACACCATTTCATTGGAAGAGGTCACTCCTTGGCAAATGCAATAAATACACGCTTTAGCACCGCTTTCTTCCTTGAGTACGAAGAAAGAGATAGAGAGGAGTAAAAAAATACACTTATAGCCAACCTTGTTGTAGTATGAGCGACTAAGTGATGACTATGTATGACATGCCTACAACAGATAGCCTAACGCACCGTGTTAAATCTCCAAGGGCGCGACCGCGCGAGCGACGCGACGGTCGTGGTAAGCGCGACCATGATACGGGCTGCTGGCAGCCCTTGGATCTGAGATCAAACAATGATGCTAAGTTGCTGAAAATTTGCGAATAACCTCCGTGATAGGATATTCACCCATAGGTCTAGAATCACGCCATTCAACCGCTCGATCTCAGATCCAAGGGCCTCGGAAGCCCGTATCATAGGAGAATGGAAAGCCACTACCCTGCCGTTCGCACGCTGGCAGTGCGCTCCTACTCGTCCCCGCACGTCCTTCAATACTACGGCGGTTCGCTCCTAGTCGCCCCGTCCATTCACATTACGGAAGTTCCACTAATCCTAACCCTCCTCCCAAATCCATGGCGTCCCAAATCTCCATGATCAGCGGTGAGTACAAGGTTAGAACCATCACCGGCGATGAGTTCGACATCATCTACACCCATTCTTCCGCGACGGTGAAAGGATGCCTTTCTCGCTTCAGACGCATGTCCGAAAACTCAGATGATGAGTGGGTCGCTGGGCTAGATGTTGAGTACACCACAATCTTGGGACGAGAGAAGGATCTAAAGGACGAAAAGTGGAAGAAGCCCGCCGTGATCCAGGTTTGCATACATAATGTTTGCTTGGTCTACCACATATGCCATGCCGACGTTGAGTACCAGGATTTAAGAACTTCCTCAAGGACAAAACAGTGAAATTTGTTACTGTAGACTTTACGAACGACGAAGATGTCCTGGGACGGGTAGGCCTCGTTTTAGGCAACCCCTTCGACCTCTAGAAGAATCGGCTGGTGCCCTCTCGTCAGCCTGCAATGCTGACCCTGGCAGGAGCCATGGTTCATCCTTCGTACGGTAAACTGGAGAAACCTCCATACACGTTTCATCGTCATGCATGGCAGCAGAATGTACTAGATATAGACCACATCCACTACGTTGCAATGGATGGCTACCTTTGTTTCAATATCTATAAGGGTTGGATGAAGAGCAACAACCAAGTGTGCGGTCCAAGCAAAGAAGTATCGGCCAAGAGGAATAGGGACAAGGACGAAGTCGAGGACGTGGACCAGGACTCCGAGTAAGGTGGTAGTGTCGTTGCTCATGGTGGTTCTAATGCAGTGTCTACCGGAATAGTTGCAAAGTTTAATTTCAGGTGTGCTTAATTTAATTTGAGGGGTGTGTTGTGCTAAGCCCCCAGCAGAACTATGTTATGTTTCTTCTCGTTACTTTAACTCTTCATTACGTACATACTAGTATTTATTACATTTCATCTTTTAGTTGGTATAGTACTACCACTTGTTTCTTCACATTATATACGTACAATATATATGGCCAACATCATATAGCCAGCAGTTTAGTTGTCAAAGAATTTCAGGGTGCTTAGTTTTATCAAAGAATTCCAGGATGCTTAGAGGGTGCTTGGATCCAAGGGACTTATTTTAGTCGACTAAAATAGTCTCTTTAAGAGGCTAAAGTTCCAAGCACCCTGACTAAAGAGGGCTAAACCTAGTCTTGAGACTATTTTTTTAGTCAGGTACCCCTACTAAAATGTGGATTAGTCCTCTCTCTACACATTTAACTCCTCTCCTTTAACACAAAGTAGTTCGGATTGGAGGGTTTGGAGGATAATAAATGCTCATTAACTTGATTTTAGCCTTTTTAGTATTTGGATCCAAGCATGGGTGAGGCTAGCATGTTTTAGTCCCACTACTTTTAGTCATGGGACTAAAACGTATCCAAGCACCCTCATAGTTTTATTTGAGGGTGGGTTGTGCTGGACACCATTATTGTGACTAGCCTTTTAATAGTACTATATGCATAATTTGGCGATTTAGCCTCTATATGTACCACCTTTTTTTTAATTTCAAGTTTTGCTCCACGGCGCAATCCATCGATACTACTGCTGTACAAAAGTATACATTCTTTAAAAGGCTAGAGGGCGGGCCAGTCTAGCTTGGTCGATTTCACGAGAGGCGAGGGCCTTTGTGATTTGACGGATCATTACTGCTGGAAGGCGGGGCCTTGTGATTTGACTGCTCGTATAAATGCGCCGACGACCTGATCGAGGAGGAGCAAAGAACCATGCGGTATACTCAAGTTTTCCACTGGAGTAGTACTACGACGGAGGAGCACGAAACACGGCAGCCTAGTGCCATATGGCGATAAAAAATGATCTAATTTGCTAGTCATCTCATTGTTAGCATTGTTCTATTCATTCCCTAAAAAAACATTGCTCTATTCATGCCTCGCAGAGATCGTGACACGTGCGGCGAAACACCCGAAGCAAAAGATGAAACACAGGAGCAAAAGAAGAAGGAAGATTATCACCCCAAATGATCTAATTCGCCGCAGAGTCGTAACTGCTTCTTCATCGCCTCCACGACCTCCATCTCCTTGCGCGTCTCCTCCGCCATCTTCATCATTGTGTCCATGACGCGGCATTTCTTGACGCGAGCCTTCATCATCTGTTCCACGGCCATATTATGTACCTTGACAGCAGCCGGGTGCTCGATGCGGAGCTTCGCCAACTCTTCCTTCTGTTCCATGGCGAGGGCTTGCAGCATCTTCATCGAGGAACTACTATTCTCATGCAGCTTCTTCCAGCCGGCGTTCTTCTCCTTCAACAGGTCGATCTCGTGGCAGAGCTTCACATTGTCCTCCCGAAGTCGCAGGATTTCACCGGTCGCCTTCTTCTCCGAGGCAATGCTCTTCTTCAGCAGCATCACCAAGCCGGCGGTCAACTCCCCCTGCTGATTGAGCTCAGCGGGCATGTCGTCGAGGCTCTCCTTCAGCAACTCCATCAAGCCTTGGATGAACTCCTTCTGCTTATTGAGCTGATTGGGCATGCCGTCGAGGGATAACGACTCCAGCTCCGCCGGCTCGGCATGTTCGCCTCCGCGGCTAGGGTGCTCCTGGGAGCCATCGCCTGCCCGTGAGAGATCTTTCGAGGTCTCTGCATGGCGGCGAGCCCTCTCTTTTTTTTCCGCAGCCTTGGTTGCCGCCCCCTTGTTACGAGTAGTTCTCGACCTAGAGCTCTGCTCACCGGCCATGGCAACAATGTACGAAGAAGAAGCACTTATGAGGAGGAAAGGTAGAGTGATTTTCGGTTAGGTAGTTCCCCTTTTTATAACCTAAATACTAGCACTAGTACTAATGCCTACATAGTGGGAACACGTTCAGGTTTGGTACGTACTACTAGTAGGTGTGAGCAGGCTTTCGAATGTGATGGGAACAAGGGAAAGATTAATTGTTGGTTTTGGTTTCGAGGCCCGAAACGGCTCCCGATGAGTTTAGCGGAACATAAATTTCAAGTACTACACTGCTCAAATGGGTAAATATTATGTTACTGTCAAAAATTGGCACAAAATACGAAGGAGACCAATGGAAGTACTACTAGCAACCCACGATTTAACTACTCGCATGCGCGCAGTGGAGTAATAATGTCTTTCTTCCGCCCTCACGTCCACTCAATTTGCATGCGCTGTATTAATTGACCATCAATGAAGTGAACAACTTTACACACGTCAAATTATCACATGGGGTGGATCTTGGTACAAAATTGCGTCCGCCCGTGTACCCGCGTGTGCGTGCGAGGAATGAGTGGGTGCATGGCGTGCGTGCACATCTCCGCTTCGTGCATGTACCGCATGTATGGCTCAGGGAGGACAAGTACATTCTTCTAGAACCAGCAGCACGTCACTGTGATCAATCCACGCAAGGAGGTACCGACAAAGTCTACACATGTGCCACGTGGCTTCATGAACCGTAAGAGAGACACTGTGCAGCGTGCCATTGGTATTCTAATTTACGTGTTCTGCACATACTCGAAGTACTAGTAATGTGCACGTGCATTGCACGCATCAGATTTTGCAACCAAATTATGAATAAATACCACACTATAGCATGTAAGCTCTGAGTCATATATGCCTGATGTAGCCCTTCGTTTAATTCTTATAGTACATCTCATTCAAAATCAATTAGTTTTTATAAAAAAAACTAAGAACGCGGGAATAGGAAAAACATGGGATTATAGTGGAATGTCGTCTTGAATCCTACAGGATTGTATGAGTGTTTGATTGTGCATAGAAAAAACGCAGAATTCTTTCAAAGAGGTTTGAGTGGATGGGATGTTTCCTATGAAATCCAGTGCAAATGAATCATATGGAAAAATTCCTATGGTTTACAATCCTACGAATCAAACAACCAAGATAGGAAAAATTCCTAATGATTAGAATCCTCCAAAATTCCTTTGAGAATCCTTTGAATCAAAGAAGCCCTTAATCTATTTTATGATTCATGGAATTATGTGTTGTAAAGCATAAAGTAAAAACAAATAACGGCAATTCAACTAGAAGAAAAGTTTGGGCAGTTATGATACGGAAGATTCTAGAACAAAAGAGAACCACTGTTTTTTTGAGGTTTGTGCATTATGCTTAAGTTCAACCATGGAGTCTGCTAGATTGTACATGTGGCAAAATCCGGTGGGGGGCTAGAAGATGGTGCGAGGGGCCGGGTGGAGGGAGACTATGAAGGAATGCACAAGTGCGAGATCGATATTTAGAGAGAGGGGCGAACACGTCTTGTTGATGCGCCGCAGAGGGCGGAGCCATGAAAAATAAATGAGCTAGGGGGCCAAGCATTGCTAATCCTTTACGAGGAGGGTCAATTCATGAACTTAAACCATTTTTAGCAGCAATTGTCTAATGATTACATTCATATTAGCCTTGATATATAGTGATGTTAGGGGGGAGGGGGGAGGGCCCTTACTGCCCCCTGACTTCGCCATTGTGCATGCGTCTGAGAGATGAAGCGGAAGGCATGGATGATGAGAGGGGGACGTTGGATACATAATTAATGTGGGTGTATTAGCTATATATAGTAATCCTATATAGAGAGGTATAGATTGATCGATGTGGACGTGGGAAGGAGGGTGAGACCTCACTGGATATATCGATTGATCTGTTTGTGTGGAAAACTATGAAAGACCTAGCTATATACACACATACATAGAGGAACATCGATCGTTGCGCATGCACGCGTGAGAGATAAAGAATGCCCGAAATGATGGAGAGGGGGATGTGTGTTGGTGTGTGCCTTCATGGGAGACCGACCTGAAGAAAAAGATTGCATGCGTGCGATGGATAATGCCGACTGGTAGTGTGTGTGCATCTATGCACGAGAGAAAGTTAGTGGTACAATTATAAAGAGAAGACTACTGTGTGGGTGTAAAAGAATAGCTGAATAGGTGAGGTCACAATCAATGTAAAGTTGAATTCAAATATTTGAATAAGAGATCCTGATGTTTGAAACCCATGCATGCATGAATATAACGGAGATCTGCGCGGTGTGGTTTGGAAACGAGCATGTTGCAATGTATACACATTGAACAAGGTCAGACTGATTTGAATTTGAGATACCGATGGCAGACATCATTTGGCCACGTCGCATCCGTGCATGGACACACTATTCTAATTGGAGATGATGGGCGGATTTTGCATCTCATATCTATATCTATACCCCTATATATATATATTATATTTTTTTTATTGTGTGCGGTTAACTTTAACTTTGAAAGATCATCGTTGGATGAGGCGAATCCGATGGTCCAAAGATGGCAAATTTGAGCACTACTAGCCGTTGGATATCATCTAGATTCCACCAGATTTCGCCACATGTATAATCTAGAAGACTCCATGGTTGAACTTAAGCATAATGCACAAACATCAAAACACAAGCACTTCTTATTTGTTCTAGAATCTTCCGTATCAGAATTGCCCAAATGTTTTTCTACATGATTTGCCATTATTTGTTTTTACTCTATGTCTTACGACGCACAATTCCATGAATCTTAAAATAGATTAGCTTTCTTATAAAAACTAGATGATTTTGAATGAAATGAACTATAATAATTAAATGAACATCTACATCATGCATATATGACTCAAAGCTTGCATGCTATAATGTGGTATTTATTCATAATTTGGTTGCCATATCTCATGCGTGCAATGCACGTGTACCTTACTCTAGTCTAAATGGTGTTTGTGTGTATTGTGCGTGTTGAGGTGCAAATTGTCTATTTTTTTGGCACACGTTAAGCTTGTTCTTCCAAAATTTCAAGTCGTGCCTTGTTATGCCGAAAATTCAAGCTAGCGCCTCTGTCTATCGTGCTGCGAAACTCCCGCCTCTTCAACCCGTGCCTTGTTATCCCGAAATATTTAAGATATATCTTTGTCTCGTTGTGCTTCGACAACTCCCTCCATCTCAACCCGCGCCTTGCTATTCCGAAATTACAACGCGCGCGTAAACTCCCACCTCCTGTGAAATCCCGACACGCGAAATGCCCGTGGTACCCCTGAACCGAAAGAACCGCCTCAAATCGATGGGGGTACTTTCGTAACTTACCCCACATATCGGACAAGCGCGCCTCTAAGCCATGGTTCCCCACTGCCATCCCATCCGCCCACCCATTCATACACCGAGGCCGCGAAAACCCGCGACGAAACCCCACACCCTGCTCTGTCCGCCACCCAGCCGGAGCCTCTTCCCCGACGACGTCGTCCACAGCAACACCTCGACGTCCCTCATCCACTGTACCGGATGAGGATCCGTTGTCGATCTCATCGTCCCGCCGGTTCAGCCACCTCGTCCTCCACCTCCAAGGAGCTGCCCCGACGTTCCCCTCATCTTTCGCGCCACCGCCACTCCCACACCGCCGTCTTCACCTGCACCACCGGAAGAGCATCATCATCACCGTTTCCTCGGATGAAGCTACGGCCTAATCGGCGCCACCAAAGAGGTTGTACACTAATCGCCGCATTTTCTTCTTGATTCGATCTCACGGTGTTGCCGGCGCTCGCTCCCGAGCCCACACGGCGCGGCTCCATCCACGGCGGCGTCACCGGCCAATTCCTCGACGGCGTCGCTCCCTCGGCGGCGACGTCCACATCAGTAGGACCTGCTGCTGCTTTAGCTCTCGCTCGCGCTGCTGCTCTGCTCTTGCCCTCGGTCCCCTGCCAGGTCTGCTCTTGCTATTGCTCTTGCTCGCGCAGTCGCGCTACTGCTCTCGCTCTTGCTCTTGCTTGCGGTGCTGCTTCGATTTAGCTACACTTCAGTCGACTGAATCGACTTTTGGGTCAGTCGATTTTCAGGGGGTGGGGGGGGGGGCTCGCCGGGGTGAAGGAAGAACCAGTCGCAGCGGGGAGGGGGGCTCACCAGAGAGGTACCCCACTATCTATCTTAGGGTTCACGGTGGTGGCGATGGTCGCCGGCGGTGGCGGGGCGTTGGCGGGGTGGTGGCGTGGGGATCGCTGGATAAAAAGCTCAGCACGGGGGGGCCTAGAGGGATGGCCGGGGCGGCAGCGGACCGGCGGTGAGGAGTGTTTTCGGGGCAGGCGGGGCGGCGCACCGCCGGGCGCGGGCGACGGGGGGCTGTTGTTTGGCCGGCTCAGGGGGGTGGAGGTTGAAGATGAAACGCAGGCCCTTGATTTCGTATCCAACGGCTGCAAAATCGACTGACCAGAGATGAAAAAGTCAGTCGACCGACGTGTAGCCTCACCTTGCTAGTGCGTTCAGTTTCGACACAAAATTCAGTTTCGACAAAGAAAATTCAGTTTGACGCTTAAGTTCAGTTTAACGATTAAATTCAGTTTCGACGAGTTAAGTTCAGAGATGAGCGGCTGACGTATTGTACATCTAGCACTTTGTGGTTATGTATTTTACGTCATGTATTGGAGATGCTATTAGAATTCCACTCAGGTTAACGTTGTTCATTGTCTCTCTTGTCCTGCTTTAGCCTCGGCGTCGTACAACTCACCGGAGCTGCTCCAACGATGAAACCCTCCATCACAGCGGAGCAGTACCTCGGGCTCCATCTCCAGACGCCTAAGATCTTCGTCCCCTCCTCCGACAACAAAGTCAGTCGGAGCATCCTCACCAGCCAACCCAATCATGCTGAGATCGACATGGCTTCGCCAAAGAGGTTGTACACTTGTTGCATCTCTTTTTTACTATACATGTTATATATATTGTCCACTGAGCACACGGATTTGTTCCTTTAGTGTCTCCTTGAAAGAAAAAACGTCGGAATTTTAATTTTCACTTGTCCTCCTTTTCAAATTCCTATTCATGAAGCACAAGACTAAGAGATAGTAGCATAATAGCATTATAACCGTACATTTTCTTGTGGTTTGACTTGATCTCACCATGCTTCTTTGCATCCTGTGATCTTCCAATTGTTGTGAATCAAACACCCAGATTGGCATAAGTCCTGTGTTTTAAAATTCTCTGTTTTGCACGTGCATTCCTATCCTATTACTGTCTATTTCCTATCCCTACATTGTTAGAATCCTCAAATTCAAACAAGCCCTTACTCAATTACTTCTGTTACAGATATGTGTCAAAGAAAACCTTGTGTGGTTTGTCCTGCTCCTGCGGTGTTGTGTTCCACCCAGCTCAGCTGCTCCAACGACGGAAGGGTTCACCACAGCGAGGATCCGCTCTCCGACTATCTTTCGCCGCCTCGGATCTTCTTCCCCTTGCCGCAGCCACGGCAACTGCATTACCATCATCAATCGAGCAAATGACCTTGAGGACTACACGGGTCCACAAGAGAGGTCGCACTCTTCCGTGTCTGCTTACGTTATGCGTCGCTTAATATGATGACATGCTACATTATCGTCGTGTTCACCTATTAGACTCTGAGTCAGGTCCAAACTAATGCTGAAACTTGAGTTTTTAAATGGTTGTGGGGTGCATATTGGGGCAGCAATCAGTACTATATGTCTACTATCTGGTTAATCTCCGGTGTCTACTATGAGTTTCATGTTGGGTGCAAACAAACATTAAAGGAGCCATTATCTGTATTTTTTAACTAAAGCTATTATCTTCCTGTTATCATTGGTTTTGGGTCTATTCACAGTTTGCTACCATCACACTGGATTTGTGCATGCACTCCTTACATAATCTCACTATGTTTTATTCCTATGCATGCCAGTTATTGTACACAATGGAACTGATCATGTAGAGCAAAAGAGACGAGCCTTGCGTGGCAATAAAATTTCATGCAGACGTCGTTCCATGGTGGGCGCAAAGGCAGCCCCCCTCCACCCATTTCGGATCGTAATCAAGAGGAAGATAACTCTTATGAGGGGGATTCAGAAGGAGAAGATCACTCCTATTTACCCCATGAGGTCTTTGCTCTAACTTGGCATGCTGATGTTGATAATATCATGCATATGGTGCCTTGCATTTCTTACTGTATACATTAAAGATGTCATTTGCTTAGTTTAGACATGCTTTGTGTCAATGCCATCTGTTTAGTTTCTTTATCGTATATGTGAATCATGCAATGCCATCTTGTCTAGCCAGACATCATATATGTGAATTTTGCAACGCCACCCTGGTTAGCCAGTCATCTTATATGTGAATTATATCATGCCATCATTTTTTTATTACATGTTAAATTTGTCAACAATTTTAGTACATTCAATTACTCTTCCTGTGCATCAGCCATTTGGCACGGTTGTCGGTATCAAAACCGGCGGATGTCGGGTAGGGGGTCCCAAACTGTGCGTCTAGGCGGATGGTAATAGGAGACAAGGGACACGATGTTTTTACCCAGGTTCGGGCCCTCTCGATGGAGGTAAAACCCTACTCCTGCTTGATTAATATTGATGATATGGGTAGTACAAGAGTTGATCTACCACGAGATCGGAGAGGCTAAACCCTAGAAGCTAGCCTATGGTATGATTGTTGTGATTGTGTCCTACGGACTAGACCCTCCGGTTTATATAGACACCGGGGGCTAGGGTTACACAGAGTCGGTTACAATGGGAGGAGATCTACATATCCGTATTGCCAAGCTTGCCTTCCACGCCAAGGAGATTCCCATTCGGACACGGGACGAAGTCTTCAATCTTGTATCTTCATAGTCCAACAGTCCGGCCAAAGGTTATAGTCCGGCTGTCCGGATACCCCCTAATCCAGGACTCCCGCAGTAGCCCCTGAACTAGGCTTCAATGACGATGAGTCCGGCGCGCAGATTGTCTTCGGCATTGCAAGGCGGGTTCCTCCTCCGAATACTTCATAGAAGATTTTGAACACGAGGATCGTGTCCGACTTTGCAAAACAAGTTCCACATACCACCGTAGAGAGAGTAATATTTTCACAAATCTAATATGCCGACGTATTTTGTAGCGTGACATCACACCACAGCCAAGCCTTTATTCAAATCGTTTTTTACTGTCCCACCTCAGCGCGTTTTGTGAGGCGATTTCCTTGGCACGTCTTGTCGAAGCAAAGATCGTGTCCCCTTATTACGGGATTCTCATCAATACGGATGTGGGTAACCCAACCGCGCCATTGATTACGGCGCTTGGGGAGTAAGCGAGTTTTACTAGGCTGGTGGGGACCATAGTTTCGTCCCCATATAAGGGGATAAGGATTCACCTTTTTCATCCATGCCTTCTCCCTCCTTTGCTTATCCCTTTTCGCATACTCGAGCTCCAGCACCCAAGTCCGCATTTTCTTCCTCAACCTTCTCCAACCATGTCCGGAGTGGGAGGCAGGTGGATGGTTTCTTCCGTCACGGAGGGACACATCAAGAAGCTGAGGAGAGCCGGATACCTGCCCGACGACATCGCGCACCGGCTCCCAGATGACGGGCGGCTCATCCCCACCCCTAGGCCCCACGAGAGGGTAGTGTTCCTTACCCATTTCCTCAGCGGACTGGGATTCCCTCTCCACTCATTCGTCCGGGGGCTCATGTTCTACTACGACCTGGATTTCCACGATCTGGCCCCGAACTTCATCCTCAACATCTCGGCGTTTATCGTCGTGTGCGAGGCCTTCCTCTGCATCAAGCCCCACTTTGGCTTATGGCTGAAGACCTTCAACGTCAAGCCGAAGGTAGTGAGCAGCCGCCAAGCGGAGTGCGGAGGCGCCATGGCGGGCAAGATGCCCAACGTCACATGGCTCGAGGGCTCCTACGTGGAGACCATAAAGGGGTGGCAATCGGGGTGGTTCTACATCACCGAGCCGCGTGACCCTAAATGGGCAGCGGCCCCCGAGTTCCGATCCGGCATCCCCACGCGGCTCACCTCCTGGCAAGAGAAGGGCCTGTCCTGGGGTTGTCCGGGATAGCTGACCGGACTCCAAACATGTATCCAAAACATGGTGAGCAAGAAGCTCAAACTCGTCAACGTAGTCTAGGTCATGCTCGTCCACCGGATCCTCCCGTGTCAACAACGGGTGTTCAACTTGTGGGAGTTCGACCCGGCCCAGCACCAAACTCTGAACAGGCTCTTCGACACAACACACGAGGATGCCTGGAAGGTGCTATTCAAGGGCGCTGAGGTTCCCCCTCCTGTCACCGAGGATCGCGGATTCTGCGCGAAGCGCCCAGCCGGCGCGGTAGGCTGTTTTGCCTCTTATAGGGTACTCGGTTTTCATAGTTTAACTCTATGCGGGATCTAAGCTCCCGTACCTTTGACATGAATGGGTGGAGACAGATGAATAGATCGGCTGTCCGGCTCCTCTCCCCGAAGGCCCAGCGGACGCTCGCTTAGCGGACTGCTGGTCCCGGCACCATACGTGGTGCTGGACAAGAAGGCCAAGAAGAAGGCCACGGGAACTCGAAAGAGTTCCCGGCGCCCGGCGGTATCAGACTCGTCATCTGATGACTCCGAGGCGCACTCCTCCCACGAAGATGAGGAGGAGGAAAAAAACTTCTTCCCCTCCAGCAGGGGGAGAAAAGAAAAGGAAGGCGGCCCCAACTGGGGAGGCCGGAGGGTCCAAGAAGGGGAAAACTCTCCCCCCGGACTACTCCGCCACCGCCGCCGACAGCGAAGACGAGTGGCCACCCAGGGCCAATCCCCTAGCGAGATCGTAAGTATTCGGACACCAAAGTAACTCGTGGCACCTTATAATTGCGCAACTTCTTCTAACGCCGGACACAGTTATGCAATCCTTCCCGGGCCCGTATTGACGTATCCTCGTCGAGCGGCTCTTTGGACCCGTCGGCCATGAGCAGCGGGGGATCACTTCCGACTGCCTCCTCCCCCCGCCCTACGGACAATGCCGAGGTGTTGTCTCAAAGCGCATCAAATCGAGGGGAGGTAGTCCCGGAGGTGCCATGGGGCGACCTTCCGTGCTGCAGGCGCAAAGGGAGCAAGGCTCCCAAGGGCTCCAAGTCCGGCCCTGGGCCGAACACCGCACCGGAACCTCCAGTGGTTCCGGGCGGCCCCCCACTAAGAGGAGCAGGCCTACCATGCCGGCGGCCTCCGTCCAACCGGAGGCATCGGATAATTTGCTGGAGGTGCTTAACGGCGCCTCCATCGACGAGGAGCACCGTAATGAGTACGGTGATCCAGAAGGTTCAGTCCGCCAAGAGAGAACTGACTGAAGCTTGTGCCAGCCTTCTAACAGGCTTTGAGGTATGTATTTAAAATATATAAAAATATTACCTCATAGACAGTAGCCCCTGATGCTCAGTTCGGTGTTCACAAAGAAAAGCCGAATTGAGGATCTAAGAATATTCGCAGGAGTCTAACATAAGTATGTCGATATGGGTATGCAGGCTGCGCTGCTGACCTCTGCCGCACTTACTGCGGAGGTCGATGCGTTGAAGCAGAGCCTCGAGCGGTCCGAGAACAAGCTCGACCTTGCCAAGAAGCAGCTCGAGGAGAAGGAAGGTAAGTAATACCTTATGTAAGTATATAGAAAAGATGTGGTTGCAAAAAATGACAGGATCATCGTGGCTATGGCAGGGGCCACGACCGAGGTGGCGACCCTGAAGCAAGCACTGTCCGAGGTCGAAAACAAAGCGGCCACGGAGCGCACCGAGCGAGAAAAACTGGAGGCGCGGGTGGAGGAGGTGCAGCAAGAGCTCCAGGCTCTCGTGAAAAAACACGAGAGTTTGGAGCTTGACTCGAAGACGCGAGAGTCCGAGCTTGCCTCGGCCCTCGAGAGTGCCAAGCATGCCAAGGCCGAAGCCCAAAAGGCCCTCCAGGAAATTGAGGCGATAAATAAGACAGCGGCGGGTAAGGCATTCATTATGCAAAGCAAGCACGTAAAAGTGAATTACTTGTTACTTACTCGAGTCCGGTGCTCTCCATGAGCGTTCGCAGATTTGCCCCACGGTCTGTCAGATGCCACCAAGCACTACCGAGCCGAGGAGGGGAGCTCGACGGAGAAGGTGTTCTGGTCTCACTATACTGAGGCCGGACATCCGGTGCCCCTCAGTGACCAGCTGAAGCTGATGGTCGAGCTCCATAAGGCGGCCGAACAGGCCATGAAGGGCCTGATAGTCTGGCTGTGGCCTGGAGGGGCCATGCCAGGGAGCTACTTCGGGCTGGTGAAGCGGCTTGCGGATGCCTGCCCTTGGCTTGAGGTGATCAAGCGCTCCGTCTGCATCGAAGGTGCCCGTAGGGCGCTTGCCCGTGTTAAAGTTCACTGGGGCAAGATGGATGCCGAGAAGCTGGTGACGGACGGGCCACCGCAGGGCAAGGAGCATCGCCGCCCTGAAATGTACTATGAGGGCGTCCTGAAGGGTGCCTGCCTTGTGGCGGATGAGTGCGCCAAAGATGTAATTTTTGAGTGAACTCGCATTTGTGATCCTGTACGCTGAAAAACTTGTTCATATGCGCTATGCAACGCTAGTTTGAATTTGAAATATTACCTTCTGTGTGGCCGTTTATTAAACCTGAGAGATGGCGAGTCGTAAACCGCCCCGAACCACAGTCTTTGGGGTGTTCGGGATAAACACAGAGCACTCTTTTTCCAATTCTTGGGTCCTTGAGGCGCTCGGCTGTGAACAAGGCAATCGGACTATAATGCTTTATCACTCTCACTTAGCCATAGAATTCTATAATTTCAAATTTTGGCGAAGGCCCTAGTATTCGGAAGACCGAGTTCGGGGCGCTGTCCACGCCTAAGCCGGACAAAGCTGACTCCTCGCCCTAAGCGGCATAAGCCTTTAAGGACTCGAAACCTCTCGAACAGCGACTAGCTCTCGCCTTATCATGACGGTCAGTTTTAGCTTTCTCTACTGAGGTGCTTAGCCCAGCTGAACCGGGGCACAATCGCATAGTTCTCCCGTGCTACCTTAGCGATATAACGGAGCGTAAGGTACAAAAGCGTGGGAGCCGGCAAACCAACTATTGACCCAAGACATGATTGAACCGATGCATATAATGCTATAAGTTGAGGGTGCCGCACTTGTGAAAGTGTTCGGACTTCTCACACCATATTGTGGGGTACTTAAGCCCCTGGTGTATTGGCCGTACCAAAGTGTACGGTTGCAAAGTGTCATTAATGAACACATATATATAAAAGAATGCAAAAACAGACTGAAGCTATGCATTGTTTATTCGAAAAGATGCATTGAAGCAAAACAATACAAGTAGTGCGATAAGCAAAAAATGGGACTATTTGACATGTCCCCTCCAAGGGTAAGCTGCGGAATGGTAGTGAAAGCAGGTATTTTGCTCGTTATAGAGACCACCTGGGAGTTCCATGATGCGACTAGCTTCCGGCCCCCCTGGTCCTTGCATCGTGTGTTCGGCGATTATATTGCCAGACAGGGCTTCCAGAGAGTAAAGTCCTGGAAGAGAGAAAAAATAACAAAGTAGGGAGCCCCTAGTGCGGTTGAGCCGTGTTTCGGGGCGTGCCCCTCCCCTGTGCCCATGGTATTTTTAATGCGTAATTGTGTACGCGTGGCACGTGTGTCGCCATTTGGATGGGGCTGGGGTATGGGCCGTATTGCTATGCGAGCTCAGAACGTGCCAGGCGGTCATGTTGCAGATTACTTCGGGCACGTTTCACGGTGTCCGGACGTCTGATCGCCAGACTGGAGAATTGCCTTGATAGGCTACTTTGCACTTCTACTGCGAGGGCCGCAGTGTGCTCCTTGGTTCGGAGAGAGCGCTCTGTGTTTCCATTGACTGTGATGACCCCCCGAGTTCCTAGCATCTTGAGCTTGAGGTATGCGTAGTGCGGCACCGCATTGAATTTTGCAAATGCGGTTCGTCCGAGCAGTGCATGATAGCCACTGCGGAATGGGACTATATCAAAGATTAACTCCTCGCTTCGGAAATTATCCGGGGATCCGAAGACCACTTCTAGTGTGGCTGAGCCTGTGCAATGGGCCTCTACACCTGGTATGACGCCTTTAAAGGTCGTTTTTGTGGGTTTAATCCTTGAGGGATATATGCCCATTTTTCGCACTGTGTCCTGGTAAAGCAGGTTTAGGCTGCTGCCGCCGTCCATAAGGACTCGAGTGAGGTGGAATCCATCAATGATTGGGTCTAGGACCAATGCAGCAAATCCGCCGTGGCGGATACTAGTGGGGTGGTCCCTGCGATCGAAAGTGATCGGACAAGAGGACCATGGGTTGAACTTTGGGGCGACCAGCTCCAACACATATATGTCCCTTAACGCACGCTTCTGCTCCCTCTTGGGGATGTGGGTTGCATATATCATGTTCACCGTCCGCACTTGTGGGGGAAACCCCTTTTGTCCTATGGTGTTCGGTGGTCGGGGCTCCTCCTCCTCGTCGCTAGGTAGCCCCTTGTCTTTGTTTTCGGCGTTTAACTTGCCGGCCTGCTTGAACACCCAACAATCCCTGTTGGTGTGGTTGGCTAGCTTGTCGGGGGTGCCATGTATTTGACACGAGCGATCAAGTATACGGTCCAAACTGGACGGGCCGGGAGTACTTCGTTTGAATGGCTTCTTCCGCTGGCCGGGCTTGGAGCCTCTGAATCCGGCATTTACTACCGTATCCTCTGTATTGTTATCGTTGATGTGGCACTTATGTTTGTTGCGACGTGACCTACCGTTGCTGTCCTTGGTATCTGAAGTACCAGAGTTCTTTGATATGTTATTGTTGCAAGCCAACCAGCTGTCCTCTCTCGCACAAAAGCGGGTCATGAGCGTCGTGAGGGCTGCCATAGATTTCGGCTTTTCCTAGCCGAGGTGCCGGGCAAGCCATTCGTCACGGATGTTGTGCTTGAAAGCTGCTAGGGCCTTTGCATCCGGACAGTCGACGATTTGATTTTTCTTGGTTAGGAACCGTGTCCAGAATTGCCTGGCCGATTCTTCTAGTTGTTGAATTATATGGCTCAAGTCATCTGTATCTGGTGGTCGCACATAAGTGCCCTGGAAGTTGTCGAGGAATGCGGCTTCCAGATCCTCCCAACAGCCAATGGATTCTGCTGGCAGGCTGTTGAGCCAATGTCGAGCTGGTCCTTTAAGTTTGAGTGGGAGGTACTTGATGGCGTGTAGATCGTCACCATGGGCCATGTGGATATGCAGGAGGTAGTCCTCAATCCATACCGCAGGATCTGTTGTACCATCGTATGATTCAATATTTACAGGTTTGAAACCCTCTGGGATTTGATGATCCATTACTTCATCCGTGAAGCATAGGGGGTGTGCGGCGCCTCTGTACTGGGCTATATCACGACGCAGCTCGAATGAATCTTGTCTGCTGTGTTCGGCCCGGCCAGATTTACTTTTACTGTATCCGGCGTGACGGTTATCGTCTCATGTGGTGGGGCGCCCACGCGATCCGTAGATCGATCTTGCTTGCTTTGCTTTGTCCTCCAATATGTCTCGCAGGTCCCGCGTATTTCCTCATACCTTGGTATTTTTTGAGTGGCGCCGGGGTGCGGCTTGAGCTGTGGGCCGAGAGGCCTCTCTGTCACGGCCACGAGGTGGCTGATCAGCTGCGTCATATACTGGGGATGTGGGTTTTAGTGCTTCCTCCTCTAATCGGGGTAGCAACCTACGTTTTGGGTAACTCTTGGAGGGGCGTTCGAGTTCATATTCCTCGGCCGCAAGGACTTCAGTCCATCTGTCAGCTAGCAGGTCTTGATCAGCTCTAAGCTGCTGCTGCTTTTTCTTAAGGCTACTCGCCGTGGCCATAAGCCTGCGCTTGAAGCGATCTTGCTCGGTGGGATCCTCAGGCATGACAAATTCGTCGTCGTCGAGGCTTGCCTCGTCTTCAGAGGGAGGCATGTAATTATCATCTGTCTGAATCTTCTTTGGAGGGTTGTCTTGGCACTCTCAGGTGTTATTATCTCTGTGCGGAATCACCGTTTTTGCTTTGGCGGGACTTAGAGCGGCGCCGCTGACGCCGGCGCTTAGGTTGCTTCTTGGAGGGGTCATCCTCCGTTGTTCCGTCGCCATTGCCTTCTTTGGGTGTGTCCACCATATATATGTCATACGACGAGGTGGCTTTCCAGTGCCAAATAGGCGTTGGTTCCTGTTCGCTCCTGCATCGTCGTCCTTACCGTCGATGTCTTCGGAGACGAAGTCGAGCATGTCGGTCAAGTCATTGACAGTGGCTATGAAGTGGGTGGTGGGTGGGCGTCGAATTTCTTCATCGTCCGCATCCCAATCCTGCCGGTCATAATCCGGCCAGGACTCTCCTGACAAAGAGAGAGACCTTAGTGAATTCAGTATGTTGCCGAAGGGCGAGTGCTAAAAGATATCCGCAGCGGTAAACTCCATGATCGGCGCCCAATCGGACTCGATTGGCGGTATGGCTCGGGAGTCGGAGGAGTCCGGCAATTTGGAGTCACGGGCCTCGCGAAGGGTATCCAGCTCGATCGCTGTTGAGGCTGCGGCCTCCATGGCGGGGCCCAACCACCCGTCCATGGATGGCGCGATTGGCTCCGAATTGAAGGTCGGAGCGGTTGCAGGTGCGACTTCCTGAACATTGTCCGGCGGCAGAGCTAAATCATGCCCATCGTGACAGTGCGGCGCACTCGGCAAGGGCTCGAATCCGTCGAAGATCAAGTCTCCGCGGATATCGGCCGTGTAGTTTAAGCTTCCAAACCTGACCTGGTGGCCAGGGGCGTAGCTTTCAATCTGCTCCAGATGGCCAAGCGAATTGGCCCGCAGTGCAAAGCCGCCGAATACAAAAATCTGTCCGGGGAGAAAAGTCTCACCCTGGACTGCATTGCTAACGATGATCGAAGGAGCCATTAAGCCTGACGGTGACGACACAGAGGAACTCTCAATGAAAGCACCAATGTCGGTGTCAAAACCGGCGGATCCTGGGTAGGGGGTCCCGAACTGTGCGTCTAGGCGGATGGTAACAGGAGACAAGAGACACGATGTTTTTACCCAGGTTCGGGCCCTCTCGATGGAGGTAAAACCCTACTCCTGCTTGATTAATATTGATGATATGGGTAGTACAAGAGTTGATCTACCATGAGATCGGAGAGGCTAAACCCTAGAAGCTAGCCTATGGTATGATTGTTGTGATTGTGTCCTACGGACTGAACCCTCCGGTTTATATAGACAGGAGGGGGCTAGGAATTACAGTCGGTTACAATGGGAGGAGATCTACATATCCGTATTTCCAAGCTTGCCTTCCACGCCAAGGAGAGTCCATCCGGACACGGTACGAAGTCTTCAATCTTGTATCTTCATAGTCCAACAGTCCGGCCAAAGGTTATAATCCGGCTGTCCGGATACCCCCTAATCCAGGACTCCCTCAACGGTCATGGAAAAATCTGGAGTGGAAACAAGGTCTTCAGAGCAGACAATGCTCTCTGAAGAAGCGCGTGTCTTGCTAGTAACCGATAGCTCCTCAGAGGAGGATTCAGAGACAGATGACCAGTCATATTTCCCCCCAGAGGTGCATGCCCTAACTTGGCAGGGTTATGTTGCTCATATCGTGCGTATGGTATCTTGCATTGCTATGTCATTTGCTTAGTTTAGACATGCTTTGTGTGAATGCCACCTGTTTAGTGTCTAATTACCATATATGTGAATTATGCGATGCCATCTTGTTGCAAGACATTATATATGTGAATTATGCAATGTTATCTTGTTGCAAGGCATTATGTATGTGAATTATGCAATGCCATGATGTTTAGGCAAGCGTCATATATGTGAATTATATCATGCCGTCCTTTTTTGTATTTCTCATTGCTTTTGTCAACAATGTTTGTATATTCAACTGCTCTTCTGTGCATCAGCCATTTGAATTGGTGATGGAGAAATGGAGGTGAAAACAAGGTCTTGAGAGAAGACAATGCTACTATTTGAAGCAGATATCTTGCTGATTCTGAGATAGCTCTTGAGAGGAGGATTGAGGCGATGACCAGTCCTATTATCCCCCGAGGTGTATGCTCAAACTTGGCAGGGTTATATTACTCATATAATGCATATGTTGTATTGCAATGCTTAGTTTTTACATCATGTACACAATATTGAATGCCATCTCCTTAGTTGACACATCATATATGTGATTGCCCTCTGCTCACTTCCTTAGTATATAAATCATATATTTGAATTATGTCATACCATGATGTTTACATAGACAGCATATATCTGAATTATGGCATGCCAACCCATTTTCTATAAACATAATATAGTTATATCATCTCATCCTGTTTACATAGTCATCATATTTTAAATTATGTCATTCTATCCGTGAATTATATCATGCCATCATGTTTCCATCGATGACATGTTTGTGATTTATGGCATGTCAACCACTTTAATAGACACATCGTATAATTATATCATGTCATCCTGTTTACATAGTCATCATATTTTGAAGTATGTCATTCTATCCTGTTTAGTTAGCCATCATTCATGTGAAATTGTGTCATGCTATCCTGTTTAATTAGCCATCATATATGTGAAATTATGTCCTGCTATTCTGTTTGCTTAGACAACATAAATGTGAATTATTTCATGCCCTGTTTTCTTCCCTACTATGCATTGCACCTGTCTATCTTACAATGTTTGTACATTCAGTTACTTTTCTTGTTTATCAGCCATTTCAATTGGAGGGAGTGATGGCGATATCGTGGGAGTAAAAACACGGTCTTCAAAAAGATCGTGCTACTGTCGATGCAGATAGAACCACGGTTGTACTTGCCCAAGAACCAGCCCCACCACACATAACCCACACTCATGCAGATTGTAGCCCTACCCAGTTGGACAGAGAACCAGCTACACCCCTTCTAACCCCAACCCTAGCAGATAGACACCCAGTTCCCGTTGACACAGCACCGTCTTCACCACAGAGCACCCAAACACGAGCAGTTAGTAAGGCAACTGCAGTGCTCAAATCACGAGGACCACCACTCCGAACCCGAAGTCAATGCTTAAAGCAGAAGAGGAATTGTTCTCAGGTCAGGTTCCGTAGCTATGGTTCATACTACTTTGCTCTTGCATCACTGTATTTACTGATACCAACTAATTTTAAATTTGAAGGATGCAATTGAAACTCCAATGGCGCAACAGGTATGTTTTAAACCTGTTTCTTCAACGTGTTTGGCTGTTTGCTGTTGTAACTTGCTCTATGTTGATTTCAGTTTCAATTTAATAAACAGTTATGTTCTCATGCCATGCACATTACAAGTGTTGTAATTGTTGTGTAGTTTCCCACACTTATATTCTAGATATGCTGCTTTGTCTTAAATATATATGATTCGAACTGTATCTATCTTGATTTGGCAAAATAAACTAGAATGATATAGACCATACCGTGACCATACTACATAGATATATGTTTGTTTCATGATGTTATCCTGTCCACCTTACAACTGAACTGGTTTACCAAAATGAGTTTCATATACTACATTGTAAACCTGAGATGTGTTTGTTTGTTTCTCTTTTAGAACGCAGATAAAATATTGGAGAAGAGTACCCTGTTATCTATACCTACTAATAAAAGAAATAGGTATTCTTAGTCCCGTATGCTATTTGTAGAAAACCCCCTGGCGTTTCTGACATTAAACCCGCAGTAAATATCAAATGTTTTTTAAAATACTCATATCTTTTAAACCTTAACTCCAAATTTCACATGTTATATATGGAATTTGATCAGAAAAATATATAGAATCTGAATATGATGTTATTTTACCTGTTAACAATTTAAAAAAACTATCTAGGCTGCAATGTTAATCAACAATGCATTATTCGTCTTTTTTTCATATCGATAGTGATTCAGATTTGGGATGAACACCTCAGCAAAATCAGGATTAGTCATAAAATTCAATATAAATTTGCTAGAGACACCCAATAAATAAGGACATGCATGACAAGAAATAAAAGAAGGACCCAATAAAAATGGAATGTCCTCTATAAAGTAAATAAAAGAGAAAATGTGGAGGAGATTCGATATAGATGAGATGTTGCGCTATTCTCCTATATATAAGAAGAAAAAAGAGAGGACATGCATGAAAAAAAAAAGACAAGTTTGATAAGATATAAATAGTAATGAAACAGGGACCAATACCTATAACATGTATGGCAAGAAATAGTGATAAAATAGGGGCACAAGTACTTGCGTCAATAGGAGACCACAAAAAAATTTCTTTTCCAGACAAAAAAACATCTCTTCTTATGATTAAAAACTCCTATATATTTTTAACAACTTTTGTAACAACTTTTCATGTATTTAATAAATAGTTACAAATTCTCATATTATAAAACATTTTTTGTAAATTAAGAGCGTGTGGTATTTTTTTCTCCCATTGCAACGCACGGGCCTTTTTGCTAGTGCAATGGTAAAGGAAGTAATGCAAATAAGGTTCAAGATAGTGAGACATCCCTGTTGGTCTCCAAGAAAGCTGATAAAAACTATATTGAAGACACTAAAACAACCCCAAAGTCATGTCTTGATGTAGTGTTCGAGTTACTGGCTACCACTGCTGGCACCAGCTCTTAGAACTCGTTGCCTGAATCAGTTCGGCTTCTTGAGTCTCTACTTCAAGTTGAAAGACATCGATCAGATGTTATGCGACAGGAAGCCAAAGGACTGAGGAAGTCCCTGCAGAATTCAGATGCATACTTTCGGTGCAACAAAGAAACATTGGAGGACTTAAGTGCCAAACAAGAGAAAGTTAATAAGCTTGCTAAGCATCTTGCCCGACATTATGGGTACCAGGATATTTTTTCTTGAGCTCTTGAAGTGGTTTCAGTTCTGGACTTGTTTTGCTGTGGCGTTTATATGCTCTGTGTGTTCCTATATTTGCCTTTGTGGCGAACTTTGATGCCCAGTGGATGTAATATGTGTAATAGCCGTGATAGCCTAGTGTAAATTTCTTGCTTATTTATTTCCTTGTTGTCTTGTTTATTTGTTTGCTTGTAGTCAGTGCAGTTCTTTTTCTATGTTTTGCTAGTGGCTGCAATAACGTATTTTTTAAAACTAGGCCACAATAACCATGGGCTAATATTTACTGTAGTGACACTGGGCCTCCTACGGGCCGTAGAAACAGTAAGCCTACTACGGGCCGTATAAACAGTGGGCCTTCTACGGGCCGTAGAAACAGTGGGCCTTCTACAGGCCATAGAAACAATGGGCCTTCTATGGGTCGTATCATCAATGGGCCTTCTATGGGCCGTATCATCAATGGGCCTTATACGGGTCGTATGATCGATTGGCCAAACATGGGCCAAACAGACCGCATTCTGGCCATAAACGGGCTAGAGTTGGAATCGTCCGTTCATGGGTCGACCATAACAGGCCATCGTTAATAGGCGGTTGATGGCGCTATGAAAATGACCCAGCGTGATAACGGACCACAAACAGGCCATTGTAACCACAGGCTGAATTTGGCCCTAAGCGAAAATGACGATGTGGTCGTAAGTAAGCGAATCTTTGAAATTAGCCCAAGAATAAATGGGCTCGAGAAGGCCAAAAGATAACATGGGCTGAAGCATTAGCGGAATAACGGGCCGTTAATGGGTATAAAGTGATACCTTTGTTCTTCTGGGCCAGTTTCACCACGGGCCGTTAATGTGTGTAAAGTGATACCTTTGTTCATTACGGGCCAGTTTCACCACGGGCCGTTAATAGGCCAAGAGTTACATAGGGCCTCATATGGGACGAAAAGGCGTCATGGGCCATACATGGGCGAGAAGTGAAAACAATTTGGAATCATATTGGTTGGCCCGGATGGCGCTCTGGGCCTAATTGAATAGGGCGTAATGGGCCTTGGGTTAGCGGGCTGTAAATGGGCTATATGCGAACATGCCGTTAACGAGCTTTCCATGGGCGGCCCGCCAGACTTTGACCAAGTCAAGCGGGCGGCCTTTTCACGGAATGGGCCTCTATTGGGCGTGCCATGTGTCGGCGTATCATAAGCGCCTATCTCGACCCAGCGGTGACCGTGTTTCGTCCGGCCAATAAGAATTTTACACGGAAATTTCCCATTGGTCGGGGCTGTTAACGGGTTATCGGATCCAAAACCAGACCCGATAGCTTAACAGCGTTCCGTTATGGTGGATGCCACATGTCAGTCACCCTTGGCGAAAGCACTTACGTGGCGTGCGATTTATCGTCATGGAAGTGGACACTTCGTGATGATAATTTTAGTAATGTCATGGAACACTTCTCGACGACCACGGTATGACTATCTTGATTACATCATAAATTTGTCATGGATGTACATGCATGACAAAAACGTGACCTCTTGTGACAAACACGTATCATCACGGAAGTGTATTTTTTTGTAGTCTTGTGAGGCGTGCGACAGGAGGTCCAAAACAGCTTTTTGTAGACCGCACTCCTTATTTTGAGCCTGTACCATGCCTTTTTCCTCCGTTCCCGACACCGAGCATGTCAAATAGTCGGGTTGTGGTTTTTCTATTCTTTATATATATGAATCTATCATTGGATTATTTCTCCACTCCCAGTAAACTTCATCCGAACTAATCTTCCGTACTCTTTCTACAACGAGTACGCCCGTAGCATAGCCTAGTGGTGGGAAGGGGCTGATGCCTTCCCACCCACCCAGGTTCAAGGCACGGTACTTGCATTTTGGGTTTGTTGCACCAATTATACTGTAGGGGTTCCCTTACAGTCTTTCTGTCAAAAAAAACGAGTATGCCCGTAACGGCGGTGTTACAAGATGCACCTCGGCATAACTTGCCAGGGGCTCGGTATGGGAACAAATGAGTCTCCAATAAAAGTCCAAACAGCTCTATTGCGTACTTCGGCGTCGCAAGTTTGGCCTTATATGCATCAGCTCCGAATCATTGTCTTTGGTCAATAGATGGGTTGCCCGGCTCCTGTGCTTGCTACCCTACTGTCACGACCGGTTTTCCGGGTATTTATTTCCCAGAAAATGGCCCTTGTGCTCACCAGCCCCAGGATTACTGTTAGCTGATGAGGCACCAACTTGATACAGAAATTACAAGCAAAATACAAAATATGTAGTACAAGACCATTCTGGCCTATGAGTACAACAAATGGTTTCTAGTGGTTGATGGCGGAGCGGTTTGTGGATCATCGGTGTCTATGGGACAGCATTTCCCACAGAACAGTGACCAGGTTAACTCCTATCTTCGCAAGGCTCTGTCACTATTGCTTAGGTTCCGGGCGGTCATCATAGCGCTCCTCTCCATGCAAGAAATTTGGCCAAGACAATAGCGAGGGACAAGCCGGTGAGTACTTTGAATGTACTCACAAACATTATGAACACGGGTATAATATAAATGATAATCATGCCTTTGAAATATTCTATGCTCTAGCGTCGGTCATAAAACAATATCCTGATGCATGCAAGTAGGTTATTTATATACAACATGAATATGCAATAACAGGGTAGTAATAAAATGCACCGATCGGATTATGCGAGCGGCGCCTCTAAAGGATAGTAAATAACGAGCGTGCCTCAGTCGGGCGTCTGAGCGACACCACATAAAGGGCTTATAATGTAAGCAATAAGCATGCCACAGTCGGGCGTCTAAGCAACACCAGATAAAGGGCGTATAAAGTAAATAAATAAGCATGCCACAGTCGGGCGTCTTAGCGACACCACATAAAGGGCTCATAAATAAATAATAAGCATGCCACAGTCGGGCGTCTCAGCGACACCACATAAAGGGCTTATAAATAATCACATGGAATATCCAGGAGGTAGAACCGTCCCAGGGATACTCAATACTTCAAATAATATAAAAGGGTTAGTCCATAATAATAATAATCACAATCATCATATGTCACACGTCATGATCCATGTTTCTGGTTTAGTAGTTTCTCCTCCGAAGACTGATACTAAGACCGATACTTGACCCGTCCCAGACTGTAGTCCTTAACCATGGACACGGCTATTTGAATAGATTTAATCTCTGCAGAGGGTGTACTCTTTACCCACGAGTAACGGATTCCTTTAGTTCATCGGGACTAATTCCGTCTACGGTCTTTTAATTGAAAACACACCTAACTTGCACACACCAGCTTAACTTACCGGTGTCTGGAATCACCCACGACACCTGTCAAGCAAAACTCTAAGTGCGGAGGCTACAACCTCGTGTAGCATGGGATCAAATTTATATCAGCGCTCTAAGGGTGCCCCCTATCGGTTCAACCGAAACACCCATGCCCCGGACCAGGTGGCATGCCTACGGATGCATCCGGTATCTTCCACCATGGCCCCTACATGCGGTGTGTGCGAAGAAAGGGGTTGACAACTTCTCGAACCGTACCCTACCGGGCGGGGACAAGTGGCGTCTGAAACAAGTATGGGAGTTTCTTGGAACAAGACTCGATCTATGGTCAACTCAGAGGTTTATAAATTCCCTTCATGATAGGTGTAACCAATATATATTCAACTAACAAAATCACCACTCATTATTCCTCACCATGCCATACGGACATAAC
Source organism: Aegilops longissima (assembly GCA_021605205.1). Taxonomy (NCBI): domain Eukaryota; kingdom Viridiplantae; phylum Streptophyta; class Magnoliopsida; order Poales; family Poaceae; genus Aegilops; species Aegilops longissima. The sequence continues at coordinate 23,855,872 of CM038679.1, read as the reverse complement.
CGTCCAGCGGAGACGGAGATAAGCCCACGCCTACACAAGGCGGAGGCTTTCCGGGTTTCTTTCCGGCATGCATGCAAGGCATTCGGGTGAATATCATCACAAGTATATCTGTTTCCAACAGCAAGGAAATCTCCAATATGCATTCATGCAAATGATCGCGTCACCACATAAAATAACTAGTTCTCCGAAATAAGGTGGTGTTATAATCGCGTCAACCAACACATCACAAATATTGTGCCAGGGTTCAGGATGCTTGCCTTCAAGGGTATGCAAGTGAGGTGCATATTTGAAAATTGCCTTCTTCTTCAAAAACCTATTTTTTTTGAAATTATTCAAATTAACACATAGTTTCAAAACAGTGCAAAAAAGTTGTCTGAAATTTTTTCAAATAAATCTTAAAATAAACTAGACTAAATTTGAGAGAGGTTGAAAAAAGAATCAACTCATTTGGAGTTTTATTTTAAAAGATATAGCCAGTCAAAGTTTAGTCAAATTTCTGGTTTTTAAATAAAACAGAAAAAGAAAAACGCTTCGGATAAATACACGTCGAAGACTTACTCTGGGAATACGCCTTCACTTATCCAGCGTGGACCGGCGTTGGGTCACTGACGGTGGGCCCGCCTGGCCCACTGGTCAGGTTTGACCAGTCCACGCACGCGTCGCCTCCTCCGACCGAACAGAGGCGGAGCTCCGGCGATCGCCGCCCGTGACGGAGGCATCCTGAGGATCAGGACGGGATGGATCCGCAAGATCAGGCGGTCCTTCGGTGGTCGACTTCTTGCGGGCGGGGACGGAGTGAGTCATCGGCGGTGAGCTTCGCGGCGGCCGGTGGCTTCGGGAGTTTTGGGGGTTTGAACTCCGGTGGCTTTCGATCGCGTTTGAGGTCTTGGGCGGCTCCGCAAGGTGAGGAGAAGGTTGGTGGCACCGTTGGACTGGAGGGGCTCGGCTCATGACAAGCGGATTTGGGACATGGCGGCGGCGAACCGGCGGAGCCGGGAAGACGGCTTCCCGACGATTGCCGATGTGGGGTGCCATGAGAGTGGCTGAGGCTGCTGAGTCGCGGATGAGCCAGGGGGCCTCCTTTTATAGCGCAACAAGGTCGGTTTGCGGCGGTCGTGGATAAGATCATCGGTGACCGCCGTTCTGTAGCTTACAGGGCATCGTGGCGGGGCTGGGGATGGCGGCAGGAGCTAGCGGACGGCGGGCACTGCTCAAGGGCGGTGGCGGCGGGAGTGCTTCGGGCTCGCCGACCAGTCTGAGGCTGTCGGGCGGCGATGGCGGCTAACCAGCTTGCGGGGGCGTGGCGAGGCTGTGGTGCTCGTGAGGCGTCTGGTCGAGGCTTGGCCCTCTGCTGTGGCGGCAGTGATTGGATAAGCTTGGGGAATAGGCGGTAGCGGCTCGGCGCGGCACGTGCAAAGCAGCGCTTTTAGCGCGCGCCAGCACGCCCACCAGGTGCTCGGCGAAATGCCGATGCATGCTACAGGGGCTTGGGTGAGGCTGGCACTTTGCAGACCTAGGTTAGGATCATCTAGGTGCTTAGTGGACATGCTAGATTGTCCGGAGGTGCAAGGTCTCGATGCAAAACAAAGATCATGTCAAAAATGATCATGCCCATAAGGTGTTTGTCATAATGTCAGGGGCACCTAGGCATTTCTTGGAGTGGCCAAATTCTCCAGGCTAGTGTCTCTTTAATTGCAAAAGAGGGTGGTAAGCTCATTTGGGAAAAAGAAGAAACTTGCTAGTGGAAGTTTTTCAAAACCTCAGTTCTGGACAGAAGGTAAATGGCATCATTGCATGGACCAAAAATCTCCCAATGGGTCCAATCTCCTGGACTTAAGGGTTTGGTAAGGTGTACTACAAGCAGGAGAAAGCTCATGGGTAGAGGAGCAAGTTAGAAGATGGTTGCAGTACAAATCACCAAGTTGCACCAGAATGAAGATGAGGATGATTCACTCAAATCTTTCAAAGAACATCCCTGGATTTTTGCATAAAGTTGAATAATATGCTCCTACTGACATCCCAAAATTTTGGTAGATGTTTGATAGAAATATTTAAATAGGTTGTAGTGTAAAATTGCCCACTGGACCAGATTTGAAAATTTGATGTAGAGCTCAAAATATCCAAAGAATGAAATATCTTTTTGCATAAAAGTCATTTAAAAACATCACATGACATCCCCAAATTTTGGTGGAATTTTTAAATGAATTTATCAAAGGGTTGTAGTGCAAATGGGGTCCTAAACTTATGAAAAACCAATTTAGAGAAATAAAGCTCAGGGGAAAATAATTATATAGATAATCCCACTGATAAAAGAATTTTTTTATTTGAGAGGGTAAACAAGTCCAATAATAATTGGAAAGTTTTTTACTAGGGGTGAAAACTCCACAACTTAGGGGAAAAGAGAGACTCTGAGATCAAGAATAAATCCAGAAAAATAAAAACTTAATTTCCTGGCAAAATTTTAATTAATAAAACAAGGTTAAAATTTTGGGGTGTTACAACACTACCCCCCTTAAGAAAAATCTCGTCCTCGAGATTTGTTAAGGGTTGTTTTGAAAATATCATTCCTGTTAGCTGAAACCAAAAAGGTTTATTCATCGCACAAACTTCGCGTCGTTGAGGTTGGTCTTTGGCAGCTATGCCCGAGATTAAAAATGCAGTCGCACATCAACATACTCATGCATGGCTATTACAAAATAGGGGTGCACAGCAAACAGTATTTAATTACGGCGTCTGAGGATCACACAGTTACAAGGCGAGGACATACTAAGACTCGGTACTGCTCGGGTGACTCAGTCTACCTCGTTAATATCTAAGCGGGCTTGCCTTGCGGACGTCGAGGTTTCTCCACGGTTCTCACCATCGGGATCAGCTGGAGGGGGTTGAGGAACTGCAGGATCGGGGTAGCGATGATGACCATCTCGGGGATTGTTGGCCACAATCCCGTTGGAGCGTGTTCCCAAAAGGCGACGAAGCACTTCTGGGGGCATCAAGGTATTTTGGTTGATGGCTGTGGCAGACCTCAAGGTCTCGATCAGTTGTCCGAACAGCACGACTGGGTTGTCGGCGTCGGGCTCATCTTCTCTTTTTGCCGGGGCTCGGCGAATCAGCTCTCCACGAGCTGCGATCAGATCAATGGTGATTTGATCGAACATATCCTCTAGTGCACTCACATAGCGCACTAGATGCAACAAAGCAGGATCCGTCTCGTGATCTCCGTTGGCAACATGGTGTGGTCTACCATATCCGTTATGGCTGGGGTAGTAGTAGAACGAGCGACAGTTAACTCTGGGCGACAAATGCCGGAGTTGAACTATAGCCTCTCGAGCAGCTAGTTGGATGGCTTGTGGCTCAAAGGAAGTTGTCCTTCCGGTGAACCTGTAGGGGCGTTCTGGCGACAACCCCCTACCATAGATGTGCACTGTGGCCCAGAATTAACGGCTTTCACCGCCCATGGGTCCTTGGTACACAACGTATTCTGGAGGCTCTTCTAATGCAAAGGCACGGCCGGTGAGGTTCGCGAGCACGGTCACAAAACCTCCAATGTTGTTTGCTGTGGTCTCATTGTGCACGACCGAGCCAGGCATTCTAGCTTGGTTTGGAAAGAGTTGTGCGGTGTTGAGTCGAGGCTAGCGTGCCCTTTTTATAGAAAAAGGGGACGAAGTCTTCCTTCGCACGCTTGTGAATGGGACAATTTAGGGGTCGGTCACTGGCACGGGATTGACAGGCTAGGTTGAAAGGTTGTGCACCGACTGCCAAAAGTGTCAGGGTCACTGTGTGGCTTTCTTGCATGAGAAGCTTGGCTAGGGGTTTGGTTAAGGTCTGGTGGGTTGGTTTGCCTAAGTTTTTTGACCTGGCTAAGATAGGATTAGCCAATGGTCAGCCTATCTCTGATACCAAGTTTGTCATGACCGGTTTTCCGGGTATTGATTTCCCAGAAAATGGCCCTTGTGCTCACCAGCCCCAGGATTACTGTTAGCTGATGAGGCACCAACATGATACAGAAATTCCAAGCCAAATACAAAATATGTAGTACAAGACCATTCTGGCCTATGAGTACAACAAATGGTTTCTAGTGGTTGATGGCGGAAGCGGTTTGTGGATCATCAGTGTCTATGGGACTCCATTTCCCACAGGAACAGCTGACCAGGTTAATTCCTATCTTCGGGAGGCTGCTATCACCGTTTCTTAGGTTTTGGGGCGGTCATCGCAACGCTCCTCTCCATGCAAGAAATCTGGCCAAGACAATAGCCAGGGACAAGCCAGTGAGTACTTTGAATGTACTCGCAAACATTATGAACACGGGTATACTATAAATGATAATCATGCCTTTGAAATATTCTATGCTCTAGCGTCGGTCATAAAACAATATCCCTGATGCATGCAAGTAGGTTATTTATATACAACATGAATATGCAATAACAGGGTAGTAATAAAATGCACCGATCGGGTGTCTGAAGCGACGCCTCTAAAGGATAGTAAATAACGAGCGTGCATCAGTCGGGCGTCTGAGCGACACCACATAAAGGGCTTATAATGTAAGCAATAAGCATGCCACAGTCGGGCGTCTAAGCGACACCACATAAAGGGCTTATAAAGTAAATAAATAAGCATTCCACAGTCAGGCGTCTCAGCGACACCACATAAAGGGCTCATAAATAAATAATAAGCATGCCACAGTCGGGTATCTCAGCGACACCACATAAAGGGCTTATAAATAATCACAGTGAATATCAGGTAGAACCGTCCCAGGGATACTCAATACTTCAAATAATATAATAGGGGTTAGTCCATAATAATAATAATCACAATCATCATATGTCACACGTCATGATCCATGTTTCTGGTTTAGTAGTTTCTCCTCCGAAGACCGATACTAAGACCGACACTTGACCCGTCCCAGACTGTAGTCCTTAACCATGGGCACGGCTATTCGAATAGGTTTAATCTCTGCAGAGGGTGTACTCTTTACCCATGAGTAACGGATTCCTTTAGTCCATCGGGACTAATTCCGTCTACGATCTTTTAATTGAAAACACACCTGACTTGCACACACCAGCTTAACTTACCGGTGTCTGGAATCACCCACGACACCTGTCAAGCAAAACTCTAAGTGGGGAGGCTACAACCTCGTGTAGCATGGGATCAAATTTATATCGCGCGCTCTAAGGGGTGCCCCCCTCTCGGTTACAACCGAAAACACCCATGCCCCCGAACCAGGTGGCATGCCTACCGGATGCATCCGCTATCTTCCACCATGGCCCCTCTGTACGGTGTGTGCCAAGAAAGGGGTTGACAACTTACTGAACCGTACCCTACCTGCTGCAGGGACAAGTGGCGATCTGAAACAAGTATGGGAGTTCTTTGGAACAAGACTCGTTCTCACGATCGACACGGGAGGTTTATAAATTCCTGCATGATAAGTGTAACCAATATATATTCCAACTAACAAAATCACCACTCATTATTCCTCACCCTGCCATACCGGACATAACCGTCCCGACGGAGACCGGAGAAAAGCCCACGCCTACACAAGGCAGAGGCTTTCCTGGGTTTCTTTCCGGCTTGCATGCAAGGCATTCGAGGGTGAATATCATCACAAGTATATCTGTTTCCAATAGCAAGGAAATCTCCAATATGCATTCATGCAAATGATCACATCACCACATAAAATAACGAGTTCTCCGAAATAAGGTGGTGTTATAATCGCGTCAACCAACACATCACAAATATTATGCCAGGGTTCAGGATGCTTGCCTTCAAGGGTATGCAAGTGAGGTGCATATTTGAAAATTGCCTTCTTCTTCAAAAACCTATTTTTTTGAAATTATTCAAATTAACACATAGTTTCAAAACAGTGCAAAAAAGTTGTCTGAATTTTTTTCAAATAAATCTTAAAATAAACTAGACTAAATTTGAGAGAGGTAGAAAAAGAATCAACTCATTTGGAGTTTTATTTTAAAAGATATAGCCACTCAAAGTTTAGTCAAATTTCTGGTTTTTAAATATAACAGAAAAAGAAAAACGCTTTGGATAAATACACGTCGAAGACGTACTCTGGGAATCGCCTTCACTTATCCAGCGTGGACGGCGTTGGAGTCATTGACGGTGGGCCCTTTGGCCTTAGTCAGGTTTGACCAGTCCACGCGCGTCGCCTCCTCCGACCGAGCAGGCGGAGCTCGGCGATCACCGCCCGTGACGAGGCATCCACGGGAATCAAGGAGAGGGATGGATCCGCAAGATCAGGGCGGTCCTTCCGGTGGTCGACTTGCCGGCGGGGACGGAGTGAGTCGTCGGCGGCGAGCTTCGCGGCGGCCGGTGGCTTCGGTAGTTTTGGGGGTTTGAACTCCGGTGGCTTTCGATCGCGTTTGAGGTGTTGGACGGCTCCGCAAGGGTGAGGGGAGAAGGTTGGTGTTACTGGTTGGACTAGAGGGGCTCGGCTCGCGACGAAACGGACTGGGACATGGCGGCGGCCGAACCGGCCGAAGCCGGGGAAGACGGCTTCCCAAGCGATTGCCGGCGTGGGGTGCCATGAGAGTGGCCTGAGGCAGCCTGAGTCACCGGACGAGCCCGGGGGCCTCCTTTTATAGCGCAACGAGGTCGGTTTGCGGCGGTCGTGGATAAGATCGTCGGCGACCGCCGTTCTGTAGCTTACAGGGCATCGTGGCGGGGCTGGGGATGGCGGCAGAGCTAGCAGACGGCGGGCACTGCTCAAGGCGGTGGCGGCGGGAGTGCTTCAGGCGGCGCCGACCAGTGCAGAGGCTGTCGGGCGGTAGTGGCGGCTAGCTTCTGACTTGCCGGGGACGTGGCGAGGGGCTGTGGTGCTCGTGAGGGCGTACGGGTCGAGGCTTGGCCCTACGCTGTGAGCAGCAGAGTGATTGGATAAGCTTGGGGGAATAGGCCAGGGGCGCGGCGGCTCGGGCGCGGCACATGCAAAACGCGCGCTTTGGGTGCGCCCAGAGCACGCCCACCAGGTGCTCGGCGAAATGCCAGTGCATGCTACAGGGCTTGGGTGAGGCTGGCACTTTGCAGACCTAGGTTAGGATCATCTAGGTGCTTAGTGGACATGCTAGATTGTCCAGAGGTGCAAGGTCTCAGTGCAAAACAAAGATCATGTCAAAAATGATCATGCCCATAAGGTGTTTGTCATAATGTCAGGGGCACCTAAGCATTTCTTGGAGTGGCCAAATTCTCCAGGCTAGTGTCTCTTTAATTGCAAAATAGGGTGGTAAGGTCATTTGGGCAAAAGAAGAAGCTTGCTAGTGGAAGTTTTTCAAAACCTCAGTTCTGGACAGAAGGTAAATGGCATCATTGCGTGGACCAAAAATCTCCCAATGGGTCCAATCTCCTGGACTTAAGGGTTTGGTAAGGTGTACTACAAGCAGGAGAAAGCTCATGGGTAGAGGAGCAAGTTAGAAGATGGTTGCAGTACAAATCACCAAGTTGCACCAGAATGAAGATGAGGATGATTCACTCAAATCTTTCAAAGAACATCCCTGGATTTTTGCATAAAGTTGAATAATATGCTCCTACTGACATCCCAAAATTTTGGCAGAGGTTTTATAGAAATATTTAAATAGGTTGTAGTGTAAATTTGCCCACTGGACCAGATTTGAAAATTTGATGTAGAGCTCAAAATATCCAAAGAATGAAATATCTTTTTGCATAAAAGTGATTTAAAAACATCACATGACATCCCCAAATTTTGGTGGGATTTTTAAATGAATTTATCAAAGGGTTGTAGTGCAAATGGGGTCCTAAACTTATGAAAAACCAATTTAGAGAAATAAAGCTCAGGGGAAAATAATTATATAGATAATCCCACTGATAAAAGAATTGTTTTAGTTGAGAGGGTAAACAAGTCCAATAATAATTGCAAAGTTTTTTACTAGGGGTGAAAACTCCACAACTTAGGGGAAAAGAGAGACTCTGAGATCAAGAATAAATCCAGAAAAATAAAAATTTAATTTCCTGGCAAAATTTTAATTAATAAAACAAGGTTAAAATTCCGGGGTGTTACACCTACGTTCCGCTCTATCGGCTAGGGTAGTAAAGGGAGAACTACTGCGATTGTGCCCTGGCTTTGACCGGATGAGCACCTTAGTAGAGCAAGCCGAAAACTGATTGTCATGATGTGGCGAGAGCTGGTCAACCACTTGACGACTTATTCGAATCTTTAGCGATTCTCCGTGTTATACGAAGGATCTTTTTCAGATCAAAACATGTAAGGCACAATATTACGATATGCCGCATACATACCAGGGGCTATGTCGTAGCCCCACCATAAAACTCCTATGGCTAAGTGAAAGTGTTAACGCCCTATAGTCCGATTGCCTGGTTCGCCGCATTATCACCTCCTTTATGGACCAAGACGTTGGATAAAGAGTGATTCAATGCTTTTCCGAACACCCCCGTATTTCCTACGAGGGGGCTGAAGCTGGCGACTGTAAAACTTTCAAATTACATTAAAACGGCCGCACAGGAGGAATACAAGCTTTCGAGCAAAAAATAGATTAACTATAAAGTTGTCTGTCACAACCCTTGTACACATCACTCGAATATTATGTCTTTCGAGCATTGACCCTCTATGAAGCGGGCGACCTCTAGGACGTCTCCAAAATGATGCTCTAGTTCCGGATGGTCCTTGCCTTTGGGTGGACTCTTCGTCGCAACATGATGGCCTTCATCTTCCCCCAGAATGTCTTGACTCAGGCGAAGGCCATCCGTGCACCTTCAATGCACGCCAACCGCTTCACAACGTCGATAAGCGGCACCGCGTCAGCAAGCCGCTGCACCAGGCCGAAGTAACTAGTCGGAACAGGTTCAGTCGGCCACAAACGGACTAAGACGTTCTTCATGGCAGCGCCGGATATCCTATGCAGCTCGGCCCACTGGGACATCTATTCATTCAGCAACAGAAGGCGCTTCGACACGCCAAATTGCGACCAGAAAAGCTTCTCCGTTGCAAACACCTCTTGCGCCTGATAAAACCGTGCCGCATCGGAAGAACTCTTCGGCAAGTCTAAAAAATTGTCCGGAGAATTCCATACTTGGTTAAGCTGAGCATAGTTCGGGTCGCCGAACTTTGCCTGTAGCAAAAAGGGCTTGCCAGCCCCAATCTCCCCAGCTTGCCAGATCTCCTCACGGGCTGCTCTGGACTCAGACCGCGCTTCCCTCGCCTCTCGTAAGGCCTTGTCAAGTTCAGTCGTTTTGGCTTCATTTTCCTTTTCAAGAAGTTTACAGCGGCCAGACGCATTCTCTAACTCGCACGCCATGGTGGACATTGACTCCTTGTCTTGGCGCCGCGCAGCTTGTTCGGCTTTTAACTCAGCCGATGCCTTTTGCAGCAGCCGCATCACTAAACCGGGCCTGCTCCTTGTCCTGGGCCAGCTTCGCCCGAAGGGCTTCGACGGCAGCGACACCATCTGCATTCATGCACATTTCATGTAAAACTCCTTTTCAGAGTCATGCTTAAATTACAAGCACATTGGTGTAAGGAATGCTCGACATACATACCTTGCGAGTCGTCAAGACGCCTGTTGATCAATGCAATATCATCCTCCGCAATATCCAGCTTTTGCTGCAATTCGGCCACTTCCGTGTTGCGAGTAGTGGCAGGAGGGGCGGTAGCGTACATTCCAAATTCAATCAAGATCAGTACCTGAGCATATCTTTTTGATCCTCCGATTGCTTCCTTCGGAAGGCAATCCGAGTCTCAAGGGCTACTGCATACACAACGGGTGCATTCTGTCAATGTCATTCAATTGGCAACATTACATCACAAACCTCAAAACCACTTAGAAGGCTCGTAAAGGCCTCGTTCAACCCGCTCTTCGTGGTGAGAACTTTTTCGACCACCGTAACCATTAAGGCACGGTGCTCTTCCGAAACGGACGCTCGTCGTAGCATGTCCGTCAACGTCTCCGGCACTCCTGGGTCTTCGGACACCGCTGCCGAAACACGACACTCCTTTGAAGGAATCCGCTCACCCGCCTCCAGAATCGCCTTCGGCTGTAAACCGGATAGTTTGGGGCCATCATTCTTGATCCCTGAACCCTGAGTGACAGAGGCGCCACCTTCGGGCAACTCCTTCCTCGTTTCCTGTGCTACCTGCCGGTTGGGAGGAGCCCTCCGGGACGACACCTCAAGATCGTCTTCCCTATTGGGTGAGGAGGCCGGAGAAGGCGTGTCACTCTCCATCATCTCCGACAGAAGGTCTCCCGAGGAGGAGGACAATTGAGAAACACCAGGCATTAACCTGCGAGGACGTACATATGTCGGAGGATTACTTCAGTAATAAGAAAGGAATGAGGTATGGTTAAAGTACGCTGTGTCACTTACGGTCTGGCCGGAGGTTCATCCTCATCATCAAGCTCTACATCGACATCGCTCGCCCGACCCAAGCCGCCCGACGATTGCGTTTTTCCTTTCTTGGAAGGTTTCCCCTCCTGATCTCCAGAAGCGGCCCTCTTCTTGCTATGAAAGGCCCTCTCTACACCTTTGCGCCTGGGCAAAAGGTTTTCGGTTTCCCCGAACACAGCGTCTGAATCGCCCTCAGGTCAGACATCTCCTTTGGGCTCCCCGCTCTCACCCCCCTCGGTAGACACCTGGTACGGTGTCGGAGTTAACATCCGCGTCAGCAGGGCAGACGCGGGGTCTTCAGGAAGGGGTGCCGGACACCAGATCAGCACCGCTTTCTTTATCCAGTCTTGTATAAGGACGGGTCGTTCAGTATCTTGTCAAGATATGCTTGGATGAAAGGTGTTCGGAGATTGAATACTTAACGGAGTGTCTGGATGATTGCAGTCAAGGCCAACGTCTTCAGTGGTTTCCGGCCATTGCTCTCTCTCCCCAAAATATAATCTCCACGTCCCTTCGCGCGTAGCGCCGAAGAAGTGCTGAAGAGTCCATCGCCATTCTGGATTAAACTCCCACATACGGAGAGGCCGCCGCTGACACGGCAGGGTCCGGCGGACTAGCATTACTTGAACAATGTTCACAAGTTCGATGCCCTTCTCGGTAAGGCTTCAGATGCGACTTTGCAGAGTCTGCACCTCATTGGCGGACCCCCAGTCTAATCCCTTATTGATCCATGAAGCGAGCTGAGCTGGAGGGCCGGGTCGGAACACGGGCGTAGCTGCCCACTTGGAGCCCCACGGCTCGTTGACATAAAACCACCCCTGCTACCATAGCTCAGAAGACTCGGCGAAAGATCCTTCAAACCAAACCGCGCTGGCGAGCTTGTGTATTATGACGCTGCCGCACTTTGCCCACTCCTCCTCTGTCACCCGCGGCCTCACGTTGAAAGTCTTTAGCCACAAACCAAAGTGCGGAGGAATCGGAAGGAAGGCCTCACACGTGACGATGAATGCCGAGATGAGAAGAATAGAGTCTGGGGCCAGATCGTGAAAATATAGCCCATAGTAGAACATGAGCCCCTATATGAAGGGGTTAAGCGCGAACCCTAACCCATGGAGGAAGTGGGACACAAATACTACCCTCCCGCCGAATTTGGGGGAAGGAATAATCTGCCCCTCGGCAGGAAGCCGATGAAGGATTTCTGGGTCAGTACCTCGCTTCTGTGAGCTTCATAATATCCTCCTCCGTGACGGAAGAGGCCACCCACTGGCCTGAATGGCTGGACCGGGACATGATTGGGGCTAGTGGTGATTGGAACTCGAGGGCTAGAACTCGAGGTGGCTGGGGTTGAGGAAGAAGAAAGCACGGTAGAAGAAGGCAAGTCTGGGTCCCTATATGAAGGCCCAGAATATCGAGCGTCCCCTCCTGGGTCTTGAAACTTACCTATCCCCAAAGAGTTGTACCCAGGACGGTTGGGTTACCCATACCTGCATTATTGAAAATCCGCAAATAAGGGGGCACGATCTCTGCTTTGACAAGACGTGCCAATAAAATCGCTTCACGAGACATGGGGCGACGGGCTAGCCAACTGTTGGAAATAATAACCGGGCAAGCGTGACACAATGTCATAAACAGTTGTCAGCAGATTGGACTCATGGATTATTGTATTTTCTACAAATTATATACACAGGTCCGGATACTATCATCACATCCGAAGACTACCTTGGGGTTCGGAAGAAGGGGAACCCGCCTTGAAATGCCGAAGACAGTCTGCACGCCGGACTCCTCGTCATTGAAGCCAGGTTCATGGGCTACTGAGGGAGTCCTGGACTAAGGGGTCCTCAGGCGTCCGACCTGTTATTCATGGGCCGGACTGATGGGCTGTGAAGATACGAAGGCCGAAGACAATACCCGTGTCCGGATTGGACTCTACTTGGCATGGTAGGCAAGCTAGGCCACCTATTATAAAGATTTCCTCCTATGTAACCAACCTCATGTAACCCTAGATCTCTCCGGTGTCTATATAAACCGGAGAGCATAGTCCGGATAGGACAGATTCATTACCATATACTCATAGGCTAGACTGGTTTAGCCATTACGATCTCGTGGTAGATCAACTCTTGTAACACTTATATTCATCAAGATCAATCAAGCAGGAAGTAGGGTATTACCTCCATAGAGAGGGCCCGAACCTGGGTAAACATCGTGTCCCCCGTCTCCTGTTACCATCGATCCAAGACGCACAGTTCGGGACCCCCTACCCGAGATCCGCCGGTTTTGACACCAACAACGTGCCAACCACCAAGTAGACAATGAAGCAGGTTAGGAGAACCTGTACATCACACTTCCATTCCTATTGCCACGCGATATATGTTTTCGGGTTCAAGGAGAGTCTATCATCCTTGTGCTAGCCCGACCTCTTTCTTGTTCCAGTGATGCCGACCATAATCCGGATTATCTCATAATCCTTGTCGCATGGCCATGCTTATCCTGGTCGGATCACACGAGGGGCCCAGAGTATATCTATCCTGATCAGAGGGGCAAATCCCATCTTGCTTGACCACGTCTCGCAGCATGGGTCTGGACAAGCCTGAAACCTACCTTTGTAACTACCCAGTCATGGAGTAGCGTTTAGTCGGCCCAAAGCAGGTCTGTCACCATCCCGAGTACATGCGTCAGCTCAGGCCTTAGGACATAGAACATATGTTGTACTAGAGACTAACAGATGACATATCGCCACATCTCATAGTTGGGTCTGTCCGACTCGGACCTTATCTCGACTCGGATTCCGCTACGTCGAATCCGACCAGACCTTTCCAAGTCCATATTATCCGGTTAGCATCCAATGCTCCATGGCTAGTGAGACTGAGCCATCGACCGTGTCATATGCTAGCCTAGTCGGCTGCGCGTCCACACAACCCTTTCAACTAGGGACCTTTTAGGACAGTCATCATACAGTGCATGGTCCCACAAACAAGTGTAGCGACCAGACCTCAAACAGTCTGATCTCTGTGCATAAGTGTCATCCCTGGATCGGTAATGCTGACACACACAGTACTCGAAGGATTTATAACAGAGTAGCAATCACACACTTATTACATTGAATGTCTCAAAAGAGAACTTATTACAATAAATATGGCTTAAGGCCATCTAATACGATAACAACAGAAGGCTTGGAAGATAAAGTGAGTCCATCAACTCCAACGGCATCACTGAGTGAAAGACCACGACCTAAGGCTCCTTACTCGTTGTCTGAAAAGTCTACAACATGATACGTTGCAGCCCGAAAATGGGTCAGCACATGGAATATGCTGGCAACGTAACACAAGAGAGTAATGAACAGAATAATGCTATCACTACATGCATATATGGCTGGTGGAGGCTGTAGGGTTAAAATGTTTTGCGAAAAGCCAATTTTTCCCTACTGCAAAGGAATAAGTTTTATTTAACTATCATGGTGGTTGATAAACATTGAGAAGGTTCACCCAACTCAATCCCAATTAAAAGTAATTAGCAATAACCCATCAAATTAAATTAAGAGTGATGAGATCCACATGATAATCCAAAGACTAGATACTCAAGATGTCCATAACCGGCGACACGGCTAACCATGATTAGTTTGTACACTCTGCAGAGGTTTGTGCACTTTTCCCCACAAGACTCGATCTCCTCCATTGGGATTCTCGCACTACATGGTGTTTGAGAAATGGATGACCGAGACATAGTCTTTCAGAAGCGTTAGCTGAAGGAAATATGCCCTAGAGGCAATAATAAAAGTTATTATTTATTTCCTTATATCATGATAAATGTTTATTATTCATGCTAGAATTGTATTAACCGGAAACATAATACATGTGTGAATATATAGACAAAACAGTATGTCACTAGTATGCCTCTACTAGACTAGCTTGTTAATCAAAGATGGTTATGTTTCCTAACCATGAACAAGGAGTTGTTATTTGATTAACAAGGTCACATCATTAGTTGAATGATCTGATTGACTTGACCCATTCCGTTAGCTTAACAGTTGATCGTTTAGTATGTTAATGCTTTCTTCATGACTCATACATGTTCCTATAACTATGAGATTATGCAACTCCGTTTACGGAGGAACACTTTGGTACTACCAAGCGTCACAGCGTAATCTGGGTGATTATAAAGGAGTACTACAGGTGTCTCCAAAGGTACTTGTTGGGTTGGCGTATTTGAGATTAGGTTTTGTCACTCCGATTGTCGGAGAGGTATCTCGAGCCTTCTCGGTAATGCACATCACTTAAGCCTTGCAAGCATTACAACTAATGAGTTAGTTGTGAGATGATGTATTACGGAGCGAGTAAAGAGACTTACCGTAACGAGATTAAACTAGGTATTGGATACCGACGATCGAATCTCGGGTAAGTAACATACCGATGACAAAGGAACAACGTATGTCGTTGTGCGGTTTGACCGATAAAGATCTTCGTAGAATATGTAGGAACCAATATGGGCATCCAGGTTCCGCTATTGGTTATTGACCGAGAATGGTTCTAGGTCATGTCTACATAGTTCTCGAACCCGTAGGGTCCGCACAACAACGTTTGATGACAGTTCATAATGAGTTTATAAGTATTGATGCACGAAGGTTGTTGAGTCCGGATGTGATCACGGACATGACGAGGAGTCTCGAAATGGTCGAGACATAAAGATTGATATATTGGAAGCCTACATTTGGACATCGGAAGTGTTCCGGGTGAAATCGGGATTTTCTGAGATGCCGGAGGTTACGGAACCCCGGGAGGTCAATGGGCCTTAATGGGCCATAGGAGAAGAGGAAGGGCAGCCCAAGGTGGGCTGCGCCCCTCCCCTCTAGTCCGAATAGGACAAGGAAGGGGCGGCGCCTTCCCCTTCTCCCTCCTCCAATCCTAGTCCAACTAGGAAGGGGGAGTCCTACTCGGTGGGAGTAGGACTCCTCCTTAGTGCGCCTCCTATAGGGCGGCCACCTCCCCTTGTCTCCTTTATATCTGAGGGGGGGGCACCCCAAGACACACAAGTTGATCTCGGATCTTTCCTTAGCCGTGTCGGTGCCCCTTCCACCATATTCCACTTCGTCATATCGTCATGAGCTTAAGCGAAGCCCTCGCCGGAGAAGTCATATCGTCATGGAGCTTAGGCGAAGCTCTGCGTCGATGGAGCATCAACATCGTCCCACGCCGTCGTCTTGTGAAACTCATCCCGACACTTTGCTGGATCGGTCCGGGATCGTCATCGAGCTGAGCGTGTGCTGAACACGGAGGTGCCGTCGTTCGGTACTTGGATCGGTCGGATCGTGAAGGCGTCGACTACATCAACAGCGTTGTTATAACGCTTCGCTTCGGTCTCACGAGTGCGTGGGCGGACCTCTCCCCTCTCGTTGCTATGCCATCACGATGATCTTGCGTGATCGTAGGAAATTTTTGAAATTACTCGTTCCCCAGCAGGGTATCGAGCCTGGTTTTATCGTTGATGTCATATGCACGAGTAGAACACAAGTGAGTTGTGGGCGATACAAGTCATACTTCCTACCAGCATGTCATACTTTGGTTCAGCGGTATTGTGAGATGAAGCGGCCGGACCGACATTACGCGTGCGCTTCGCGAGACTGGTTTCACCGCTCCGAGCACTCGTTGCTTAAAGGTGACCGGCGGTGTCTGTCTCTCTCACTTTAGTTGAACCGAGTGTGGCTACGCCCGGTCCTTGAGAAGGTTAAAGCGGAGTCTATTTGTGAAATATCGTTGTGGTTTTGATGCGTGGGTAAGAACGGTTCTTGCTCAGCCCGTAGCAGCCACGTAAAACTTGCAACAACAAAGTAGAGGACGTCTAACTTGTTTTTGCAGGGCATGTTGTGATGTGATATGGTCAAGGCGTGATGCTATATTTTATTGTATGAGATGATCATGTTTTGTAACGAGTTATCGGCAATGGCAGGAGCCATATGGTTGTCGCTTTATTGTATGAAATGCAAGCGCCATGTAATTGCTTTACTTTATCACTAAGCGTTAGCGATAGTCGTAGAAGCAATAGTTGGCGAGGCGACAACGATGCTACGATGGAGATCAAGGTGTCGCGCGGTGGCGATGGTGATCATGGCGGTGCTTGGAGATGGAGATCACAAGCACAAGATGATGATGGCCATATCATATCACTTATATTGATTGCATGTGATGTTTATCCTTTATGCATCTTATCTTGCTTTGATTGACGGTAGCATTATAAGATGATCTCTCACTAAAATTATCAAGTAGTGTTCTCCTGAGTATGCACCGTTGCCAAAGTTAAATCGTGCCGAGACACCACGTGATGATCGGGTGTGATAAGCTCTCGTCCATCTACAGCGGGTGCAAGCCAGTTTTGCACACGCAGAATACTCAGGTTATACTTGGCGAGCCTAGCATATACAGATATGGCCTCGGAACACGGAGACCGAAAGGTCGAGCGTGAATCATATAGCAGATATGATCAACATAAGATGTTCACCATTGAAAACTACTCCATCTCACGTGATGATCGGTTATGGTTTAGTTGATTTGGATCACGTGATCACTTAGATAACTAGAGATGTCTGTCTAAGTGGGAGTTCTTTAGTAATATGATTAATTGAACTTAAATTTATCATGAACTTAGTACTGATAGTATTTTGCTTGTCTATGTTTCTGTAGATAGATGGCTCGTCTTTGTTGTTCCGTTGAATTTTAATGCGTTCCTTGAGAAAGCAAAGTTGAAAGATGATGGTAGCAATTACGGACTGGGTCCGTAACTCGAGGATAATCCTCATTGCTGCACGAAAAATTACGTCCCGGAAGCACCGCTGGGTGACGAGCCTGCTGCGAGATCTTGAGCGAAGTTGTGAGCGTCGGCAAAGCGAGCTGATGACTACTCTATAGTTCGATGTGCCATGCTTTACGGCTTAGAACCGGGTCTTCAACGGCGTTTTGAGCGTCATGGAGCATATGAGATGTTCCAGGAGTTGAAGTTGATATTTCAACAGAATGCCCGGATTGAGAGATATGAAGTCTCCAATAAGTTCTATAGCTGCAAGATGGAGGAGAACAGTTACATCGGTGAGCACATACTCAAAATGTCAGGTATTACAATCACTTGAATCAACCGGGAGTTAATCTTCCGGATGATTGTGTCATTGACAAATTCTTCAATCACTGCCACCAAGCTACAAAGGCTTCGTGATGAACTATAATATGCAAGGGTTAGTAAAGACTATGCATGAGCTCTTCGCAATGCTAAAAGCTGCGGAGGTAGAAATCAAAAAGGAGCATCAAGTGTTGATGGTCAACAAGACCACTAGTTTCAAGAAGAAAGGCAAAGGGAAGAAGAAGGGGAACTTCAAGAAGAACAGCAAACAAGTTGCTGATCAGGAGAAGAAACCCAAGTCTGGACCTAAGCACTGGCCAGAGTGCTTCTCTGCAAGCGGACTAGTCCTTTGAAGCGGAACTGCCCCAAGTATTTGGCGGATAAGAAGGATGGCAAAGTGAACAAAGGTATATGTGATATACTTGTTATTGATGTGTACCTTACTAGAGCTCGCATGAGTACACAGGTATTTGATACTGGTTACATTGCTAATATTTGCAACTCGAAGCAGGAACTACGGATTAGCGAACAACGGCAAAGGGCGAGGTGACGATGCGCGTGGGAAAGCGGTTCCAAAGTCGATGTGATCGCAGATCGACACGCTACCTCTACATCTACCTTGAGATTAGTTTTAGACCTGAATAATTGTTATTTGGTGCCAGCGTTGAGCATGAACATTATATCTGGATCTTGTTTAATGCGAGGCGGTTATTCATTTAAATCGAGAATAATGGTTGTTCTATTTATATGAATAATATCTTTTATGGTCATGCACCCTTGAAGAGTGGTCTATTTTAATGAATCTCGATAGTAGTGATACACATATTCATAATGTTGAAACCAAAAGATGCAGAGTTGATAATGATAGTGCAACTTATTTGTGGCACTGCCGTTTAGGTCATATCGGTGTAAAACGCATGAAGAAACTCCATGCTGATGGACTTTTGGAGTCACTTGATTATGAATCACTTGGCACTTGCGAACCGTGCCTCATGGGCAAGATGACTAAAACTCCGTTCTCGGTACTATGGAGAGAGCAACAGATTTATTGGAAATCATACATACGGATGTATGTGGTCCAATGAATGTTGAAGCTCGTGGCGGATATCGTTATTTTCTCACCTTCACAGATGATTTGAGCAGATATGGGTATATCTTCTTAATGAAACATAAGTCTGAAACATTTGAAAAGTTCAAAGAATTTCAGAGTGAAGTTGAAAATCATCGTAATAAGAAAATAAAGTTTCTACGATCTGATCGTGGAGGCAAATATTTGAGTTCTGAGTTTGGTCTACATTTGAAACAAAGCGGAATAGTTTAGCAACTCACGCCACCGGAACACCACAGCGCAATGGTGTGTCCGAGCGTCGTGTCGCACTTTATCGGATATGGTGCGATCTATGATGTCTCTTACAGATTTACCGCTATCATTTTGGGGTTATGCTCTTGAGGCGGCCGCATTCACGTTAAATAGGACACCGTCAAAATCCGTTGAGACGGCGCCTTATGAACTATGGTTTAGCAAGAAACCAAAGTTATCGCTTCTGAAAGTTTGGGGTTGCGATGCTTATGTGAAGAAACTTCAACCTGATAAGCTTGAACCCAAATCGAATGTGTCTTCATAGGATACCCAAAGGAGACAATTGGGTACACCTTCTATCACAGATCCGAAGGCAAGACATTCGTTGCTAAAATGGATCCTTTCTAGAAAGGAGTTTCTCTCGAAAGAAGTGAGTGGGAGGAAAGTGGAACTTGATGAGGTAATAGTACCAGCTCCCTTATTGGAAAGTAGTTCGTCACAAAAATCAGTTTACGTAACACCTACACCAGTTAGTGAGGAAGATAATGATGAAGATCATGAAACTTCAGATCAAGTTGTCACTGAACTTGTAGATCAGCGAACAAAATCCGCACGAGTGATGCGATAATCCTATTCGGAAGTCATGTTACTTGACCATGGCGAACCTACGAACTATGAAGAAGCGATGGTGAGCCCAGATTCCGCAAATGGCTGGAAGCCATGAAATCTGAGATGGGATCCATGTATGAGAACAAAGTATGGACTTTGGTTGACTTGCCGATGATCGGCAAGCCATTGAAAATAAATGGATCTTTAAGAAGAAGACTGACGCCGATGGTAATGTAGCTGTCTACAAAGCTCGACTTGTCGCGAAAGGTTTTCGACAAGTTCAAGGGGTTGACTACGATGAGACTTTCTCACCCGTGGCGATGCTTAAGTCTGTCCGAATCATGTTAGCAATTGCGCATTTTATGATTATGAAATTTGGCAAATGGATGTAAAACCGCATTCTTGAATGGATTTCTAGAAGAAGAGTTGTATATGATGCAACGAGAAGGTTTTGTCGATCCAAAAGGTGCTAACAAAGTGTGCAAGCTCAACGATCAATTTATGGTGCAGTGCAAGCCTCTCGGAGTTGGAATAAGCGCTTTGATAGTGTGATCAAAGCATATGGGTTTGTCTGCACTTTTGGAGAAGCCTGTATTTACAAGAAAGTGAGTGGGAGCTCTATAGCATTTCTATTATTATATGTGGACGACATATTATTGATTGGAAATGATATAGAATTTCTGGATAGCATAAAGGATACTTGAATAAAAGTTTTTCAATGAAAGACCTCGGTGAAGCTGCTTACATATTGGGCATCAAGATCTATAGAGATAGATCAAGGCGGCTTGATTGGACTTTCACAAAGCACATACCTTGATAAAGTTTTGAAAAAGTTCAAAATGGATCAGGCAAAGAAAGGTTTTTGCACGTGTTACAAGGTGTAAGATTGAGTCGGACTCAATGCCCGACCACAGCAGAAGATAGAGAAAATGAAAGATGTTCCTATGCTTCAGCCATAGGCTCTATCATGTATGCAATGCTGTGTACCAGACTGACGTATGCTTAGCTGTAAGCTTGGCGGGAAGGTACCAAAGTAATCCAGAGTGGATCATCGGACAGCGGTCAAGAACATCCTGAAATACGAAAAGGACTAAGGATATGTTTCTCGTATATGGAGGTGACAAAGAGCTAGTCGTAAATGGTTACGTCGATGCAAGCTTTGACACTGATCCGGACGATTCTAAATCGCAAACCGGATCGTATTTTTATTAAGCGGGGAGCTGTCGGTTGGTGCAGTTCTAAACAAAGCGTCGTGGCGGGATCTACATGTGAAGCGGAGTACATAGCTGCTTGAAGCAGCGAATGAAGGAGTCTGGATGAAAGAGTTCATTTCCGATCTAGGTGTCATACCTAGTGCATCGGGACCGATGAAGATCTTCGTGACAATCTTGGTGCAATTGCCTTGGCAAAGGAATCCAGGTTTCACAAGAGGACCAAGCACATCAAGAGGCGCTTCAATGCCATTCGGGACCAAGTCCAAGTGGGAGACATAGAGATTTGCAAAATACATACGGATCTGAATGTTGCGGACCGTTGACTAAGCCTCTTCCACGAGCAAAACATGATCAGCACCAAGACTCCATGGGTGTTAGGATCATTACTATGTAATCTAGATTATTGACTCTAGTGCAAGTGGGAGATGAAGGAAATATGCCCTAGAGGCAATAATAAAAGTTATTATTTATTTCCTTATATCATGATAAATGTTTATTATTCATGCTAGAATTGTATTAACCGGAAACATAATACATGTGTGAATATATAGACAAAGCAGTATGTCACTAGTATGCCTCTACTAGACTAGCTTGTTAATCAAAGATGGTTATGTTTCCTAACCATGAACAAGGAGTTGTTATTTGATTAACAAGGTCACATCATTAGTTGAATGATCTGATTGACTTGACCCATTCCGTTAGCTTAACAGTTGATCGTTTAGTATGTTAATGCTTTCTTCATGACTCATACATGTTCCTATAACTATGAGATTATGCAACTCCGTTTACGGAGGAACACTTTGGTACTACCAAGCGTCACAACGTAATCGGGTGATTATAAAGGAGTACTACAGGTGTCTCCAAAGGTACTTGTTGGGTTGGCGTATTTGAGATTAGGTTTTGTCCTCCGATTGTCGGAGAGGTATTTCGAGCCTTCTCGGTAATGCACATCACTTAAGCCTTGCAAGCATTACAACTAATGAGTTAGTTGTGAGATGATGTATTATGGAGCGAGTAAAGAGACTTACGGTAACGAGATTAAACTAGGTATTGGATACCGACGATCGAATCTCGGGTAAGTAACATACCGATGACAAAGGGAACAACGTATGTCGTTGTGCGGTTTGACCGATAAAGATCTTCGTAGAATATGTAGGAACCAATATGGGCATCCAGGTTCCGCTATTGGTTATTACGAGAATGGTTCTAGGTCATGTCTACATAGTTCTCGAACCCGTAGGGTCCATACGCTAACGTTTGATGACAGTTCATAATGAGTTTATAAGTATTGATGCACGAAGGTTGTTGAGTCCGGATGTGATCACGGACATGACGAGGAGTCTCGAAATGGTCGAGACATAAAGATTGATATATTGGAAGCCTACATTTGGACATCGGAAGTGTTCGGGTGAAATCGGGATTTTCTGAGTGCACCGGAGGTTACGGAACCCCGGAGGTCAATGGGCCTTAATGGGCCATAGGAGAAGAGGAAGGGCAGCCCAAGGTGGGCTGCGCCCCCCCCTCTAGTCCGAATAGGACAAGGAAGGGGCGCGCCTTCCCCTTCTCCCTCCTCCAATCCTAGTCCAACTAGGAAGGGGGTCCTACTCCCGGTGGGAGTAGGACTCCTCCTTAGTCGCGCCTCCTATAGGGCCGGCCACCTCCCCTTGTCTCCTTTATATCTGAGGCAGGGGCACCCCAAGACACACAAGTTGATCTCGGATCTTTCCTTAGCCGTGTCTGGTGCCCCTTCCACCATATTCCACTTGGTCATATCGTCATGAGCTTAGGCGAAGCCCTCGCGGAGAAGTCATATCGTCATGGAGCTTAAGCGAAGCTCTGCGTCGATGGAGCATCAACATCGTCCTGCGCCGTCGTCTTGTGAAACTCATCCCGACACTTTGCTGGATCGGTCCGGGATCGTCATCGAGCTGAGCGTGTCTTTGAACACGGAGGTGCCGTCGTTCGGTACTTGGATCGGTCGGATCGTGAAGGCGTCGACTACATCAACAGCGTTGTTATAGCGCTTCCGCTTCACGGTCTCACGAGTGCGTGGGCGGACCTCTCCCCTCTCGTTGCTATGCCATCACGATGATCTTGCGTGATCGTAGGAAAATTTTTGAAATTACTACGTTCCCCAACATTAGCACCTTACGATGGGTAGACCGGTACACCTACTTTCCCCTACATCTGCTATTCTACCACTGTAAGAGTTCACACTACTTAATCAACTATGCTAGAGCCCATAATTGCTTGTGGCTGCACACGGAAGTTTCCAGTATGAATAATCTTATGATCCCTTTGAGCCTGGGTGGCGGTCCATAGGAGAATCACATGGTACCCCAGGATTTCCAAAAATACAGGTAATCACTAGAGAACCCAGGTGCCTCAATCCACCCAGATGTGTATTAAAGTTACCACCTTAAGTTGAACCATTAATTAACCATCTCACATCTGTCATGGAATACACTCAAACCCATTCCACGGCTATGAGCCATAGCATAGGAATATAAGCATAACGTAGAAGTAACTCCCAGGGTTTGATAATAAACAGGTGAATAGGTACTACCTCATCTACTTCCCAACCCACAGTATAATTCAGATCCTAACCATGCAATTTTTTCAGGATTGATCTAATGCAATAAAACTGGGTAGTAAGAGGTATGATCAAAGTGTTACTTGCCTTGCTGATGATCCGCGAAACCTAGAGACTCGTAGTAGCACGCTTCGCACTCCGGGTACTCTATCGCAAACAAACAAGTATACAATAAGCAATCAAGCAAGGGCACAGGTAAAACTCAAATAAGAGATCTAACCAGAAAGTTCAACTTAAGAACTCCGGTTTGCAAAAAGAATCAATTCAAACGAAGCAACAAAACTCAAACGGCGAAAGAAATAAGCTTCGTTTACTATTCTGGACTAAAGTCAAATTTTTCAGTAGCAAAAACTTGTTTAAGTTGGTTAAACGGAAAGAGGGTTTCGAGACGAAACTCTAGGCGCTTGAATCGCCTGATTCCGATAAACGAGCGAAAAGTTATACTAAAACGAAAATCGGATCAGGAATCGCGATCGAAAATAATCGCGGAAAATCCGAGAAAAAGAAAAACTGACGAACAGGCTAGCGAACGAACGTTTGTGTCTGCGGCTAAACGGTGAAAACCGTTCGTGAAAACGAACGTACGGATGAACGTCCGCTAAATAACTAAACCGGAAAGAAAATAAACCAATCTACTAAAAAAACCGCGGGTTCTAAAGAAAAACCGATCGGTTTTTCCGTAGAAAACCAACGGCGGCGGCGGCGGTTTCGGCGGCGGCGGGCGTCTTGGCTCCGGAGCGGGAGGCTGCGGCGGTGAAGGCGTCTTGGTAGGCGGCGGCGGCGGCGGCTGGCTCGGCGGCTAGGGTTTGAGGCGAGTGCGGGGGTGGGCTGGCGGCTCCCCGACTTATAAAACGGCGGGCCGAGAGTCCTAGACGGACACGGCCCGGTTAGGTCGGTTCGCGTTTTTTTAAACAATTCGGACGTGCAGAAAAAGAAAGAAAAGAAATACTAAACGGACTACAAAAATCCCGAAATAAATTTTCCCCGTCCTCTGAAAATAAGCCGGACAAGATGAACATTTATTTGGGCCTAAAATGCAATTTTGAAAAACGCATATTTTTTCC
This sequence comes from Aegilops longissima, assembly GCA_021605205.1. Lineage (NCBI taxonomy): Eukaryota > Viridiplantae > Streptophyta > Magnoliopsida > Poales > Poaceae > Aegilops > Aegilops longissima. The sequence continues at coordinate 23,831,629 of CM038679.1, read as the reverse complement.
TAATTCAAATAAAATAGCGATAAAACTCCAAATAAAAAAACTAGTTAATTTTAATATTAAATCTCTGATATTTATTTATTTTGAGGAAGTCATTTTATCCTCTCACTTTTATTTTTAATAGAAGAAATATTTCAGAGAAATAAAATTAAATCAAACGATCCTCTTTTCATAATTCAAAAAAAAACTCAAATATGAAAATAATGAAATCCCCAACTCTCTCCGTGGGTCCTTGAGTTGCTTAGAATTTCTAGGATCAACCAAAATGCAATAAAATATGATATGCAATCATGATCTAATGCATAACATTCCAAATTGAAAATTTGGGATGTTACAAACCTACCCCCCTTAAGATGAATCTCGCCCTCGAGATTCGGGTTGGCTAGAAAATAGGTGAGAGTGATCCTTCCGTAAGTCTTCCTCTCATTCCCAAGTGGCTTCATCCTCGGTATGGTGACTCCACTGAACCTTGCAAAACTTGATAACCTTGTTGCGCGTAACTCGGCTGGCAAACTCGAGTGTCTTGACTGGTTTCTCCTCATACGTCAAATCACTATCCAACGGTATGGCTTCAAGCGGCACTGTATCTCTTAGAGGTATATCAGCCATCTCCACGTGGCACTTCTTTATATGTGAAACGTGGAACACATCATGAACTCTGGACAATCCTTCGGGTAATTCCAACTTGTTGAAGGAAATATGCCCTAGAGGCAATAATAAAGTTATTATTTGTTTCCTTATATCATGATAAATGTTTATTATTCATGCTAGAATTGTATTAACCGGAAAAATAATACATGTGTGAATACATAGAAAAACAGAGTGTCACTAGTATGCCTCTACTTGACTAGCTCGTTGATCAAAGATGGTTATGTTTCCTAGCCATAGACATGGGTTGTCATTTGATTAATGAGATCACATCATTAGGAGAATGATGTGATTGACATGACCCATTCCGTTAGCTTAGCACCCGATCGTTTAGTATGTTGCTATTGCTTTCTTCATGACTTATACATGTTCCTATGACTATGAGATTATGCAACTCCGTTTGCGGAGGAACACTTTGTGTGCTACCAAGCGTCACAACATAAGCTGGGTGATTATAAAGGAGCTCTACAGGTGTCTCCAAAGGTACATGTTGGGTTCGCGTATTTCGAGATTAGGATTTGTCACTCCGATTGTCGGAGAGGTATCTCTGGGCCCTCTCGGTAATGCACATTGTCGGTGTCAAAACCGGCGGATCTCGGGTAGGGGGTCCCGAACTGTGCGTCTAGGCGGATGGTAACAGGAGACAAGGGACACGATGTTTTTACCCAGGTTCGGGCCCTCTCGATGGAGGTAAAACCCTACTCCTGCTTTGTTGATATTTTTGATATGGGTAGTACAAGAGTAGATCTACCACGAGATCAAAGAGGCTAAACCCTAGAAGCTACCCTATGGTATGATTTTTGTGTATCTCTATCGACTAGCCTGGCCTCAGTTTATATAATGCACCAGAGGCCTAGGATAACAAGAGTCCTAGCCGAATACGCCGGTGGGGGAGGAATCCTTGTCTTGATCGCCAAGTCTTGTGGAATCTTCCTTGTATCGGCAACCGTCCGGACTGGCCCATGAGTATCTGACCATGGGGTCCTCGGCCCAATCTAACGGATCGGGAGATGACGTTGAGTACCCCTAGTCCGGACACCGTTAGTAGCCCCCTGAACCGGTCTTCAAGTTAGGGACGCTCCTCGATTCTTTCGAATTGTTCTTCATCTTCGGTTGCCGGTCTTGAAAACTGGTTCAACAAATCTTCTCATCTTCTATCTTGAGGATCGTCGAAATGCATTCGACGAGTTTACACATCGGGTATGCGAGGAGCCCCTTTAAGCTTCCGGCCTTTATCAATGCCTTGTTATTTTTATGCCACACCTCGGGTTTTGAAGTTGTTCCCGGGCGGCAGCGTCCTCTTGCCTCCGAGCTCCAACGCTGGACTGCATTGAGGTATCTTTTGCAGCGAGCACCAACGCGGACTGCTTCCAGCTCTATCGCGGACTATGTATCCGAGCTCCAACGCCGGACGGTATCCGATCTCCAACGCCGGACTATGTATCCGAGCTCCAACGCCGGACTGTATCCGAGGTGTCGTAAATCAACTTGGTTCAAAGAAGTTTGGAGGCGGTTAGCCGAGCTTAATGCCGGAAATGCCCTCTATGGAGCCAGCCACTAGCGCCCGAGCTTTATGCCGGACTGCTTCGGTGGTGCACCACCCCGAATGTGGGCCGATTTTTGTCAATATTTTTTATTGGTGCAATTTATTCTCTGCCGAGATACATAGCCAGTAGCCCTCAAGGTGGGTATCAGTCTAAAACCCGAGACGCACCTGAAGGAAAGCATAAAACCGCTGTTCCCAGTAGCCCCTGAGACTCAGGTCGATGTGCGAAATCGGCCTGAGGATCAACTCCTAGCTCGGCAGCATACAAAGGAATAAAAATGCAGTGTAATATATTAGAGATAATAGTGATCGGTGAACGGGCCCCTGAGAGAGGGTCGTGAGAAGTCGCCGCAATATACTAGCTTGACGCCGGATAGGTCCATATGGTACCTATTATTGTCCGAAGACATGCATGCGCATAGTTTGGTCAAGCCGAACACTGAGCACTTTGAATTCTTTGCATTGAATAAGCAATGCAGTAGCCCCCAAGACACTGGTCGGGTGGCAACACCAGATCAGGGGATCGATGTGCCCCTTTAATATTTATAGATAATGAGCGCAAAGCCCAGTAGCCCCCGAGCCTTAATGTGGGCACGGGTGGCCGAATTAAGGATCGATATCCAGAGTAAAATCACAAATTATGTGTAATGATTCTATGTATCCAAGTACTTTACATCATTATTTTGACTCCATTGCGACCGTTTATCCGTTGAAAGTGGCCCATCGTCGGCTTCTACCCTTGGTAGATACTACGGGTGTTTCCGCACTAACAAAACAACCCTTAGCCGGCGTCTCGGTGCCGAAGGCGGTTGTGTTAAGCGAAGCGAGGCAATCAGATATCGGGCTTTATAACTTTCGCTTAGTCATAGGAGCTTTAAACTGGGGAAGCTAGCTATGAGCTCCCGGTTAGTGTTCCGCGACATCCAAGGTCAAGCCGTAAACACTTCGGCCAATGTTATGAACGGCCGTCATTTAACATATTCATCGGATCGCTGACCAGTTTCGCCTATTGTGACGGTCAGTTTTCGACTTTCTCCAGGGTGTTTGACCATGCGAGCTGGAAGCACAATCGCATGGTTCTCCTTTGCATACCTAGCGAACAAAGCGGAACGTAGGAGGCAAGCACGAGGGCGAACAGCCCAACTATTGACCGAAGACACAATTGAAACCGATGCATATATAGCAATATCCGAGAATGTTTTTGCCGAATCCCTAAAGGTGTCCAGCGTTACAATGCGAGACTAATGCTGGAAACGCACAAGTAGTTGAAAAGTGCCATAGGCTCGAAAAGCCAAAAAAAACTTCAGTAAAAACTGGACATCCAAACTAAATCGAGTGTTCGGTGCCAAATCAAAAATTGGACTTAAAAAAAGAAAATTGTGTTTCCTGTCGTGCTTTATAATGAAACACCCTATCTCAAGACTTCAAGCGGGTCAGCCTACGGCTTTAACCTCCTTATCCCGAAGGCGGAGTGCTTCTCTGAGGCTAGTTTAGCAAACTGCACTCGAGCGGATTTAGAGAGAAGCAAGGCTATCCGGCTATTGACCACACACTTGCATCGAGAAAGGAGTGATAGAAAAAGACTTTTCAATGACTAATAAGAAGAACACTTATTATAAAACAGCTCAAATAAACTTAAGAGCCCCCAAGTGACTTGGGTAAAAGAATGATTGTATGTACCGAAGTACTTATATCATATCTATGTTCACCCAAACTTTAAACGCGTCTTAACCGACCGTCGGCTTCTCCCTCTTGATTGAGAGACCAAAAAGTGTTATGTACTCCACATTGCCGAGAATATCGGCGGTGTTTCCAATAACCGAGCAATCAGGTCATAAGGCTGTAATAGACAAAGCGCGCTCGAGGAACTTATGCTATATTCCTGATAAAGTGTAAGAAGCATCTTCGAAGAAAATAGTACCCCCACCTTCGGTGCTCATTGTTAATATGAGACTTGTGCAATAGATTTTTTGTACTCATGAGTTCTGTTGTGTGCCGACCATTATTGAAAACAGTAAGAGCGCTAGCTTTCGGCTTCACCCAGTCTGAGGTCCGGCTCGGGTGACCCGATCGTGACAATCGCAGAGGTGCTCCCTTTACTCCCTAGCCGAACAATCGGAAACGTAGGGGTAAACACAGGAGCAAGGCAACCCATCTTGCAAATCGCTTAAGCCAATATGGTGCATATTGTGGCGTAATACACGAACAAGGAACGAAGCCGTACAAGTATAATCAATTGCAAGAGGAAAAGCTCCAGCAAGGGAGCCCCCAAGTAAACGGGGTATTTGAATTTGTGCGTCACAAACAAAGTTTGGACAAGGAAAATTTTTTACAAGCAACTTTTTTCCAAAAAGGTATAATGCTTGATCGAACCGAACACCTGTGGGGCCCGATGGGAAGGAGATCCCTGTGACCTTAGTGTACGGCCAAGTAGAGTTGGCCGCAAAGTATTCCCAGCAGGACTGTAAACTAGACAACCTGTTAGATGGTATTGAAGAGGAATACAATCAGTCAATTTGACTATGTAATTTAAAATGACATGTAAAATGCCTTCTAGACGGATTGTAGATCGTTTGTCGTAGCAGACCTTTTCGCTTCAACCTCGGGACCCAATAGTCCGGAGTGTGTCCGAATACCCTCGTGGTTATGTAAAAACCAGGGCATGCGTGGAGACCAGGCGTAGGGGTCATGAGTGCTTTATCAGACAAGTGCCCAACTAGTTATGTTATATTACAAGGTTAGTAAGAAACATCTTCCAGGGAGAATAGTTCCGTTAGGGGTTCCTTTCCCTGGGAGGCATGCCCTAAAGTGCATGTCCGGACAGCGAAAAAAGCAGAAAAGTATCTGGGGGCAGATAAATGAATAAGTAAGAAATCGTCTTTTAGTTCACCGACCGAATATTCCCTTAAGAACGCTAGCTTTCGGCTTCACCCAGTCTGAGGTACACGTCCGGCTGACCCGGCGGTAACAATCGCAGAGGTGCTCCTTTACCACCTAGCGAACAATCGGGAGCGTGAGGGGTAAGCACAGGGCCGAGCAACCCAGCTTGGCCAAAACTTAAGTCATATCGATGCATATAATGGTGAGTAAAAGGTACATGCGGAAGTGTGACACATGTGTTGGGCATAAAGCCCGTGTAAATAAGCTTCATTAAAGAAACCCCAGGTATAATGGCGCGGATAAGCGCGTCAAGTGTGTGCGAACAATGCATAAGCGAGGATCTTGACGATGTCTTGGTCGAAGTCGAGCATGTCGGTCAAATCATCGGCAAGGGCTACAAAGTGGGTGGTGGGTGGGCGTTGAATTTCTTCGTCGTCGCATCCCAACCTTCGACCATAGTCCGCCAGGGCTCTCGATAAAGAGAGACTTTAGTGAATTCAGGATGTCGCCAAAGGCGAGTCTTGAAAGATGTCTGGCGATGAACTCCGTAACGGCGCCCAATCGGTTTGATTGGCGGGGCGTGGGAGGTTCGTCCGGAGAGGAGTCCGGCACCTTGGAGTCACGGTCTTCGCAAAGGACAGGGATGGAGTTCGGCTCAATCACCGTAGAGATCGTAGTCCCCGAGGCGGTGTCCAGCCACTCATCCTCGATCGGCGAAGTCGGCTCCGAGCTAAGGGTCGGAGCGGACGCTGGTGCGGCCTCCAGGGCACTGATCGGCGGAGCTAGATCATACCCATCGAGACAGTGCGGCGCGCTTGGCTATGGCTCGAATCCGTCGAAGATCAAGTCTCCGCGGATGTCAACCGTGTAGTTCAAACTCCCAAATCTGACGTGATGGCCAGGGGCGTAGCTTTCGATCTGCTCCAGATGACCAAGTGAATTGGCCCACAGTGCAAAGCTGCCAAATACGAAGATCAGTCTGGGGAGAAAAGTCTCACCCTGGACCGCGTCGTTGTTGATGATCGAAGGAGCCATCGGGCCTAAAGGTGACGACACAGAGGAACTCTCAATGAAAGCACCAATGTCGGTATCAAAACCGGCGGATCTCGGGTAGGGGTTCCCGAACTGTGCATCTAGGCGGATGGTAACAGGAGACAAGGGACACGATGTTTTTACCCAGGTTCGGGCCCTCTCGATGGAGGTAAAACCCTACTCCTGCTTGATTGATATTGATGATATTGGTAGTACAAGAGTAGATCTACCACGAGATCAAAGAGGCTAAACCCTAGAAGCTAGCCTATGGTATGATTGTTGTGTATCTCTATCGACTAGCCTGGCCTCGGTTTATATAATGCACCAGAGGCCTAGGATAACAAGAGTCCTAGCCGAATCGCCCGGTGGGGAGGTCCTTGTCTTGATCGCCAAGTCTTGTGGAATCTTCCTTGTATGCGGCAACTGTCCGGACTGGCCCATGAGTATACGACCATGGGGGTCCTCGGCCCAATCTAACAGATCGGGAGATGACGCGTTGAGTACCCCCTAGTCCAGGACACCGTCACACATCACTTAAGCCTTGCAAGCATTGCAACTAATGAGTTAGTTGCGGGATGATGTATTACGGAACGAGTAAAGAGACTTGCCGGTAACGAGATTGAACTAGGTATTGAGATACCGACAATCTAATCTCGGGCAAGTGACAAAGGGAACAATGTATGTTGTCATGCAGTCTGACCGATAAAGATCTTCGTAGAATATGTGGGAGCCAATATGAGCATCCAGGTTCCGCTATTGGTTATTGACCGGAGACGTGTCTCAGTCATGTCCACATAGTTCTCGAATCCGTAGGTTCCGCACGCTTAACGTTTCGATGACAGTTATATTAAGAGTTTATTGCCCCATCCCTAGCTTCTGGTGCTGCCTAGTGTTTGCTTCTTGCTTGCTCATGTTTAAATTTAATAAATTTGAAATGGGGATTGATAAACCCTAGTACAAATGCAATTCAAACAGGTTCAATCAAAATATTTTCAATGACCTCAAAAATATCCTTTTAAAATGTTCATGATTTATGGAAAAAGGTGAAAGCCTCTACCAGAGATGACGCATATTTTTCCAGGACATTTTGGTCATTGAATTAAATCATTATGGTATTTGAGTTGGAGTTTAAAAGTTACCATTAAATATTGGTTGCTCCAAATATTCTGAAATTTATTATGTGGTTTGAAAATAATTCAAATATTCCTCACAAAAATCTACAGAATTAACCAAAGTGTTTTGGTTGGTATTTTATCTGCAAACATAAAGCAGAAAATTAGAAAACAGAATAAATTAGAAGCGACAGAGAGAGAGAAGCCCAGCCACTTACCTAGAGCTGGCCCAGTTGGCCCAGCCCACCAACCCACCGCTGCCAGTCATCCCCCTCCTCTTGCCAGAAGGCCGAGGAGAAGACAGCCACAGCGCCGCGGTGTGCCAAGCCGGCAGCTGCCTGCACAGCTACCCCTCGTCGCCAGGGCGTGCCACGCACCCCCGTGGACCCTCTGCACCTCTCCCTTCTCTCGCTGGATCTCCTCCCCCTCCTCAGCTCTCTCTCCCTCTCATGCCCGAGCGCAGCCGTCGCCACCGACTCCATTCGCCGCGGCCACCGCCTCCCCCTCGACCCCTCGCCGTGCCTGCGAGCTCCGCCTCGACGTCCCCGACCTCCTCGACGAACCACGAGGCCCCGGACGCGCCGCAACACCGCCCCCGACGCCTTCTTCTTCCTCGGGTCGCCGAGATCGCCTCCGCCGCCCCGCTCGCTTCGGACCTCCTCCGAGCTCTCCGTCTGCACTGCTACAACCACCGTGAGCTCCTGCCCGTTCCCCCTCCTTCGTTTTGCTTGCTTCCGTGCCGTAGCACCCTCACCCGCGAGCTCCGAGCTCCGGCCGCCGCCATAGCCGACGAACTCCATGCTCCTGCACTCTTCTGCTCGCCCCATCACCACAAACATGCTCACCGTGTCCCCGGGAAGCGAACGCGCCACGCTTTTGCTCTAGCTCGCGCTGAAACCCCGCACCCGCTCGAGCCCGAGCTACGCCGCCGCTAAACCTCGACGCCGGCGACACATCCGGCCACCCCAGGACTGCCCGAAACCACCAACCAACGCCTCGTTGTGCGCTTCCTAACGCCCAGCCACGACTCCCATCGCCGGAGTTGGCCGGACGGGCGTCGCCGTCGTGCTGTGCTTAGCACCGCCGTTTAGCCGCCGATGTGGCACCATCATTAGCGGTTAATGACTCTGCTAATTAACCCCCCCTCTCACTGACATAGGGGCCCCATGCCCAAATTAACCCTGGGATTTATTCCCTGTTTAGTTTAGATTAATCCAGCCGGCCCGCTGGTCGGTTTGACTGCCCTTTGGTCAACCTCTGTTCCATACTGTGCCAGCGGCGTGTGGACCCCATAGGTCAGGGTTGACCTGGACCGCACCCCGTTGACTCGCTTACGTCATGTTGGCGTAGTGCTGATGCAGTAATGCATTTTCTGGAATTAGTTTAATTCTAAATATACAGGAAATTCCAGAAAATAGCCAAAATTTCTAAAATTCATAGTAATTCAACCGTAACTCCAAATGAAATAATTTATATATGAAAAATGATCAGAAAAATCCAATGTATCCATCTGTACCATTTTCATGCATGTTAGAACAACTTATAGCTGTTGTTTAGCACAAATCATATAAATGGCATTTAAATATCCACATATGGAGTTTGAATTTGAATCTTGGGTTCAAACCAACTTTATTTAACTTGTTGCTAGATGCATTAGCTCAATCAACAGCATATTGCCATGTCACATTCATGCATCATATTGTTGCATCGCATTGATTGTGTTCTTTCTTGTTTGCCGGTGTTATTCTCTCCCGGTAGACGACGTTCCGACGACGTGTTCGATGACACCGATGAAGAACTATATTATCTTTAGAAGTGCCAGGCAAGAAAACCCCCTTGTTCATTCCGATACAATCCCACTCTCTCGCTCCTTCTCTCTTTTACTGCATTAGGACAACAACGATTCATCTGTTACTTGCTATGGTAGCTGAACCCCTTTTATCCTCTGCATGACCTGTCATTCCACAGTAAATAGATGAAACCCACTAGCATGAGTAGGAGTTGTTTGAGCCCTGTGGTGCCTACTCATTCTTGCTTGTTTGTCATGCCTGCTATTGCTTAGAGTTGTGTCAGGTCTGATTCACCGGGGATGAATCGGAGGTGTGTGAACATGTCCTACTGCGTGTGAGCTAAGTGTGTGAACACGATTTGGTAAAGGTAGCGGTGAGAGGCCATGTAGTAGTACATGGTGGGTTGTCTCATTGAAGCCGTCCTCAGGAACTGAGTTCTGTGTTTGTGATCCATGAAACACTTACTACCACACATTGGGATCCTTAATTGACTCTCTCGGCTTCTTAACCACCCTTGTCCTTTGTCCGGGAGTTGCAAAGTAGTTTCTGGTGTTTGTAGCATGCTGGGGGCCGCACGCAGCGCTGACCTTAAGGGTGGGCTGTGTTGCGGTAGGCACGTGGCCTGGTGTGCTGATTCACCCGTTTGGTGTCTCGGGAACCCTGCACACATCGTTCGGGGCCGTTAGTGGAAACCTCGGCGGACTCCTGCGGATGGAACCGAATAGGCGATAAACCGGACTAGGGACTTGAGTGTTTAGGTAGGCCGTGGCCGACACCCTCGCCAGCTTCCGCTTGAAGGTTGCCGAGATACATGAGCGTGTACATGGCGGTAAGTGGCGAGGCGTGTGTGAAGAAGTACACCCTGCAGGGTTAACATCATCTATTGAATAGCCGTGTCATGATAAGGACTTCAGGTTGCCTATAACAGTTCATAGACAAGTGAAAGTGGATACTATAAAATCGCAAGATAGCGTGGGTGCTATGGATGGCGTGCTCGTGAGGGAGAAGGGCGGATCCATAGTGGTGTATTGATATGGTAAATATGTGGACTCGTGTATACCTCAAAAGAGTTACTTGCGTTAGTAGTTTAGGATAGCCACGAGTCAAAGCTGGCTTGCTGCAGTCAAACTCCACCACCCCTTTGTTGATAATGATGCATATGTAGTTAGTTCTGATGTAAGTCTCGCTGAGTACATTTGTACTCACGTTTGCTTATTTTATGTTTTGCAGAGAGACGTCAGTCTCGCTAGTAGTTCCGCATGGACTTCGACGTTTAGCTTGTTACCTCAGCTACGATCTTGTGCCCTCGGCAGTATCTGGTAGATAGTTAGGATTCCAAGCCTTTTTCATTTGTAGATGTCTTTACTCAGACATGTTAAGCTTCCGCATGTGTTTTGACTTGTATGCTCTGAGTGTTGGGTCATGAGACCATGTTTGTAATGTCTCGCTCCTCGGAGCCTAATGAATAAATACTTGAGTCGTAGAGTTATGTTGTGATGCCATGTTGTATTTACATGTATCGAGCATATTGTGTGTATGTTTGAAATGCTTGGTATGTGTGGGATCCGACAATCTAGTTGTTTATCCTTGGCATCCTCTCTTATGGGGAAATGTAGTATAGTGCTTCCTTGAGCCATAGTAGTCCGCTACAGGCCGGTTCACCGGAGTCCTGCTAGCCCACACTCTACTTTCGGGACACTTGGTCGGCCGCATGTGTTTCACTTCTTTCTGTATACATCCCTTGGGAAATGTCACGCGGTGACATCCGAGTCCTGCCTAGCCTGCTACAGACCGGGTTCCCGATCCTGTTAGCCCAGTGCTACAGCACAGATTCACGCTTCTTGACCGACATGCTCGATGTGATTCATGTATGCTGTCCCCATGGGTTAGTGCGCTTTGGGTTCACGACTAGCCATGTCAGCCGGGTTCTCTGTCATATGGATGCTAGCGACACTATCATATACATGAGCCAAAAGGCATAAGCGGTCCCGGGCCATGGTAAGGCGACACCCGTGGGAATACCGTGCGTGAGGCCGCAAAGTGATATGAGGTGTTACCGGCTAGATCGATGTGATTTGGAATCGGGGTCCTGACATTTATTTGTTTTGATGTGCCGAAGGTTGTTCGGAGACCCGGATGTGATCACGGAAATGACGAGGAGTCTCGAAATGGTCGATACATGAAGATTGATATATTGGAAGCCTATGTTTGGATATCGGAAGTGTTCCGGGTGAAATCGGGATTTTACCGGAGTACCGGAAGGTTATCGGAACCCCCCGGGAACTTAATGGACCTTAGTGGGCCTAGGTGGAAGAGAGGAGAGGAGGCAAGGGCTGGGCCGCGCGCCCCTCCCCCCTAGTCCGAATAGGACAAGGAGAGGGGGGCGGCGCCACCCCCTTCCTTCCTTCTCCTCCACCTTCCCCTCCCAAGTCCTAATCCAACTAGGAAGGGGAGTCCTACTCGGTGGGAGTAGGACTCCTCCGCAACGCCTCCTCCTATGGCGGCCGCACCCCCTTGCTCCTTTATATCACGAGGCGGGGGGCACCCCATAGACACAACAATTGATCAAGTTGATCTTTTAGCCGTGTGCGGTGCCCCCCTCCACCATAGTCCACCTCGATAATACTGTTGCGGTGCTTAGGCGAAGCCCTGCGTTGGTAGAACATCAACATCGTCACCAAGCCGTCGTGCTGACGAAACTCTCCCTCAACACTCGGCTGGATCGGAGTTTGAGGGACGTCATCGGGCTGAACTCGGAGGTCTCCTGCATTAGGTACTTGATCGGTCGGATCGTGAAGACGTACGACTACATCAACCGCGTTGTGCTAACACTTCCGCTTTTGGTCTATGAGGGTACGTGGACAACACTCTCCCCTCTTGTTGCTATGCATCACCACGATCTTGCGTGTGCGTAGGACATTTTTTGAAATTACTACGTTCCCCAACAGTGGCATCTGAGCCAAGTTTTATGCGTAGATGTCATATGCACGAGTAGAACACAAGTGAGTTGTGGGCGATATAAGTCATACTGCTTACCAGCATGTCATACTTTGGTTCGGCAGTATTGTTGGATGAAACGGCCCGGGCCGACATTACAGCGTCGCTTACGCGAGACTGGTTCTCTTGGCGTGCTTTGCACACAGGTGGCTGGCGGATGTCAGTTTCTCCAACTTTAGTTGAACCGAGTGTGGCTACGCCCGGTCCTTGCGAAGGTTAAAACAGCACCAACTTGACAAACTATCGTTGTGGTTTTGATGCATAGGTAAGAACGGTTCTTGCTAAGCCCGTAGCAGCCACGTAAAACTTGCAACAACAAAGTAGAGGACGTCTAACTTGTTTTTGCAGGGCATGTTGTGATGTGATATGGTCAAGACATGATGCTAAATATTATTGTATGAGATGATCATGTTTTGTAACCGAGTTATCGACAACTGGCAGGAGCCATATGGTTGTCGCTTTATTATATGCAATGCAATCGCCGTGTAATGCTTTACTTTATCACTAAGCGGTAGCGATAGTCGTAGAAGCATAAGATTGGCGAGACGAAAATGATGCTACGATGGAGATCAAGGTGTCGCGCCGGTGGCGATGGTGATCATGGCGGTGCTTGGAGATGGAATCACAAGCACAAGATGATGATGGCCATATCATATCACTTATATTGATTGCATGTGATGTTTATCTTTTATGCATCTTATCTTGCTTTGATTGGCGGTAGCATTATAAGATGATCCCTCACTAAATTATCAAAGTATAAGTGTTACGCTTTGGTATGCACCGTTCTGAAAGTTCTTCGTCTTTGAGACACCACGTGATGATCGGGTGTGATAGGCTCTACGTTCAAATACAATGGGTGCAAAACAGTTGCACACGCGGAATACTCAGGTTAAACTTGACTAGCCTAGAATATAACAGATATGGCCTCGGAACACGGAGACCGAAAGGTCGAGCGTGAATCATATAGTAGATATGATCAACATAGTGATGTTCACCACTGAAACTACTCCATCTCACGTGATGATCGGACATGGTTTAGTTGATTTGGATCACGTGATCACTTAGAGGATTAGAGGGATGTCTATCTAAGTGGGAGTTCTTAAGTAATATGATTAATTGAACTTTAATTTATCATGAACTTAGTCCTGGTAGTATTAGCATATCTATGTTGTAGATCAATAGCTTGCGTTGTTGCTTCCCTATGTTTTATATATGTTCCTAGAGAAAACTAAGTTGAAAGATGATAGTAGCAATGATGCGGACTGGGTCCGCGATATGAGGTTTATCCTCATTGCTGCATAGAAGAATTATGTCCTTGATGCACCGCTAGCTGACAGACCTATTGTAGGAGCAGATGCAGACGTTATGAATGTTTGGCTAGCTCAGTATGATGACTACTTGATAGTTTAGTGCACCATGCTTAACAGCTTAGAATCGGGACTTCAAAGACGTTTTGAACGTCATGGACCATATGAGATGTTCCAGGAGTTGAAGTTAATATTTCAAGCAAATACCCGAGTTGAGAGATATGAAGTCTCCAACAAGTTCTATAGCTAAAAGATGGAGGAGAATAGCTCAAGAAGTGAGCATATGCTCAGATTGTCTGGGTACTACAATCGCTTGAATCAAGTGGGAGTTAATCTTCCAGATAAAATAGTGATTGACAGAATTCTCTAGTCACCATCACCAAGTTAGTAGAACTTCGTGATGAACTATAATACGCAAGGGACGACGAAAGTAATTCCCAAGCTCTTCACGATGTTGAGATCGGCAAAGGTAGAAATCAAGAAAAGAGCATCAAGTGTTGATGGTTAACAAGATCACTAGTTTCAAGAAAAGGGCAAAGGGAAGAAGGGGAACTTCAAGAAGAACGGCAAGCGAGTTGCTACTCAAGTGAAGAAGCCCAAGTCTGGACCTAAGCCTGAGATTGAGTGCTTCTACTGCAAAGGAACTGGTCACTGGAAGCGGAACTGCCCCAAGTATTTAGCGTGTAAGAAGGATGGCAAAGTAAACAAAGGTATATTTGATATACAGATTATTGATGTGTACTTTACTAGTGTTCATTGTAACCCCTCGGTATTTGATACTAGTTCGGTTGCTAAGAGTAATAACTCGAAATGGGAGTTGCAGAATGAACATAGACTAGTTAAGGGTGAAGTGACGATGTGTGTTGGAAGTGGTTCCAAGATTGATATGATCATCATCGCACACTCCCTATACTTTAGGGATTAGTGTTGAACCTAAATAAGTGTTATTTGGTGTTTGCATTGAGCATGAATATGATTTGATCATGTTTATTGCAATATGGTTATTCATTTAAGTTAGAGAATAATTGTTGTTCTGTTTACATGAATAAAACCTTCGATGGTCATACACCCAATGAAAATGGTTTGTTGGATCTCGATCGTAGTGATACACATATTCATAACATTGAAGCCAAAAGATGCAGAGTTGATAATGATAGTGCAACTTATTTGTGGCACTGCCATTTAGGTCATATTGGTGTAAAGCGCATGAAGAAACTCCATACTAATGGACTTTTGGAGCCACTTGATTATGAATCACTTGGTACTTGCGAACCATGCCTCGTGGGCAAGATGACTAAAACGCCGTTCTCCAGAACTATGGAGCGAGCAACTGATTTATTTCAGATCATGCATACTGATGTATGTGGACCAATGAATGTTGAGGCTCGCGGCGGGTATCATTATTTTCTGACCTTCACAGATGATTTGAGCAGATATGGGAATATCTACTTGATGAAACATAACTCTGAAACATTTGAAAAGTTCATATAATTTCAGAGTGAAGTGGAAAATCATCGTAACAAGAAAATAAAGTTTCTACAATCTGATCATAGAGGAGAATATTTGAGTTACGAGTTTGGTCTTCAGTTAAAACAATGTGAAATAGTTTCACTACATACGCCACCTGGAACACCGCAGCGTAATGGTGTGTCTGAACATCGTAACCGTACTTTATTTGATATGGTGCAATCTATGATGTCTCTTACCGATTTACCACTATCGTTTTGAGGTTATGCATTAGAGACAGCTGCATTCACGTTAAATAGGGCACCATCAAAATCCTTTGAGACGACGCCTTATGAATTGTGGTTTGGCAAGAAACCAAAGTTGTCGTTTCTTAAAGTTTGGGACTACGATGCTTATGTGAAAAAGTTTCATCCTGATAAGCTCAAACCCAAATTGGAGAAATGTGTCTTCATAGGATACCCAAAGGAGACAGTTGGGTACACCTTCTATCACAGATCCGAAAGGCAAGACATTCGTTGCTAAGAATGGATCCTTTCTAGAGAAGGAGTTTCTCTCGAAAGAAGTGAGTGGGAGGAAAGTAGAACTTGATGAGGTAACTATACCTGCTCTCTTATTGGAAATTAGTTCATCACAGAAATCTGTTCCTGTGACTCCTACACCAATTAGTGAGGAAGCTAATGATAATGATCATGTAACTTCAGATCAAGTTACTACTGAACCTCGTAGGTCAACCAGAATGAAATCTGCACCAGAATGGTACGGTAATCTAGTTCTGGAGGTCATGTTACTTGACCATGACGAACCTACGAACTATGAGGAAGCGATGGTGAGCCCAGATTCCGCAAAAAGGCTTGAGGCCATGAAATCTGAGATAGGATCCATGTATAAGAACAAAGTATGGACTTTGATTGACTTGCCCAATGATCGGCGAGCCATTGAAATTAAATGGATCTTCAAGAGGAAGACGGACGCTGATAGTAGTGTTACTATCTACAAAGCTAGAATTGTCGCAAAAGGTTTTCGACAAGTTCAAGGTGTTGACTACGATGAGAGTTTCTCACTCGTATCTATGCTTAAGTCTGTCCGAATCATGGTAGCAATTGCCGCATTTTATGAAATCTGGCAAATGGATAAACAAAACCGCATTCCTTAATGGATTTATTAAAGAAGAGTTGTATATGATGCAACCAGAAGGTTTTGTCAATCCTAAAGGTGCTAACAAAATATGCAAGCTCCATCGATCCATCTAGGGACTGGTGCAAGCATCTCGGAGTTGGAATATACGCTTTGAAAAGTTGATCAAAGCATATAGTTTTATCTGAGACTTGCGGTGAAGCCTGTATTTACAAGAAAGTGAGTGGGAGCACTACAACATTTACGATAAGTATATGTGAATGACATATTGTTGATCGGAAATAATGTAGAATTATTCGCAAAGCATAAAGGAGTGTTTGAAAGGAGTTTTTCAAAGAAAGACCTCGGTGAAGCTGCTTACATATTGAGCATCAAGATCTATAGAGATAGATCAAGACGCTTGATAAGTTTTTTCAATGAGTACATACCTTGACAAGATTTTGAACTAGTTCAAAATGGAACAATCAAAGAGAGAGTTCTTGCCTGTGTTACAAGGTGTGAAATTGAGTAGGACTCAAAGCCCGACCATGGCAGAAGATCGAAAGAGAATGAAAGTCATTCCCTATGCCTCAGCCATAGGTTCTATAAAGTATGCCATGTTGTGTACCAAATCTATTGTATACCCTACACTGATTTTGGCAAGGGAGTACAATAGTGATCTAGGAGTAGATCACTGGACAACGGTCAAAATTATCCTTAGTGGAATAAGGATATGTTTCTCGATTATGGAAGTGACAAAAAGGTTCATCGTAAAGGGTTACGTCGATGAAAATTTTGACACTGATCCAGATGACTCTAAGTCTCAATCTGGATACATATTGAAAGTGGGAGCAATTAGCTAGAGTAGCTCTGTGCAGAGCATTATTGACATAGAAATTTGCAAAATACATATGGATCTGAATGTGGCGGACCCGTTGACTAAACTTCTCTCACAAGCAAAACATGATCACACCTTAGTACTCTTTGGGTCTTAATCACATAGCGATGTGAACTAGATTATTGACTCTAGTAAACCCTTTGGGTGTTGGTCACATGACGATGTGAACTATGGGTGTTAATCACATGGTGATGTGAACTATTGATGTTAAATCACATGGCGATGTGAACTAGATTATTGACTCTGGTGCAAGTGGGAGACTAAAGGAAATATGCCTAGAGGCAATAATAAAGTTATTATTTATTTCCTTATATCATGATAAATGTTTATTATTCATGCTAGAATTGTATTAACCGGAAACATAATACATGTGTGAATACATAGACAAACAGAGTGTCACTAGTATCCCTCTACTTGACTAGCTCGTTGATCAAAGATGGTTATGTTTCCTAGCCATAGACATGGGTTATCACTAGATTAACGGGATCACATCATTAAGAGAATGATGTGATTGACATGACCCATTCCGTTAGCTTAGCACCCGATCGTTTAGTATGTTGCTATTGCTTTCTTCATGACTTATACATTTTCCTATGACTATGAGATTATGCAACTCCCGTTTGCCGGAGGAACACTTTGTGTGCTACCAAACGTCACAATGTAACTGGGTGATTATAAAGGAGCTCTACAGGTGTCTCCAAAGGTACATGTTGGGTTGGCGTATTTCGAGGTTAGGATTTGTCACTCCGATTGTCGGAGAGGTATCTCTGGGCCCTCTCGGTAATGCACATCACTTAAGCCTTGCAAGCATTGCAACTAATGAGTTAGTTGCGGGATGATGTATTATGGAATGAGTAAAGAGACTTGCCGGTAACGAGACAGAACTAGGTATTGAGATACCGACGATCGAATCTCGGGCAAGTAACATACCGATGACAAAGGGAACAACGTATGTTGTTATGCGGTCTGACCGATAAAGATCTTCATAGAATATGTGGGAGCCAATATGAGCATCCAGGTTCCGCTATTGGTTATTGACCGGAGATGTGTATCGGTCATGTCTACATAGTTCTCAAACCCGTAGGGTCCGCACGCTTAACGTTTCGATGACAGTTATATTATGAGTTTATATGTTTTGATGTACCGAAGGTTGTTCGGAGTCCCGGTTGTGATCATGGACATGACGAGGAGTCTCGAAATGGTCGAGACATAAAGATTGATATATTGGAAGCCTATGTTTGGATATCGGAAGTGTTCCGGCTGAAATCGGGATTTTACCGGAGTACCGGAAGGTTACCAGAACCCCCCGGGAACTTAATGGGCCTTAGTGGGCCTAGGTGGAAGAGAGAAGAGGAGGCAAGGGCTGGGCCGCGCCCCCCCCTAGTCCGAATAGGACAAGGAGAGGCGGCGCCCCTTCCTTCCTTCTCCTCCACTCCTTCCCCCTCCCAAGTCCTAATCCAACTAGGAAAGGGGGGGAGTCCTACTCCCGGTGGGAGTAGGACTCCTCCGGCGCGCCTCGTCCTATGGCCGGCCGCACCCCCCCTTGCTCCTTTATATATGGGGGGCAGGGGGCACCCCATAGACACAACAATTGATCAAGTTGATCTTTTAGCTGTGTGTGGTGTCCCCCTCCACCATAGTCCACCTCAATAATACTGTAGCGGTGCTTAGGCGAAGCCCTGCGTCGGTAGAACATCAGCATCGTCACCACGCCGTCGTGCTGATGAAACTCTCCCTCAACACTCGGCTGGATCGGAGTTCGAGGGACGTCATCGGGTTGAACGTGTGCTGAACTCGGAGGTGTCGTGCGTTCGGTACTTGATCGGTCGGATCATGAAGACGTACGACTACATCAACGCGTTGTGCGAACGCTTCCGCTTTTGGTCTACGAGGGTACGTGGACAACACTCTCCCCTCTCATTGATATGCATCACCATGATCTTGCGTGTGCATAGGAATTTTTTTGAAATTACTACGTTCCCCAACACTTGTAAGCCACTTCTCCCATACGTTCCAAAACTCTGTATGGTCCCACAAAACGTGGCGCTAACTTTCCCTTAACTCCAAAGCGCTTCACTCCTTGAAGTGGTGATACTCGAAGATACACTCTGTCTCCGACTTCGTAAACTGTCTCCTTGCGTTTAGAATCCGCATAACTCTTCTGCCTAGACTGGGCTACCTTGAGTCTATCGCGAATCAGCTTAACCTTCTCCTCAGACTCTTTAATCAAATCTGGTCCAAACAATTGTCGGTCTCCAACTTCGTCCCACAACAACGGTGTTCTGCACCTCCTTCCGTACAGTGCTTCGAAAGGGGCCATCTTCAAACTAGCTTGATAACTGTTGTTATAGGAGAACTCTGCATAAGGCAAATTATTGTCCCAACTAGATCCATAATCTAGTGCACAAGCTCTCAGCATGTCTTCTAGAATCTAACTGACTCTCTCATTCTGTCCATCTGTCTGTGGGTGGAAAGCTATACTAAATTCTAGCCTGGTTCCCAAAGTTTCATGCAACTGATTCCAAAACTTTGAGGTAAACTGGGTTCCTCTATCTGATACTATGCACCTTGTAACTCCATGCAGACATACGATCCTGGTCATATATATCTTTGCCAACTTAGCACTGGTGTAAGTGCTCTTCACTGGGATGAAATGCGCTACTTTCGTCAGTCGATCGACTACAACCCATATCGATTCATAGCCTGAACGAGTTCTGGGCAATCCCCTGATAAAATCCATGCCTAGTTTATCCCACTTCCATTCGGGTATAGGCAATGGCTGTAGCAATCCTGCTGGCTTCTGATGTTCTGCCTTCACTCTCTGACATACATCACAAACTGCTACATACTCCGCACTATACTTCTTCATACCGGTCCACCAGAAAATGTCCTTCAAATCCAGATACATCTTGGTATTTCCTGGGTAAATCGGATATGGCGAATCATGGGCCTCTTGCAGAATCAACTTCCTGATCTCCTGATCATTGGGCACATATACGCGGTCCTCAAACCATAAAGTATCGTGCTCATCCTCACGAAATCCCTTGTCCATTCCTTTACTCATCCTTTCCTTTATCTCGACAATCTCCTTGTCCGTCTTCTGAGCTTCTCTGATCTTATCCATCAAGGTAGACTGAATTTCCAATGCTGCTACATAGCCTCTCGGAACTATCTCCAAACTACGTTAGCCTTTCCGGGATGATAATGCAATCTCATATCATAATCCTTGATGAGCTCCAACCATCTCCTCTGTCTGAGATTCAACTCCTTCTGCGTGAAGATATACTTCAAACTTTTGTGATCCGTGTACACCTCACAATGGTTTCCGATGAGAAAATGTCTCCATGTCTTGAACGCATGCACTACGGCTGCTAACTCCAAATCATGTGTAGCGTAATTTAACTCATGGGGTTTAAGCTGTCGTGAGGCATATGAAACAACTCTTCCCTCCTCCATAAGCACGGCTCCAAGTCCTCGATGTGAAGCGTCGCAATACACTTCATAATCCTTGCGTTGATATGGAAGAATCAACACTGGCGATGTAACCAAGCGTCTCTTCAACTCCTGAAAACTGGCCTCACATTCCTTAGTCCAATTGAATTTGGTGTCCTTCTTCAAAAACTCCGTCATGGGTTTTGCAATCTTTGAGAAATTCTCAATGAACCTCTGGTAGTATCCTGCGAGTCCAAGAAAACTCGGGGTCTTTCCAACTGTCGTGGGTGATTCCCAGTTTGTCACGGTGACAACTTTGGTGGGGTCTATTGCTATTCCTTCTCCGGATATAACATGTCCAAGAAATCCAACTTCCTTCAGCCAAAACTCACACTTGCTGAAGTTGGCGTATAACTGGTGTTCTCTGAGCTTCCCAAGTACCAAACGCAAATGTTCTTTATGTTCTTCCTCATTGTTCGAGTAAACCAGAATATCATCAATGAACACTACGACGAACTTATCCAAAAACTCCATAAACACTTTCTTCATCATGTTCATAAAATAGGCAGGTGCGTTAGTCAGACCAAATGACATAACGGTATACTCATACAGCCCATACCTTGTGGTAAAAGCTGTCTTAGGTATGTCCTGCTCTCGAATCTTCAACTGGTGATACCCTGATCGCAAATCGATCTTGGAAAACACCTTAGCTCCTTGCAATTGATCAAACAAATCATTGATCATCGGCAGTGGGTACTTATTCTTGATCGTCACCTCATTCAATCCTCGATAGTCAACAACCATCCTTAACGATCCATCCTTCTTTTCCACTAGAAGTACCGGTGATCCCCAAGGTGACGAACTTGGGCGAATATATCCCTTATCCAATAACTCCTTAATCTGCTTCTTAATCTCTTCCAAATCCTTTGCAGACATTCTGTACGGTCTCTTAGATATTGGCCCTGTGCCTGGCAAAAGCTCAATCAAAAACTCGATGTCTCTATCCGGTGGCATGCCTGGCAACTCTTCTGGAAATACATCCGGAAAATCCTTTACCACTGGTACTTCCTCCTGTACAACTCCTGATAAGGAATTTACTTGAGTCCTATTCGGCACATGCCGGGATACATACTTGATCCTTCTTCCCTCTGGGGTGGTGAGTAAAATTGTCTTACTGGCGCAATCGATGTTTCCTCCATACATCGACAGCCAATCCATACCCAGGATCACATACAAACCTTGCGACTCCAATATTATCAGATCAGAAGGGAAAACATGCCTACCTATGGCTAATGGCATCTGAAAACATCCATGGCGTGCCATATATTCTGCTCTGGGTGAGGTTACTAGCATGGGTGTCTTAAGAACTCTAGTGGGCATCTGGCTGAGCTTCAACCTCCTCCACGTTAACGTGGTTCACTTGTCCCCTATTGAAAGGGTTGGGCTTCTTCCCAGAGCTTCCATCGCCATTTCCATTCTTAGCTTCAGGACATTCATTAGCGTAATGTCCGGTCTTCTGGCACATGTAGCAAGTCACGTGGCTTAGATCCTTCTTAGCGGGTGTTGCTGGGTTGGAACGGTTCTGTCCGCTGCTTCCTCCATTACCATTACCATTCTTGGGGCCACTATGGTTGTGCGAACTTCTTCCATTATGAGTATGGCCTCCATGGTTATGAACAAGTCCTCCCGAGTTCGGGGTGTAACGGGGTCTCTGCTGGGCTCCAGAATTATACTTCCCTTGTCCATACTTCCTCTTGCGGTTTTCAATCTGCTGCTGCTTCCCTTCAAGCATGAGAGCTCTATCTACCAACTCCTGGTAGTTATTGAAATTTGCCACCATCAACTGCATGCTCAGTTCATCATTCAGTTCCTCCAACAACTTCTCCTTCTTGGCAGCATCTGTAGCAACGTCATTTGGGGCATAACGTGCTAACTTACTAAACTCATCCACATATTGGCCAACAGTGCACCCTCCTTGGCGTAAGTTGCGAAACTCACGCTTCTTCATGGCCATAGCTCCTGCTGAAACATTGTCAGTGAGAAAAGCGTGCTGAAACTGGTCCCATGTCACAGTGTCAATAGGGTAAGTGACTATGAAATTCTCCCACCAAGATGATGCGGGTCCATCAAGCTGATGTGCGGCAAAACGCACCATCTCCACATCTGTGCATCCCGCAGTAGTTAACTCCCTCTCAATCTTGCGGAGCCAATCATCTGCAACAATCGGCTCGGTGCTACTGGAGAACACCGGCGGATTCAGCCTAAGAAAACGGGCTAAGTGGTCAACTGGTGGTGGTTGTGGGTTGTTGTTGTTGTTCCCTTGGTTCTGATTCTGGACTAGTATCTGCATCAATGCATTCTGTTGTTGGATCAACTGAGTGAGTTCCGGTGGGAAAGCAAATCCATTGTCGCGTCTCGGAGGCATCTGCTGGGTTTTTAGAAAAGATGAGAAAACAAAATAGAATGAGGTCTAGAGGGAAAACACTACCCATATGCACATGAGACAAACACAAACATATCACTCAATCAACCAAACAAAGCATACAATCAGACTAGAACTATCGTTACAAAAGTGCTTGGACTATGCTATATACATGGTGGAATTCTACTACTGTTTTGGTGGTCTACTAGAAAAATTGATCGGTCGAAGACTCCATGATATCTGTTCCAGCTTCATGTGACACTCCAAAAATATTCTTTTGGTTTTCTTCAAAAAAATTGTTGGATTTGAAGAAGGTCTTCTAAACCCTTCCAAAAATCTCTCTCAAAAGCTTTTTCCCTTTAGCAAATATTTTATTTTTTTGCATCTCCTTCAACTCTGGTGTTTGGTTTTTAAATTTTTCCTCTGATTGCCCTCTTTTCAAAATTTCAAGAAAAATCTTTGGAGTTTAATTTCTTTCAAAAAGAAACTCTAGGAGTTTTGCATCTTCTCCAATATTGAAATCCACTCATGATTTTACCATGCACCACATGGTAAAATCTTCCCAAAAATCTCTCCTTCCACTTTGGGCAATCCAAACATTCTGTCTCAACAAGTTCAACCCTTTTCTGAATTTTATTTCATTTATTTCTCCACCCAAATCTTTTCTGTCCATTATTTTGAGCCTAGGAGATTTGCAAAGCAAGTACCTAAGTGAAATTGAGCTTTTACCTCAAACCAACTCCCCTGGATAGTCCTTGGTACCCACAACCTAGAACAATCAAGATCCACTCCTCTTCTTTTCAAAAATTTCAAATTTCAGTCCCTGCAAGTTTGGACCAGAATTGTCAAATTTGGTGAAATTCATATCTTCTCTGCTCCAAAAATTCCACAAAAATTCAGGCAGCCTCTAGATGCAATGAGAGGCCCCTCCACCAAAAATCAGCTCAAGCAGAGCCTCCAACGTACCAAAAACATTCTGTCGAGCACCTGACCTACACTGTTTCATTGCACTTTCAGAGATTCAGAGAAGTTCAGAGTTCAGTGTCGCTTCTCTTCGTCAGAGTTCGGTCACGCAGCCACAGTGCACTCTGACACGATGCACACGGCCTCTTCCCCTGGCAGTACCCGCGCGCGCACGCTGGCGATTCTGGCGTCGATGGCGGCGAGCATCGCCGGCGTTGGAAGCTTCTGCGGTGGCGCGCCACCGTGGCGTCGAGAGAGGGCCCGAGCCGCTCCGCCACTCCACCAGCGCCGCCCGCCCCCTGACTCTCCGCGTGTCCCTGCCTTGCCAGCGCACGCCCGTGGCACCGTCGCCGTGGCACGGCAAGCACAAAGCGTGCTCCCTGCCGCCGAGAGGCCCGCGCCGCCCCGTTCCGTCGAGCACGCCCTAAGCAACTAAACCCCGACTTGTTTAGCACATAAACGGAACCAGTGAACCCCCACGACGGCGCCAAACCCCTGAACCTCCCCGATCAATGCCCTGCGCCGCCGTAAACTTCACCGGAGAACCCCGTTCTCGGCAACTGCCTCGGGCCGGCTATATATAGCACCCCCGAGCGCGCTCTCGCCCCCGCACACCTCCACCACCTCACTAGTCCTCGCCAAGCCCCTGGAAGGGCCTCGAGGGGCTCTTCTTCCTCGACTCCGGCCGCCCCGTCCCGCCTCGGCCTCCACCTCGATTCACTCCGGTGAGGTCGTCCCCTGCGCCCAAATCCCGTCAGCTACCCTCTCATGCTACCACAAGTCTAACCCCCTCCTCAATTCCTCCTCCGCAGCACTCTCCGACGAGACCCGCGACCACCCGAACCGCCGTCCGCCGGAGCAGGAGCCGCCGTCGACGTGGTGCTCGTCGGCGACCACCACCACCACCAACCGACGCGGATTGACGCCCTGAACACGGAGGTACCCTCCAATCTCCCTGCCTCGCCGTGGATTGCCGCCGGCGACCACCGCGGCTCTCGGGCGCCGACGAGCCCCGTCTCTCTCGTTTGAAAATTCAAACCCGACGGGTGGGACCCGCCCGTCAGCCACTCTATTGTTTTTTTTTTGAATCATTTTCTGGAAACGTACTTTGGCAAATACGCTTTCCACACTGAACCGTTTTTCTGCGCTTTTCTGTTTAAGCCCCTGAGAGTTTTATGTTTCATTACGATGGGTCCTTGGACCAAACTCTTATAACTTTTTAACAGAAAGGAATTTTGAGTGATTCTTTTCTGTCCTCTTCAAATTTTTGTCTAGTTTTTATCATATTTATTTGAAAAATATTTGGATTAAATTTCTGTACCCCACTGTATTTACGTTAAGCGCGTGTGTTTTATGTACCGTAGATACGAAGGAGGTGACGGAACATGAACTTCATGAGCTAGACCCCGACTACTCCGAACCAGGCAAGCAATGTTTGAACTTTTGATATGATGAGTATTTGGGCATGTTTGCATTTTTTTTTGTATCATGGCACGTTCATGAGCATTTCGATGATGGTTTATCTCGTAAGAGTTGAGGCAAGTGAGTTCGGAAAATCCATGAGTTGTTGGAAACATGTTGCATGGCCATGAGTTGGCATGAGTATGGGTAAGATGGCAGTGTTGTAGCATGCCAGGCTTATGCCAGATCGTTAGCCCCGTGTCAACACAAATTAGTCGATTCGGTCCGTCTCCCCTTTCGTACTACCACTGTTTCCCATAGGGATACGACAATAAGTTGCAAACCACTTCTGGTACACACCAAATTGAGAGGCGGGATGAAGGTTCCATGGCCTGGATTAAAGCCTTTCATCCGGTCGGGGGCATGGGTGTTTCGGTTGGGACCGAGAGGGGGCACCCTTAGGCGTGTAAATAAATTTGATCCCATGCTATTCGAGATTGTGATCTCCCGTCTCAAAGTTTTTCTTAAGCGTTGTCTAGGGTGATTCACGGCAACGTGAGGTATCTTTGGGTGTGTCTTGGTTAGCTGTGTTTCCTCCGAAATACCGTAAACGGAACTAGTCCTTTGTGACTACGAAATCCGTTGGCTGTGGACAAATTTTGGTACAAACTCTGCGAGTCAAAATTCTTGAATTCATCTCATTCATGTCTCGAGTACCGTGTTCACCTTATCTTGTCAAATGTCGGTCTCGGTGATGTAACTCCTGATAACCAGGTTGAGTGTTAAATGTTTATTTCACGTAAATGGACTAACCCGCTTATTGTCTGGTGATGAATATCTTCCGTGAGCACCATATCTTGTCAGTTATGAATAATGAATTATAAGCCCTTTCTGCGATGTCACTCAGACGTCCGACTGGGGCATTGTTATCATTTACTTTTGTTATAAGCCCTTTCTGCGATGTCGCTCAGACGTCCGACTGCGGCATTGTTATCATTTACTTTGTTATAAGCCCTTTCTGCAATGTCGCTCAGATGTCCGACTGCGACATTGTTATTATTTACTTTTGTTATAAGCCCTTTCTGCGATGTCGCTCAGACGTCCGACTGCGGCATTGTTATTATTTACTTTCATTTTAAGCCCTTTCTGTGATGTTGCTCCGACGTCCGACTGCGGCACGCATGTATTTTCTTTCAATATAAGCCCTTTTCGAGGTGTCGCTTAGACGCCCGACTGTGGCATGTTTTACTTATTTGTTCACCCTTCGAGGCGTCGCTTCAGACACCCGATCGGTTTTGAGTTTATTTTTCTTTGGGTTTTCGAGCATACTACCACCGGTTCCCTTTTTACTTACTTGTGTTACTAATTTGATAACACATTGTTATAAATTAATCATGTCGCATACATGCATTCATTTGTTATATCTTTTGTCCGAACTGTCTTGCGAGTACTTTCAAAGTACTCACCTGGCTTGTAGATTTGGCCAGATGCTGACGAAGGTGATCTCATGGATGAAGAGATCGATAGCGAGTCCGGCGCCTAGAGGAATCCCATTCAGTCTCATGCGACCCCTGGATTAGTCATTGTGATATATCCGCTTCCGCTACCCAAATAAATTCATCGAGCCTCACCTCGACACTCGATGTGTCGCCAGTGCAGTAGTCTTATTAACCACCCCACTGTGTTATTCCACCAACCACTCATGTCTCAAGTCAGTAGTATTTCCAACCCACACCATTGTGTTATATCCGCCGCTATGTATAATTATTGGCGTACTTGTACTAATTTGTTGAGCAACCTCAGCTCGACCCTGTAATATATTTTATGCTACTGGCTTATTGTATCAATATTTTGTCTACCAGTATGGAGGATTTTCCTCATATTGGACTCCATAGGTCGGTTGTTCAATATATATTTTTATTGAAAAACCGGTCATGACAAGCTTGGTACTAGAGCCAGGCTGACTGTAGGAAACCACTAGGCGCGAGTGCTAATCGGTTATTAGCATAATAGAGCTGATTCATATATTTTTTTCAAATGTAGTCATTTTCTGACAGTCAGCATAAATTTATGATTTGACCATTCAGAATTTTTGCCTACTTTTGTAGATGGCCGGCAACAACTGTGAGTCACAGATGTTCGCGAACGAGCCCGATGGGTTCGTCAAGCTTCTCTCCTTCATCGTCCAGATCGCGATGGGGCTATCTGTGCGCCCAGTCTTCACGCTCTATCAACACAAGATCAACGACCGTCTGACCATGCACCAGGCCGCGGTGCAATTCAAGGGAGGGCGTGTAACGCCCCGGATTCGATGCGCCAGGTGTCTGTCAGTTATTCGCCGTCTTTCCCATGTCATTGGCTTGCGTGTTGCATTTTGCCATGTCATCATCTGCATTTCATATCATGTCATCATGTGCATCGCATTTGCATATGTGTTCGTCTCATGCATCCGAGTATTTTCCCCGTTGTCCGTTTTGCAATTCGGTACTCCTATGTCCTCCGGCGCCCCCTTTTACCTCGTTTCGTGAGTGGCCGAAAAAATTTCTCGGAATGAGTCGAAACTTGGCATGCGGTCTTATTATAGTGTAGACAGAGCGCCTGTCAAGTTTCGTCGCATTCGGAGTCCGTTTGATAGCCCAACCGTCATCCGTAGCGGCACCCTTGCCGGTTTATTAAATCGGTGTTTTCGGTCTCCGAAAACCCGTGCCGGGCTGCTATCTCTTCTCTCCTTATAGCCTAGCCCATCTACACAGCCCACCAACCCCTCTCCTAGTCCCCCCTCCGTTCCTGATCGTCGGATCGTGATCGGAGGCTCCAACGGCCTCAAAACCCCCCTAAACCCAAACCCTAGCCATCCCTGCCTATATATGGACATCCCCCCTTCCAAATTTGGCATCCCTAGCCCCTCCACCTACCTCTAGCCGCCCCCTCGGGATCCCCGCAGCCGCCAGCCTCCTCCCTCCTCAATTTCAGCGCCAAGCCAGCACCCCGCCACCACTTGTCGCGCCCCCATCGGCCAGCCCCGCCGCCGGCGACGCGCACAGCCAACCGGGCGTCGCAACATCGTCCCCGCGCCCCCTGGCCTCCCAGGCTCGGCCGCCCATCCATGCCCGCCCAGGCCGATCTGGGCCTGAGGCGCCCAGCCAAGCCACCGCCCTCCCTGGTGCTCGCCTCCTCCCGAGCTCCTGGACCCCGCCATGTCGCCTGTTGCGGTGCCCGCCGCCCGCCCAGCGCTGCCGCCGGACCCAGTCCCCGCCCTCTCTCTCCCTTCCTTTTCCCTCTCTCTCCCTCATGGTCCCTGCCTCTCTCTCTTCCAGGATCTGCCGCCGCCCCCTTCTCATCTCGTCGCCGGAGCCCTCCGACTTCCTCCAGCGGCCGGATCCGGCGACCGCCGCCCGGATCCGCCCTTCCCGCCGCCCCTGCCCTTCTCCGCCACCTCGCACGCTCCGTCGCCTGGCAGCCATGGCCGATCGGGAGAGCCCCGATCCGCCCTGCCGTTGACCGGCCATGTGGGCCGCGCCCCCCCTCATGGGCCACGGCCCAGCGCCCCGTCCGGCCTGCCTCCTCCTCCGTCTTCCTGGGCCAGGCCCATGGTGAGAAGCCCGCCTAAACCCCGCCCCGTGCGCTGAATAGTTATATCACGCTCATATGGTTTTTTTCCAGAAAAATGACTAAGTCCCGAATTTGTGTAATTTTTCATGCATTTTCATCATGCCATAACTCTCTGCATATTGCTCCGTTTTGTGCGTATAATATGTCAAATTGTTCGCCTCGACGAGTACATCATTTCATCTCATTGCATCATTTTCATTTGAGCTCATCTTGGTGCCCGAAATGCTGTTAGAAAAGGGCTATGTGATGTTAGTTTCTGATTCTTATCAGAACATGCACTTTTGTCATTTTTGCCATGAGTGATGTGTGCATCCTATGAACTTGAGTCCTACATGTGTTTTGTAATATGCCATGCCATCTTTACAGGGGTGTATGCCATGTATTTTTGTGATCTATGTGGTGACTAGCACAAGCATGCAAACTAGGCTTCTTGATGTTGCTGATTTCAGCCCCTGTTCTGCTGATATTTTTATGCCATGTTAACTGGATGCTACCGAGAGATCCATGCTTATTTTGAGATACTTCAGTAAGGATGTTTTGAACATATGGTTATGCTCTATCCATCCATGCCCTTGTTTGCAATTATGGAGTGCCACAGCTTGAGTCAATCGAGCTCTACTTTTGCTATAAAATGTTTCCTGGCAGGTTGTTTACATGTTATTCAATTTTGCCAAGGTTGTTGTAGTTGATCCGTGTATGCTATGTTGTTGTTCTTGCCATGTATAGCTTCTATGCCATGTCTTCTTACTGTTGGTTGCATTGCCATGCCATGTATTGCTCTGTGGTGAGTGGTTCAAGCTCAACAACATGCCTACTTATGTTGTTCCTGCCATGTATGAATCTGTAATATAACTTGCCATGTTTACATGGGTGCTATCATATTTTCTGATCCTTTTTGGTTCATGGTCAGTAAAGGACTTTTATTCTATGCAATTAGTAGATTCTTTCCATGCCTTTGTTTGCCATGATAAGTTCCTGTAACATGTTGTTTGATAGCTCTAAACATTGCAACCTGATGTTATTTCTGCTAAAGTCTGAAACTGTTATTATTTGCAATCTTGCCATGTCCTTTTGAGCATGTTCTAGTGATTTCTGGAGATAGCTCAGTGTTCATGTTTTGTCATGCTTTACCTTTACATCATGCCCATGCCTTTTGTTATTACGTTGAGGTCCTATAGCATGTTGTTTTGATGCTTGCAATATGCCTACTTGCTGTTATGGACAGATTGTTGTTATGACTTGTATAGGGTGTATGTGTTGAACCGTTGCTCCGTTTTGAGGGTGCTCTATATGAAAATTGCTTGATTTTGCATGTAATTTCATATTATCATGTTGCATCCATGTTTTGAGGTGTTTGCTTGATGTTTGTATGCATTTTGCATCAATGCCATGCTTATCTTGTTTTGCTCATATCTTCTAGACCGTAGCTCCGAATCTAATGAACTTTATATGTAACTTGACTAGAATTTCGTGTAGATCATCGTGGTGCATCTTAACTTGCTGTTTAACAACTTGAACATAAGGTTTATTCAGATCTGGACCAATTTCGAAATTTGCATACGAGGACTTACCGGAATTGTTATATGTTGTTCCCGGCCTCATTTAAACTTGCTTTGATGTGTTGCTTTTGTATGCATCATCTCTTGCCATTAGTAGCTTCATGTAGCTTTGTCATGCATCATGCTTGTTGTGCACCATGTCTTGTTCATGTGTGGTGTGTTTACCTTGTTGTGTGCTTCTTCTTGTTAGTTCATGTTTCGTTGCGATCGTGAGGATTCGTTCGTCTGCGCTTGGTTCGGCTTCATCCGTTCGTCTCCTTCATGGACTCGTTCTTCTTCCTTGCGGGATTTCAGGCAAGATGACCGCTACCCTAAATCTCATTACTATCATTGCTATGCTAGTTGCTCCGTTCTATCGCTATGCTGCGCTACCTATCATTTGCTCTTCAAGCCATCCCAAATTGCCATGTCAGCCTCTAACCTTTTGCACCCTTCCTAGCAAACCGTTGTTTGGCTATGTTACCGCCTTGCTCAGCCCCTCTTATAGCGTTGTTAGTTGCAGGTGAAGATGAAGTTTGTTCCTTGTTGGAACATGGAGATGTTGTTCCTTGTTGGAACATGTTTACTTGTTGGGATATCACAATATATCTTATATTATTAATGCATCTATATACTTGGTGAAGGGTGGAAGGCTCGGCCTTATGCAGTGTTTTGTTCCACTCTTGCCGCCCTACTTTCCGTCATATCGGTATTATGTTCCCGGATTTTGCGTCCCTAACGCGTCGGGTGATTTATGGGACCCCTTGACAGTTCGCTTTGAATAAGACTTTTCCAAAGAAGGCACAACATTGGTTTTACCATTTGCCTCACCACCACCTACTTTTCCTTGGGAGTCGCTCTCTCGAGGTCATCTTTATTTAGCCCCCGGGCGATTGCTTCTCTAAGTGCTGGTTCGAACCGAGCTACTCTTGGGCCACCTTGAGGCAACCCGAGGATTGGTTTTACTTGTAGCTAGACTCATCCGGTGTTGCCACGAGAACGAGATATGTGCAGCTCCTATCGGGATTGTCGGCGCATCGGGCGGCTTTGCTGGTCTGGTTTTATTGTTGTCGAAATGTCTTGTAGCCGGATTCGAGACTGATCGGGTCTTCCGGGAGAAGGAATATCCTTCGTTGATCGCGAGAGCTTATCATGGGCTAAGTTGGGACACCCTGCAGGTATAAACTTTCGAGAGCCGTGCCCGCGGTTATGTGGCAGATGGGAATTTGTTAATATCCGGTTGTAGTAAACTTGAAGCAAACTCTTCTAAAATACACCAACCATGTGCGTAACCGTGAGTGTCTCTTTTCGGGGTTGATCGAGAGGAGAACACGGTTTCTGGGTTACGTCTGACGTAAGTAGGAGTTCAGGATCACTTCTTGATCATTACTAGTTGACGACCGTTCCTTTGTTTTCTCTGCTCGCTCTCATTTGCGTATGTTAGCCACCATATATGCTTAGCCGCTGCTGCAACCTCACCACTTTACCCCTTCCTTTCCCTTTAAGCTTTGCTAGTCTTGATACCCATGGTAATGGGATTGCTGAGTCCTCGTGGCTCACAGATTACTACACAACAGTTGCAGGTACAGGTTTCACGATGATCATGACGTGAGAGCGATGTTTGCATGTTTTGGAGTTCTTCTTCTGCTTCTTCGATCAGGGGATAGGTTCCAGGTTGGCAGCCTGGGCTAGCAGGGTGGATGTCGTTTGAGTTTCTGTTTATGTTTCATCCGTAGTCGGATGTTGATCTTGTATGTTGTATTGTTGTATTCTTGTGGCATGTATGCCTTATGTATGTATCCCCATCTATTATGTAATGTTGATGTAATAATATCCACCTTGCAAAAGCGTTCCAATATGCGGGTCTATCCTTGGTGGGACCGTCGCGTTCCTTTTGGATAGGGTCGCATATTGGGCATGACAAGTTGGTATCAGAGCCTCGACCGACCCTAGGAGCCCCCTTGATTGATCGTGTAGTTTGGTCGTTGTTGAGTCTAGAAGAAAACTATTTTCTGATTCTAGTTATATCGGAGAGTAGGAATTCTTTTTACTCCTCAGCCCCTTCGTCGCTCTGGTGAGGAATCTTGACGTAGGTGTTTTGATTTACTCCTCTTCCCCTTCAAATTTTTTCTTTAGGATCACGCAGTTGGTTTTCCGATCGTTGGCTCTCAGCTCTTTTCATCCGGTGCATTTCTCGTCAAGTTGACTCGAGCCGCTTCGTCTTTGAGTTCAATCCTTAGTTGTTTTCTTTCCCACCCGCCCACCCTTTTCTTCTCGGAGCCGTAGTCCGTAATCGAGTATCCATCCTACTCGTGCGAAGTTTTTGCTCTCTCTCCTCAATGATTTCAACCGGTGTTTTCTCTTCAAGATATTCGTCGTTTCCCCTCCCGAGTTACCTTTGTTTTCCTGCCCACCCACCCTTTTTCTTCCCAGAGTCTGAATCTCTCTCGACCATCAATTCCATTCGTGTGGAGCCTCTTCAGTCTTTCCTCAATCATTTCAACCGGTGAATTCTCGTCTCGTTCGTCATTCTTCATCCCTTTCTTTTCCGGTGGACTCAATTCAAGTATTTTTCGAGTTGATCACATTCTTTTCCTTGGATCAAGTGTTCTCCTTGCTTGTTTGCCTCTCGCCATTCAATCATTCCGGAGCTCAAGACATATCAGGAGATTCGTCTGTGTTCCAATTAATTCGAGGTTGTCACCTCAGTCAAATATTTCAATTGTTCCGGTGCTTCATCTATCTGTTCAACAATCCTTTCCAACGGTGCTTTCCTTTAGTGGGCCCTAACCCACAGGTCTTTTCCCAGGATCTTACCTGACTCTTCTAATTTCTCCGGAGCCATTCTTAGTTCTTTTCGTAGTTTGACGTAAGTATGAATTTCATCAGTCAGACACCTTTCCAAGGTCGATTCCAAATCTTTTTCATTGTTGGCTCAACCTCTTCGCTTTTCATTCTCCCGGAGTATCCCAGTAATTTTGGTGGTGTTTCTCGTCGTCATTTGAAGACCGAAGTAGATTTCTATTAAATCTTGCCCGTTCTCTCGAAGATTCGTGGTTCTAGCTTCATGTTATCAGTCTCGAATTATTCTATTTGTCAGATTTTTTTTTCTTACCCATCCGGAGTATTTCACGAGTTGATTTCTGTTTGGTTTCACCGGAGGCCATCATTCCAGTTATCGTTCTCTATTTATCCCGGTGCTTCGTTCGAGTGTTCGTTAATCAGCTCATGATCTCTTTGTTCTCTTGCATTTTAATTCCCTCAAGTATCTCCGTGCTTCTCTAATTCTTCCCGGTGATTCATTCTCTTTCATCAGTCATTTTCGAATTCTTACGGTGGTTCGTTCAAGATTATTTTCCTTGTTTAATATATTAATTCATTCCTTCTTTCAATCCTACCGGTGGTTCATGAAGACCTTCTCAAGTTTGCGATATGTCACTTCTCAATTCTTTTTCAAGAAGAATAAGTAGTATGCAAAATTCATTGCTTGTCATCAATTTAATTTGATGAAGGATAAGCATACAATAAATCTTATTCTTATTTCATCCAAGTGAGTAATCCCTTTCGTCGGAGTTTGTTCTTGAGGAATAAATTCTAGTTCCAAGTGTTTTCATCTTTTCTTTTCCGGAGTTCAATTTCCTCGGTCATTTCGTCAGAACCTCCATCTAAATCATCGCAAGCTTTAATCTTATTCTTTCATCCTTTATTCTATCTCATCACCTTTTGTTACCGGAGTTCTTCACGGTGGTTCTTCATGATTTAATTCATTCTCCAAAGAGTTCATCAAGATTCTTGTTGGTGGAGTTCAAGTATTTTTCCTTCTCGCATCTCGAAGTGCAATTAATTCTCCGTATTCTTTTGAAGTGGAGTTTTGCTTTTCTTCGTTCTTCTCAGCTATTTAATTTTTTTTCTGCTTGTGGTTGGTTATCACCTCATAATTTTGAGAGGTTATCCATAAGTCCACAACAAGCTTATTCTTTCGTTGTTGATTTTTCTCAACAAGTCCATTCAATCCTTCCTTCTAAGTTCATTTCATTCCTTCCTTTTAATTCTTCCGGAGGCATTATGTGGCTTATGTCGTCAAGTATCATTCCATCCTCTCTAGTTCATGTTCTAATCCTTCCATTTTCAGCCGGAGTGCTACCTTAATCCTTCAGTCTTATCCGTTTCTTTTCTCATTCTAACCACTCCGGTTAGAACGAGTGGTTTCATAGTCGATCTGATTCCGTGAGCTTTCAATTCTCGTCATTCTCGTCGTTTCTCTCTTCTTCTCGAGTGCTCTCGATTCTTTGCATCTTCTCTTGAGTTCTTGTTTCACCTCATCCCTTTTCCCTTCCGTCTCGGTCCTAAGATCTCGGGACGAGATCTCTTGTTAGTGGAGGAGTGTTGTAACGCCCGGTTCAATCGCCAGTGTCCGTCGGTTATTATTGTCTTTGCCATGTCATTTGCTTGCGTGTTGCATTTTGCCATGTCATCATCTGCATTTCATATCATGTCATCATGTGCATCGCATTTCCATACGTGTTCGTCTCATGCATCCGAGCATTTTCCCCGTTGTCCGTTTTGCAATCCGGTACTCCTATGTCCTCCGGCGCCCCCTTTTACCTCGTTTCGTGAGTGGCCGAAAAAATTTCTCGGAATGAGTCGAAACTTGGCATGCGGTCTTATTATAGTGTAGATAGAGCGCCTGTCATGTTTCGTCGCATTCGGAGTCCGTTTGATAGCCCAACCGTCATCCGTAGCGGCACCCTTTGCCGGTTTATTCGTCGGGTGTTTTCGGTCTCCGAAAACCCGTGCCGGGCTGCTATCTCTTCTCTCCTTATAGCCTAGCCCATCTACACAGCCCACCAACCCCTCTCCTAGTCCCCCCTCCGTTCCTGATCGTCGGATCGTGATCGGAGGCTCCAACGGCATCAAAACCCCCCTAAACCCAAACCCTAGCCATCCCTGCCTATATATGGACACCCCCTTCCAAATTTGGCATCCCTAGCCCTCCACCAACCTCTAGCCGCCCCTCGGGATCCCCTGCAGCCGCCAGCCTCCTCCTCCTCAATTTCAGCGCCAAGCCAGCACCCGCCGCCACTTGTCGCGCCCCCCATCGGCCAGCCCGCCCGCCTGCGCACAGCAGACCAACAGGGCGTCGCCACGTCGTCCCAGCGCCCCTGCCTCCCGAGGCCTGCCGGCCCATCCATGCCCGCCCGGGCCGACCTGGCCCAGGCGCCCAGCCAGCTCCACCGCCCTCCTGGCGCTCGCCTCCTCCCGAGCTCCACAGACCCCACTGCCGATCGCCCGATCGCGGTGCCCGCCGCCGCCGGCCAGCAGCATGCGCGGACCCCAGTCCCGCCGCCCTCTCTCTCCTTCCTTTTCCCTCTCTCTCCCTCATGGTCCCTGCCTCTCTCTCTTCGCGGATGCTGCGGCCGCGGAGTTCGAGCTTCGCCGCCGCGCTGGATC
Source organism: Aegilops longissima (assembly GCA_021605205.1). Lineage (NCBI taxonomy): Eukaryota > Viridiplantae > Streptophyta > Magnoliopsida > Poales > Poaceae > Aegilops > Aegilops longissima. The sequence continues at coordinate 23,796,023 of CM038679.1, read as the reverse complement.
TCGTCGCGGAGCCCTCCGACCTCCTCCGTGGCGGATCCGGCGACCGCCTCCCGGATCCGCCCTTCCGGCCGCCCTGCCCTTCTCCGCCACCTCCGCCGAGCTCTCGTCGCCCGGCCTTGCCATGGCCGTCGGGAGGAGCCCGATCCGCCTGCTGCTTGACCCGGCCATGTGGGCCCCCCCCCCTCATGGGCCACGGCCCGATCGCCCGACCAGCGCCCGTCCGGCCTGCCTCCACCTCCGTCTTCCTGGGCCAGGCCCATTGTGAGAAGCCCGCCTAAACCCCGCCCCGTGCGCTGAATAGTTATATCACGCTCATATGGTTTTTTTCCAGAAAAATGACTAAGTCCCGAATTTGTGTAATTTTTCATGCATTTCCATCATGCCATAACTCTCTGCATATTGCTCCGTTTTGTGCGTATAATATGTCAAATTGTTCGCCTCGACAAGTACATCGTTTCATCTCATTGCGTCATTTTCATTTGAGCTCATCTTGATGCCCGAAATGCTGTTAGAAGAGGGCTATGTGATGTTAGTTTCTGATTCTTATCAGAACATGCACTTTTGTCATTTTTGCCATGAGTGATGTGTGCATCCTATGAACTTGAGTCCTACATGTGTTTTGTAATATGCCATGCCATCTTTACAGGGGTGTATGCCATGTATTTTTGTGATCTCTGTGGTGACTAGCACAAGCATGCAAACTAGGCTTCTTGATGTTGCTGATTTCAGCCCTGCTACTGCGATATTTTTATGCCATGTTAACTGGATGCTACCGAGAGATCCATGCTTATTTTGAGATACTTCAGTAAGGATGTTTTGAACATATGGCTATGCTCTATCCATCCATGCCCTTGTTTGCAATTATGGAGTGACATAGCTTGAGTCAATCGAGCTCTACTTTTGCTATAAAATGTTTCCTGGCAGGTTGTTTACATGTTATTCAATTTTGCCAAGGTTGTTGTAGTTGATCCGTGTATGCTATGTTGTTGTTCTTGCCATGTATAGCTTCTATGCCATGTCTTCTTACTGTTGGTTGCCATGCCATGCCATGTATTGCTCTGTGGTGAGTGGTTCAAGCTCACCAACATGCCTACTTATTGTTGTTCCTGCCATGTATGAATCTGTAATATAACTTGCCATGTTTACAAGGGTGCCATCATATTTTCTGATCCTTTTTGGTTCATGGTCAGTAAAGGACTTTTGTTCTATGCAATTAGTAGATTCTTTCCATGCCTTTGTTTGCCATGATAAGTTCCTGTAACATGCTGTTTGATAGCTCTAAACATTGCAACCTGATGTTATTTCTGCTAAAGTCTAAAACTGTTATTATTTGCAATCTTGCCATGTCCTTTTGAGCATGTTCTAGTGATTTCTGGAGATAGCTCAGTGTTCATGTTTTGTCATGATTTACCTGTACATCATGCCCATGCCTTTTTTTATTACATTGAGGTCCTGTAGCATGTTGTTTTGATGCTTGCAATATGCCTACTTGCTGTTATGGACAGATTGTTGTTATGACTTGTATAGGGTGTATGTGTTGAACCGTTGCTCCGTTTTGAGGGTGCTCTATATGAAACTTGCTTGATTTTGCATGTAATTTCATATTATCATGTTGCATCCATGTTTTGAGGTGTTTGCTTGATGTTTGTATGCATTTTGCATCAATGCCATGCTTATCTTGTTTTGCTCATATCTTCTAGACCGTAGCTCCGAATCTAATGAACTTTATATGTAACTTGACTAGAGATTCGTGTAGATCATCGTGGTGCATATTAACTTGCTGTTTAACAACTTGAACATAAGGTTTAATCAGATCTGGACCAATTTCGAAATTGGCATATGAGGACTTACCGGAATTGTTATATGTTGTTCCCGGCCTCATTTAAACTTGCTTTGATGTGTTGCTTTTGTATGCATCATCTCTTGACATGAGTAGCTTCATGTAGCTTTGTCATGCATCATGCTTGTTGTGCACCATGTCTTGTTCATGTGTGGTGTGTTTACCTTGTTGTCTGCTTCTTCTTGTTAGTTCATGTTTCGTTGCGATCGTGAGGATTCGTTCGTCTACGCTTGGTTCGGCTTCATCCGTTTGTCTCCTTCATGGACTCGTTCTTCTTCCTTGCGGGATTTCAGGCAAGATGACCGCTACCCTGGATCTCATTACTATCATTGCTATGCTAGTTGCTCCGTTCTATCGCTATGCTGCGCTACCTATCATTTGCTCTTCAAGCCATCCCAACTTGCCATGTCAGCCTCTAACCTTTTGCACCCTTCCTAGCAAACCGTTGTTTGGCTATGTTACCGCCTTGCTCAGCCCCTCTTATAGCGTTGTTAGTTGCAGGTGAAGATGAAGTTTGTTCCTTGTTGGAACATGGAGATGTTGTTCCTTGTTGGAACATGTTTACTTGTTGGGATATCACAATATATCTTATATTATTAATGCATCTATATACTTGGTGAAGGGTGGAAGGCTCGGCCTTATGCCTGGTGTTTTGTTCCACTCTTGCCGCCCTAGTTTCCGTCATATCGGTATTATGTTCCCGGATTTTGCGTCCCTAACGCGGTCGGGTGATTTATGGGACCCCTTGACAGTTCGCTTTGAATAAGACTTTTCCAAAGAAGGCCCAACATTGGTTTTACCATTTGCCTCACCACCACCTACTTTTCCCTTGGGAGTCGCTCTCTCGAGGGTCATCTTTATTTAGCCCCCCCGGGCCAGTGCTTCTCTAAGTGCTGGTTCGAACCGAGTTGCCTGCGGGGCCACCTTGAGGCAACCCGAGGATTGGTTTTACTCGTAGCTAGACTCATCCGGTGTTTCCCTGAGAACGAGATATGTGCAGCTCCTATCGGGATTGTCGGCGCATCGGGCGGCTTTGCTGGTCTGGTTTTATTGCTGTCGAAATGTCTTGTAGCCGGGATTCCGAGACTGATCGGGTCTTCCCGGGGAGAAGGAATATCCTTCGTTGATCGCGAGAGCTTATCATGGGCTAAGTTGGGACACCCTGCAGGTATAAACTTTCGAGAGCCGTGCCCGCGGTTATGTGGCAGATGGGAATTTGTTAATATCCGGTTGTAGTAAACTTGAAGCAAACTCTTCTAAAATACACCAACCGTGCGCGTAACCGTGAGTGTCTCTTTTCGGGGTTGATCGAGAGGAGAACACGGTTTCTGGGTTATGTCTGACGTAAGTAGGAGTTCAGGATCACTTCTTGATCATTACTAGTTGACGACCGTTCCTTTGTTTTCTCTTCTCGCTCTCATTTGCGTATGTTAGCCACCATATATGCTTAGCCGCTGCTGCAACCTCACCACTTTACCCCTTCCTTTCCCTTTAAGCTTTGCTAGTCTTGATACCCATGGTAATGGGATTGCTGAGTCCTCGTGGCTCACAGATTACTACACAACAGTTGCAGGTACAGGTTTCACGATGATCATGACGTGAGAGCGATGTTTGCATGTTTTGGAGTTCTTCTTCTGCTTCTTCGATCAGGGGATAGGTTCCAGGTCGGCAGCCTGGGCTAGCAGGGTGGATGTCGTTTGAGTTTCTGTTTATGTTTCATCCGTAGTCGGATGTTGATCTTGTATGTTGTATTGTTGTATTCTTGTGGCATGTGTGCCTTATGTATGTATCCCCATCTATTATGTAATGTTGATGTAATGATATCCACCTTGCAAAAGCGTTCCAATATGCGGGTCTATCATTGGTGGGACCGTCGCGTTCCTTTTGGATAGGGTCGCATATTGGGCGTGACAGGGCGTGTTGAATTACGCCGCTTCCGGTTCTTGGGAAGAGCCTTGCCTACAGAGAAGCATGCTATGCAGATGGCAGCCCGTGAGGCGATAGCTCGTCTCAGGGAAGTCCTTCCTTCGATGCAGACTCGTCGTTACCGCTACCTTCCATGCCACGTGTCGTACGCCTGCCACTACTCATACTCTTGCCCCAGAGGAGAGCGAGACGGGGCTTTTGAGATGCTCGTCGGGTATCTCCGGGCTCTGGAGGCAGCCTTCGACAACCTGGTGGATGACTTCGTGGCTGCCCGCATGGACTCAGTCCATGGCTGTACCGCCAACAGGAGGGAGCTCCTGCAGACGGCACCGCCACTGACTTTCGTCTCGTCCTCAGCATCTTATGCACCTACCACTCCCGCCACTGCTCGTCGCCTGCCATCCACCGAAGAATTCAACCAAGTTATTGCGCCAACACCAGTCCGCTCTGCACCACCCATGGCGCCCACTCCTGTCCGTGTTGTTCCACATAGGGCACCCGCTCCATCTACTCAGCGCAGCACTTCACGCCTGGAGCCTATTAGCGAGGAGGAGGTTGAGTCCCCAGCCTCTCTGCGCCTCACCCTCGGCAGGGCAAAGGAGATCCTCACCATCTCCTCCGACTGAGTACGCTTAGCCGCCATGCGATGTACCGACTTGTACGATATGTTTATATGTACATAGGCTGTGAGAAGTAGCTTGTTTGCGCATCATGTAGGATCTGGAGGAGTGCACTAGACTAAATAACATGTCAGGATTATGTACGCATATCCTGAGTGATGTATTGTATAATTATTGCTTGCATGTAAGATATGTAATGGACGGTCCTTCTCCGTGCGCAAACGTTTAATCTCTTGAAAAAAAAATCTTGGAGCATTTGCGACTTTTTCCATCTTCTTGAACTTATTGATTTTTGCAGCTCAATTTCTTTTCTTATGAGTGTTTCAAAATATATCCCCAGAGTGAACTATGTCTCGTCCTTGGACGCGCTCCATGCCGACTCCGACAGAACAAAATTATGGCACACCCCCAGGCAACAATTTCACACAGGGGCAGACAAGTCAACAGGACAGTGAAAAGGCACTTTCCCAAATGTGTCATCTTTATGAACAAAGTCAGCAGCAACATCAGGAAATAATGAATCAAGTCATCAATATGGGGAATCACCGTGGACAGTATCAGCAGCAATCAAAGTTGTCTGAGCTACAGAAGACACGTCCCCAAACATTTTCTCACACTGACAAACCTCTTGAAGCCGAGGACTGGCTTTGAGACATGGAAAGAAAATTAATTATTGCCCAGTGTTCAGATCTTGAGAAAGTACTTTATGCTCCGCACTATCTCACTGGAGCAGCCGCATCGTGGTGGGAAAATTTCCTACACATGCACCCCAACGAAAATAATATAACATGGGAGGAATTTAAAGAAGGTTTTCGTGGGGCGCATATTCCTAAAAGCCTTATGAAGATCAAGAAGAGAGAATTTGATGACCTCAAACAAAGGACCATGACAGTGTCAGAATACAACAGTCAGTTTACTCTATTATCTCGCTACGCCAACGAAGAGCGTATGTCCGAAAACCAGAAGATGGAGAAATTCCTAGACGGTCTGGCACCCGCGCTTAAATGCCAACTGGTTGTGCACACCTTTCCAGATTTCAAGACACTGGTGGATAAGGCCATTACTTTGGAAAATGAGAGACGCAGCCTGGAAGATTTCCGCAAGCGGAAAAGGGACCAGATTAATCTTGCCCGCAACCATCGAAGCAAGACGGATTTTCAGAAAAGTGGGACACGCAAACCCATGACAAACGTCTCGCGCCCAGTTAAGAATTTCCATGCGAGGGACAAGGAGTTCACGTATCGCCCATGCGTTACTTGCTACACCTATGGAGAAGAAGGGCACTACGCCAAACAGTGTCCCAAACCAAGGAACTCTACCCCAAAGCCGAACAACGGTGGCAATAATCCAGCACCCAAGCGAAACAATGTCAACCCCAATAACAACCACAGGAAGGGTCATCTGAACCACGTGACGAAAGAGGAAGCACAAAATGCCCCAGATATCGTACTCGGTACGTTTCCTGCCATGGTTTTGTTTGATTCTGGAGCTTCCCACTCATTCGTTTCGAAAAGTTTTGCTTTGCAAAATAATTTTTCGATACTTCCCTTGGAAAAATCTATGATCGTCAAGTCCCCTGGAATTAAGCAAGTTACCCAGAATTATTGCCAGGGTGTGGTTATCGAGTTTGAAGGATTGAAGTTTCACGCAAATCTTATCGTGTTGGAAAATAAAGGACTGTATGTCATCTTAGGGATGGATTGGTTAACCACCAACAAAGGTTTTATTGACTGCTTCAACAGGACCGTAATTCTCACCCACCACCACGGGAAGACAATAAAAGTTTCAGCCAAGGAAAGAAAAATATCCCGGCAACCGAGATTGAACAAAGTAGATATTTCTGAATTGAGCAAGGTTCCAGTAGTGTGTGAATTTCCAGACGTATTTCCCGAGGAACTACCAGGCATGCCACCAGACTGAGAGATAGAATTCAGCATTGAGCTAGCACCCGGAACCACCCCCGTATACAAGAAACCATACAGAATGGCACCATCCGAATTGGTAGAACTGAAGAAGCAAATAAAATAATTATTGGACAAGGGTTATATACGAGCCAGCTCCTCACCTTGGGGCTCACCAATTTTATTTGCCAAAAAGAAGGGTGGGACACTGAGATTGTGCATAGACTATCAAGCGCTAAACATGGTCACAATCAATAACAAATATCCAATGCCGTGAATAAATGATTTGTTTGATCAGCTCGCTCAAGCCAAGGTATCCTCAAAGATTGACTTAAGATCGGGATACCATCAATTAAAAGCACGCACAGAAGATATTCCCAAGACAGCCTTCACCTCCAGATACGGATTGTATGAGTTCACAGTAATGCCATTTGGATTGACGAACGCCCCGGCATATTTTGTTCATCTCATGAACAAAGTATTCATGAAGTTTATGGACAAGTTTGTTGTGGTATTTATCGATGATATTCTGGTATACTCCAAAACACCAGAAGAGCACGCTGAACATCTCCGAATTGTACTAGGAGAACTCAAGAAACATCAATTATACGCCAAATTCAGCAAGTGTGAATTTTGGCTAAGGCAAGTAGGTTTTCTGGGCCATGTACTAACCCAAGAAGGTATCGCCGTAGACCCGGAAAAAGTCAAGGCCGTACTGGGCTGGAAGCCACCAGCCAGCGTGACGGATGTACGAAGTTTCTTGGGAATGGTAGGATACTACCGGAGATTTATTGAAGGATTCTCCACCATAGCAAAGCCAATGTCACATCCCAGATAGACCATGCATTAGGGTGTGCATCATGTTTAAATTTCATCTGAATTTGAAATGGGGAAGCAGAAACCCTGAACACCCCCTTAAAATAACTAGGGTTTACTAAAATTTATTTCAATGAATCCGAAATGCCCTTCAAAATGCTCATCCTCTTTGTTTGGGTTTAGGATCCATGTCAAGGAAGGTGGAACATTTTCTAGGTCACCTAAGGGTTCTAACTTTAATTCACAAGTTTTTGAAAAGAGCATTTTAAATTATGAAAAATATTTTAAGTGTTCAAAAATTGTCAAACTAAAATGTTTCATGTTGGAAATATTCCAACAAGTGACCAGGAGCATTTTGGTAATTTTTGAAACAATTTTGGTATTTTTAAAAACCCTAAACAGAATTGCAGAAATAGAAAAGACTAAAAAAAAGAGAAAATCTTACATCGCCAATGACCGCCCACCTGCCGCCCAGCCCAAAGCAGCCACCCAATGAGCTGCTTGGCTCGGCCAGACGAGCAGTGCTGGCCCGGCCGGCAGCGAGCGCGCCACGCAGCTGGCCGCCGCCCTGCCTCATCCCCTCGCCGCCTCGCCGCCTGGACGACCCACGCGTCGTCACCCCGACCTCCCAGACACCTCACTTCCCCCCCTGCCTCTCTCTCTCGCTCGCCCCCGACCTGGCCGACGCCATCGCCGACGCGCCACCGTCGACGCCGTGCTCCCCGCCGCTCATACTCCTCCCCGCCATGTCTGGCAGCTCCGCCGCACCCCGTTACCCCTAGCCAGCTAGTTCCCCTCGCTCCAAAACACCCCGAGGCCACTACTCCGACCTCGCCCGAGCTCAAGGCCGCCGGAGATCCCCATCGTCGCCGCCGCCGCATCAGTCCACCCCCGACCCCGACGAAGCTCCCCGCAGGTTCACCGTGAGCCTAGCTACCCCTCCATCCTCTCCGTTCTCTTCTTCTTGCACCACAGCGAGCACTCGATGATCGCCTGAACCCACCGCCGCGGGACTCGTCGCCGACGAGCCTCCGGCCACCTAATGGCCACGCCACTATGCCCATCGCACTCACCACGCCCTCACAGGCCTAACCGTGCACTCCCCGCGCCTCGCCGGGCCCTCTAACCCCAAACCCGTCAGTGGCCGAGCCCCGGTCGCCGCCCGACTCGTCGCCGGCGCCCATTCCGGCCACCCCTAACCCTACCGACTCCACCACTAACCGCGGCTCACCTCCAGCATCACGTAGGTGCTCCCCGCGCTCCATTTGGAGCCCGGAAAGTGCAAAAGCACTTGCTCCGCCGCGTCTGGCCTCGCCGGCGGCTAGACGCCGGTGAGTTGACCTCGCCCGTGGGCCCTGTTGACCTCTGGGTCAATGACAGGTGGACCCCCTCCGGTTAATCTAATTAGGATTAGTTTTAATTAAAACTAATTGGTTAAACTAACCTGACATGCGGGTCCCACTGGTCAGTTTGACCTGGACGACCCCGTTGACCCCCTGACGTCATGCTGACCTCATCTTGACGATTAATTCAAATTCTGGAATTATTTTTATATAATAAAATCCAGAATATAATTCAAATTTCAAATGCTTATAACTTTTATTCTATAACTCCAAATGCAAAGATTTATATATGAAAATTTATCAGAAAAATACACTCTATCCATTGGTACAGGTTTCATGCATGTTAAAACAAGTTAACTATGCTGAATAACCAGATTAAGATTTTGCACCATTAGGACTAACTCACATGATCTATCATTTGAACCTTTGGTTCAAATGAGATCATCCTATCCCTTCAACTTGCATTAGGCCAACACACATTCATCCTGCCATGTCATAGCATGCATCATATTGTTGCATATTGGTTGTATGTTTATTTTGGTGTGTTTTCATGATAGGTTCTGCCTCAAGATAACCTCGATTACCCACCAAGGCAGTTCTCTACCCAGTTCCATCGGCAAGCAATTCATTGATCATTCGATACAAACCCATGTTCTCGCTTCGCTCTCATTTTACTGCATTAAGACAACGCGATTCAACTGTTGTGTGCTGCGGTAGTTGAACCCACTTCCTTTGCATGACTGTCATTGCCACAATAACTAGATGAAACCCACTAGTATGTGTAGGAGTTGATTGAGCCATGTTTGTGATTCCTACCATGCTATGCTTGCTATGCTTAGAGTTGTGTCAGTCGGCTCATCGGGATGATGAACTGGAGTGAAAGGTTGTGTTGGTTCGAGAGTGTAAGTGTTGAACACGATTTGGTAAAGGTATCGATGAGAGGCCATGTAGGAGTACATGGTGGGTTGTTTCATTGAGGCCGAACTTAAGAACTGAGATCTGTGTTTGTGATCCATGAACTAGCTACTACCACTCATTGGGCCCGAAACCAATGGACCCTCTCGGCTTCTTAACCACCCCTGTTCATAGTCCGGGAGTTGCAAGTAGTTTCTGGTGTTTGTAGCATGCTGGGGGCCGCATGCAACGCTGACCTTAGGGGTGGGTTGTGTTGCGGTAGGCACCGTGGCCCGGTGTACCGAGTGCCCGTTTGGTATCTCGGGAACCCTGCACACATCGTTCGGGGCTGTATGGGAAACCTCGGCCGGACTCCCTGCGGATGGAACCCGAATAGGCGATAACCTGGACTAGGGACTTGAGTGTTTAGGTAGGCTGAGGCCGACACCCACGTTGGGCTTCCGCTTGAAGGTTGCCGAGTACATGTCGTAAACGATTTATAAGTGGTGAGCGTGTGTGAAGAAGTATACCCCTGCAGGGTTAAATATGATCTATTCGAATAGCCGTGTCCACGGAGAAGGACTTCTGGGTTACCTATATCAGTTCATAGACAAGTAAATGGATACTACTAAAAGCCTCAAGATAAGTGTGAGTATCGTGGATGGCCCTCTCGGGGATGACGAGAGAGGATCCACGGTGGGGTATTGTGATGGTGAATAGTGGACTCGTGTACGACAAAATGCTTTACAAAGTGTGTCACGTAGGATAGCTTAGCCAAGAGTCAAAGCTGGCTTGCTGCATTTAACTCCACCTCCTTCTTGAGAATATGCATGTATGATAGGATTCTGTGGTAAGACTTGCTGAGTACTTTTGTACTCATGTTTGCTTAATCAATATTTTTCAGAGGACTATACTACCCCTCCGACGGATTCTATGTAGATGTTGACTTGACGAGTAAGCTAGCCACCGGTGGCGATCTAAGACTTGTGAAGGGCCATTGTAGATAGAAAGGCTCCAACAAGCTTTCTTTCTTTCTAGAGTCGTACTCGAGACTACTTTGCTTCCGCATGTGCTTGTATGATTGTATGACTTGAGTGTTGGGTCATGTGACCCCTACCTGTATGACTATGTTATGTATGGCTCCTCGAGCCTCTTAAATAAAGTACTTGAGTTGTAGAGTTTTGTTGTGATGCCTTGTTGTATTTACTCATATCGGGCATATTGCGTGTATGATTGAAATGCTTGGTATGAGTGGGATCCGACAATCTAGTTGTTTATCCTTGGCAGCCTCTCATATGGGAAATGTAGTCTCGTGCTTACGGCGATAGTAGTCCGCTACAGCCCGGTTCACGGAGTCCTGCTAGCCCAGCACTACTGCTTGGACACTTGACTGGCGGCATGTGATTCATTTCGTTCCTATGTCATCCTTCGAAATGTCACGCGGTGATACTTGGAGTCTGCCTAGCCTGCTACAGCCGGGATACGGAGTCCTGTTAGCCAGTGCTACAGCCCAAGTTCATACGTTGATGACCGACATGCTCAAGTGTTTCATGTATGCTGTCCCCATAGGTTAGTGCGCTTTGGGTTCACGACTAGCCATGTCGGCCGGGTTCTTTGTCATGTGGATGCTAGCGACACTATCATATACGTGAGCCAAAAGACGCAAACGGTCCCGGGCCATGGTAAGGCGACACCCGTGGGAATACCGTGCGTGAAGCCGCAAAGTGATATGAGGTGTTACCAGCTAGGTCGATGTGACTTGGAATCGGGGTCCTGACAGCGTTGGCATCGAGCGGGGCTGCACAGAGGTCCGCTAAGCCAAACTGGTCGAAGTTGAGTCTAGAAATGCTTAGTTATATGTAGGGGAATTGATTGTGGGAGGGAACGTAAGGCTCTTTTGAATCCTTTACCTTATGCCTCTGATCTGAGTCATCCTCTCCTCATTCAACGTGGGTATAGGACTAGGCTCTCTTCTCTCTATCAGGATCACGTGTTACTATCCGTAGTACCTTGTAGGATTGTTGGTTACATCCTCAGTTCAGCGCTACTAAATTTTAGTATGCTATTACTTGAACCAGAACCTTGATATGATGTTGTTGAGTGGTTTTGCAAATCTGATTTTGAATGTCTCAAATTTGATTTGAGCATTTACGATGTTATGCTGCCCGATTTTCCTAGAATTCTAATGCCTTTGCATTATGGCTGTGCTTTCAGATGGCCACCGTTCCCGTAACCAAGTGGTTCGCTTTGACCCGCTGCATTGATGTGTGCGGTCACACGGCCATGTTGGTTAGGGTGATGATTGAGGCTGGTTATCGATGGTATCCTGAATATACCGTCGAGGAGCAGTTCAGGATTTCAATCAAAGCCAATATCTATGCACGGTCGGAATTATCCATCCTATCCGAGCTCTTGAGCCACTTCACTTTGTTCCTATGGGCTCGGAATCACTATTGGAATATCTGTACAAGATGCAGCCTATTCCATGATGACTATTATTCGAGCCAGGACTGCTTTCTTGAGCAACACCGACTTCCGCTATATGCGGCATCCCTTCCGGGCGCATGGCTACCTTCGAGGTTTGTGCAGGTGATGCATCCCATGAGACTCACTCCTCCGTACCACTCTTGAGTTCTTTGGAGGACAAGGACCGTGAGAACCGGGCCTTGCGTATGGAGCTGTATAATGCCCGTTCCGACCACTGGGCTACTCTGACTAGGTTTGCACCTGCCGTGCAAGCCGGATGTATGGACATGAGAGATTTGTACCCTGTGCGGGCGAGTTTGCCGGACTTCATGGAGTGGCGTGAGGTTGGAGGCATCACTCCTCCTCGTGGGCCTCTTCTGCCACCCTTTGTGGGTCCACGACCACATCCGAGTCCTTATGGTCCACAGGCTTCACAGGATTGTCTGTTTCCGGATGATCATGTCCCACTTCCAGGTCTGGGTGGTGACTTCTATGAGGACTACTATGGAGCTGCCTGAGATAGTAGTAGTATCCCTTGTATGGTACCAGTTGTGTTTCCACCGTCCTGCGTGACTCGTGGAATACGACTTAGTGTGTATCATTCCGGAAGTGTAGAAAAATAATGTATAGGAGTTGGAATGCTTCCGATGAGATGTAACGCCTTTCCTTATAGTTGTACTCCGTCAGGCTTGTACTAAACTATGAATGGTGTGTATGACCGTTGGTATATATATATATGGCAGTTTATATTACCATGTCATACGGATGAACATCTTGCATTCCATGCTGTCCATTACCTTCCGCACTTCCTTGTTAAATTCTGCCATCCTGGTTTAAACCTTTGTTTTGTCTCCCAGGATGGTCAACACTCGAAATTCTCCTGCTGTTCCAGAGCAGGGAGAGGCCAGTGCAGCCAGAAATGTGAATCTGCCGCAACCGCCATCTTTGGCTGAGGTGATGCTGGAAGCAGAACGCAATAAGCGCGAAACTAACCGCTTATTGGAGCGGATTGAACAAAACACAGCTCGCCAGCCAAGAAACGATGGGGTTTCCCTCAATGACTTCGTCAAGCTATATCCTCCAAAATTCAAATGCTCCGTCGAGCCACTCGACGCCGATGATTGGCTCCGCAGTATCCACCATAAGCTGCGTTCCGCCAATGTGGCTGAGGCTGACAAAGTTATCTTTGCCGCCTATCATCTGGAAGGCCCTGCCAGTCTCTGGTGGGAAAACTATGAGGCTATGCGTCCGGCTGGACAAGTTACAACTTGGGATGAATTCAGTGCCGCCTTCCGCGAGCACCATATTCCAGAAGGACTTATGGACCGCAAACGTGAGGAATTCTGCAGTTTCACCCAAGGCGGTGACGGTGGATGCCTACTGACCCTGAATTCGGGAGGTTAGCACGTTATGCTCGAAGAAGTTTCTACCGATGCTAAGAAGCGGCGAGGTTCCGTAAGGGACTTAGCCACGAGCTACGCCGAGATCTCCGTCTACATGAATGTACCTCTTTCTCGAAGCTAGTCAATAAGGCTATCGGCGCCGAGATCAGGCGAACTGATTTGAGGCTTCACGCAAGCACATCCGTGATTCGGATCATCATCCGCTCTGGTTCCCGAAGCGCGGGTTTGGGTCCCAAATCGGCTCTACCACCTGGTACACCCCGAGGCCATCCTTGAGGCGCCTCGCCCCAACCAACCGTATTTTCCACCCAAGACATATGGAGGTCCAATCGCTAATGTGGCCCCACGGCCAAATGTGATCACTTGCTTCAAATGTGGAGAGGCGGGCCACTATATTCGAGAGTGTCCCAGAACAACCCCAATCAAGCCGGAAAGACTGCTGGTCGCGGCAAGCCAGCAGAAAGGTTCCCTATGCCAAGCCGCTTGCCACCGCTGCGTGGCCATGTCAACTATGTCTCTGCCAAGAAACCTATGAGGATCCCAACGCCGTCCTCGATGCGCTTCTTGTTAATTGCCATCCGCAAGCTGTTCTTTTGATCTTTGGAGCATCTCATTCATTTATTTCTGAGAGCTATGCTCGATTGCACAACACCACATTCTGCGACATGCCTACCTCCATGGAAATTCAAACTCCTGGTTCTAGATGGCAAACTTCCAGAATAAGTCATGGAAATGAGATTCTTGTCGACAGATTAGTCTTTCTTGCATCCCTAATAGCTCTCAAGTCCTCGGATATAAACATCATCTTGGGTATGGACTGGATGTCAGCCCATTATGCTAAAATTGATTGCTCTACTAGAACTGTTCAACTTACCCATCCTTCGGGCAAAACAGTGGATGTTTTAACCCGAGTGTCTAAGCGTCAGCTTTACTCTTTAAATGCCAACCCTCTTCCAGACCTCGAAGATATCCCGGTAGTCCGTGATTTCCCGGATGTCTTTCCGGAAGAACTGCCAGGTGTTCCACCTGACAGGGATGTCGAGTTCGTGATAGATCTTGTTCCCGGAACCGTCCCAATCTCTAGAAGACCTTATAAGATGGCACCCCTAGAACTAGCTGAACTTAAGAAACAACTCGATGAATCCTTGCAAAAGGGTTTCATCCGTCCTAGTTCATCTCCATGGGCTTGCCCCGTCCTCTTCGTCAAGAAGAAGGATGGTACGGATCGGATGGTTGTAGATTACCGACCTGTCAATTTGGTCACTATCAAGAACAAGTATCCGCTCCCCAGGATCAACGACCTGTATGATCAGCTCGCTGGATCCTCAGTCTTCTCCAAGATGGATTTGAGGTTGGGCTACCATCAAATCAAAATCAAGAATGGGGACATACCTAAAACGGCCTTTGTCACTCGTTATGGCCAATACGAGTACACCGTCATGTCCTTCGGTTTAACCAATGCTCCAGCCACCTTCTCTCGGTTAATGAACTCAACCTTCATGGAGTATTTGGATAAATTCGTCGTGGTATACCTCGATGATATACTCATCTACTCCAAGAATGAGGAAGAACATGCCGAACACCTAAGGCTAGTATTGATGAAACTTCGAGAGCACCGCCTTTATGCCAAATTCTCTAAGTGTGAATTCTGGTTACCAGAAGTGACCTATCTAGGACATGTAATCTCTGGTAAGGGTATTGCTGTCAATCCCGAGCGAGTTCAAGCTGTCCTTGATTGGACTCCACCTGAATCGGTCAAGCAAGTTCGGAGTTTCCTCGGCTTAGCGAGCTATTGCCGCCGCTTCGTTGAGAATTTCTCTAAAGTTGCTAAACCTCTAACCGAACTCCTCAAGAAAGATAAGAAGTTCGAGTGGACGCCACAGTGCGAGATCAGCTTTCAGGAACTGAAAAGACGCCTGACATCTGCTCCCGTACTTGTTCCACCAGATTTCTCTAAGGACTTTATTATCTATTGCGACGCCTCGCGACAAGGACTAGGTTGCATACTCATGCAAGATCGTCATGTGATTGCCTACGCTTCTCGACGATTCGTCCACATGAGGATAACTATCCCACACACGATCTAGAGCTTGCAGCGATGGTTCACGCACTCAAAACCTGGCGACATTACCTTACGGGTAATCGTTATGAAATCTACACGGATCACCAAAGTCTGAAATATATCTTCACCCAACCGGTTTGAATCTCAGCAAAGACGTTGGTCGAGTTGATTACAGATTTCGACTTAGGATATCTTACACCCCAGGCAAAGCCAATGTCATGGCTGACGCACTAAGTCGTAAATCTTATTGTAACAATTTGATGTTACAACAAAGTCAACCAATTCTCCACGAGGAATTTCGTAAGCTTAATCTTCACATTGTTCCTCGAGGATTCCTTTCCACCCTGGTGGCGAAACCTACCCTTACGGATCAGATCATCAAAGCACAGAAGGTAGATCCGGGAATCTCCCGTATCAGGAGAAACATCAAGAAAGGAGTCGCAGATTGTTTCTCCATTGATGAACAAGGTGTCGTGTTCTTTGGAGACCGTCTAGTGGTCCCCAAGGTGCGCAACCTGAGGCGATTGATCCTTAAGGAAGCTCATGACTCTCCTCTCACCATTCATCCCGGTAGTACTAAAATGTATCAAGATCTACGCCAGAGGTTTTGGTGGACTAGGATGAAGAGAGAAATCGCTCAATACATTGCTAACTGCGACGTTTGTCGTCGAGTTAAAGCAGAGCATCAACGGCCTGCTGGTACCCTTCAACCTTTGGAAATTCCTGAATGGAAATGGGATAAAATCGGTATGGATTTCATTACCGGGTTTCCCAGGACCAAGAGAGGGAATAACGCTATCTTCGTCGTTGTTGATCGTCTTTCCAAAGTAGCCCACTTCCTACCTGTTCGTGAGAGTATAACCGCTAGCCAGCTAGCTGATTTGTACATCTCCCGGATAGTGTCTCTTCATGGTGTTCCATCAGAGATTAACTCCGACCGTGGGAGTCTCTTCACCTCTCGATTTTGGGAAAGTTTCCAAAACGCTATGGGAACTCGTCTCTCCTTTAGCACCGCTTTCCATCCCCAATCAAGTGGTCAAGTAGAACGAGTCAATCAAATCTTAGAGGATATGCTTCGAGCTTCTGTCATCTCTTTCGGCATGAATTGGGAGAAATGCCTTCCATTTGCCGAGTTCGCTTATAACAACAGTTATCAAGCTTGTCAGGCAAAGCCCTTTCAAGTTCTTTATGGACGAAAATGTCGAACGCCTCTTAATCGGTCGAAACCGGGAGAGACAGCTCTTTGGCCGGATATGATTCAGAAGCGGAGGAGCAGGTTCGCGTTGTTCGTGAGAATTTGAAAACAGCCCAATCTCGCCGAAGAGCCAATATGACCGCAAACATAAGCCTATGGCTTATGAAATTGGCGAAAGGCTTACCTTGGGTTACTCCTTTAAAGGAACCCATCGATTCGTATCAAGGGCAAGTTGGCCCCTCGTTACATTGGACCCTTTCGCATTCTTGCCAAACGAGGGAGGTTGCCTACCAATTGAACTACCTCCGCATCTTTCCAAGGTCCATGATGTCTTCCACGCTTCCCAACTCAGCGTTGCTTCTCGGATCCTATCCGTGGAGTGGACCACGCAACGCTTGATCTCCAAGATAACCTCACCTATCGAGAATATCCCGCTCAGATTCTCGATCAAACCGAGCGTACCACTCGACGCCGGAATATCAAGTTTCTAAAGGTTCAATGGTCAAACCATTCCGAGCAAGAAGCAACTTGGGAAAGGGAGGATCGCCTTCGACTTGAGTACCCCACCTTTTTCAAGAATAGATCCTAAATCTCGGGGCGAGATTCTTTTGAGTGGGGGTGAGTTGTCACATCCCAGATAGACCATGCATTAGGGTGTGCATCATGTTTAAATTTCATCTGAATTTGAAATGGGGAAGGAAGGAAACCCCAGAACACCCCCCCCCCTTAAAATAACTAGGGTTTACTAAAATTTATTTCAATGAATCCGAAATGCCCTTCAAAATGCTCATCCTCTTTGTTTGGGTTTAGGATCCATGTCAAGGAAGGTGGAACATTTTCTAGGTCACCTAAGGGTTCTAACTTTAATTCACAAGTTTTTGAAAAGAGCATTTTAAATTATGAAAATATTTTAAGTGTTCAAAATTGTCAAACTAAAATGTTTCATGTTGGAAATATTCCAACAAGTGACCAGGAGCATTTTGGTAATTTTGAAACAATTTTGGTATTTTTAAAACCCTAAACAGAATTGCAGAAATAGAAAAGACTAAAAAAGAGAAAATCTTACACATGCCAATGACCGCCCACCTGCTGCCCAGCCCAGCAGTCAGCGCCAATGAGCTGCTTGGCTCGGCCAGCAGTAGGCTGGTGCCGGCGCCCGAGCCTTGCGCGCCACGCAGCTGGCCGCCGCCGCCTCATCCCTCGCCGCCTCGCCGCTGGGCGACCCACGTCGTCACCCGACCTCCTGACACCTCACTTCCCCCCCTCTCTCTCTCTCGCCCCGACCTGGCCGACGCCATCGCCGACGCAGCGCCACCGTCGACGCCGCGTGCTCCCGCCGCCATACTCCTCCCGCCATGTCTGCAGCTCCGCCAGCACCCGTTACCCCTAGCCAGCTAGTTCCCCGCGCTCCAAAACACCCGAGGCCACTACTCCGACCTCGCCCGAGCTCAAGGCACGGAGATCCCCATCGTCGCCGCCGCCGCATCAGTCCACCCCGACCCGACGAAGCTCCCTGCAGGTTCACCGTGAGCCTAGCTACCCCTCCATCCTCTCCGTTCTCTTCTTCTTGCACCACAGCGAGCACTCGATGATCGCTGAACCCACCGCATGGGACTCGTCGCCGACGAGCCTCCGGCCACCTAATGGCCACGCCACTATGCCCATCGCACTCACCACGCCTCACAGGCCTAACTGCACTCCCGCGCCGCCGGGCCTCTAACCCAAACCCGTGGTGGCGAGCCCGTGCCGCCGCCTCGACTCGTCGCCGCGCCCATTCCGCCACCCCTAACCCTACCGACTCCACCACTAACCGCGGCTCACCTCCAAGATCACGTGGGTGCTCCCAGCTCCATTTGGAGCCCGAAAGTGCAAAAGCACTTGCTCCGCCCGCGTCTGGCCTCGCCGGCGGCTAGACGCCGGTGAGTTGACCTCGCCCGTGGGCCCTGTTGACCTCTGGGTCAATGACAGGTGGACCCCCTCCGGTTAATCTAATTAGGATTAGTTTTAATTAAAACTAATTGGTTAAACTAACCTGACATGCGGGTCCCACTGGTCAGTTTGACCTGGACGACCCCGTTGACCCCCTGACGTCATGTTGACCTCATCTTGACGATTAATTCAAATTCTGGAATTATTTTTATATAATAAAATCCAGAATATAATTCAAATTTCAAATGCTTATAACTTTTATTCTATAACTCCAAATGCAAAGATTTATATATGAAAATTTATCAGAAAAATACACTCTATCCATTGGTACAGGTTTCATGCATGTTAAAACAAGTTAACTATGCTGAATAACCAGATTAAGATTTTGCACCATTAGGACTAACTCACATGATCTATCATTTGAACCTTTGGTTCAAATGAGATCATCCTATCCCTTCAACTTGCATTAGGCCAACACACATTCATCCTGCCATGTCATAGCATGCATCATATTGTTGCATATTGGTTGTATGTTTATTTTGGTGTGTTTTCATGATAGGTTCTGCCCAAGATAACCTCGATTACCCACCAAGGGCAGTTCTCTACCCAGTTCCATCGAGCAAGCAATTCATTGATCATTCCGATACAAACCCATGTTCTCGCTTCGCTCTCATTTTACTGCATTAAGACAACGCGATTCAACTGTTGTGTGCTGCGGTAGTTGAACCCACTTCCTTTGCATGACTGTCATTGCCACAAAGAATTAGATGAAACCCACTAGTATGTGTAGGAGTTGATTGAGCCATGTTTGTGATTCCTACCATGCTATGCTTGCTATGCTTAGAGTTGTGTCGTCGGCTCATCGGGATGATGAACTGGAGTGAAAGGTTGTGTTGGTTCGAGAGTGTAAGTGTTGAACATGATTTGGTAAAGGTATCGATGAGATGCCATGTAGGAGTACATGGTGGGTTGTTTCATTGAGGCCGAACTTAAGAACTGAGATCTGTGTTTGTGATCCATGAACTAGCTACTACCACTCATTGGGCCCGAAACCAATGGACCCTCTCGCTTCTTAACCACCCCTGCTCATAGTCCGGGAGTTGCAAGTAGTTTCGTGTTTGTAGCATCTTTGGGGCCGCACGCAACGCTGACCTTAGGGGTGGGTTGTGTTGCGGTAGGCACTGTGGCCGGTACCGAGTGCCCGTTTGGTATCTCGGGAACCCTGCACACATCGTTCGGGGCTGTATGGGAAACCTCGGCCGGACTCCCTGCGGATGGAACCCGAATAGGCGATAACCTGGACTAGGGACTTGAGTGTTTAGGTAGGCTGAGGCCGACACCCACGTTGGGCTTCCGCTTGAAGGTTGCCGAGTACATGTCGTAAACGCATTTATAAGTGGTGAGCGTGTGTGAAGAAGTATACCCTGCAGGGTTAAATATGATCTATTCGAATAGCCGTGTCCACGGAGAAGGACTTCTGGGTTACCTATATCAGTTCATAGACAAGTAAATGGATACTACTAAAAGCCTCAAGATAAGTGTGAGTATCGTGGATGGCCCTCTCGGGGATGACGAGAGAGGATCCACGGTGGGGTATTGTGATGGTGAATAGTGGACTGCGTATGCGACAAAATGCTTTACAAAGTGTGTCACGTGGGATAGCTTAGCCAAGAGTCAAAGCTGGCTTGCTGCATTTAACTCCACCTCCTTCTTGAGAATATGCATGTATGATAGGATTACGTGGTAAGACTTGCTGAGTACTTTTGTACTCATGTTTGCTTAATCAATATTTTTCAGAGGACTATACTACCCCTCCGACGGATTCTATGTAGATGTTGACTTGACGAGTAAGTAAGCTAGCCACCGGTGGCGATCTAAGACTTGTGAAGGGCCATTGTAGATAGAAAGGCTCCAACAAGCTTTCTTTCTTTCTAGAGTCGTACTCAGACTACTTTGCTTCCGCATGTGCTTGTATGATTGTATGACTTGAGTGTTGGGTCATGTGACCCCTACCTGTATGACTATGTTATGTATGGCTCCTCGGAGCCTCTTAAATAAAGTACTTGAGTTGTAGAGTTTTGTTGTGATGCCTTGTTGTATTTACTCATATCGGGCATATTATGTGTATGATTGAAATGCTTGGTATGAGTGGGATCCGACAATCTAGTTGTTTATCCTTGGCAGCCTCTCATATGGGGAAATGTAGTCTCGTGCTTCCGAGCGATAGTAGTCCGCTTCTGCCGGTTCACGGAGTCCTGCTAGCCCAAAGACTACTGCTTGGACACTTGATCTGCCGGCATGTGATTCATTTCGTTCATATGTCCGTCCCTTCGGGAAATGTCACGCGGTGATACTTGAGTCCTGCCTAGCCTGCTACAGCCGGGATACCGGAGTCCTGTTAGCCAGTGCTACAGCCCAAGTTCATACGCTGATGACCGACATGCTCAAGTGTTTCATGTATGCCTGTCCCCATAGGTTAGTGCCGCTTTGGGTTCACGACTAGCCATGTCGGCCCGGGTTCTTTGTCATGTGGATGCTAGCGACACTATCATATACGTGAGCCAAAAGACGCAAACGGTCCCGGACCATGGTAAGGCGACACCCGTGGGAATACCGTGCGTGAAGCCGCAAAGTGATATGAGGTGTTACCAGCTAGGTCGATGTGACTTGGAATCGGGGTCCTGACAGCCAATGACGCAACTACTCAAGAAAGACAGGAAGTTTGAATGGACGGAAGCTTGCGAGAAAAGTTTCCAAGAACTAAAGAGGAAACTGACGACAGCACCAGTACTAATTGTGCCAGATATACACAAAAATTTTGAGGTATTTTGTGACGATCTCGAAAGGGCCTCGGTGCGTATTAATGCAAGAAGGCAAGGTTGTCGATATGTTTCGCATACAACTTCGCAAGCATGAGGAAAATTATCCTACTCATGACCTGGAATTAGCAGCATTATTCATGCACTCAAGGAATGGAGACACTTCTTACTTGGTAATCTTTGTGAAATATACACGGACCACAAAAGCCTCAAGTATATTTTCACACAACCGAACTCAATTTACGGCAGCGACGCTGGTTGGAATTAGTAAAGGATTATGATGTTGGAATCCACTACCACCCGTGCAAAGCAAATGTTGTAGCAGATGCTCGAGTGGAACCCCAGTCCGGACAATGACAAAGATGCCAAACTTGAGACCTGAATTCCAGCAGGAATTCGCAAAGCTCAATCTGATGGTGGTCACCGAAGGCAGTGTGTCGAACTTAGAGTTACGGCCTACCCTGATAGAGAAGATTAAAGAGGCTCAACGTGGACACCCCAGCATTGAAGGCATAAAACGGAAGATGAAATTGGGCAAGGCCTCGAATTAGTTATCGATGAGCAAGGAATATTGTGGTACGGGAATAGGCTTTGCGTACCAAATATCCATGACCTTAAACAGCAAATCCTGGCTGAAGGCCACACCGCTCCGTATTCGATCCATCCTAGAGGAACAAAATGTACAAAGATCTTCAGAAACATTTTGGTGGCATGGTATAAAAGAGACATAGCCACGTTTATTGCATCGCCAGACTCTTGTCAACGCATCAAGGCCGAGCACCGTAAACCGGCGGGCTATTGCAACCAAATAAGATACCCGAGTGGAAATGGGACGAGATTGGAATGGATTTTATTGTTGGACTACCTCGGTCACGACACGGACATGATGCCATATGGGTCATCACTGATAGACTGACTAAGGTAGCACACTTCATCCCCGTGAAGACAACCCACACCACTCAGAAGCTTGCTAGGCTCTACCTTTCCCGTATCGTTTGCTTACATAGAGTCCCAAAGAAAATAATCTCGGACAGAGGCACTCAATTCGTCTCCCGATTTTGGGATCACTTACAACAAGCTCTGGGAACTCAGCTGGCATTCAGTACCGCATACCATCCCCAGACAGATGGGAAGACTGAGCGAGTAAACCAGATTCTAGAAGATATGCTGAGAGCGTGTGTCCTCACCTATGGGACCAGTTGGGAAGAGAGCTTACCATCCGCAGAATTCGCATATAACAACAGTTATCAGTCCAGCCTGCAAATGGCACCATTTGAAGCTCTGTACGGGCGAAGGTGTCGTACCCCGCTAAATTGGTCGGAAACCAGAGACAGCCATATCTTCGGCCCAGACCTGCTCAAAGAGGCTAAAGATAAGGTCAAGGTAATTAAGGACCGACTCAAGACAGCCCAAAGCCGACAAAAGAGTTATTACGATCAGAAGCATCCTGGAGTCAATTTTGAACCCGGTGAATTTGTGTACCTACGAGTATCCCCTATGAGAGGCCTGCATCGATTCAAGATTAAAGGGAAGCTAGCACCAAGATTCATCGGACCATTCTGCGTAGTGGCACGAAGAGGCACGGTAGCCTACCAGCTAGACTTACCCGAAGAATTATCCGATATCCACGACGTGTTTCATGTCTCCCAATTAAGGAAGTGCGTAAGCAACCCAGAGAAGCAAGTACCCCATGAAAACATTGACGTGCAGCCAGACCTGACATATCGGGAACATCCAGTAAAAATATTAGAGGAGTCTGAAAGGAGGACCCGACAGAAAACCATCAAGTTTTTCAGAGTTCAGTGGAGCAATCACACCGAGAGTGAAGCCACTTGGGAAAGAGAGGATTTTCTTCGAGCAGAGCATCCACACTTGTTTGAGAATCAGCTGAAATCTCGGGGACGAGATTTTTCCTAAGGGGGTAGGTGTTGTGACACTCCAAAAATATTCTTTTGGTTTTCTTCAAAAAATTTGTTGGATTTGAAGAAGGTCTTCTAAACCCTTCCAAAAATCTCTCTCAAAAGCTTTTTCCCTTTAGCAAATATTTTATTTTTTGCATCTCCTTCAACTCGTGTTTGGTTTTAAATTTTTCCTCTGATTGCCCTCTTCTCAAAATTTCAAGAAAAATCTTTGGAGTTTAATTTCTTTCAAAAGAAACTCTAGGAGTTTTGCATCTTCTCCAATATTGAATTCACTCATGATTTTACCATGCACCACATGGTAAAATCTTCCCAAAAATCTCTCCTTCCACTTTGGGCAATCCAAACATTCTGTCTCAACTTGTTCAACCCTTTTCTGAATTTTATTTCATTTATTTCTCCTCCCAAATCTTTTCTGTCCATTATTTTGAGCCTAGGAGATTTGCAAAGCAAGTACCTAAGTGCAATTGAGCTTTGACCTCAAACCAACTCCCCTGGATAGTCCTTGGTACCCACAACCTAGAACAATCAAGATCCACACCTCTTCTTTTCAAAAATTTCAAATTTCAGTCTCTGCAAGTTTGGACCAGATTTGTCAATTTTGGTGAAATTCATATCTTCTCTGCTCCAAAAATTCCACAAAAATTCAGGCAGCCTCTAGATGCAATGAGAGGCCCCTCCACCAAAAATCAGCTCAAGCAGAGCCTCCCACATACCAAAAACATTCTGTCGAGCACCTGGCCTACACTGTTTCATTGCACTTCCAGAGATTCAGAGAAGTTCAGAGTTCAGTGTCGCTTCTCTTCGTCAGAGTTCGGTCACGCGGCCACAGTGCACTCTGGAACGATGCACACGGCCTATTCCCCCTGACCAGCACCCCGCACGCACGCTTGGCCGATTCCTGGCGTCGTTGGCGACGAGCATCGCCGGCGTTGGAAGCTTCTGCGGTGGCCGCGCCACCCGTGGCGGCCAGATAGGGCCCGAGCCCGCTGGCCACTCCACCCGGCGCCGCCCATCGCCCCCTGGCTCTCCGCGTGTCCCTGCCTTGCCAGCGCACGCCTGTGGCACCGTCGCCGTGGCACGGCAAGCACAGAGCGTGCTCCCTGCCACCGACGGGCCCACGCCGCCCCGTTCCGTCGAGCACGCCCTAAGCAACCAAACCCCGACTCGTTTAGCACCTAAACGGAACCAAGAACCCCCACGATGCTAAACCCTGAACCTCCCGATCAATGCCTGCGTCACGTCAGAACTTCACGGAGAACCCGTTCTCGGCAACCGCCTCGGGCGGCTATATATAGCACCCCGAAGGCTCGCCCCGCACACCTCCACCACCTCACTAGTCCTCGCCAAGCCCACGGAAGGGCCTCGAGGGGCTCTTCTTCCTCGACTCCGCCGCCCGTCCCCGCCTTGGCCTCCACCTCGATTCACTCCGGTGAGGTCGCCCCTGCGCCCAAATCCCGTCGGCTACCCTCTCATGCTACCACAAGTCTAACCCCTCCTCAATTCCTCCTCCGCAAAGACTCTCCGACGAGACCCACGACCACCCGAACCACCGCCACCGGCAGGAGCCGCCGTCGACGTGGTGCTCGCCGCGACCACCACCACCACCAACCGACGCGGATTGACGCCCTGAACACGGAGGTACCCTCCGATCTCCCTGCCTCATCGTGGATCGCCGCCCGCGACCACCGCGGCTCTCGGGCGCCGACGAGCCCCGTCTCTGTCGTTTGAAAATTCAAACCTGACAGGTGGGACCCGCCCGTCAGCCACTCTATTGTTTTTTTTTTTGAATCGTTTTCTGGAAACGTACTTTGGCAAATACGCTTTCCACACTGAACCGTTTTTCTGCGCTTTTCTGTTTAAGCCCCTGAGAATTTTCTGTTTCATTACAGATGGGTCCTTGGACCAAAACTCTTATAACTTTTTAACAGAAAGGAATTTTTGAGTGATTCTTTTTCTGTCCTCTTCAAATTTTTGTCTAGTTTTTTAACATATTTATTTGAAAAATATTTGGATTAAATTTCTGTACCCCACTGTATTTACGTTAGCGCGTGTGTTTTATGTACCGTAGATACCGAAGGAGGTGACGGAACCGCGAACTTCGCCGAGCTAGACCCCGACTACTCCGAACCAGGCAAGCAATGTTTGAACTTTTGATATGATGAGTGTTTGGGCATGTTTGCATTATTTTTTTTTGTATCATGGCATGTTCATGAGCATTTCGATGATGGTTTATCTCGTAAGAGTTGAGGCAAGTGAGTTCGGAAAATCCATGAGTTGTTGGAAACATGTTGCATGGCCATGAGTTGGCATGAGTATGGGTAAGATGGCAGTGTTGTAGCATGCCAGGCTTATGCCAGATCGTTGGCCCCGTGTCAACACAAATTAGTCAGATTCCGGTCCGTCTCCCCTTTCGTACTACCACCTGTTTCCCGCAACGAATACGGCTTAGTAACTTGCAAACCACTTCCTGCTACACACCAAATCGAGAGGCCGGGATGAAGGTTCCATGGCCCTGGATTAAAGCCTTTCATCCGGTCAGGGAGCATGGGTGTTTCCGGTTGGGACCGAGAGGGGGGCACCCCTTAGAGCGCGCGTAAATAAATTTGATCCCATGCTATTCGAGATTGTGATCTCCCGGTCTCAAAGTTTGTCTTAAACGCTGTCCGGGGTGATTCCTGGCAACGTGAGGTATGATGGGTGTGTACTGGTTAGTTGTGTTTCCTCCGAAATACCGTAAACGGAACTAGTCCTTTGTGACTACGGAAATCCGTTGGCTGTGGACAAATTTTGGTACAAACTCTGCAGAGTCAAAATTCTTGAATTCATCTCATTCATGTCCGAGTACCGTGTTCACCTTATCTTGTCAAATGTCAGTCTCGGTGACAGAACTCCTGATAACCATTTGAGTGTTAAATGTTTATTTCCTGTAAATGGACTAACCCGCTTATTGTCTGGTGATGAATATCTTCCGTGAGCACCATATCTTGTCAGTTATGAATAATGAATTATAAGCCCTTTCTGCGATATCGCTCAGACGTCCGACTGGGGCATTGTTATCATTTACTTTTGTTATAAGACCTTTCTGCGATGTCGCTCAGACGTCCGACTGCGGCATTGTTATTATTTACTTTGTTATAAGCCCTTTCTGCGATGTCGCTCAGACGTCCGACTGCGGCATTGTTATTATTTACTTTTGTTATAAGCCCTTTCTGCGATGTCGCTCAGACGTCCGATCGTAGCATTGTTATTATTTACTTTCATTATAAGCCCTTTACGTGATGTCGCTCGACGTCCATCATGCGCACGCATGTATTTTCTTTCAATATAAGCCCTTTTCGAGGTGTCGCTAGACGCTCGATCGTGGCATGTTTTACTTATTTGTTCACCCTTCGAGGCGCCGCCTGCACACCGATCGGTTTTGAGTTTATTTTTCTTTGGGTTTTCGAGCAGACTACCGCCGGTTCCCTTTTTACTTACTTGTGTTACTAATTTGATAGCACATTGTTATAAATTAATCATTTCGCATACATGCATTCATTTGTTATATATTTTGTCCGAACTGTCTTGCGAGTACTTTCAAAGTACTCACCTGGCTTGTTGATTTGGCCAGATGCTGACGAAGGCGATCTCATGGATGAAGAGTTCGATAACGAGTCCTACGCCTAGAGGAATCCCAGTCAGTCTCGTGCGACCCCTAGATTAGTCATTGTGATATATCCGCTTCCTCTACCCAAATAAATTCATCGAGCCTCACCTCGACGCTCGATGTGCCGCCAGTGCAGTAGTCTTATTAACCACCCCACTGTGTTATTCCACCAACCACTCATGTCTCAAGTCAGTATTATTTCCACCCCACACCATTGTGTTATATCCGCCGCTATGTATAATTATTGGCGTACTTGTACTAATTTGTTGAGCAACCTCAGCTCGACCCTGTAATATATTTTATGCTACTGGCTTATTGTATCAAGATTTTGTCTACCAGTATGGAGGATTTTCCTCGTATAGGACTCCATAGGTCGGTTGTTCAATAAATATTTTTATTGAAAAACCGGTCGTGACACTTCATCAACATAATCATCATCACTATCGTCAGGGTCCGAGTCGGTGTCGTCGATGATGATGTAGTTCTCCGGGCAAGTGGAACTGTCATCTTCTCCTCCTGGCACAGGGTCTCCCATAAAAACTCCTAGCTTCTTGGTCAGGTCGCCATTCTTCTCCACTAGTACGACGATTTCTTCCTCATAATCCTCGTGTGTAGCATTGAGTTCTTCCTCCAGTTCCGTAATCCTTGTCATTGCTTTCTTCAAATCCATCATGCATGCGCACATCTGGTTCTCCTGGCGACGAATGTGCTGGTTTAACTCCTGGATGAAAGAGGCAATCGATCTATCCTTCCTGGTGCTGATCACGTCCCATTACTCATCTCGGCGCCCACAAATCTGGTAGATAGTGTCCTTGAGATCATTGTGGTAGACTTCACCAATGCGTCCCATGGCGATGTGAGCTGTCATACTCTTTCCTAGACTCCAGGTGGGTGCATCGAAAGAAAACTCTATGGGTTCAGTGACAGGCGCGAATGTCCTTCCTGGAACTTGAACTTGAATCATCCAGTGCTCCTCTTCTGGTTAGTTGGCATTGTAGGTCCCGGTGAAGCTTGGTATTTCAATGTTCAGGTACCTAGTAACTTCCTTCAAGTGGCGTCCAAAAGGGGTGTCTTCATCCGGTTGCATGAATTTGATCCTTGCATCTGCCATCCTAAAGGGTAGAAAATGGAGAGGAGTTAGAAATGAGAAGAGAGTAGTGATCTAGGGCTTTAGCTTAGTGGTCATGTCCTACAGTCAGCGTGTGCTCTGATACCATCTTTGTAGCGACCAGACCTCAAACAGTCTGATCTCTGTGCATAAGTGTCATCCCTGGATCGGTAATGCTGACACACACAATACTCGAAGGATTTATAACAGAGTAGCAATCACACACTTATTACATCGAATGTCTCAAAAGAGAACTTATTACAATAAATATGGCTTAAGGCCATCTAATATGATAACAGCGGAAGGCTTGGAAGATAAAGTGAGTCCACCAACTCCAACGGCATCACTGAGTGAAAGACCACGACCTAAGGCTCCTTACTCGTCGTCTGAAAAGTCTGCAACATGATACGTTGCAGCCCAAAAACCAGTCAGCACATGGAATATGTTGGCAATGTAACACAAGAGAGTAATGAACAGAATAATGCTATCACTACATACATATATGGCTGGTGGAGGCTGTAGAGTTAAAATGTTTTGCAAAAAGCCAATTTTTCCCTACTGCAAAGGAATTAGTTTTATTTAACTATCATGGTGGTTGATAAACATTGAGAAGGTTCACCCAACTCAACCCCAATTAAAAGTAATTAGCAATAACCCATCAAATTAAATTAAGAGTGGTGAGATCCACATGATAATCTAAAGACTAGATACTCAAGATGTCCATAACCGGGGACACGGCTAACCATGATTAGTTTGTACACTCTGCAGAGGTTTGTGCACTTTTCCCCACAAGACTCGATCTCCTCCGTTGGGATTCTCGCACTACATGGTGTTTGAGAAACAGATGACCGAGACATAGTCTTTCAGAAGCGCTAGCACCTTATGGTGGGTAGACCGGTACACCTACTTTCCCCTACATCTGCTAGTCTACCACTGTAAGAGTTCACACGACTTAATCAACTATGCTAGAGCCCATAATAGCTTGTGGATGCACACGGAAGTTTCCAGTATGAATAATCTTATGATCCCTTTGAGCCTGGGTGGCGGTCCGTAGGAGAATCACACGGTACCCCGGGATTTCCAAAAATACAGGCAATCACTGGAGAACCCAGGTGCCTCAATCCACCCAGATGTGTATTAAAGTTGCCACCTTAAGTTGAACCATTAATTAACCATCTCACATCTGTAGTAGAATACACTCAAACCCAATCCACGTCTACGAGCATAGCGTAGCAATATAAGCATGACGTAGAAGTAACTCCCAGGGTTTCATAATAAACAGGTGAATAGGTACTACCTCATCTACTTCCCAACCCACAGTTTAATTCAGATCCTAACCATGCAATTGTTTGAGGATTGATCTAATGCAATAAAACTGGGTAGTAAGAGGTATGATCAAAGTGTTACTTGCCTTGCTGATGATCCGCGAAACCTAGAGACTCGTAGTAGCACGCTTCGCACTCCGGGTACTCTATCGCTGTCAGGACGCCGATTCCAAGTCACATCGACCCAGCCGGTAACACCTCATATCACTTTGCGGCCTCACGCACGGTATTCCCACGGGTGTCGCCTTACCATGGCCCGGACCGCTTGCGTCTTTTGGCTCACGATATGATAGTGTCGCTAGCATCCATATGACAAAGAACCCGGCCGACATGGCTAGTCGTGAACCCAAAGCGGCGCTAACCTATGGGGACAGGCATACATGAATCACATCGAGGATGTCGGTCATCAACGTATGAATTCGGGCTGTAGCATTTGGGCTAACAGACTCCAGATCCCGGCTGTAGCAGGTTAGGCAGACTCAATATCACCGCGTGACATTTCCCCAAAGGATGTATATAGGAACGAAGTCAAACACATGCCGCCGATGAAGTGTCCAAGCAGTAGTCTTTGGGCTAGCAGGACTCGTGAACCGGGCAGAAGCGGACTACTATCGCCGAAGCACGAGACTACATTTCCCCATATGAGAGGCTGCCAAGGATAAACAACTAGTTTGTCGGATCCCACTCATACCAAGCATTTCAATCATACACGCAATATGCCCGATATGAGTAAATACAACAAGGCATCACAACAAAACTCTACAACTCGAAGTACTTTATTTAAGAGGCTCCGAGGAGCCATACATAACATATCCATACAGGTAGGGGTGACATGACCCAACACTCAAGTCATACAAACATACAAGCACATGCGGAAGCAAACTAGTCTGAGTACAGACTCTAAAAAGAAAGAAAGCTTGTCGCAGCCCTTCTATCTATAGTGGCCCTTCACAAGCCTTGGATCACCACCTGGGTGGCTAGTTCACTCATCGATGTCAAGGTCTACATAAAACCCATCGGAGGGGGCAGTGTTGTCGTCTGAAAAAAAACATTAATTAAGCAAACATGAGTACGGAGGTACTCAAAGAAGTCTTACCACGTAATCCTATCATTCATGCACATTCTCAAGAAGGTGGTGGGGTTATTTGCAAGCCAGCTTTGACTCTTGGCTAAGCTATCCCACGTGACACCACTTGAAAAGCATTTGTCGCACACGAGTCCACTAATCACCATCACAATACTCCACCGTGGATCCTCTCTCGTCATCCCATGAGAGGGCCATCCGCGGTACTCACACTTATCTTGAGGCTTTTAGTAGTATCCATTTACTTGTCTATGAACTGATATAGGCAACCCAGAAGTCCTTCTCCGTGGACACGGCTATTCGAATAGATCATATTAAACCCTGCAGGGGTGTACTTCTTCACACACGCTCTCACCACTTACCGCCATTTACACGACATGTACTCGGCAACCTTCAAGCGGAAGCCAACGTGGGTGTCGGCCACAGCCTACCTAAACACTCAAGTCCCTAGTCCAGGTTTATCGCTTATTCGGGTTCCATCCGCAGGGAGTCCGGCCGAGGTTTCCCATACAGCCCCGAACGATGTGTGCAGGGTTCCCGAGATACCAAACGGGCACTCGATACACCGGGCCACGTGCCTACCGCAACACAACCCACCCCTAAGGTCAGCGTTGCGTGCAGCCCCCAGCATGCTACAAACACCAGAAACTACTTGCGACTCCCGGACTGAGAACAAGGGTGGTTAAGAAGCCGAGATGGTCCATTGGTTTCGGTCCCAATGCGTGGTAGTAACTGTTTCATGGATCACAAACACAGATCTCAGTTCTTAGGGACAGCTTCAATGAAACAACCCACCATCTACTCCTACATGGCCTCTCATCGATACCTTTACCAAAACGTGTTCAACACTTTCATTCTCGAACCCGACACAACCTTTCACTCCAGTTCACCATCCCGATGAGCCAGACCTGACACAACTCTAAGCATAGCAATCATAGCATGGTAGGAATCACAAACATGGCTCAATCAACTCCTACACATACTAGTGGGTTTCATCTAGTTACCGTGGCAATGACAGTCATGCAAAGGAAGTGGGTTCAACTACCACAGCACACAACAGTTTGAATCGCGTTGTCTTAATGCAGAAACGAGAGCGTAGCGAGAACATGGGTTTGTATCGAATGATCAATGAGTTGCTTGCCTGATGGAGTGGTGGTAGGATACCGCCTTCGCGGATATTCGGATTATCCTCGAGGCGTAACCTATCACGAAAGACATACCAAAATAAACACACATGGCAATATGCAACAATATGATGCATGCTATGACATGGCATTATGAATGTGTGTTGGCCTAATGCAAGCTAGAACAATTAGGGATGGACTCATTTGAATCTAAGATTCAAATGCTAGCTCATTAAACATAGCCCTAAAGGTGTAATATCTTATTCTGCTTAAACAGCAAGGTTAACTTGTTTTAACATGCATGAAACCTGTACCAATGGATAGAATGGATTTTTCTGATCATTTTTCATATATAAATCTTTGCATTTGGAGTTACACATTAAAAGTTATGAATTTTTGAAGTTTGAACTATATTCTGGAATTTCCTATATTATAATAAATCCAGTAATTAATTTACTGCATCAGCCATGCGTCAGAATGACGTCAGGGTCAACGGAGACGTCCAGGTCAAACCTGACTATGGGTCCAGGGTGTCAGGGTAATTAGTTTAACTAAAAATTCAATTAAAACTAAACCTATTTAGTTAACAGGGCTGGGCCCCACCTGTCATTGACTCATCAGAGTCAACCAGGGCCCACCCGTGGTCAAAGTCCACGTCGGCTGCACCGGTGTTTAGCCGCCGGTGAGCCCGACGCGGCGGCGGAAGTGGGTTTGGCCGTTCCGGCGACCAAATGGGTCGCGGAAGGCATCTAGGTGGAGCTGGAGTCGAGCCGCAGCTCTTGGTGGAGTTGGTTGGGGTCGGGGCGGCCGGAATCAGCGCCGGCGACGACCTAGGCGGCCGCCGGAGTTCGGCCGAAGGCGAACTCGAGGCTAGGGGGTCGGTGAGGTGCGAGGAGTGTATGGTTAGATGCTACGTGACTCGGTGAGTGCGATGGACACCGAGAGGTGGCCGGAGGGTGACCGGGAGCACGTCGGCGATGAGCTCTGCGGCGGCGGGTGCGGTTGATCTCCGTTCGGTCGCTACACGGCTCGAGAGCGAGAGAGGAAGGGAGGGAAAGGTAGCTAGGCTCACAGGCAACTCGGAGGAGCACTCGGTGCGGTCGGAGATGGGCCGGAGCGACGATGGCGTTGAAGGGGATCTCCGGCGACGGCGGACTCGGGCGAAGTCGGTGTGGTGGACTCGGGCTACTTGAGCATGGGGGGCTCGGCTAGCTCGGGGTAGAGGAGGGTGGCGGAGCTACTAGACACGATGGGGAGGAGCACGGACAGCGGGGAGCGCATCTACGACGACGGCGTAGCGGCGGTGGCGTCGGACATGGCGGGGGAGCGCGAGAGAGAGGAGCCGGGGAGGAAGAGAGGTGTCCGAGGGGTTCGGGGGAGAAAGGGGGAGCGAACCGCGTCGCGGCTGGGTGAGGGGAGCGGCGAGGCGGCGGCCAGGCGCGTGGCGTGCATGCGGTGCTCGCCGCCGAGCACTGCTGCTGCTGGCCGAGCCAAGCAGCTACATTGGCCTTGCTTCTTGGGCTGGCCCGCAGTGGGCCGGTTAGTAGGCGCCAGGTAAGTTTTCTATTTTGTTTTTCTTTTTCTATTTTTCTGCAACTTTGTGGAGTTTTTAAAAATACTAAAACAGTTTCAAAAATCACCAAACTGCACCAG
Organism: Aegilops longissima; assembly: GCA_021605205.1. Lineage (NCBI taxonomy): Eukaryota > Viridiplantae > Streptophyta > Magnoliopsida > Poales > Poaceae > Aegilops > Aegilops longissima. Next base: position 23,762,947 of record CM038679.1, on the reverse strand, counting down.
GTCCATTGTTGGAATACTTCCAACATGAAACATTTCTTTTTGGGAATATTTGGGCATTTGCAATATTTTATATAATTTTAAATGCCCAAACTCAAATACTTATGATTTAATTCAAAGACAATTGGATGACCTAGAAAATGGTGCACCACTTTTGGCAGGGGCTCTGAACCAAAGCAAAGGTGATCAGCATTTTTGAAGGGCATTTCAGGTTCATTGAAAATAATTTTAGTAAACCCTAGTTGGATTCAAGAGGGGTTCTGGGGGTTCTGTCTTCCCCATTTCAAATTCAGATGAAATTTAAACATGATGCACACACTAATGCATGGACTAGCTAGGATGTGACAACTCACCCCCACTCAAAAGAATCTCGTCCCGAGATTTAGGATCCGTTGCGAAAAAGGTGGGGTACTCAAGTCGAAGACGATCCTCCCTTTCCCAAGTTGCTTCTTGCTTGGAATGGTTTGACCATTGAACCTTTAGAAACTTGATATTCTGACGTTGAGTGGTACGCTCGGCTTGATCAAGGATACGAACGGGATATTCTCGATAGGTGAGGTTATCTTGGAGATCAAGCATTTCGTGGTCCACTCCACGGATAGGATCCGAGAAGCAACGCCTGAGTTGGGAAACGTGCAAGACATCATGGACTCGAAAGATGCGGAGGTAGTTCCAATTGGTAGGCAACTTCTCCTCGCTTGGCAAGAATGCGAAGGGTCCAATGTAACGAGGAGCCAACTTGCCTTTGATACCGAATCGATGGGTTCCTTCAAAGGAGTAACCCGAAGGTAAGCCTTCTTCGCCAATTTCATAAGCCATAGGCTTATGCTTGCGGTCATATTGGCTCTTTTGACGAGATTGGGCTGTTTTCAATTTCTCACGAACAACGCGAACCTGCTCTTCGCTTCTGGATCATATCCGCCAAAGAGTTGTCTCTCCCGTTTCACCAGTTAAGAGGCGTCGACATTTCCGTCCATAAAGAACTTCGAAGGAGCTTTGCCTAAGCTAGCTTGATAACTATTGTTATAAGCTTAACTCGGCGAATGGAAGGCATTTCTCCCAATTCATGCCGAAAGAGATGACAGAAGCTCGATGCATATCCTCTAGGATTTGATTGACTCGTTCTACTTGGCCACTTGATTGAGGATGGAAGGCGGTGCTAAAGGAGAGACGAGTTCCCATAGCATTTTGGAAACTTTCCCAAAATCGAGAGGTGAAGAGACTTCCACGGTCTGAGTTAATCTCCAATGGAACACCATGAAGAGACACTATTCGAGAGATGTACAAATCAGCTAGCTGGCTAGCGGTTATACTCTCACGAACGGGTAGGAAGTGGGCTACTTTGGAAAGACGATCGACGACAACGAAGATAGCATTATTCCTCTTTTGGTCCTGAGAAACCCGTAATGAAATCCATACCGATTTTATCCCATTTCCATTCAGGAATTTCCAAAGGTTGAAGGGTACCAAGAGGCCGCTCATGTTCTGCTTAACTCGACGACGACGCCGCAATTAGCAATGTATTGAGCGATTTCTCTCTTCATCCTAGTCCACCAAAACCTCTGGCATAGATCTTGATACATTTTAGTACTACCGGAATGAATGGTGAGAGGAGATTCATGAGCTTCCTTAAGGATCAATCGCCTCAGGTTGCGCACCTTGGGAACCACTAGACGGTCTCCAAAGAACACGACACCTTGTTCATCAATGGAGAAACAATCTGCGACTCCTTTCTTGATGTTTCTCTTGATGCGGGAAATTCCGGATCTACCTTCCGTGCTTTGATGATCTGATCCGTAAGGGTAGGTTTCGCCACCGGGTGGAAAGGAATCTCGAGGAACAATGTGAAGATTAAGCTTACGAAATTCCTCGTGGAGAAATGGTTGACTTTGTTGTAACATCAGATTGTTACAATAAGATTTGCGACTTAGTGCGCCAGCCATGACATTGGCTTTGCTCGGGTGTAAGATATTCCTAAGTCGTAATCTGTATCAACTCGACCCAACGTCTTTGCCGAGATTCAAACCGTTGGGTGAAGATGTATTTCAGACTTTGGTGATCAGTGTAGATTTCGCAACAATTACCAAGAAGGTAATGTCGCCAGGTTTTGAGTGCATGAACCATCGCTGCAAGCTCTAGATCGTGTGGGATAGTTATCCTCATGTGGACGCCTCGTCAAGAAGCGTAGGCAATCACATGACGATCTTGCATGAGTATGCAACCTAGTCCTTGTCGCGAGGCGCCGCAATAGATAATAAAGTCCTTAGAAAAATCTGGTGGAACAAGTGCGGAGCAGATGTCGCGCCTTTTCAGTTCTGAAAGCTGAACTCGCACTGTGGCGCCCATTCAACTTCTTATCTTTCTTGAGGAGTTCGTTAGAGGTTTAGCAACTTTAGAGAAATTCTCGACGGAAGCGGCGGCAATAGCTCGCTAAACCGAGGAAACTCCAACTTGCTTGACCGATTCAGGTGGAGTCCTGTCAAGGACGGCTTGAACTCGCCGGATTGACAGCAATGCCCTTACCAGAGATTACATGGCCTAGGTAGGTCACTTCGGTAACCAGAATTCACACTTAGAGAATTTGGCATAAAGGCGATGCTCTCAAGTTTCATCAATACTAGCCTTAGATGTTCGGCATGTTCTTCCTCATTCTTGGAGTAGATGAGTATATCATCGAGGTATACCACGACGAATTTATCCAAATACTCCATGAAGATTGAGTTCATTAACCGAGAGAAGGTGGCTGGAGCATTGGTTAATCCGAAGGACATGACGGTGTACTCGTATTGGCCATAACGAGTAACAAAAGCCGTTTTAGGAATGTCATCGTTCTTGATTTTGATTTGATGATAGCCCAACCTCAAATCCATCTTGGAAAAGACTGAGGATCCAGCGAGCTGATCATATAGATCGTTGATCCTGGGGAGCGGATACTTGTTCTTGATAGTGACCAAATTGACAGGTCGGTAATCCACAACCATCCGATCCGTTCCATCCTTCTTCTTGACGAAGAGGATGGGGCAAGCCCATGGAGATGAACTAGGACGGATGAAACCCTTTTGCAAGGACTCGTCGAGTTGTTTCTTAAGTTCGGCTAGTTCTAGGGGTGCCATCTTATAAGGTCTTCTAGAAATTGGGACGGTTCCGGAACAAGATCTATCACAACTCGACATCCCCGCTGTGGAACACCGGCAGTTCTTCCGAAAGACATCCGGAAAATCACGGACTACCGGAATATCTTCGAGGTCCGGAAGGGGTTGGCATTTAAGGAGTAAAGTCTGGCGCTTAGACACTCGGGTTAAAACATTAATTGTCTTGCCCAAGGATGGGTGAGTTGAACAGTTCTAGTAGAGCAATCAATCTTAGCATAATGGGCTGACATCCACCCATACCCAAGATGATGTTTATGTCCGAGGACTTGAGAGCTATTAGAGAAGCAAGAAAGACTAATCTGTTGACAAGAATTTCATTCCCATGACTTATTCTAGAGGCTTGCCATCTAGAACCAGGGTCTGAATTTCCATGGAGGTGTGCATGTCACGTATGTGGTGTTGTGCAATCGAGCATAGCTCTCGAAAATAAATGAATGAGATGCTCCAAAGATCAAAAAGAACAGTTGCGGATGACAATTAACAAGGAGCGCATCGAGAACGACGTTGGGGTCCTCATAGGTTTCTTCAGCTGAAACATAGTTGACGTGGCCACGAGCAGTGGCAGCTGGTTTAGCATAGAGCACCTTTCCTGCTGGCTTGCCACGGCCAATGATTTTTCCGATTTGACTGGGGTTGTTTTGGGGACACTCACGGATGTAGTGGCCCGTCTCTCCACACTTGAAGCAAGTTATCATATTGGGGCGTGGAGCAGCATTAGCATTGGGGCCTCCATATGTCTTGGACGGAACATACTGCTGGTTGGGGCGAGGCGCCTCAAAGGATGGCCTCGGGTGAACACCGGGTGGCGAGCAGATTCGAATCCAAACCCGGCGCTTCTGAGATCCAGAGCCGGATGAAGAACCAGAGTCACGGACGTGCTTGCGTGAAGCTTCAAAATCGGACTGCCCAGTTTCAGCACTGATAGCCTTATTGACTAGCTTCAGAAAAGAAGTGTATTCGTGCAGACGAAGGTCTCGGCGAAGCTCGGGGCTAAGTCCCTTGCGGAACCTTGCCTGCTTCTTGGCGTCGGTAGAAACCTCTTCAGGAGCATAACGTGCTAAATTCCCAAACTCACGGCTGTAGTGATCCACTGTCAGCCTACCTTGGGTGAAATTGCAGAATTCCTCCCTTTTGCGATCCATGAGACCTTCTGGGATGTGATGCTCACGGAAGGCGGCACTAAATTCAGCCCAAGTAGTAATTTGTCCAACCAGACGCATAGCCTCATAATTCTCCCACCAAAGGCTAGCAGGGCCTTCGAGGTGATAAGCGGCAAAAGTAAGTTTATCAGCCTCAACCACGCTGGCGTAACGCAGCTTGTGGTGATGTCAAAGCCAATCATCCGCCGAGAGGCTCAACGGAATATTTGAACTTCGTGGATACAGCTTGACGAAGTCATTAAGTGACACCAGATCATTTCTTGGCTGGCGTGCGGTGTTTTGCTCAATCCGCCCAATGAATCGATTGGTCTCACGCTTATTGCGTTATGCTTCCAAAGATAACCTCGCCAAAGATGGCGGTTGAGGCAGATTTACATTCCTGGCTGCACTGGCTTCTCCTTGCTCGGAGCAGCAGGATTGTTATGGTGTTGACCATCCTAGGAAACAAAACAACGGTTTAAACCAGGATGGCAGAATTTAGTAAGGAAGTGCGGAATGTAATGGATAACACGGAATGCGAGATGTTCATCAAGATGACATGGTAATATAAAACTGCCATATATATACCAACGGTCATACACACCATTCATAGTTTAGTACAAGCCCGACGGAGTACAACTATAAGGAAAGGCGTTACATCTCATCGGAAGCATTCCAACTCCTATACATTATTTTTCTACACTTCCGGAATGATAAACACTAAGTCATATTCCACAAGTCACGCAGGACGGTGGAAATACAACTATTACAATACTAGGAATACTACTACCAACTCAGACAGCTCCGTAGTAGTCCTCATAGAAGTCACCACCCAAGCCTGGAAGTGGAACATGATCATCCGGAAGCAGGCGATCCTGTGGAGCTTATGGACCATAGGGACTTCGGATGTGGCCGTGGTCCAACAAACGGCGGCAGACGAGGTCCACGAGGAGGAGTGATGCCTCCCACCTCACGCCACTCCATAAAGTCTGGCAGACCAGCCCGCACAGGGTACAAGTCCCTCATGTCCATGTATCCGCTTGCACGGCAGTGCAAACGAGTCGAGTAGCCCAAAGGATCGAACGGGCATTAAAGAGCTCCATACGCAAGGCCCGGTTTTCACGGTCCTTGTCCTCCAACATCTCTGTAGTAGTGCGAAGAAGTGAGTCCTCATGGGATGCATTGCTGTAGATACCCTGAAGGTAGCCATGCGCCCCAGGGAGGGATGCTAGCATGTAGCGGAAATCAGTGTTGCCCAGCAAGGCAGTTCTGGCTCGAATAAAAGTCATCATTGAATAGGCTGCATCTTGCACGGACATCCCAATATTGATCCCAAGTCCATAAGAACAGTGGAGCGGTTCAATAGCTCCGGGATAAGATGGATAAATCCTGACCGTGCACAGATATTGGCTCTGATTAAAATCCCTAAACTGCTCCTCGACGGTATATTCAGGATACCATCGATAACCAGTCTCGACCATCACCCGAACCAACATTGCCGTGTGACAACACACATCAATGCAACGGGTCAGACGAACCACTTGGTTCTGGGGATGGGTGGCCATCTGAAAGCACAGCCACAATGCAAAGGCATTAGAATTTCTAGCGAAAATCGGGCAGCATAACATCTGTAAATGCTCAAAACAGATTTGAGACATTCAAAATCAGATTGCAAAACCACTCAACAACATCATATCAAGGTTCTGGTTCAACTGGTAGCATACTAAAAAGTAGTAGAAACTGAACTGAGGATGTAACCACAATCCTATAAGTTACTACGGATTAGTAACACGTGAACCTGATAGAGAGAAGAGAGCCTAGTCCTATACCCACGTAGAATGAGAAGAAGATGACTCAGATCAGAGGGCACAAGGTAAAGGAGTAAAAAGAGCCTTACGTACCCTCCCACAATCAATTCCCCTACATATAACTAAAGCATTTCTAGACTCAACATCGACCAGTTTGGCTTAGCGAACCTACAGGCAGCCCTGCTCCGATGCAAACGCTGTCAGGACCCCGATTCCAAGTCACATCGACCCAGCCGGTAACACCTCATATCACTTTGCGGCCTCACGCACGGTATTCCCACGGGTGTCGCCTTACCATGGCCCGGACTGTTTATGCGCTTTTGGCTCACGATATGATAGTGTCCCTAGCATCCATATGACAAAGAACCCGGCCGACATGGCTAGTCGTGAACCCAAAGCGGCGCTTAACCTATGGGGACAGGCATACATGAATCACATCGAGCATGTCGGTCATCAACGCATGAATTGGCTGTAGCACTGGCTAACAAGACTCCGTATCCCGGCTGTAGCAGGCTAGGCAGGACTCGAATATCACCGCGTGACATTTCCCGAAGGGACGTATATAGAAACAAAGTGAAACACATGCCGCCGCCAAGTGTCCAAGCAGAGTGCTGGGCTAGCAGGACTCCGTGAACCAGTCAGAAGCGGACTACTATCGCCGTAAGCACGAGACTACATTTCCCCATATGAGAGGCTGCCAAGGATAAACAACTAGTTTGTCGGATCCCACTCATACCAAGCATTTCAATCATACACGCAATATGCCCGATATGAGTAAATACAACAAGGCATCACAACAAAACTCTACAACTCAAAGTACTTTATTTTAAGAGGCTCCAAGGAGCCATACATAACATATCCATACAGGTAGGGGTCACATGACCCAACACTCAAGTCATACAAATATACAAGCACATGCAGAAGCAAACTAGTCTGAGTACAGACTCTAAAAAGAAAGAAAGCTTGTCGCAGCCCTTCTATCTACCGTGGCCCTTCACAAGCCTTGGATCACCACCTGGGTGGCTAGTTCACTCGTCGATGTCAAGGTCTACATAAAACCCATCGGAGGGGGCAGTGTTGTCGTCTGAAAATCATTAATTACAAACATGAGTACGGAGGTACTCAAAGAAGTCTTACCACGTAATCCTATCATTCATGCACATTCTCAAGAAGGTGGTGGAGTTATTTGCAGCAAGCCAGCTTTGACTCTTGGCTAAGCTATCCTACGTGACACCACTTGAAAAGCATTTGTCGCACACGAGTCCACTAATCACCATCACAATACTCCACCGTGGATCCTCTCTCGTCATCCCACGAGAGGGCCATCCGCGGTACTCACACTTATCTTGAGGCTTTTAGTAGTATCCATTTACTTGTCTATGAAATGATATAGGCAACCCAGAAGTCCTTCTCCGTGGACACGGCTATTCGAACAGATCATATTAAACCCTGCAGGGGTGTACTTCTTCACACACGCTCTCACCATTTACCGTCGTTTACACGACATGTACTCGACAACCTTCAAGCGGAAGCCCAACGTGGGTGTCGGCCACAGCCTACCTAAACACTCAAGTCCCTAGTCCAGGTTTATCGCCTATTCGGTTCCATCCGCAGGAGTCCGCCGAGGTTTCCCATACAGCCCGAACGATGTGTGCAGGGTTCCCGAGATACCAAACGGGCACACGGTACACCGGCCACGTGCCTCACCGCAACACAAGCCACCCCTAAGGTCAGCGCTATGCGTGCGGCCCCAAAGATGCTACAAACACCGAAACTACTTGCACTCCTTGACTAAGAACAAGGGTGGTTAAGAAGCCGAGAGGGTCCATTGGTTTCGGGCCCAATGCGTGGTAGTAACTGTTTCATGGATCACAAACACAGATCTCAGTTCTTAGGGACGGCTTCAATGAAACAACCCATCATGTACTCCTACATGGCCTCTCATCGATACCTTTACCAAAACGTGTTCAACACTTTCATTCTCGAACCCGACACAACCTTTCACTCCAGTTCATCATCCCGATGAGCCAGATCTGACACAACTCTAAGCATAGCAAGCATAGCATGGTAGGAATCACAAACATGGCTCAATCAACTCCTAATATACTAGTGGGTTTCATCTAGTTATCGTGGCAATGACAGTCATGCAAAGGAAGTGGGTTCAACTACCACAAAGACACAACAGTTTGAATCGCGTTGTCTTAATGCAAGAAACGAGAGCGAAGCGAGAACATGGGTTTGTATCGAATGATCAATGAGTTGCTTGCTCGATGGAGTGGTGGTAGGATATCGCCTTCGCACGGATATTCGGATTATCCTCGAGGCGTAACCTATCATGAAAGACATACCTAAAATAAACACACATGGCAATATGCAACAATATGATGCATGCTATGACATGGCATTATGAATGTGTGTTGGCCTAATGCAAGCTAGAACAATTAGGGATGGACTCATTTGAATCAAAGATTCAAATGCTAGCTCATTAAACATAGCCCTAAAGGTGTAATATCTTATTCTGCTTAAACAGCAAGGTTAACTTGTTTTAACATGCATGAAACCTGTACCAATGGATAGAATGGATTTTTCTGATCATTTTTCATATATAAATCTTTGCATTTGGAGTTACAGATTAAAAGTTATGAATTTTTGAAGTTTGAACTATATTCTGGAATTTCCTATATTAGAATAAATCCAGTAATTAATTTGTCATGCGTCACCATGCGCCGTAATGACGCCGTGGTCAACGAAGACGCCCAGTCAAACCTGACTGTGGGTCCAGGTGTCAAGGTAATTAGTTTAACTAAAATTCAATTAAAACTAAACCTATTTAGTTAATGTGGTGGGCCCCACCGCATTGACTCATCGAGTCAACCAGGCCCACCCGTGGTCAAAGTCCACGTCGGCTGCACGGCGCTTAGCCCAGCAGCGACGCGCGGGCGGCGAAGTGGGTTTGGCTGCCCGCCACCAAATGGGCCGCGAAGGCATCTAGGTGGAGCTGGAGTCGAGCCGCAGCTCTTGGTGGAGTTGGTTGGGGTCGGGGCGGCCGGAATCGGCGCCGGCGACGACCTAGGTGGCCGCCGGAGTTCGGCCGAAGGCGAACTCGAGGCTAGGGGGGTCGGTGAGGTGCGTGGAGTGTATGGTTAGATGCTACGTGACTCGGTGAGTGCGATGGACACCGAGAGGTGGCCGGAGGGTGACCGGGAGCACGTCGGCGACGAGCTCCGCGGCGGCGGGTGCAGTTGATCTCCGTTCGGTCGCTACACGGCTCGAGAGCGAGAGAGGAAGGGAGGGAAAGGTAGCTAGGCTCACAGGCAACTCGGAGGAGCACTCGGTGCGGTCGGAGATGGGCCGGAGCGACGACGGCGTTGAAGGGGGGCTCGGCTAGCTCGGGGTAGAGGACGGTGGCGGAGCTACTAGACACGGTGGGGAGGAGCACGGACGGCGGGGAGCGCGTCTACGACGATGGCGTGGCGGCAGTGGCGTCGGCCATGGCGGGGGAGCGCGAGAGAGAGGAGCCGGGGAGGAAGAGAGGTGTCCGAGGGGTTCGGGAAGAAAGGGGAGCGAACCGCGTCGGGGCTGGGTGAGGGAGCGGTGAGGCGGTGGCTGGCGCGGGCGTGCATGCCGTGCTCATGCCGAAAGCACTCGTCACTGCTGGCCGAGCCAAGCAGCTCAAGGCCGCTGCTCTTGGGCTGGGTCGGCAGGTGGGCTGGTTAGTTGGCGCCAGGTAAGTTTTCTATTTTGTTTTTCTTTTTCTATTTTTCTGCAACTTTGTGGAGTTTTTAAAAATACTAAAACAGTTTCAAAAATCACCAAACTGCACCAGGTCCATTGTTGAAATACTTCCAACATGAAACATTTCTGTTTGGGAATATTTGGGCATTTGCAATATTTTATATAATTTTAAATGCCCAAACTCAAATACTTATGATTTAATTCAAAGACCTTTGGATGACCTAGAAAATGGTGCACCACTTTTGGCAGGGGCTCTGAACCAAAGCAAAGGTGATGAGCATTTTTGAAGGGCATTTCAGGTTCATTGAAAATAATTTTAGTAAACCCTAGTTGGATTCAAGAGGGGTTCTGGGGGTTCTGTCTTCCCCATTTCAAATTCAGATGAAATTTAAACATGATGCACACACTAATGCATGGACTAGCTAGGATGTGACAATCGCAAACAAACAAGCATACAATAAGCAATCAAGCAAGGGCACGGGTAAAACTCAAATAAGAGATCTAACCAGAAAGTTCAACTTAAGAACTCCGGTTTGCAAAAAGAGTCAATTCAAACGAAGAAACACAACTCAAACGGCGAAAGAAATAAGCTTCGTTTACTATTCTAGACTAAAGTCAAATTTTGCAGTAGCAAAAACTTGTTTAAATTGGTTAAACGGAAAGAGGGTTTCGAGACGAAACTCTAGGCGCTTGAATCGCCTGATTCCGATAAACGAGCAAAAAGTTATACTAAAACGAAAATCGGATCAGAAATCGCGATCGAAAATAATCACGGAAAATCCGAGAAAAAGAAAAACTGATGAACAGGCTAACGAATGAACGTTCACTGTCTGCGGCTAAAGGGTGAAAACCGTTCGTAAAAACGAACGTACGGACGAACGTCCGCTAAATAACTAAACCGGAAAGAAAATAAACCAATCTACTAAAAAAATAAAACCGCGGGTTCTAAAGAAAAACTGATCGGTTTTTCCGTAGAAAACCGACGGCGAGGCGGCGGTTACCGCGGCGGCAGAACGGCGGCGGCGGCATGCGGCTCGGCGGGCGGAAATCAAATCTGCGCGGCGGCGGCGCGCGCGGCGCGGCGGTGGCGCGCGGCTCGGGTGGCTAGGGTTTCGGGCGGGGGTGCGGGGTGGGCTGAGGGGCGGCTCCCCCGGCTTATAAGGCCGGCCGGGCCGAGAGTCCTAGACGGACACGGCCCGATTAGGTCAGTTCGCGTTTTTTTTTAAACAATTCGGACGTGCAAAAAAAGAAAGAAAAGAAATACTAAACGGACTCCAAAAATCCCGAAATAAATTTTCCCCGTCCTCTAAAAATAAGTCGGACAAGATGAACATTTATTTGGGCCTAAATTTCAACTTTGAAAAACGCATATTTTTTCCTAATTCAAATAAAATAGCGATAAAACTCCGAATAAAAAAACTATTTGATTTTAATATTAAATCTATGATATTTCTTTATTTTTACGAAGTCATTTTATCCTCTCTCTTTTATTTTTAATAGAGGAAATATTTCAGAGAAATAAAATTAAATCAAACGATCCTCTTTCCAAAATACGAGAAAAACTCAAATATGAAAATAACGAAATCCCCAACTCTCTCCGTGGGTCCTTGAGTTGCTTAGAATTTCTAGGATCAACCAAAATGCAATAAAATATGATATGCAATGTTGATCTAATGCATAACATTCCAAATTGAAAATTTGGGATGTTACAACAAGTCATGTACTTGCTGATACACATCATTGATTATGTCCAAGGACTATCTTTATTCATAAACACATAGGAAATATCATCACACATGATTGCCTCTAGGGCATATCTCCAATAGGGACTGGGACCTGCCAGCGTAGAGCGCTAAGCTACCGCGAGGACAAAAGGGGGAAGCAATGCCGAAGCGAGACACAAAATTCCAAACTCATACTAGGGATGGTAAACATTGGGGCAAAAGCATTACAAGTTCTTTACATACCCCCACGGGGTTTGTCTTGATTCCTCGCAGGGAAACAAAAGAAGAAAACTTCAAGGAGCCCTGGCTACTGGGCATCACCAACGACGCTGAGCGGACCCCGCTGCCGCGCTCCGGACACGGCGAGAGCTCGGTGGCACGTAGCTATTGTCACTCGACTCCAGAGAATCGCTAGGATCGGGCGAGCCGCTGGACTCCCAAGAGTCGTTGCTGCTGCTGGAGGAGCTGTCGGCAGGACCGGAGGCAGGCTCAGCGCCCGCAGCCACGCCATGCATGGCGCTTCCCCCAGGGCAACACACCAAGAGGTGGCCCTCCTCGTCGAAGACCTTGAAGAACAATGTGGAGGCGCCGTCGTACTTGAAGTGGATGACGACGACCCCCTTCGGCCGGCAGGCGCGGGCGACCTCACCGCATCCTCGGGTCATGAAGATTTTGCCCAGGGGACGACCTCGACCTTCGCCCCCATGGCCAGACTACAGCACCCGGCGTGCTGCAGCCACAGCTCAAGTGGCCCCCTCAGCGGCATCTCCTCGGCGAAGAATCGCAGAAGCTAGATCCACATGCACGGAGGCATCGCCGCCCACATCACGAACTCCCGCCAGGAGCCCTCAGCATGGGTTCGCGGGCCGACAACCCCTGCAACCTCAGCCTGGCCGCCACGGCTGTGGCTCACGCGGCGTGAGGCGCTACCGCCTTCTTTGGAGCCTCGCCCTTGGGCGTACAGAGGAAGCGGGAAGCCGGGTGGAGGCCGCTCGTACCAAGGCCGCGTCGCCTCTGGCCTCCCACTGGCATCGCAGGGGTGGCTGAGCCTTTTCTTCGGTGGGACCGGGCCCTGCTCCTCATGGGGGTTTTTCCGTTTCTCCGCTGCAGAGAACCTCCTGATCGGCGCCATGGGTGCTAAAGTGAAGAGGAGGAAGAAGGAGCGGGCGGCGAGAAGATGGAAATGAGCAAAGGGGGCTCCGGCCTCTCCCCATTTATAGCCGGAAGGAGGCCAACCGCCGGCCTCCATGATCGCACGCAATGATGGTTTTCCTCTGCGTGCAACAGAGTCTCGACAAGTCAAACAGTTACCGAGGCGGTGTGGGGAAGCGGAGACGCCCACATCTTATCAATCGCCACACGTCAACCGAGGCCACAGGCGGATAGGGCCCGCGGTGCTCCGCACTTGCCCCTTGGCTTCACCTGGAAGCCATGGCAATCCCTACTCCTTGCATTAACATCAAACGATGGGCATCTCCATAGCCCATTGATTAGCCTCGTTGATGTGAGACTTTCTCCTTTTTTGTCTTCTCCACATAACCCCCATCATCATATTCTATTCCACCCATAGTGTTATGTCCATGGCCCGCGCTCATATATTGCGTGAAAGTTTATAAGTTTGAGATTGCTAAAGTATGAAACAATTGCTTGGCTTGTCATCGGGGTTGTGCATGATGAGAGCATTCTTGTGTGATGAAAATGGAGCATGAATAAACTATATGATTTTGTAGGGATGAACTTTCTTTGGCCATGTTATTTTGAGAGGACATAATTGCTTAGTTAGTATGCTTGAAGTATTATTATTTTTATGTCAATATGAACTTTTGTCTTGAATCTTTCGGATCTGAATATTCATACCACAATTAAGGAGAATTACATTGAAATTATGCCAAGTAGCACTCAAAATCAAAAACTCTGTTTTTACCATTTACCTACTCGAGGACGAGCAAGAATTAAGCTTGGGGATGCCTGATACGTCTCCAACATATCTATAATTTTTTATTGCTCCATGGTATATTATCTACTGTTTTGGACAATACTGGGCTTTATTTTCCACTTTTATATTATTTTTGGGACTAACCTATTAACCGGAGGCCCAGCCCAGAATTGATGTTTTTTGCCTATTTCAGAGTTCCGAAGAAACGGAATATCAAACGGAGTCCAAACGGAATGAAACCTTCGGGAACGTGATTTTCTCACCGAATATGATACAGGAGACTTGGACCCTACGTCAAGAAAGAAAGGAGGTGGGCACGAGGTAGGGGGCGCGCCCACCCCCCCCAGGGCACGCCCTCCACCCTCGTGGGCCCCACCTTGCTCCACCGACGTACTTCTTCCTCCTATATATACCTACGTACCCCAAAACGATCAGATTCGGAGCCAAAAACCTAATTCCACCGCCGCAACCTTCTGTACCCACTAGATCCCATCTTGGGGCCTATTCCGAGTTCACGGGGGGGCATCCACCACGGAGGGCTTCTACATCATCACCATAGCCTCTCGATGAAGTGTGAGTAGTTTACCTCGCACCTTCGGGTCCATAGTTAGTAGCTAGATGGCTTCTTCTCTTTTTGGATCTCAATACAATGTTCTCCCCTCTCTCGTGGAGATCTATTCGATGTAATCTTCTTTTTTTGTGTGTTTGTTGAGAATGATGAATTGTGGGTTTATGATCAAGATTATCTATGAACAATATTTGAATCTTCTCTGAATTCTTTTATGTATGATTGGTTATCTTTGCAAGTCTCTTCAATTATCAGTTTGGTTTGGCCTACTAGATTGGTTTTTCTTGCAATGGGAGAAGTGCTTAGCTTTGGGTTCAATCTTGCGTGTCCTTTCCCAAAGGATGAGGGGCAGCAAGGCACGATTGTATTGTTGCCATCGAGGATAACAAGATGGGGTTTTATCATATTGCATGAATTTATCCTCTACATCATGTCATCTTGCTTAAGGCGTTACTCGCTTTTGATAAACTTAATACTCTAGATGCATGCTGGATAGCGGTCGATGAGTGGAGTAATAGTAGTAAATGCAGGCAGAGTCGGTCTACTTGTCTCGGAAGTGATGCCTATATACATGATCATACCTAGATATTCTCATAACTATGCTCAATTCATCAATTGCTCAACAAGAATTGCTCACCCACCGTAAAATACTTATGCTCTTGAGAGAAGCCACTAGTGAAATCTATGGCCCCCGGGTCTATCTTCATCATATCAATCTTCCATCACTTTATTATTGCCTTTGCTTTTTTTACTTTGCTTTTATTTTACTTTGCATCTTTATCACAAAAATACCAAGAATATTATCTATCATCTCTATCAGATCTCACTCTCGTAAGTAACCGTGAAGTGATTGACAACCCCTTATCGCGTTGGTTGCGAGGAGTTATTTGCTTTGTGTAGGTACGAGGGACTCGCGCGTAGCCTCCTACTGGATTGATACCTTGGTTCTCAAAAACTGAGGGAAATACTTACGCTACTTTGCTGCATCATCCTTTCCTCTTCAAGGAAATCCAACGCAGTGCTCAAGAGGTAGCAGTGAACATGTTCCAAGTCGAGTCACTTAAATCATTCAAAGGAGGATACCGCGCCACTATACCACATCACAACCATCTTAATAGCATGTTGGCACGCAAGGTAAACCATCATAACTCATAGCTAATCAAGCATGGCACGAACAACTATGATCTCTAATTGTCATTGCAAACATGTTTATTCATAATAGGCTGAATCAGGAACGATGAACTCATCATATTTACAAAAACAAGAGAGGTCGAGTTCATACCAGCTTTTCTCATCTCAGTCAGTCCATCATATATCGTCATAATTGCCTTTCACTTGCACAATCGAACGAAGTGAATAATAATAAGAGTGCACGTGTATTGGACACAGCTGGAATCTAAGAGCATTCAATAAACAGGAGAAGACAAGGCAATATGGGCTCTTGGTTAAATCAACAATAATGCATATAACAACCACTTCAACAATTTAATTATGGTCTTCTCCTATCGAACCCCAAAGAAAAGAAAAGAAATAAAAACTATTTACACGGGAAAGCTCCCAACAAGCAAAAGAAGAACGGGAAATCTTTTTGGGTTTTCTTTTTAATTATTACTGCTACAGCAAGAAAGGTAAACTAGCTAAAAGCTACACTAATATTTTGGTTTTTCTTTAAGGTTTATTAAACACACAAGAAGAAAGCAAGAAAAAAGAAAATAAACTAGCATGGATATTACAGTGAAAGAGTATGAGCACCGACATCTAGCAATGAGTGTGTGAACATAAATGTAATGTCGGTGGGAAATACGTACTCCCCCAAGCTTAGGCTTTTGGCCTAAGTTGGTTCATTGCCACGGATGGCCTGGCGGATATCCGTAATTGTAGCCGGGGTCGTACTGAGATGAAGAAGACTCCGACTGCCACTGGCTGGCAGTCATCTCCGGATCCCAAAAGTAATCAGACTATCGTGGAGGCTCAAATTGTGGTTTCGGCTCGGGGGCTGGTGTAGGGTTCTTGTAGGCGTAAATGGCCGCCCACGGAACGAGATATGGGCTTTCAGATAAATTAAACAAGGAAGGAGCAGGAAAGGTAATAGTCTCAGGGTGATGTTTATCAAAGAACAATTTGTATTTAAGATCCCCTTCCTTATTCTTAATAATAAATTCATGCGCTACCATACTCTTATAATCTAAATAAGCATTGGGCAGCAATTTTTCTTCTTTCTCATAGAGCCTAATAGGTATGTTATAATGTGCAGCAAGGCGTGAAGCATAAATACCTCCAAAGATGGGGCCCTTAGTATGGCTCAGACTTAACCGTTTAGCAATAATACCGCCCATACTAACAGTGTTATCGGAAAATAAACCATGGAACAAAATGATAATATCAGGAACACTAAGGTTTCCACAGTTTCCGCAACCAATTAAGCAACGACTAGCAAATATGGCAAAGTAGCGTAAAACAGGAAAATGTATGCTAGTGATTCTTGCATTGGAAACCTTCCTAGTTTCCCCCACTGTGATGGTGTCAATAAACCCGTCCACATGTTTACGATGTGGTTCATCTAAGGTACCCTCGAAGGGTATTTTGCAAACCTTGCAAAATTCATGTAGTGGCATCTTCTTAACAACATCATATAAATGAAACTCTACTGAAGGAGGTGTTTCCTTAGGATAATAGTAGAAGTTTTGCACAAAAGTATTGCTGAGTAAGAGATACTGATTGCGTTGATCGCGAAGAAAGTCGGTGAGGCCAGCATTCTCAGCCAATTAATAGAAATCATCATAAATCCCGGCTTCTCTCAAGAAATCATCGGAAGGCCATTCGGCCGGACCTCCGCGGTGCGAGGCAAATTATATTTGGGCCTCTGTGCTTCTTCATTTTGCTTTTCCTTCGAGCTTCGGCTCGATGAACCCCTCAAAAATCTCTTCATTATTTTCTGAAAAATTCTGAAATTTTTAGTAACTTCAAACAAAAGTGAAACAAGCTCAACAAAATTGATAGCAACTACTCCTACAAGTGCCTAGAGCCTATATCATGCATTAGAACTACTTGGAACCATATAAATTTGACATGCAAGCTCAAGAACATGGTCACCTAGGCATCACAAATTTGCAATGAACAAAGCACTAGAACAAAAACTAATTGGACCAATGGAGGAGTCACATACCAATGAACAATCCCCCCAAGCAGTTTTGTGAGAGGTGCTTTGAGCAAGGAGATCGAAAATCGCAGCAAAATGAGCTAGAACTCGTGCTTTAGCTGGATATTGGTGTTTGTGGGAGGAAGAAGGAGTGTGTGGGTGCAGGAATAAGTGGAGGGGGGCCACCATGGGCCCACGAGGCAGGGGCGCGCCTTGTAGGGGTGGGCGCGCCCTCCACCCTCGTGGCCAGGTGCTTGCCCCTCCTGTTGTGTTCTCGGTGCCAGATATTCTCAAATATTCCAGAAAAAATCATATTCCATTTTCATGGCATTTGGAGAACTTTTATTTTCGGTGTATTTTTATATTGCACGGATGCATCAGAAAACAGATAGAAAAATACTATTTTACTTTATTTCAACTAAATATCAGAAAGTAGAAAGAGGGTACAGAAGGTTGTGCCTTCTAGTTTCATCCATCTCATGCTCATCAAAAGGAATCCACTAACAAGGTTGATCAAGTCTTGTTAACAAACTCATTCCGATTAACATGGAACCGGAGAAATTTTGAATAACACTATGTTACCTCAACGGGGATATGCACATCCCCAATAATAAGAATATCATATTTCTTCTTGACAGTAGGAAGAGGAAATTCAAAACCTCCAAAAATAATCGATGGATTTTTTCCAATAGAATTGATACTGTAAACTTGAGGTTGTTTCCTCGGAAAGTGTACCGTATGCTCATTACCATTAACATGAAAAGTGACATTGCCTTTGTTGCAATCAATAACAGCCCCTGCAGTATTCAAAAAAGGTCTTCCAAGAATAATAGACATACTATCGTCCTCGGGAATATCAAGAATAACAAAGTCCGTTAAAATAGTAACGTTTGCAACCACAACTGGCACATCCTCACAAATACCAACAGGTATAGCAATTGATTTATCAGCCATTTGCAAAGATATTTCAGTAGGTGTCAACTTATTCAAATCAAGTCTACGATATAAAGAGAGAGGCATAACACTAACACCGGCTCCAAGATCTCATAAAGCAGTTTTAACATAGTTTCTTTTAATGGAGCATGGTCTAGTGGGTACTCCTGGATCTCCAAGTTTCTTTGGTATTCCACCCTTAAAAGTGCAATTAGCAAGCATGGTGGAAATTTCAGCTTCCGGTATCTTTCTTTTGTTAGTAACAATATCTTTCATATACTTAGCATAAGGATTCATTTTGAGCATATCAGCCAATCGCATACGCAAAAAGATAGGTCTAATCATTTCAGCAAAGCGCTCAAAATCCTCATCATCCTTTTTCTTGGATGGTTTGGGTGGAAAAGGCATGGGTTTCTGAACCCATGGTTCTCTTTCTTTACCATGTTTCCTAGCAACAAAGTCTCTCTTATCATAACATTGATTCTTTGATTGTGGGTTATCAAGATCAACAGCAGGTTCAATTTCTACATCATTGCCATTACTAGGTTGAGCATCATCATGAACATCATCATTAACATTTTCATTAGGTACATGTTCATTACCAGATTGTGTTTCGGCATCAGATGTAGATATATCATTTGGATTCTCAGGTGGTTCAGCAATAGGTTCACTAGAAGTATGCAAAGTCCTATCATTTTTCTTTTTCTTCTTTTTTGAAGGACTAGGTGCATCAATATTATTTAAACCTACCATCGAGAAAGCTGGAAATCCTACCGGTGATGCGGTAACATTTTGAAATGAACCATTTCGATGATACATCATTTCAGGAATTTCCTTTCATAAACGCTCTATTAATAAAGTATTCTGTTCCCATTGCTAAGGGGCTTTGAACACCTCGGGTGCGCGGTTACTCTCGGCTTTGGTTGTTAGCATGGATTATCTTGTTAAGCTCTGCAGAGATGGTGAGCGTGAAGAAAGGACACTACCATCAAAGAAAGACAGCTCTCAAATGGATTTGCTGGTCTATGATGACCAAGTAGAAGCATCCGTCCCACATAGGTGATTTTTATAGAAGCATAGGCGCAAGCTCTTCTCAACAGAATTTCGTTTATAGGATTCAGTCGTCCATTTGTTTTGTTTTGAATTGACATAGAGAAATCTTTCTCGCGTTCCTGCGATGTCTAATCCAACTCGGCACCTAACCAGCTTGTCAGCATTGTAATTATTTCTCTGAGAATCTTGCTCAATTCTCTTAGGGTGGGCTTCAGGATAAAAAGGTTCCTGAGTCATTCTACCAGTTCTAGTAGCCACTCTAACAGAATAATCATTTTTCTTACTATTCATTTCATTGAGCAAATCATTTCGAGCCTTAAGTACTTGTTCTACTTGAGTGGTAACCATAGAAGCACGTTTAGTAATGAGTTTAAGTTCACCTCTAACATTAGCCATATACTCACCCAAGTGTTCAATCATATAAGCATTTTGTTTTAATTGTCTACCAAAATAAGCATTGAAATCTTCTTGCTTAAACATAAATTTATCAAACTCATCCAAGCATTGGCTACAATTTTAGTAGGAGGGATTCCAGCTTTATCATATCTATAGAGAGAATTTACCTTTACTACCTGTGTCGGGTTATCAAGACCATGAGGTTCTTCAATAGGTAATGGATTAAGATCATATGTTTCTTCAACAGGCGGTAGATTAAGACCATGTATTTCTTCAATAGGAGGTAAATTCTTAACATCTTCAGCTTTAATACCTTTTCCTTTCATAGATTTCTTTGCCTCTTGCATATCTTCAGGACTGAGAAATAGAACACCTCTCTTCTTCGGAGTTGGTTTAGGAATAGGCTCAGGAATTAGCTCAGGAGCTGGCTCAGGAAGTGTCCAATTGTTTTCATTTGTCAACATATTATTCAATAGGATTTTAGCTTCATCCGGTGTTCTTTCCCTGAAAACAGAACCAACACAACTATCCAGGTAATCTCTGGAAGCATCGGTTAGCCCATTATAAAAGATATCAAGTATTTCATTTTTCTTAAGAGGATGATCAGGCAAAGCATTAAGTAACTTGAGAAGCCTCCCCCAAGCTTGTGGGAGACTCTCTTCTTCAATTTGCACAAAGTTGTATATTTCCCTTAAAGCAGCTTGTTTCTTATGAGCAGGGAAATATTTAGCAGAGAAGAAATAAATCATATCCTAGGGACTACGCACACAACCAAGATCAAGAGAATTAAACCATATCTTAGCATCACCCTTTAATGAGAACAGAAATATTTTAAGGATATATAGGTAGCGAGATCTCTCAACATTAGTGAACAGGGTGGCTATATCATTTAATTTAGTAAGATGTGCCACAACAGTTTCATATTCATAGCCATGAAAAGGATCAGATTCAACCAAAGTAATTATATCAGGATCAACAGAGAATTGATAATCCTTATCAGTAACACAGATAGGTGAAGTAGAAAAAGCAGGGTCAGGCTTCATTCTATCATTAAGAGATTCCTGCTTCCATTTAGCTAATAACCTCTTGAGTTCATATCTATCTTTGCAAGCTAAAATAGCTAAAGTAGCTTCTTTATCAAAAACATAACCCTCGGGAATAGCAAGCGAGTCTTCATCATCACTTTCATCAATATTATCAGTTTCAATGATTTCTTTCTCTCTAGCCCTAGCAATTTGTTCATCAAGAAATTCACCAAGTGGCACAGTAGTATCAAGCATAGAAGTAGTTTCATCATAAGTATCATGCATAGCAGAAGTGGCATCATCAATAATATGCGACATATCGTAATCTAATAGCGTAAGCAGGTTTAGGTGTCGCAAGCTTACTCAAAAGCAGAAGGTGAATCAAGTGCGAGCTAGATGGCGTTCCTTACCTCCCTCGTAGTTTAGGGATAAATTGTTGTCTTAGCGTCTTTCAAGTTCTTCATAGTGACCAGCAGATATAAATCCCAAGTGACTCAAAGACTAGAGCTATGCTCCCCGGCAACAGCGCAAGAAAATAGTCTTGATAACCCACAAGTATAGAGGATCGCAACAGTTTTCAAGGGTAGAGTATTCAACCCAAATTTATTGATTCGACACAAGGGGAGCCAAAGAATATTCTCAAGTATTAGCAGTTGAGTTGTCAATTCAACCACACCTGGATAACTTAGATTCTGCAGCAAAGTATTTAGTAGTAAAGTAATATGATAGTAGTGGTAACGGTAACAAAAGTAACGGAAGCAAAAGTAATATTTTTGATGTTTTGTAGTGATTGTAACAGAATCAATGGAAAAGTAAATAAGCGAAGAACAATATGTGAAAAGCTCGTAGGCATTGGACCGGTGATGGAGAATTATGCCGGATGCGATTTATCATGTAACAATCATAACATAGGGTGACACAGAACTAGCTCCAATTCATCAATGTAATGTAGGCATGTATTCCGAATATAGTCATACGTGCTTATGGAAAAGAACTTGCATGACATCTTTTGTCCTACCCTCCTGTGGCAGCGGGGTCCTAACGGAAACTAAGGGATATTAAGGCCTCCTTTTAATAGAGTACCGGAACAAAGCATTAGCACATAGCGAATACATGAACTCCTCAAACTATGGTCATCACCAGGAGTTGTCCCGATTATTGTCACTTCGGGGTTGCCGGATCATAACACACAGTAGGTGACTATAGACTTGCAAGATAGGATCAAGAACACATATATATTCATGAAAACATAATAGGTTCAGATCTGAAATCATGGCACTCGGGACCTAGTGACAAGCATTAAGCATAGCCAAGTCATAGCAACATCAATCTCAGAACATAGTGGATACTAGGGATCAAACCCTAACAAAACTAACTCGATTACATGATAGATCTCATCCAACCCATCACCGTCCAGCAAGCCTACGATGGAATTACTCACGCACGGCAGTGAGCATCATGAAATTGGTGATGGAGGATGGTTGATGATGACGACGGTGACGAATCCCCCTCTCCGGAGCCCCGAACGGACTCCAGATCAACCCTCCCGAGAGGTTTTAGGTCTTGGCGGCGGCTCCGTATCGTAAAACGCGATGAATCCTTCTCCAGAGCTCGGTTTTGAAATAGAGATAAATAATATTTTGAGCGGCATACTTTCATTGTCAACATAACAACCAAGAGATGGCGATATCTTCCATGCTACACACATTATAGGCGGTTCCCAAACAGAATGGTAAAGTTTATACCCCCCCCCCTCCACTAACAGGCATCAATCCATGGCTTGCTCGAAACAACGAGTGCCTCCAACTAGCAACAGACCCAGGGGAGTTTTGTTTGCAATTATTTTGATTTAGTTTGCATAAAGCATGGGACTGGGCATCCCGGTGACCAGCCATTTTCTCGTGAGTGAGGAGCGGAGTCCACTCCTCTTGAGAATAACTCGCCGAACATGGAAGATAAGGGCAGCCCTAGTTGATACATGAGCTATTCGAGCATACAAAACAGAATGTTTATTTGAAGGTTTAGAGTTTGGAACATACAAATTTACTTGGAACGGCAGGTAGATACCGCATAGAGGAAGGTGTAGTGGACTCATATGGAATAACTTTGGGGTTTAAGGGATTGGATGCACAAGCAGTATTCCCGCTTAGTACAAGTGAAGGCTAGCAAAAGACTGGGAAGCGACCAACTAGAGAGCGACAACAGTCATGAACATGCATTAAAATTAATAAACATTGAGTACAAGCATGAGTAGGATATAATCCACCATGAACATGAATATCGTGAAGGCTATGTTGATTTTGTTTCAACTACATGTGTGAATGATACGTCTCCAACGTATCTATAATTTTTTATTGCTCCATGCTATATTATCTACTGTTTTGGACAATATTGGGCTTTATTTTCCACTTTTATATTATTTTTGGGACTAACCTATTAACCGGAGGCCCAGCCCAGAATTGTTGTTTTTTGCCTATTTCAGAGTTTCGAAGAAACGGAATATCAAATGGAGTCCAAATGGAATGAAACCTTCGGGAACGTGATTTTCTCACCGAATATGATCCAAGAGACTTGGACCCTACATCAAGAAAGAAAGGAGGTGGGCACGAGGTAGGGGGGCACGCCCACCCCCCCAGGGCGCGCCCTCCACCCTCGTGGGCCCCACCTTGCTCCACCGACGTACTTCTTCATCCTATATATACCTACTACCCCCAAACGATCACATACGGAGCCAAAAACCTAATTCCACCGCCGCAACCTTCTGTACCCACGAGATCCCATCTTGGGGCCTGTTCCAGAGCTCCGCCGGAGGGGGCATCCACCATACAGGGCTTCTACATCATCACCATAGCCTCTCAGATGAAGTGTGAGTAGTTTACCTCAGCCTTCGGGTCCATAGTTAGTAGCTAGATGGCTTCTTCTCTCTTTTTGGATCTCAATACAATGTTCTCCCCCTCTCTCATGGAGATCTATTCGATGTAATCTTCTTTTTGCGGTGTGTTTGTTGAGACCGATGAATTGTGGGTTTATGATCAAGATTACCTATGAACTATATTTGAATCTTCTCTGAATTCTTTTATGTATGATTGGTTATCTTTGCAAGTCTCTTCGAATTATGAGTTTGGTTTGGCCTACTAGATTGGTTTTTCTTGCAATGGGAGAAGTGCTTAAGGCGTTACTCTGTTTCCATAAACTTAATACTCTAGATGCATGATGGATAGCGGTCGATGAGTGGAGTAATAGTAGTAGATGCAGGCAGGAGTCGGTCTACTTGTCTCGGACGTGATGTCTATATACATGATCATACCTAGATATTCTCATAACTATGCTCAATTCTGTCAATTGCTCAACAGTAATTCGTTCACCCACCTTAAAACACTTATGCTCTTGAGAGAAGCCACTAGTGAAATCTATGTCCCCCGGGTCTATCTTCATCATATTAATCTTCCATCACTTTATTATTGCCTTTGCTTTTTTTACTTTGCTTTTATTTTACTTTGCATCTTTATCACAAAAATACAAAAAATATTATCTGGCATCTCTATCAGATCTCACTCTCGTAAGTGACCTTGAAGGGATTGACAACCCCTTATCGCATTGGTTGCGAGGAGTTATTTGCTTTGTGTAGGTACGAGGGACTCGCGCGTAGCCTCCTACTGGATTGATACCTTGGTTCTCAAAAATTGAGGGAAATACTTACGCTACTTTGCTGCATCATGATAACCCATAAGTATAGGGGATCGCAACAGTTTTCGAGGGTAGAGTATTCAACCCAAATTTATTGATTCGACACAAGGGGAGCCAAAGAATATTCTCAAGTATTAGCAGCTGAGTTGTCAATTCAACCACACCTGGAAACTTAGTATCTGCAGCAAAGTGTTTAGTAGCAAAGTAATATGATAGTGGTGGTAACGGTAGTAAAAGAGTAGTGCAAGCAAAAGTAAATATTTTTCGTATTTTGTAGTAATTGTAACAGTAGCAGCGAGAAAGTAAATAAGCGTAAACCAGTATATGGAAAACTCGTAGGCACCGGATCAGTGATGGATAATTACGCCGGATGCGGTTCATTATGTAACAGTCATAACATAGGGTGACGCAGAACTAGCTCCAATTCATCAATGTAATGTAGGCATTGTATTCCAAATATAGTCATACGTGCTTATGGAAAAGAACTTGCATGACATCTTTTGTCCTACCCTCCCGTGGCAGCGGGGTCCTATCGGAAACTAAGGGATATTAAGGCCTCCTTTTAATAGAGAACCGGAACAAAGCATTAGCACATAGTGAATACATGAACTCCTCAAACTATGGTCATCACCGAGAAGTATCCCGATTATTGTCACTTCGGGGTTGTTGGATCATAACACATAATAGGTGACTATAGACTTGCAAGATAGGATCAAGAACACACATATATTCATGAAAACATAATAGGTTCAGATCTGAAATCATGGCACTCGGGCCCTAGTGACAAGCATTAAGCATAGCAAAGTCATAGCAACATCAATCTGAGAACATAGTGGATACTAGGGATCAAACTCTAACAAAACTAACTCGATTACATGATAAATCTCATCCAACCCTTCACTGTCCAGCAAGCCTACGATGGAATTACTCACGCATGGCGGTGAGCATCATGAAATTGGTGATGGAGGATGGTTGATGACGACGACAGCGACGAATCCCAATCTCCGGAGCCCTGAGCGGACTCGGAATCAGCCCTCCCGGGAGGTTTTAAGGCTTGGCGGCGGCTCCATATCGTAAAACGCGATGATTTCTTCTTTCTGATTTTTTTCTCTCCGAAAGCAAATATATAGAGTTGGAATTGGCGTCGGAGGGTTTCAGGGGGCCCACGAGGTAGGGGGCGCGCCCCCCACCCTCGTGTACAAGGTGTGGGCCCCCTGGTCTTCATCTTTGGCGAGGATTTTTTATTATTTTTTATAAGACATCCCGTGGAGTTTCAGGTCATTCCGAGAAATTTTGTTTTCTGCACATAAAACAACATCATGGCAATTCTGCTGAAAATAGCATCAGTCCGGGTTAGTTCCATTCAAATCATACAAGTTAGAGTCCAAAACAAGGGCAAAAGTGTTTGGAAAACTAGATACGACGGAGACGTATCAACTCCCCCAAGCTTAAACCCTTGCTTGTCCTCAAGCAATTCAGTTGACAAACTAAAAGAGAAAGAAAAACTTTTACAAACTCTGTTTGCTCTTGTTGTTGTAAATATGTAAATCCAGCATTCAGGTTTTCAGCTAAAATTATAACTAACCACACTTGCAATAATTCTCAGGTCTCGCAATCACTCATATCAATAGCATAATCAACTAGCGAGCCATAATAATAAATCTCGGATGACAACACTTTCTCAAAACAATCATAATATGATATAACAGGATGGTATCTGGCTAGCCCTTTCTGAGACCGCAAAACATAAATGCAGAGCACCTTTAAAGATTAAGGACTGACTAGACATTGTAATTCATGGTAAAAGAGATCCAATCATAGTCATACCCAATATAAATTAACAATGATGAATGCAAATGACAGCTGTGCTCTCCAGCTAATGCTTTTTCATAAGAGGGTGATGACTCAACATAAAAGTAAATGGATAGGCCCTTCGCAGAGGGAAGCAGGGATTTGTAGAGGTGCCAGAGCTCAGTTTTGAAATAGAGATAAATTATATTTTGAGTGGTATACTCTCATTGTCAACATAGCAACTAAGAGATGGCAATATCTTCCATGCTACACACATTATAGGCGGTTCCCAAACAGAATGGTAAAGTTTATACTCCCTCTCCACCAACAAGCATCAATCCATGGCTTGCTCGAAACAACGAGTGCCTCCAACATACATCAGGTCCCAGGGGGAGTTTTGTTTGCAATTAATTTTGATTTAGTTTGCATAAAGCATGGGACTGGGCATCCCGGTGACCAGCCATTTTCTCGTGAGTGAGGAGCGGAGTCCACTCCTCTTGAGAATAACCCGCCTAACATGGAAGATAAGGGCAGCCTTGGTTGATACATGAGCTATTCGAGCATACAAAACATAATGTTTATTCGAAGGTTTAGAGTTTGACACATACAAATTTACTTGGAACAGTAGGTAGATACCGCATATAGGAAGGTATAGTGGACTCATCTGGAATAACTTTGGGGTTTAAGGGATTGGATGCACAAGCAGTATTCCCGCTTAGTACAGGTGAAGGCTAGCAAAAGACTGGGAAGCGACAAACTAGAGAGCGACAACAGCCATGTACATGCATTAAAATTGATAAACATTTGATGCAAGCATGAGTAGGATATAATCCACCATGAACATAAATATCGTGAAGGCTATGTTGATTTGTTTCAACAACATGCGTGAACATGTGCCAAGTCAAGTCACTTAAATCATTCAAAGGAGGATACCACCCCATCATACCACATCATAACCATTTCGATAGCATGTTGGCACGCAAGGTAAACCATTATAACTCATAGCTAATCATGCATGGCACAAGCAACTATGATCTCTAATTGTCATTGCAAACATGTTTATTCATAATAAGCTGAATCAAGAACGATGAACTCATCATATTTACAAAAACAAAAGAGGTCGAGTTCATACCAGCTTTTCTCATCTCAGTCAGTCCATCATATATCATCATAATTGCCTTTCACTTGCACGACCGAACGATGTGAATAATAATAAGAGTGCACGTGCATTGGACTAAGCTAGAATCTGCAAGCATTCAGTAAACAGGAGAAGACAGCGCAATATGGGCTCTTGGTTAATTCAACAATAATGCATATAAGAGCCACTATAACAATTTAATCATGGTCTTCTCCTACTGACCCCCAAAGAAAAGGAAAGAAAAATAAAAACTATTTACACGGGAAAGCTCCCAACAAGCAAAAGAAGAACGGGAAATATTTTTTGGTTTTCTTTTTGATTACTTCTACTACAGCAGGAAAATAAACTACTACTATTTTTTTGGTTTTTCTTAAGGTTTATCAAACACACAAGAAGAAAGCAAGAAAAAGAAAATAAACTAGCATGGATATTACAGTGAAAGAGTATGAGCACCGACATCTATCAATGAGTGTGTGTGAACTTAAATGTAATGTCGGTGAGAAATACGTACTCCCCCAAGCTTAGGCTTTTGGCCTAAGTTGGTCTATTGCCAGGGATAGCCTGGCAGATACCCATAGGTGTAGCTGGGGTCGTACTGCGACAAAGAATAACTGGGATCATACTGTGATGCAGCGGTTATCGCCTACTGAGCTGCAGCGTGGAGTCGGGCTGCCTCCGCTCTCCTCTCGTACTCATCTGCCTCCTCTCTCGTAATAACATATCTTCTTTTTGTCTGTGAATCAAAGAAGGCGGGAGAAGGGAGAGTAATACGAAAAACACGTCGTTTATCAAAGATTAGTCGATATAAGAGAGGTGATTCAGGCCTCTCGACAAACTGGTGCGAAGCCATAGAGTTATAGTCTAAATATGCAGGAGGCAACTCCGTATCACCCTCACGAATGTCTATCTCAAGAAAATTAGCTAAGCGGGTTGCATAAATTCCTCCAAAGAAATCTCCATTATATCTATTATGATGCAACCTACGAGCTACAATGGCTCCCATATGATAAGATTGGTCTCCTAACATAGCACTCCTGAGAAAGCTAAGGTCAGGGACACACATGTGACATGCTTCATCCTTAGCATTTATGCATCTACCTATGAAGAGAGCAAAATAATGTATAGCAGGAAAGTGAATGCTCCCAATGGTAGCTTGCGTTATATCTCTAGATTCCCCTACAGTTATACTAGCAAGAAAATTTCTAAATTCAGATTTAGGGGGATCCCTAATACTACCCCATGATGGAAGTTTGCAAGCAAAAGTGAAATCCTCTAAGTCCATGGTATAAGATTTGTCATAAAGATCTAACATGATTGAAGGAGAATTACGCGATGATGAATACTCAAACCTCCTCACAAATGAACTTGTGAGATCATGATACTGGGGGCATTTGTTAGCCTCAAAACCCTCAAGACCGGCATTGCGCAAATATGCTTTAAGTTCTTCTTTAATTCCTGAACGATCCATAAAATTTTCCGACGGCCATTTGCAAGGCCGCACTAGAGCGTCTCTTGGTGGTTCCTCGTCAGCATCATGCATAGCAAGCCTGGGTCCTTGCTTCTTAGAAGAACCACCTTGGAACATCTTCCTAAGCATATTGTTTTCCTCTGAAAAATTTCTGAAATTTTTAGTACCTTCAAACAAAAGTAAACCAACTTCAATAAAACTCATAGCAACTACTCCTACAAGTGCCTAGAGCCTATATCAAGCATTAGAACTACTTGGAACCATATAAATTTGACATGCAAGCTCAAGAACATGGTCATCTATGCAGCACAAATTTTCAATGAATAAAGCACTAGAACAAAAAATAATTGGACCAATGGAGGAGTCACATACCAAGGAAAAATCTCCCCAAGCAGTTTTGCGAGAGGTGCTTTGAGCAAGGAGATCGAAAATCACAGCAAAACTGGCTGGAACTCGTGCTTGAGTTGGTTTTTCGGGTTTGTGCGAGGAAGAGGAAGAAGATGGGTGCAGGGATAAGTGGAGGAGGGCCACCGTGGGCCCACGAGACAGGGGGTGTGCCCAGGGGGGTAGGGCGCGCCCTCCACCCTATGGCCAGGTGGCAGCTCCCCCCGCGGTAATTTTTGCACAATAAATCCTCAAAGATTCCCGAAAAATCATATTAAATTGGCATGTCATTCTGAGGACTTTTATTTTCGGGATATTTTTTATATTGCACGGATAAGTTAGGAAACAGACAGAAAAATACTATTTTTACTTTATTTCTACTAAATAACAGAGAGTATAGAGAGGGTACAGAAGTTTGTGCTTCTAGTGTCATCCGTCTCATGCTCATCAAAGGGAATCCACTAACAAGGTTGATCAAGTCTTGTTAACAAACTCATTCCGATAATCATGAAACGGAGAAATTTCGAATAACACTAGGTTACCTCAACGGGAATATGCACATCCCCAATAATAAGTATATCATATTTCTTCTTGACAGTAGGAAGGGGAAATTCAAAACCTCCAAATATAATCGATGGAATTTTTCCAATAGAGTTGATACTATGAACTTGAGGTTGTTTCCTTGGAAAGTGTACCGTATGCTCATTACCACTAACATGAAAAGTGACATTGCCTTTGTTGCAATCAATAACAGCCCCTGCAGCATTAAGAAAAGGTCTTCCAAGAATAATATACATACTATCATCCTCGGGAATATCAAGAATAACAAAGTCCGTTAAAATAGTAACATTTGCAACCACAACTGGCACATCCTCACAAATACTGACAGGTATAGCAGTTGATTTATCATCCATTTGCAAAGATATTTCAGTAGGTGTCAACTTATTCGAATCAAGTCTACGGTATAAAGAGAGAGGCACAACACTAACACCGGCTCCAAGATCACATAAAGCAGTTTTAATATAATTTCTTTTAATGGAGCATGGTATAGTAGGTACTCCTGGATCTCCAAGTTTCTTTGATATTCCACCCTTAAAAGTATAATGAGCAAGCATGGTGGAAATTTCAGCTTCCGGTATGTTTCTTTTATTAGTAATGATATGTTCCATGTATTTAGCATAAGGATTTGTTTTGAGCACATCAGTCAATCGCATACGCAAAAAGATAGGTCTAATCATTTTAGCAAAGCGCTCAAAATCCTCATCATCCTTTTTCTTGGATGATTTGGGAGGAAAAGGCATGGGTTTCTGAACCCATGGTTCTCTTTCTTTACCATGTTTTCTAGCAACAAAGTCTCTCTTATCATAACGTTGATTCTTTGATTGTGGGTTATCAAGATCAACAGCAGGTTCAATTTCTACATCATTATCATTACTAGGTTGAGCATCATCATGAACGTCATCATTAATATTTTCACTAGGTTCATGTTCATTACCAGATTGTGTTTCAGCATCAGACATAGATATATCATTTGGATTATCTGGTGGTTCAGCAATAGGTTCACTAGAAGTTTGCACAGTTCTATCATTTTTCTTTTTCTTCTTTTTAGAAGAACTAGGTGCATCAGTACTATCTCTCTGAGAATCTTGCTCGATTCTCTTAGGGTGGCCCTTCAGGATACAAAGGTTCCTGAGTCATTCTACCAGTTCTAGTAGCTACTCTACCAACATAATCATTTTTCTTACTATTCATTTCATCAAGCACTTCTTTTTGAGCTTTAAGTACTTGTTCTACTTGAGTGGTAACCATAGAAGCATGTTTGCTAACAAGTTTAAGTTCAACTCTAATATTAGCCATATAATCACCCAAGTATTTAATCATATCGGAATCATATTTCAGTTGTCTACTAAAATAAGCATTGAAATTTTCTTGTTTAACAATAAAATTATCGAACTCTTCTAAGCATTGTCTAGCAGACTTATAGTGAGGGATATCACCTTCATCAAATCTATATAGAGAATTTACCTTTACTACATGTGTCGGGATAGCGGGATCAGGAGGGTCTTCAATAAATAAAGGATTAAGATCATATACTTCTTCAACAGGCAGTATATTAAGACCATGTATTTCTTCAATAGGAGGTAAATTCTTAACATCTTCAGCTTTAATACCTTTTTCTTTCATAGATTTCTTTGCCTCTTGCATATCTTCGAATGAGAAAGAACACCTCTCTTCTTGGAGTTGGTTTAAGAATAGGCTCAGTAATTGGAGCAGGAGCTGGCTCAGGAGGTGCCCAATTATTTTCATTTGTCAACATATTATTCAATAGAATTTCAGCTTCATCCCGTGTTCTTTCCCTGAAAAGAGAACCAGCACAACTATCCAGGTAATCTCTGGAAGAATCGGTTAGTCAATTATAAAAGATATCAAGTATTTCAGGTTTCTTAAGAGGATGATCAGGCAAAGCATTAAGCAACTTGAGAAGCCTCCCCCAAGCTTGTGGGATACTCTCTTCTTTAATTTGCACAAAGTTGTATATTTCCTTTAAGGCAGCTTGTTTCTTATGAGCAGGGAAATATTTAGCAGAGAAGTAATAAATCATATCCTAGGGACTATGCACACAACCAGGATCAAGAGAATTAAACCATATCTTAGCGTCACCCTTTAATGAGAACGGAAATATTTTGAGGATATAAAAGTAGCGCGATCTCTCATCATTAGTGAACAAGGTGGCTATATCATTTAAGTTAGTAAGATGTGCTACAACAGTTTCAGATTCATAACCATGGAAAGGATCAGATTCAACGAAAGTAATTATATCAGGATCAACAGAGAATTCATAATCCTTATCGGGAACACAAATAGGTGAAGTAGCAAAAGCAGGATCAGGTTTCATTTTATCTCTAAGTGATTATTTGTTCCATTTAGCTAATAGCCTCTTGTGCTCATATCTATCTTTGCAGGTTGAAATAGCGGCAAAAGATTCCACATCAAAAACATAACCCTCAGGAATAATAGGCATATCTTCATCATCACTTTCATCATTATAATCAGATTCAATAATTTCTTTCTCTCTAGCCCTAGCAATTTGTTCATCAAGAAATTCACTAAGGGGCACAGTAGTATCAGGCATAGAAGCAGTTTCATCATAAGTATCATGCATAGCAGAAGTGGCATCATCAATAACATGAGACATCTTGGAACGAATAGCAG
This sequence comes from Aegilops longissima, assembly GCA_021605205.1. Lineage (NCBI taxonomy): Eukaryota > Viridiplantae > Streptophyta > Magnoliopsida > Poales > Poaceae > Aegilops > Aegilops longissima. The sequence goes on along the minus strand of CM038679.1, from coordinate 23,730,661 downwards.
AAGAAGGTTTAGGTATTGCTAGCTTACTCATAACAGAAGGTGAATCAAGTGCAGAGCTAGATGGCAGTTACTTACCTCCCATCGTAGTTGAGGGATAAATTGTTGTCTTAGCGTCTTTCAAGTTCTTCATAGTGTCCAGCAGATATAAATCCCAAGTGACTCAAAGAATAGAGCTATGCTCCCCGGCAACGGCGCCAGAAAAAGGTCTTGATAACCCACAAGTATAGGGGATCGCAACAGCTTTCGAGGGTAGAGTATTCAACCCAAATTTATTGATTCGACACAAGGGGAGCCAAAGAATATTCTCAAGTATTAACAGCTGAGTTCTCAATTCAACCACACCTGGAAACTTAGTATCTGCAGCAAAGTGTTTAGTAGCAAAGTAATATGATAGTGGTGGTAACGGTAGCAAAAGAGTAGTGCAAGCAAAAGTAAATATTTTTGGTATTTTGTAGTAATTGTAATAGTAGTAGCGGGAAAGTAAATAAGCGTAAACCAGTATATGGAAAACTCGTAGGCACCGGATCAGTGATGGATAATTATGCCGGATGCGGTTCATCATGTAACAGTCATAACATAGGGTGACACAGAACTAGCTCCAATTCATCAATGTAATGTAGGCATGTATTCCGAATATAGTCATACGTGCTTATGGAAAAGAACTTGCATGGCATCTTTTGTCCTACCCTCCTGTGGCAGCGGGGTCCTAACAAAAACTAAGGGATATTAAGGCCTCCTTTTATAGAGTACCGGAACAAAGCATTAGCACATAGTGAATACATGAACTCCTCAAACTATGGTCATCACCGGGAGTTGTCCCGATTATTGTCACTTCGGGGTTGCCGTATCATAACACATAGTAGGTGACTATAGACTTGCAAGATAGGATCAAGAACACACATATATTCATGAAAACATAATAGGTTCAGATCTGAAATCATGGCACTCGGGCCCTAGTGACAAGCATTAAGCATAGCAAAGTCATAGCAACATCAATCACAGAACATAGTGGATACTAGGGATCAAACCCTAACAAGACTAACTCGATTACATGATAAATCTCATCCAACCCATCACCGTCCAGCAAGCCTATGATGGAATTACTCACGCACGGCGGTGAGCATCATGAAATTGGTGATGGAGGATGGTTGATGACGACGACGACGAATTCCCCTCTCTGGAGCCACGAACGGACTCCAGATCAGCCCTCCCGAGAGGTTTTAGGGCTTGGCAGCGGCTCCGTATCATAAAACGCGATGGTTTCTTCTTTCTGATTTTTTTCTCTTCAAAAGCAAATATATAGAGTTGGAATTGGCGTCGGAGGGTTTCCAGGGGGGCCCACGAGGTAGGAGCGCGCCTTAGGGGGGGGGCGCCCCCCTCCCTCGTTGACAGGGTGTGGGCCCCCTGGTCTTCATCTTTGGCGAGGATTTTTTATTATTTTTTATAAGACATCCCGTGGAGTTTCAGGTCATTCCGAGAACTTTTGTTTTCTCCACATAAAACAACATCATGACAATTCTGCTGAAAACAGCGTCGGTCCGGGTTAGTTCCATTCAAATCATATAAGTTAGAGTCGAAAACAAGGTCAAAAGTGTCTGGAAAAGTAGATACGACGGAGACGTATCACATCATCCTTTCCTCTTCAAGGAAATCCAACGCAGTGCTCAAGAGGTAGCAAGAAGAATGTCTAGCGCCGTTGCCGGGGAGTCTACGCAAAAGTCAACATACCAAGTACCCATCACAATCCCTTGTCCCCCGCATTACATTATTTGCCATTTGCCTCTCGTTTTCCTCTTCCCCACTTCACCCTTGCCGTTTTATTCATCCTCTTTTTCCGTTCGCCTCTTTACAGCTCGCTTTGTCGTAATGACTAGTCCTTTATCTACTCTGTTGTCCCCTGAGTTTGAAGTCTTTCACTTCAAGCAAAGACAAGGAGAAAACTTAAAAGATGCCTGGTTGAGAATAATGGAATCTTACCGTAATTGTACCTTTGAAGTGAACCTGAGAATTTTGCTTCGCAATTTTTATGTTGGATTAAATATGTCTCATAGACAACTCTTGGATTGCGTTGCTGAAAGTGCAACTATCCCTAGGTGGTTTTGGTAATTCATAACAACATATAGCTCATTGAGCTAATGCTATTCCAAGACTATTGTTTCAGGAAAGCTCAATGAATGGCATGGCATGGATGATGAAAGTGGATCCTTCAAAATACTAAGGACAAAGGATTGGCTCAAGCTCAAATGCTCAAGACTCTTCATTTTACATTTTAGTGATCCAAGATCACATTGAGTCTATAGGAAAAGCCAATACTATCAAGAAGGGATGAGGTGTTGCTTAATGAGCCTCTTGCTTCATGTGCTTAGTGATATGCTCCAAAACCCTCAACTACTTTCCCACATCCACAAATGACCTAAACCTAAAGCCAAAATCGGTCACACCGATTCTTTCTATCCGGCGCCACCGATTCCAAAAGTCATAGCCACTGCCACAAACCCTAAGCAAATCGGTCTTACCAATAGGGATATCGGTCTCACCGAGATGGGGTTGCAATCTCTCTGTTTCCCTTCGTAACGTTTCGGTCTAACCGAAGTGAGCGATCGGTCCCACCGAGATTGCAATGTAAACTCTCTATTTCCTTTTTATAACATTTCGATCTCACCGAAAAGAGCAAATCGGTCCCACCAAGTTTACCTGACCAACTCTCTGGAAAGCTTATTACCAAATCGGTCTCACCGAGTTTGTGTAATCAGTCTCACCGAGATTACGTTATGCCCTAACCCTAACCGAATCGGTCTCACCGAGATGCATGTCAGTCCCACCGAAAATCACTAACGGTCACTAGGTTTACTAAATCGGTCCGACCGAGTTTAACGATTCGGTCCCATCGAGTTTGGTAAATTGTGTGTAACGGTTAGATTTTGTGTGGAGGCTATATATACCCCTCCACCTCCTCTTCATTCGTGGAGAGAGCCATCAGAACGAACCTACACTTCCAACTTACTATTTCTGAGAGAGAAACACCTACTCATGTGTTGAGGCCAAGATATTCCATTCCTACCATATGAATCTTGATCTCTAGCCTTCCCCAAGTTGCTTTCCACTCAAACCCTCTTTCCACCAGATCCAAATCCTATGAGAGAGAGTTGAGTGTTGGGGAGACTATCATTTGAAGCACAAGAGCCAGGAGTTCATCATCAACGCACCATTTGTTACTTCTTGGAGAGTGGTGTCTCCTAGATTGGCTAGTGTCACTTGGGAGCCTCTGACAAGATTGTGGAGTTGAACCAAGGAGTTTGTAAGGGCAAGGAGATCGCCTACTTCGTGAAGATCTACCGCTAGTGAGGCAAGTCCTTCGTGGGCGACGGCCATGGTGGGATAGACAAGGTTGCTTCTTCGTGGACCCTTCATGGGTGGAGCCCTCCGTGGACTCGTGCAACCGTTACCCTTCGTGGGTTGAAGTCTCCATCAACGTGGACGTATGGTAGCACCACCTATCGGAACCACGCCAAAAACATCCGTGTCTCCAATTGCGTTTGAATCCTCCAAACCCTTCCCTTTACATTCTTTCAAGTTGCATGCTTTAATTTCCGCTGCCTATACACTCTTTGCATGCTTGCTTGAATTGTGTGATGATTGCTTGACTTGTCCTAAAATAGCTAAAATCTGCCAAACTATAAAATTGGGAAAAGGTTAAGTTTTTATTGGTCAAGTAGTCTAATCACCCCCCTCTAGACATACTTCAAGGTCCTACAGTTGCCAAAGGCAATCTTATTGAAATTGATCCCCATTTTGCACATGAAGTTATAGAAGGTATAGTGGGAACACTACCTCAACAAAAGGGGCCTCATCCTACCCAGGTAGAGACACAAGTTTTTGAAAAAAATTGCGAAGTAACTAAGATTTTACAAAAGTCTCTTGAACCTCTTAAGAACGTTAGCGGAAATATTCACCGCATGAATATGTTGATTACTCTTTGCAATAAGTGGTTGGATTCTTTAGATCTAAAAATTTCAGAATATGAAGGGAAACGTAAAGAACCTCCCGAATTCGAGCTTGATTCCGCTAAAAAGTTGAAAACCAAAGATGGCAATACCTAGATCTGTCCTTGCTTTTATGCCTAGCTAGGGGCGTTAAACGATAGCGCTTGTTGGGAGGCAACCCAATTTTATTTTTAGTTTTTTTGCTTTTTCTTCTGTTTAGGAATAAATCTTTGATCTAGCCTCTGGTTAGATGTGTTTTTATGTTTTAGTTAGTGTTTGTGCCAAGTTAAACCTATAGGATCTTCTTGGATGATAGTTATTTGATCTTGCTGTAATTTCCAGAAACTTTCTGTTCACGAAAACAATTGTTAAAAATCACCAGAATGTGATAAAATAGTGATTCTAATTGCTGCTAATCAATAAACAAATTGCCTAGGTATTTCTATTTTGGCTGAATTTTTGGAGTTCCAGAAGTTTGCGTTAGTTACAGATTACTACAGACTGTTCTGTTTTTGACAGGTTCTATTTTTCGTGTGTTGTTTGCTTATTTTGAAGAATCTATGGCTAGTAAAATAGTTTATAAACCACAGGGAAGTTGGAGTAAAGTAGGTTTAACACCGATATAAATAAAGAATGAGTTCATTACAGTACCTTGAAGTGGTCTTTTGTTTTCTTTCGCTAACGGAGCTCACGAGATTTCTGTTGAGTTTTGTGTTGTGAAGTTTTCAAGTTTTGGGTGAAATCTTTTGATGGATTATGGAACAAGGAGTGGCAAGAGCCTAAGCTTGGGAATGCCCATGGCACCCCCAAGATAATCTAAGGACACCAAAAGTCAAAGCTTGGGGATGCCCGGAAGGCATCCCTCTTTCGCCTCTACTTCCATCGGTAACTTTACTTGGAGCTATATTTTATTCACCACATGATATGTGTTTTGCTTGGAGCGTCTTGTATGATTTGAGTCTTTGATTTTAGTTTACCACAATCATCCTTGCTGTACACACCTTTTGAGAGAGCCATACATGAATTGGAATTTGTTAGAATACTCTTTGTGCTTCACTTATATCTTTTGAGCTATATAGTTTTGCTCTAGTGCTTCACTTATATCTTTTAGAGCACGGCGGTGGATTTTTTTTATAGAAACTATTGATCTCTCATGCTTCACTTAGATTATTTTGAGAGTCTTAAATAGCATGGTAATTTGCTTAATAATAATAATATGCTTGGTATTCAAGATTTGTAAAACTTTCTTATGAGTGTGTTGGATACTAAGAAAAGTTTGATGCTTGATGATTGTTTTGAGATATGGAGGTGATAATATCAAAGTCGTGCTAGTTGAGTAGTTGTGAATTTGATAAATGCTTGTGTTGAAGTTTGCAAGTCCCGTAGCATGCACGTATGGTAAATGTTATGTAACAAATTTGAAACATGAGGTGTTCTTTGATTGTCCTCCTTATGAGTGGCGGTCGGGGACGAGCGATGGTATTTCCTACCAATCTATCCCCCTAGGAGCATGCGCGTAGTGCTTTGGTTTTTGATGGCTTGTAGATTTTTGCAATAAGTATGTGAGTTCTTTATGACTAATGTTGAGTCCATGGATTATACGCACTCTCACCCTTCCATCATTGCTAGCCTCTTCGGTACCGTGCATTGCCCTTTCTCACCTTGAGAGTTGGTGCAAACTTCGCCGGTGCATCCAAACCCCGTGATATGATACTCTCTTTCACACATAAACCTCCTTATATCTTCCTCAAAACATCCACCATACCTACCTATTATGGCATTTCCATAGCCATTCCGAGATATATTGCCATGCAACCTTCCACCATTTCGTTCATCATGACACATTCATCATTGTCATATTGCTTAACATGATCATGTAGTTGACATAGTATTTGTGGCAAAGCCACCATTCATAATTCCTTCATACATGTCACTCTTGATTCATTTTCATATCCCGGTACACCGCCGGAGGCATTCATATCGAGTCATACTTTGTTCTAGTATAGTTGTAAATAAATAGAAGTGCGATGATCATCATTTTCTAGAGCATTGTCCCAAGTGAGGAATATATATAGAGGAAAGCCATAAAAAAAGAGAAGCCCCAAAAAAATGAGAGAAAAAGAGAGAAGGGACAATGCTACTATCCTTTGCCACACTTGTGCTTCAAAGTAGCACCATAATCATCATGATAGAGAGTCTCTTGTTTTGTCACTTTCATATACTAGTGGGAATTTTTCATTATAGAACTTTGCTTGTATATTCCAGTAATGGGCCTCCTCAAGTGCCCTATGTCTTCGTGAGCAAGCAAGTTGGATGCACACACACTTAGTTTCTTTTGTTGAGCTTTCATACATTTATAGCTCTAGTGCATCCGTTGCATGGCAATCCCTACTCCTTGCATTAACATCAATAGATGGGCATCTCCATAGCCCATTGATTAGCCTCGTTGATGTGAGCTTTGTCCTTTTTTGTCTTCTCCACATAACCCCCATCATCATATTCTATTCCACCCATAGTGCTATGTCCATGGCTCGCGCTCATATATTGCGTGAAAGTTTATAAGTTTGAGATTACTAAAGTATGAAACAATTGCTTGGCTTGTCATCGGGGTTGTGCATGATGAGAGCATTCTTGTGTGACAAAATGGAGCATGACTAAACTATATGATTTTGTAGGGATGAACTTTCTTTAGCCATGTTATTTTGAGAGGACATAATTGCTTAGTTAGTACGCTTGAAGTATTATTATTTTTATGTCAATATGAACTTTTGTCTTGAATCTTTCGAATCTGAATATTCATACCACAATTAAGAAGAATTACATTGAAATTATGCCAAGTAGCACTCCGCATCAAAAATTCTGTTTTTATCATTTACCTACTCGAGGACGAGCAGGAATTAAGCTTGGGGATGCCTGATACGTCTCCAACGTATCTATAATTTTTGATTGCTCCATGCTATATTATCTACTGTTTTGGACAATATTGGGCTTTATTTTCCACTTTTATATTATTTTAGGGACTAACCTATTAACCGGAGGCCCAGCCCAGAATTGTTGTTTTTTTCCTATTTCAGAGTTTCGAAGAAACGGAATATCAAACAGAGTCCAAACGTAATGAAACCTTCGGGAACGTGATTTTCTCACCGAATATGATCCAGGAGACTTGGACCCTACGTCAAGAAAGAAAGGAGGTGGGCACGAGGTAGGGGGCACGCCCACCCCCCCAGGGCGCGCCCTCCACCCTCGTGGGCCCCACCTTGCTCCACCGACGTACTTCTTCATCCTATATATACCTACTACTCCCAAATGATCAGATACGGAGCCAAAAACCTAATTCCACCGCCGCAACCTTCTGTACCCACGAGATCCCATCTTGGGGCCTGTTCCAGAGCTCCGCCGGAGGGGGCATCCACCATGCAGGGCTTCTACATCATCACCATAGCCTCTCTGATGAAGTGTGAGTAGTTTACCTCAGACCTTCGGTTCCATAGTTAGTAGCTAGATGGCTTCTTCTCTCTTTTTGGATCTCAATACAATGTTCTCCCCCTCTCTCATGGAGATCTATTCGATGTAATCTTCTTTTTGCGGTGTGTTTGTTGAGACCGATGAATTGTGGGTTTATGATCAAGATTATCTATGAACAATATTTGAATCTTCTCTGAATTCTTTTATGTATGATTGGTTATCTTTGCAAGTCTCTTCGAATTATGAGTTTGGTTTGGCCAACTAGATTGGTTTTTCTTGCAATGGGAGAAGTGCTTAGCTTTGGGTTCAATCTTGTGGTGTCCTTTCCCAAAGATGAGGGGCAGCAAGGCACGATTGTATTGTTGCCATCGAGGATAACAAGATGGGGTTTTTATCATATTGCATGAATTTATCCCTCTACGTCATGTCATCTTGCTTAAGGCGTTACTCTGTTTTCATAAACTTAATACTCTAGATGCATGCTGGATAGCGGTGGATGAGTGTAGTAATAGTAGTAGATGCAGGCTGGAGTCGGTCTACTTGTCTCGGATGTGATGCCTATATACATGATCATACCTAGATATTCCCATAACTATGCTCAATTATGTCAATTGCTCAACAGTAATTCGTTCACCCACCGTAAAATACTCATGCTCTTGAGAGAAGCCACTAGTGAAATCTATGGCCCCCGGGTCTATCTTCATCATATCAATCTTCCATCACTTTATTATTGCCTTTGCTTTTTTAGTTTGCTTTTATTTTACTTTGCATCTTTATCACAAAAATACCAAAAATTATCTATCATCTCTATCAGATCTCACTCTCGTAAGTGACCGTGAAGGGATTGACAACCCCTTATCGCAATGGTTTCGAGGAGTTATTTGCTTTGTGTAGGTACGAGGGACTCGCGCGTAGCCTCCTACTGGATTGATACCTTGGTCCTCAAAAACTGAGGGAAATTGTCGGGGGATGGGTGCGACATATGCCAAGGGATGGCTTATCATGGTGGGGGCGAGTAGATCGTCGCCGGTGCCTGGAAACGGGATGAGGCGAAGACATGCACGCCGGCGGATCTTACCCAGCTTCAGGGCTCTCCATGGAGATAAAACCCCTACTGCTGCTCTGCGGGGTCTCCGCATGATCACTATGGCAAAGTGGGTACAAGGTTGCTCCTTGAGCTGTTTCCTGGAGGTAGGAGAAGGCAAGGCTAGCTCCCTCCTTCCTATATGATCTGGCCTAGTGCTAAAAATGGATCCCCCTTTGCATGGGTGCCCTGGGGGCTTATATAGGCCTACCCCTCAGGGGTACAATGGTAATCCGGCTGGGCGCGGGTCCCAGCCGTCTGTCTCTCAGGCCGCCGTCTTCTCCGCCGACTGCTGGGGCCCGCCGACGGGCCCGGTACGGAGCCGACAGGCCTTGTCCTCCGCGGGCGAGTCTTGCCGGCTGCGGATTACTGTAGCCGTGCTTCTAATGACGCTGGCTTGGTCATGGGGTCATGGCAACAGTGCCGCCGCCTGACGAGCGATCACTGTTGCCATTCCCCGTCTTGTCTGGGTAATGGCGTGCGGGGCCCATGGGAGGGGCTAGCCGTCTCCTGGGGGCCGACTCCCAACGGGTCTGTCTTGTGGCGCTCTCGCCGTCTTTTGTACCCCCGCTGAAAAGTGGGACCCGCCGTCTCTGGGTCGTACAGACAGGCCGTCGTGGGCACAGGGCGCCGCCCACGGGGGCTGATGTCAGGGCTGGCATGGCAACAGTGCCGCGGCGGATGGATATCTCCGTTGGTACGGCGCACTGTGGCCATGCCTGCCCTTCGCAAACGGGGCGGGAATGGGCCGTGCGGTGGCCGTACCCCGTCCCGTCCATCATTGCGAAGGCAGGAGGTGGTCGGAGTCGCGGGCCGACTCCCCATAGCTGGCTTCCCTGGAAGCCGCCAGTTAGGAGTCGGCTTATCTCGAAGTCGTCCCTGGGACTCGGCCGTGAGGGGCAGTCGGTGGCCTTGCCGCCGACTCTCAAAAAGCGGCTCTTCATCTTGGGTCTCGAGGGACGCAGCCTGCCCCGATGTCTTGAAAGGTTCAGGGGCTCGGGTTAGCCTACCCGTAGCCCATTACTCCGACATTAGTCCCCGAAGCTGCTGAGGCGCCGAGGGTGACATGTCGAGGAGCCTCAATAGTTTCATCCTTCTGGTGGTGGAATCTGGGCCTTGTTCGCCGTCCTCCTCTAGGCCGACTAGCTGGAGCCGGACTCGCAGAAGGCCGTCTTGCCCCTTAAAGAGTTTGAAAGTCGTAGCGGGATCCAGGCAGCGTGCCTGATAAGCTTCTAAGCAGCTGCCTGTTGCGGACCCGTCGCGTGGCGCCACGCGGCAGGGTCAGTCTGCCCACCCACGCGCGCGACGGGACAGGCCGTCAGGCGGGACCCGCCACTACCGCGCCTCGGCACGCGAACGGATCCGTTGCGGCCGTGCGGACGGTTGGGGTTCCCACGTCGTAACTGCGCGCAGTAACTTCGTGTGGTAAATCGTGGGGGGCGTGGGGTCCTGGGCGCAGTTAATCCCACGTCCGCCCCATCGGCTTCTCAGCCCACGAGCCTATAAGTAGGCGGGAGGAGGGGGGCGGCGAAGCACGCGCGCCCATTTTCCCTACTCCCTTCGCTTCCTCTTGCTTCTTCTTCCTCTCGCCTCCGCCGCGCCGAACCACGCCACACCCGCAGCGATGAGCTCTTCCTCCACCGCCGGACCTCCTGCCGTGCGCTCCGGCGTGTGGGACGGCTCCGAGGTGGACGACGACCACATTGAGTTCCTTCGCAAGACGCGTCGTCTCCCCGGCAAGAACCTAGTGCGGGCCCGCGCCGCGCCAGCGAGGGAAGTATCACCGGCGCCGGAGGAGGGCGAGCGGGTCGTATTCCGCTCGCACCACATGCACGGCCTAGGGCTGCCGGCGAGCGGTTTCTTCCGCTCCTTCTTGGAGTTCCACGGGCTCCAGCCGCACCACCTTCCTCCGAACACGGTGGTGCTGCTGGCTGCCTTCGCCACCTTGTGTGAAGGCTTCCTCGGCGTTCTCCCCACCATCGAGCTATGGGGGGAGTTCTTCCAGTCCAAGCTCGGCACGCACGTCACCGGCGTGCCAGCCCAGTGCGGTGCCTTCATCGCGATGCGGAGATCAGTAGCCGACAACCCGTTTCCCACCATCTCGCTGATTAAGTCGGTGAAGATGTGGCAGCGGTCTTATTTTTATGTGAAGAACGTCGCCCCAGAAGACGACTGGGTCAATCTGCCGCCTTACAAAGCCAGCGCACCGGCTGGGAGGCTCCCCAGCTGGTCCCACCGAGCCAGGACACTGACTCCAGCTGGTGCCGCCGCCGTCGCGCGACTCCGAGTGCTGACGCAATCGGAGGGTTTGACCAGGGCCGACCTGCTGGCCGCCTTCGTGGCACGCCAAGTCCTCCCGCTCCAAGGCCGACCTCATCTGATCTGTCAGATGAGCGGCCACCGGGACCCAAGTCGGATGTGCTCCAAGGACATGCCCCACCCGGAGGTGGCGGACACGGTGAACTACATCGCGAACTGCAATCTCACGGCGGATTGGTGGTTCGGCAAGGAGCCGTACTCACGCGCCAATGCCCCGCTTGTTGTAAGTCGTCTCTCTTCTTCTTCTGTTTTCTTTTTCAGCCGAATCCGACTTCTGATCTTTTTTGGTTTTTCGAGTCAGAACCCCCTCATCCAGCCTTCAGCCGGCACCACGGGACCGGCCCGTCGGTTCGTCCCCGACCGAGCGGAGAGCGATGTCGACGACCCTGACTTGGGGGCGGCGGCGACGGAGGCCGACGCCGAAGGAGGAGGAGGAGTAGGCGGCTTCAGGCCCTCGGCCACCTTTGCCGACTGTCCTGATGACGACGCCGAGGGGGAAGTTGCCCAGCGCCACCAGTCAAAGGTCGGCCAACTGAGCGCGAGTTCCTCCGCCGGCTTGGATGGTCAAGGCGGCGCGAAGAAGCACCGGGGCGGGCCGAGCTTGCTTGGTGGCCGGTCGAAGAAGTTCAAGGGGGCGGCCGCCGTGACCAAGCGGGAAGAGGCGGTTGCAAAGGCCAACCGCTTCCGCAAGGAAGTGAAAAAGCCGCCACTGGTCTCTGCGTAAGTGCTTCCGCCTTTTGTCTTGTTTTCTTCTGGTGAATCTTTTCCAAATCTTTTATAGGCCTTCCTCGCTTCAGGGCTCCCCTTACTTTTGAGAGGGTCGCCGCCGCCTCCATCATGGGGTCGGCAGAGACGTCCGCCACTACTCGGCGGATTGACCCCGCCGCCGACCTTCGGGAGGCGACGGAGCAGAACGCGCAGGAGAAGCACGACGAGGAAGAAGCCGCCCGCCTGGAGAAGGCGGAGGCCGAGAAGGCGGCGGCCTCCGCCCAGAAGAAGCTGGATGAGGCCGAAGCCGCCGTCGCGGCAAAGCGGCGAGCTGAGGAGGCCGCGCACCGCCAATCGGCGTTGCTCGTCATCCTGCTGAGCTCCGCGCCGTCACCCCCGGAGTTCACGGGGCAGACTGGGGGAGCCGGCGGCGAGAACCCCATCATGGAGAGGGAAGGCGGCGAGACCTCCATGTAAGACACGTCCGTGCCACCACTGCCGCCTCCACCGCCTTCTGGGAGCGCGCAAGGTAAACAACTGGCGGACCCGCCGGTGCGGCCGACTGAAGACGAGCCCGTGGCGAAGCTGCTCCTTCAAGTTGTCTCGCCAGTGCGCCGCCGCCTTGGGAAGGCGATTTCGGCGCCACGCCCCTTGGAGACCGGCGCCGTGTAACGCCCGGATGGTTTTGCAACAGTAAACCCCCCCGGTTCTGTTAATTAACTAATCGTTGTTTCAATCATCAAAAAAAATAACAAAAAGAAAAAGAATAAAACCGGGGATAACCCCCTCCGCCCAACCAGCCTGGCCCTCTCCTTCTCCCCCGCCCATCTCCTCTCCCCTGGGCCGCCCACCGCCCACCCCCCCACTAGACCCCCCATCGGTGGCTAACCCTAGCCACCGCCCTTCCCCTCCTCCTCTCGCCTCCCTCCCCCCCTCGTCCACTCCGATCTGGATCGGGCAGGCGCCACCGACCGCCTCCCGTGCCGATCCCCTCCGCGCTTCCCCGCCGGCCCCCGAGCCTCGGTCCTCCCTCCTCCTCCACACCGCCTGGGACTCCTCCTCCCCTCACATGCCCCACCAGCCCGGCGATCGCCACCATGGTCCGGCTCGGCCTCGCCCCTGTCGCCAGCGTGCTTCCCGCCCCCTCCCGCCTGGCCTGCCCCGACCTCCCCGAGCAAACCGGCCGTGGCCCCGCCCCCACTGTGAGGCCTTCCCTCTCCTCCTCTACCCCTCCCGTCGGCGTCCGGCTCCGCCGCCCGCCTGCGGCGCCCCCCCTCCTCCTCCGCTCCCCAGGCTCCGGCCACCCAGACCTTGCGCCCTCCCGACCTCGACCTCTCTCCTGCCGGTTCCGGCCCGTGGCCTCGGCCCGGCTCGCCCACCACCGTCGCCCCCTCCCTTCCTTCGCTGGCGACTCCACGACCAAGGCGCCCTTGAGACCCGAGCCCAGCTCCCCTTCCTCCTCGTTCGCCGCTTGCCGCCTCCACTCGGCTCCCCCTTCTCCCGAGCCCAGAACCGCCGCCGCGCCCCCCCCACTGCTGTCGTCGCTGCTGGGCGGGCTGGCGCTGGCCACCCGGCCGCCGCACGCCTCGATCCGCCTCGGTGGTCGCCGCCCGACCGGGCCGGTCGTGCCGGATCGAGCGGCACTGCACCCACAGGCGCCTGCACCTGCTTGGCCAAGTGCCACTGACAGGGGGCCCCACCCCCAAAATAAAACGAAAAAGAATGTTTTATTAAAACAGAACGAAAAATGGAATTAAAGGAACTAAACTAATTACTAAATAATTAATTAATTAATTAATTAAGCAATTAATTAATCTAATTAATTCCGGATTAATTAACCCAATCATTAGCTAAATTAATTAGATAATTAATTAAGTTAATTAATTCTAAACTAATTAATACTAATCATTAGTTAACTTAATTAACTAAGATTAATTAACCTGATTAGGTTAATTAGGCTTAGTGAATGACATGTGGGACCCACTGGCGGGGGTTGACTTAGTCAACCCTGTTGGTCGATGACGCCAAGATGACCTCATCTTGATGTCATAAATGCTTTTTCGAAATTAATTAAATAATTAATTAAAATTCCAGAAATTAATAAAACCTTTTATAAATCATATCTTTTAATCCGTATTCCGGATTAAAATAATTTCAACATGAAAGTTGCTCAGAACGACGAGACGAATTCGGATACGCAGTCCGTTCGTCCATCACGCGTCTCTAACCTATCGAACCTGCAAACTTTCTCCTCCGGTTCATCTCGTCGACAGACGTCCGGAGACGGATAACTTCCTGATGCTTTCCCCTAAACCAAGACCCTCTTACCACGTTAGGGCACGCCTAGCATCGCTTCTTGGCATGTCATGCATCGTTATGCATCTCATACCGTGTATTCATTGTTTCTTCCCCTCTTCTCTTGGTAGACTACTGAGACCGACGCCGCGGTGGCGGTTCGACTACAAGTCTCGACGACTCTCTCTTGCCGAGCAACCAGCAAGCCCCCCTTTGATCATCCCGATATCGCCCATTCCATTCTCTTATTGCTTGCACTAGATTTTTGCTACTGTTATTGTTGCTCCTATTCTGTTGCATAGCCTGTTTATTGTAACCTGCTTTGTTACCTACCTGCTTATCCTAAACTGCTTAGTATAGGTTGGTTAGAGACCCATCAGTGACCCCCCCTCCTTGTCCTTGTTGCCCCTGCTTCATCATTGAAGACCCGATCAACGGGATAGAAGACCAGGCCCCGACACCGCACATCACTTCCCCTTAGTTGCTCGACACTACTAGGTTACTATCGAGTACCGAGGGTGAGACCTCTACAAAGACACCTCGATATTAACCTGTAGTATAGCTATCCGGTTGTGGACATCGAGGTGATTTTCCTCCTTAACCACTTCCGACACGACTGTCGTGCAACCCCTCAAGTGTGGACCTCGAGGGTGAATCCTCTAATGTTCACCTTGATGACTACATTGAGTGGAATTCACCGGGTGATTCCTCGTGTTTTCCCTTGATGTTTGGACTCACGGTTACTTGGACTTTTACCATCATTATTTGGAAAGGCGGGTCGACCACGAGGGGTACCAGCGTGCTTAATTGCAGTGATGTGGAGACGGGTTGACCTGGAGGGTGCCCGCGAGATAATTACGAGGCGTGGTCGGGCATTCCTAGCCCTTGCCGCAAGTCCTCGAGACGGGGCAACGGGGTCACATCTTCGTGAGTCTCTGCTTGTTACCGCTGTTCCTAATCCACTACGATTTGGATATTTGATCCGAGGGGCCACCGCCCGATAGCACTAACCATCACGTGGGCTAAGTATGGGCGTTCTGCGTCAGATACATCAGCCGGCTTATTAGACGTCGGCGTCGCGGCGGCGCTACGGATTGGGCTGGAACGCTGTTAGGCTAGGTCTGCTTCCGCCGCCCTCGCAACATGCAGGAGTTCCTGGAGATGGCCCATGACCCCTGGGGCATAGGTTTAGTCCGCGTTGGCCTCTCTATTAAGCCTAGGTCGGGTTGCGGCGTATTGTTTGACCGAGGCCGGCATGACCACGAAAGTGTGTCCGCGGAGTTAAGCGGCGTGGTGGGTAAGTTGGTGCACCCTGCAGGAAGAAAACATCTATCGATAGCCTGTCCTGGTAACGGACACTTGGAGTTGTATCCCATCGATACAACTAGAACTGGATACTTGAGATGAGACATGGATATGAGCTTTGGATTGTGATGATAATCGGATAGTATGGCTCGGGATTTCTTTCTCGCAGGAGTCGAGAAAGGATCTCCGCCGAGGTTGATAACACTACTGCTATTTTAAGTTATGTTACTCTACTCCTCTTGTTTGCTGCAAGATGGTGGTTTCCTAAGATGCTAGTCTTCGATAGGACTAGGCCTTCTCTCTATTCCGCATTTCTGCAGCCCAGTTCACATATATGGCCTTACCTTGATAATGTTGCATATGTAGTGTAGCTCCTTGCTTAGTACTTTGGATGAGTACTCACGGTTGCCTTGTTCCCCTTTTTCCCTATCTCTACTCGGTTGCTGCTATCGACGATGGAGCCCAGATCCGACGCCACCGCCTCGACGACTACTACTCGGAGGCGCCTACTACTACGTGCAGCCCACCGACGCGACGACCAGAGTGACCTAGGAGGATCCCAGCGGAGGCCTGTCCTCTTCGATCTGTATCCCGGTTTGTGCTAGCCATCTTATGGCACCTTGTTTAACTTATGTCGTACTCAGATATTGTTGCTTCCGCTGACTTCCTATGATCGAGCACTTGTATTCGAGCCCTCGAGGCCCCCGCTTGTATTATGATGCTTGTATGACTTATTTTATTTGTAGAGTTGTGTTGTGATATCTTCCGTGAGTCCTTGATCTTGATCGTACACATTTGCGTGCATGATTAGTGTACGATTGAATCGAGGGCGCCACAAGTTGGTATCGAGCCGACGCCTATAGGAATCCCCTTCCACACTCCTTGGCGAAGTCGAGTCTAGACATTGCAAAACTTTTACTAACTTGGCTGTGTGCCTTACGGGCCCACGCCGCCATCGGGTGGTATTAGGATCTTTTACTCCTCGACCTTTACTCGGGGCTCAACTCTCTTCTACTCGGGTTAAACGATTTTGCTAACTATCACTAGGATCCCGTGACCGCATTCACCCGAAGATGGATATAGCCTTAGTTGATTTGGAATTGTATTTGAACAATTTCCACCTGTCATTTGACTCCTTTGAAACGCCTTTGTTTTCAGATGGAACCCACGAGGCAGGTCGTGCGCCACACGACGGCCATTGGTGCCTCGGGATCACTGCGGTGCTAGCCGAGATGATGACCTATCTGGGTTATCGCTGCACCCCGAGTACACCGCCTATGAGGAGTACCAGGACTATAACCAGAGCAATACCGCCCATCGCCCACCTCTACTCTCGGAGTACGAGTCCACTCTTGTGGCTGCACACCGCACATGGTGTTGGAGTGACCATCGATATGGCAGTCCACGATGCTGCTTATGCTGCAATCGACACGCCTTCGTCAGAGTATCGAGAGTTGGACACCTCCCCTTCGTGCACATTGCTATCGCGTCGATGTTGGTGAGGAGGGTTACTACCCGCTGCCTACACCACTTCGCTACCAGAGAGCCTTTCCACCATCGTAACTTTGTTCGCATGCCGATGGGCTGGATCGAGCTAACCGAGCTCTTCGCCACGAGTTGAACATCACCCGTCAGCACCTCTACCGTGCTCTGACGCTGATGCACCCCTTTGTCCGTTCCGGAGAGCTGCCGCGTTCTGCGATCTACCCCGCCAGGACCGTGATGCCCCAGGGAGTTGGTTGGCGAGACGTGGGAGGCTACTCTCCCGCACTTGGCCCTTTCCTGCCACCTGGACGTCGGATTCAGCACCGAGTATCCGCGGCCCTCAGGTCACTGACGTGGAGGACTATCCACAGCCGCACTACCAGCTTTCACAGGCTACAGCTACCTCCGCATGCATCGTGGGACTGATGTAGACTTGCTTGTTAGTGTTTGATGTATTCGCCATGAGCTCTGCGTGCGCCTATGATGTAGTAGTCTATGTACTGGACTCTATGTATCGAACTCTATGCATGATTCCTTTTTGTAAGATATGCCAACTACTATGTAGTTCCCATCATGCTGCTTTCTTTATGCGTGTTTCATCATGAATGATTCTTGTCTCTTGCTTATCTTCTCAAATGCTGAACTACCCCTGTTATATAATAGCAGGATGGTTAGGCCAGCAGGTCGTGGTCGTGGTGCCAACCTCCCACCACCGCCTGAGTACATGGCCGGTATGGTCCAACAGCTTGAGATGAATCGCCAGTTCATGGAGAACATGATGGCTCAGTTCCCTCGCCCCAATATGAACCAAAGACCCAAACGGAACAACTCTGCAGAATTCATACGCTGAACCCCAAACAGATACCGCAGCTCAACTCAGCCATCGGATGTCGATGATCGCTCCGTGACATCACCTATGAGATGGAGTCTGCTAATGTAGCCCCTGCCAGCTATGTCACCTTTGCTTCCTTCTTCCTGAAGGGACCCGCAGCTCAATGGTGGGACAGCCACCGTCGTACTCTGCCAGCTTGGGACACTCATCACTGCCAGACTTTCAGTTGCCTTCGCGCCCGCTTCATTCCTCAAGGGTCATGGACCGAAGAAGCGTGAGTTCCGCAACCTCACCCAAGGCAACAAGACTGTTGAAGCCTATCAACAGAGTTCTTGGACTTGTCTCGCTATGTCAAGAGGATATTGCAACCGATGCACGCAGACAAGAGAAGTTCCGTGACGGTCTTCAAGTCGACATCAAGCTCGCACTTCTAGTGCACGACTTTGCTGATTTCGCCACCTTGGTGAACAAAGCTATCAATGTCGAAACTGGTCTCGCAGGAATACCAGAGCTCTAACAGCGCAACCGTGACACCGCTCATCTTGGGCCCGTCCTCGCAGGCGCAAGATATGGATTCCCAATAGCATGTACCAGCCCAATGCATCTCGCTTCAAAGCAGAACTATGCTACACCTCGCCTCGCCTACAACTAAGCAGCCAAGCTTCCAGCTCCACCACCCCAAGCTCCTGTTCCCACTCCCAATAATGGCTTATGCTTCAAAGCGGACAGCCAGGGCACCGTGCTAGAGAATGCAACCGAACCGTAATCAATCGCCCTTCCAAAGCTGGCCGTGGAAACACCTGAACCGCAACAACACCGGCAAGTCTTATGGGCAAGCTCAGGCCAACCACGTTGAATCGAACGAAGCTCAGAGACCAGCTCGCTCGTGATGGGTACACTCCTCGTAAATTCAGTACCTGCATCTGTTTTATTCGATTCAGGGGCATCGCATTCATTCATGTCTGAAGATTTTGCATTCATGCATGGCATTAAAAGCGAAGACATGAATGCTTCACTATTAGTACACACCCCCGCGGGCCAATGTCGGACTTCCATGATTTGCAACGACGTCCCGTTGAAATCGAAGGAATGGAATTCTTGTCTCTCCTATCATGCTAAAGTCTTGTAGCATTGACCTCATTTTGGGGATGGATTGGTTGAAAGCGCATACGGCGCCAATCGCTTGCGCCACTAAGACCGTCCATCTGCTGCACCCTTCGATGAAATCGTAGCTACAATGCTCGTGCGGTTCAAAATGCCGAGGCAAGGCTCTATGCATTGAATGCATTGAACGCCGCACCCTCGAGGGAATTGAAAACATTCCTGCTGCTTATGCGATTTCCAAGACGCTCTTTCTGAAGAACTTCCAGGATTCCCCTGCTAGAGTTGTCGAATTCGTCATCGACTTGAAACCGTGCACCACTCCTATAGCCAAGCGTCCCTACAAGATGCCGCCGCATGAACTCCTTGAGCTAAAGGAGGAAATCGACAAATCTCTTCAAAGCGGTTTCATTCGCCCAAGTTGCTCTCCTTGGGGAGCACCTTCTCTTTGTCAAGAAGAAGGATGGGACAAACCGATTGGTTCAAGACTACCGTCCTATAAATCAAGCTACCATTCAGAATAAGTATCCTCTTCCTCGGATCAATGATCTTTATGATCAACTGGCTGGTTCGTCAGTGTTCTCGAAACTCGACTTGAGGTTGGGTTACCACCAGATCCGTGTTCGTGAGGAGGATATCCCCAAGACCGCATTTGTGACTCGTTATGGTTCATACGAGTACACCGTCATGTCTTTCGGCTTAACCAATGCTCCAGCCACCTTCTCTCTTTGATGAACTATATATTCATGGATTACCTCGACAAGTTCGTCGTGGTTTATCCGGATGATATCCCGATCTATTCCAAGAATGAAGAAGAACATGCTTGAACATCTTCGTCTTGTCTTTGGAAAAGCTACGAGAGCATCAACTCTATGCCAAGTTCTCCAAATGTGAATTCGGCTTCCGAAGTAACCTACCTTGGACATGTCATCTCTAAGGATGGTATTGCCGTCAACCCCGAACGAGTTCAGGCTATTCTCGATTGACTCCTCCAAGAACGTTAAGCAAGTCAGAAGTTTTCTCGGTCTCGCCAGCTATTGCCGTCGATTCGTCGAGAACTTCTCCAAGATTGCCAGGCCTCTGACTAATCTATTGCATAAAGGCGTCAAGTTCCAATGGATAGATAAGTGTCAGGAAAGTTTCCAGGAACTCAAAGACAAGCTGACAACTGCCCCAGTGCTAGCTCCTCCTGATACTAAGAAGGACTTCGTCATTTACTGCGACGCTTCTCGTCAAGGATTAGGCGGTGTCCTAATGCAAGAGCGCAAAGTGGTTGCTTATGCCTCTCGACAGTTGCGCCCTCACGAGGAGAACTACCCAGTTCACGACCTCGAACTTGTTGCTGTCATTCATGCGCTAAAGCGATGGCGACATTACCTTCTCGGTAATCGCTATGAGATCTACACCGACCACCAAAGTCTGAAGTATCTGTTTACTCAGCCAGACCTGAACCTCCGTCAGCAGAGATGGATGGAGACTGTTGCAGACTTTGATTTGGGAATCTCCTATACGCCAGGCAAGGCTAATGTGATGGCTGATGCTTTGAGCCGCAAGTCTTACTGCAACCACCTTCGAGTTCACAAAGTTCAGCCCTCACTTGTTGAAGAATTCAGCAGTGAACCTCCATATTGTTCCTCCGGTGCACTTCTCCCCCTCCTCCGGAGTTCCGCAAGATGAATCTCCGTGTTGTTCCCCGTGGATCCCTCTTTACCCTCGGCTGTTGAACCCGATCTCTTGGGCACCATAAAGACAATGCAGGATCTGACTCGAGGTCTACAAGCTTAAACAAGACGTCAGAAAGGAAACCCTCATCCTTCACTATTGCCGATGATGGCGCCTTGTACTTCAAAGGCCGCCTAGTGGTGCCTTGTAAGAAGGACAACCTGGATATGACCGGAAGGTTATGCAAGAAGCTCATGATACGCCTCTATGTATCCACCACGGCAGTACAAAGATGTATCAAGACATTCGCCGAGATTCGGTGGTCTAATATGAAGCGTGACATTGCTCGCTATGTTTCGAGTGTGACGCTTGCCGTCAGATCAAAGCGTAACATCAAAGGCCTGCTGGAACTCTGCATCCTATCTCTATTCCCGAATGGAAATGGGACCATGTTGAAATGGACTTCGTCCTTTGGGCTTCCCAAATCGCAGAAAGGTAATGATGCTATTCTTGTCGCTATTGACCGCTTTCTAAAGTTGCACATTTTCCGGCGGTCAAAGAAACAATCACTGCTAGCCAGTTGGCAACGCCTATATGTCCAGAATTGTTTCACTTCACGGTATTCCACCGGTTATCGAGTTCGGACCGTGGCAGCTTATTCACTTCAAGATTCGGGCAAGTTTCAAGAAGCTATGGGGACTCATTTATCTTTCAAGATCGCTTTTCATCCGCAGCCTCAAGGGCAAGTTGAACGTGTCAACCAAATTCTCAAGACATGCTTCGAGCTTGTGTCGTCTCATTCGCAAGAAATGGGAGGAATCTCTCCGTATGCTGAGTTCTCTTATAATAATAGCTTTCAAGCTAGTCTCAAGATGGCCCCCTTCAAGTGTTATATGGACGAAAGTGCGAACCCCTCGAACTGGTCGAAACTGGGAACGCCCACTCTTCGTCCGGATATTATCCAACATGCCAAGAACAAGTCCGCATTATTGCGAGAATCTCAAGACTGCTCGATCGCGTCAAAAGAGTAATTATGACCGCTATCACAAAGACATGGTCTATCAACATGGCGAAAAGGCTTATCTTCGCGTTACACCAATGAAGGGTGCTCACCGCCGGATCAAGGGCAAGCTAGCTCCTCGCTATATTGGCCCTTTCACTATTCTCGAAAGGCGGGAAAAGTGGCTTATCAACTGGAGCTTCCGTCGAACCTTTCTCGTGTTCACGATGTGTTCCACGTGTCCCAACTCCGACGCTGCTTCAAGGACCCAATCCGAGCAATGGACCATGAAGTGCTCGAATTGCAACAGGACCTCTCCTATAAAGAGCATCCGTCCGCATTCTCGACCAAGCTGAACGCCGCACCGTCGAAGGCGATCAAGTTCCTCAAAGTCCAATGGTCGAATCACTCAAGAAGATGAAGCCACCAGGAACGCGAGGATCGCCTACGAGATGAATATCCCGCACTCTTTCCTTCTACCTCCTAAATCTCGGGACGAGATTTCTTGTAGTGGAGGAGATTTGTAACGCCCGGATGGTTTTGCAACAGTAAAACCCCCCCGGTTCTGTTAATTAACTAATCGTTGTTTCGAATCTGTCAAAAAAAAAATAACAAAAAAGGAAAAAGAATAAAACTGGGGGGGATAACCCCCCCCCTCCCAACCAGCCTGGCCCCTCTCCTTCTCCCCTGGCCCATCTCCTCTCCCCACTGGGCGCCCACCGCCCAGCCGCCCCACTAGACCCCCATCGGTGGCTAACCCTAGCCACCGCCCAAGACTTCCTCCTCTCGCCCTCCCTCGCCTCCCTCGTCCCGACCGATCTGGATCGGGCAGGCGCCACCGACCGCCTCCCCGTCCGGCGATCCCCTCGCCCCGTTCCCCCTGCCCCCGCCGCCTCGGTCCTCCCTCCTCCTCCACACCGCCTGGGACTCCCTCCTCCCCTCCGCCCCCACCGAGCTCAGCGGCGATCACACATGCTGGTCCGGCTCGGCCTCGCCGCCCTCGCCAGGCGTGCTTCCCGCCCCCTCCCTCCCGGCCTGCCCGACCTCCCCGAGCAAACCGGCCGTGGCCCTGCCCCCCACTGTGAGGCCTTCCCTCTCCTCCTCTCTACCCCTCCCGTCGGCGTCCGGCTCCCCGCCCACCTGAACGGCCCCCCCTCCGCCCTCCTCCGCTCCCCAGGCACCGGCCCACACAGACCATGGCCCTCCCCGACCCCGACCTCTCCCTGCCGGGTTCCGCCCCGTGGCCTCGGCCTGCTCGCCCGGCCACCGTGGCCCCCCCTCCCCTTCCTTCCCCTCGTGACCCACACTGGCCCGCCAGACCCGAGCCTCAAGGCCCTTCCTCCCCTGTTCGGCCGCCCGCCCTCCCCTTCTCGGCTCCCCCTTCTCCGAGCCCATCAACCGGCGCCGCGCCCCCCCCCTCACCGTCGTCGCTGGCCGGCAAGGGCGCTGGTAGCCGCCATTGGCCTGCCGCCCAGCGCCTCGATCCGCCCGGTGGTCGCCGCCCGACCGGGCAGGTCGTGCCGGATCGGGCGGCACCCACCTCATGGCGCCTGCACCCGCTTGGCCAAGTGCCAGCGACAGGGCCCCACCCCAAAATAAAACGAAAAAGAATGTTTTATTAAAATGTGAGCGAAAAATGGAATTAAAGGAACTAAACTAATTACTAAATAATTAATTAATTAATTAATTAAGCAATTAATTAATCTAATTAATTCCCCAATCATTAGCTAAATTAATTAGATAATTAATTAAGCTAATTAATTCTAAACTAATTAATACTAATCATTAGTTAACTTAATTAACTAAGATTAATTAACCCGATTAGGTTAATTAGGCTTAGTGAATGACATGTGGGACCCACTGGCAGGGTTGACTTAGTCAACCTCGTTGGTGATGACGCCAAGATGACCTCATGCCGATGTCATAAATGCTTTTTCAAATTAATTAAATAATTAATTAAAATTCCGAAATTAATAAAACCTTTTATAATCATATCTTTTAACCGTATTCGGATTAAAATAATTTCAACATGAAAGTTGCTCGTAACGACGAGACGAATTCGGATACGCAATCCGCTCGTCCATCACGCCTCTAACCTATCGAACCTGCAAACTTTCTCCTCCGGTTCATCTGTCTGACAGACGTCCGGAGACGGGATAACTTCCCGGATGCTTTCCCCCCTAAACCAGTACCCCTCTTACCACGTTAGGGCACGCCTAGCATCGCTTCTTGGCATGTCATGCATCGTTATGCATCTGTTATCGTATTCATTGTTTCTTCCCCTCTTCTCTTGGTAGACTACGAGACCGACGCTGCGGTGGCAGTTCGACTACAAAGGTCGACGACCCTCTCTCTTGCCAGAGCAACCAGTGCAAGCCCCCTTTGATCATCCCGATATCGCCCATTCCATTCTCTTATTGCTTGCACTAGATTTTGCTACTGTTATTGTTGCTCCTATTACATTGTATAGCCTGCTTATTGTAACCTGCTTTGTTACCTACCTGCTTATCCTAAACTGCTTAGTATAGGTTGGTTAGAGACCCATCAGTGACCCCCCCCTCCTTGTCCTTGTTGTCCCTGCTTCATCATTGAAGACCCGATCAACGGGATAGAAGACCAGGCCCCGACACCGCACATCACTTCCCCTTAGTTGCTCGACACTACTAGGTTACTATCGAGTACCGAGGGTGAGACCTCTACACACCTCCGATATTAACCTCAGAGTATAGCTATCCGGTTGTGGACATCGAGGGTGATTTTCCTCCTTAACCACTTCCGATACGACTCTGTCGTGCAACCCCTCAAGTGTGGACCTCGAGGGTGAATCCTCTAATGTTCACCTTGATGACTACATTGAGTGGAATTCACCGGGGGTGATTCCTCGTGTTTTCCCCTTGATGTTTGGACTCACGGTTACTTGGACTTTTACCACTGTTACTTGGAAAGACGGGTCGACCCTGAGGGGTACCCGCGCGTGCTTAATTGCGAGTGATGTGGAGACGGGTTGACCTGGAGGGTGCCCGCGAGATAATTACGAGGCGTGGCCGGGCATTCCTAGCCCTTGCCGCAAGTCCTCGAGACGGGGCAACGGGGTCACATCTTTCGTGAGTCTCTGCTTGTTACCGCGCGTTCCTAATCCACTACGATTTGGATATTTGATCCGAGGGCCACCGCCCGATAGCACTAACCATCACGTGGGCTAAGTATGGGCGTTCTGCGTCAGATACATCAGCCAAGCTTATTAGACGTCGGCGTCGAGCGGCGCTACGCGGATTGGGCTGGAACGCTCATTAGGCTAGGTCTGCTTCCGCCGCCCTCGCAACGCAAGCAGGAGTTCCTCGTGGAGATGGCCCATGACCCCGGGGCATAGGTTTAGTCCGCGTGCTGGCCTCTCTATTAAGCCTAGGTCGGGTTGCGGCGTATTGTTTGACCGAGGCCGGCATGACCCCGAAAAGTGTGTCCGCCGAGTTAAGCGGCGTGGTGGGTAAGTTGGTGCACCTGCAGGGAAGAAAACATCTATCGATAGCCTGTCCTACTGATAACGGACACTTGGAGTTGTATCCCGATCGATACAACTAGAACTGGATACTTGAGATGAGACATGGATATGAGCTTTGGATTGTGATGATAACTGGATAGTATGGCTCTGGGATTTCTTTCTCGCAGGGAGTCGAGAAAGGATCTCTGGCCGAGGTTGATAACACTACTGCTATTTTAAGTTATGTTACTCTACTCCCTCTTGTTTGCTGCAAGATGGTGGTTTCCGGAAGATGCTAGTCTTCGATAGGACTAGGCCTTCTCTCTATTCTGGCATTTCTGCAGCCCAGTTCACATATACGGCCTTACCTTGATAATGTTGCATATGTAGTGTAGCTCCTTGCTTGCGAGTACTTTGGATGAGTACTCACGGTTGCCTTGTTCCCCTTTTTCCCTATCTCTACTCGGTTGCTGCTATCGAGACGATGGAGCCCAGATCCGCACGCCACCGCCACGGCGACTACTACTCGGGGCGCCTACTACTACGCAGCAGCCCACGACGACGACCAGAGTGACCTAGGAGGATCCTGGCAGGAGGCCTGTCCTCTTCGATCTGTATCCCAGTTTGTGCTAGCCATCTTATGGCACCTTGTTTAACTTATGTCCGTACTCAGATATTGTTGCTTCCACGACTTCGTCTATGATCAAGCACTTGTATTCGAGCCCTCGAGGCCCCCGGCTTGTATTATGATGCTTGTATGACTTATTTTATTTGTAGAGTTGTGTTGTGATATCTTCCCGTGAGTCCTTGATCTTGATCGTACACATTTGCGTGCATGATTAGTGTACGATTGAATCGAGGGCGTCACACGCCGCCAGTTCGGCCATCCCAGACGCCGAGGCGACAAGCACTGCGCCCGTTGGGTGGATGCCAGGAGGCGGCACAGGCCCGCTAAACCAGGCGCTTATGGACATTCAGGCGAAGCTGTGAGCCGAGGGCGACGCCATCCAGAACTGCACCAAGGCGCATCTGGCGTCGCGAGCAGCCGTCCGGGTATGCTTTCTCCTTTTGACTTTGCTTTTCTTGTTCTTCTCTATGGGGGCGCGCCAGCGCACCCACTGGGTGTAGTCCCCGAGTTTCGGGCCGGCTGCTGAGCAGGCAGCTCAGAACTCCATCTGGTGAGTTCCAAATATTTACCTTTGTCTAAAATACTTATCACAGGAGTATCACAACCTCCGCGTCACTGCCTTCAACCGCAATGTTGAGGAGCTGGGCAAGCAGACTGCCGACTTGTCAGAGAGCCGGAGTGAGTCCTCCTTCTTCTTCGCGGGGGCGCGTTGGCGCACCCACGGGCTGTAGTCCCCGAGATTCGGGCCGACTGCTGAGCAGTCGGGCCGGATCTTCCCGGCGACCTTCTTTGTTGACGACTTAACGTCTTTTTCTTTTTGTTCTTCAGAGGCCAACACCACTCTTCAGCAGCAGCTGGGCGAAGCCAACACCGCCTTGCATGCCAAGGGGGAGGAGTGTAGCAAGCTCGCCGCAGAGCGCGACCTGCTGGCTGCGCAGCTGGTGGAGCAAAGGGAGCTGCTTAAGAAGGCGCAGGACAAGGCGGAGAAGAAAGAGACTGCTCTCCTGGCCGAGTTCGAAAACGAGCGCTCCTCCTGGACCGACAAGGAGGCACTGCTGACCTCCGGCTTCCATGAGATTGAGGACATCGTCGACGGTGAGTTTCTTTACTTTCTTTCTTTGAGCCACTGACTATAGGTCGGGCTGACTCCTGATTTTTTGACTTGCTTCTTTTTCGTCTTGGCAGACTTCTTCCCTGGCCACACGCAGGCGGCCACTCAAGCCATCGAAGCTGATCGCGAGGCGCGGAGGGAAAATGGTGCGGAGATTGCCGCCAACGCCCCCTGGACCCTTGATGAGCAGCTTCTGAGCATCGAGGCTCGACCCACGCCACCGGAGCCGGCCTGCTCCTCCCGCACCGCCCCGCCTTCTCCCCGCCAGCGCCGCACCTCCCCGTCTCCGACCCCTCTCCTTCCGCCGCTCCGGCAAGCTCCCCGCTCCGGTGAACCTCGGTTCTCGCCCATCCAGATTCAGATCGAGACTTAAGGTTGACTTCTCCCCCCCCCCCCTCCGTTTTCTGCTAAGTCCCGTAGTTTTGCATGTTTTTGCTCATATTCATCATGCCATAACTCTGTGCATGTTGCTCCGTTTCGTGTGTGTAATATGTAAAACTGTTCGTCTCGAAGAGTAGATCATTTCATCTCATTGCATCATTTTCATTTGAGCTCATCTTGATGCCCGAAATGCTGTTAGAAGAAGGCTATGTGATGTTAGTTTCAGATTCTTATCAGAACATGCACTTTTGTCATTTGTGCCATGATTGATGTGTGCATCCTATGAACTTGAGTCCTACATGTGTTTTGTAATATGCCATGCCATCTTTACAGGTGTGTATGCCATGTATTTTGTGATCTCTGTGGTGACTAGCACAAGCATGCAAACTAGGCTTCATGATGTTGCTGATTTCAGCCCCTGCTCACTGATATTTTTATGCCATGTAAACTTGATGCTACCGAGAGATCCATGATTATTTTGAGATACTTCAGTAAGGATGTTTTGAACATTTGGTTATTCTCTATCCATCCACGCCCTTGTTTGCAATTATGGAGTGCCATAGCTTGAGTCAATCGAGCTCTACTTTTGCTATAAAATGTTTCCTGGCAGATTGTTTACATGTTATTCAATTTTGCCAAGGTTGTTGTAGTTGATCCGTGTACGCTATGATGTTGTTCTTGCCTTGTATAGCTTCCATGCCATGTCTTCTTACTTTGAGTTGCATTGCTATGCCATGTATTGCTCTGTGGTGAGTGGTTCAAGCTCACCAACATGCCTACTTATCGTTGTTACTGCCATGTTTGAATCTGTAATATAACTTGCCATGTTTACATGGGTGCCATCATATTTTCTAATCCTTTTTGGCTCATGGTCAGTAAGGGACTTTTGTTCTATGCATTTATTAGATTAATTACATGCCTTTTTTTGCCATGATAAGCTCCTGTAACATGTTGTTTGATAGCTCTAAACATTGCAACCTGATGTTATTTCTGCTAAAGTTTGAAACTGATATTATTTGCAATCTTGCCATGTGTGTTTGAGCATGTTATAGTGATTTCTGGAGATAGCTCAGTGTTCATGTTTTGTCATGCTTTACCTGTACATCAGGCCCATGCCTTTTGTTATTACGTTTAGGTCCTGTAGCATGTTGTTTTGGTGCTTGCAATATGCCTAGTTGCTGTTTTGGGACAGCTTGTCCTTTAAACTTGTATAGGGTGTATGTGTTGAAACGTTGCTCCGTTTTGAGTGTGCTCTATATGAAACTTGCTTGATTTTGCATGTAGTTTCATATTATCATGTTGCATCCTTGTTTTGAGGTGTTTGCTTGATGTTTGTATGCATTTTGCATCAATGCCAAGCTTATCTTGTTTTGCTCATATCTTCTAGGCCGTAGCTCCGAATCTAATGAACTTTATATGTAACTTGACTAGAATTTCGTGTAGATCATCGTGGTGCATCTTAACCTGCTGTTTAACAACTTGAACATAAGGTTTATTCAGATCTGGACCAATTTCGAAATTTGCATATGAGGACTTACCGGAATTGTTCTATGTTGTTTCCAGCCTCATTTAAACTTGCTTTGATGTGTTGCTCTTGTTTGCATCATCTCTTGCCATGAGTAGCTTCATGTAGCCTTGTCATGCATCATGCTTGTTGTGCATCATGTCATGTCTATGTGTGGTGTGTTTACTATGTTGTGTGCTTCTTTTTGTTAGTTCCAGTTTCGTTGCGATCGTGAGGATTCGTTCGTCTACGCTTGGTTCGGCTTCATCTGTTCGTCTTCCTCATCGACTCGTTCTTCTTCCTAGCGGGTTTTCAGGCAAGATGACCGCTACCCTGGATCTCACTACTATCATTGCTATGCTAGTTGCTTCGTTCTTTCGCTATGCTGCGCTACCTACCACTTGTTCCTCAAGCCATCCCAAATTGCCATGTCAGCCTCTAACCTTTTGCACCCTTCCTAGCAAACCGTTGTTTGGCTATGTTACCGCTTTGCTCAGCCCCTCTTATAGCGTTTTTAGTTGCAGGTGAAGATGAAGTTTGTTCCTTGTTGGAACATGGAGATGTTGTTCCTTGTTGGAACATGTTTACTTGTTGGGATATCACAATATATCTTATATTATTAATGCATCTATATACTTGGTAAAGGGTGGAAGGCTCGGCCTTATGCCTGGTGTTTTGTTCCACTCTTGCCGCCTAGTTTCCGTCATATCGGTATTATGTTCCCGGATTTTGCGTCCCTAACGCGGTCGGGTGATTTATGGGACCCCTTGACAGTTTGCTTTGAATAAGACTCCTCCAAAGAAGGCCCAACCTTGGTTTTACATTTGCCTCACCTAGCCTTTTTCCCTTGGGAGTCGCGCTCTCGAGGGTCATCTTATTTTACCCCCCCCCCCCCCGGGGCCAAGTGCTCGTTGTAGTGCTGGTCCAAACCGTCGACCGCCGTGGCCACTAGGGGCAACTCTGGGTTCGCCTACCGGAAGTTTGGACAATCCGGTGTGCCCTGAGAACGAGATATGTGCAGCTCCTATCAGGATTTGTCGGCACATTCGGGCGGCTTCGCTAGTCTTGTTTTATTGCTGTCGAAATGTCTTGTAGCCAGGATTCCGAGACTGATCGGGTCTTCCCGGGGAGAAGGAATATCCTTCATTGATCGCGAGAGCTTATCATGGGCTAAGTTGGGACACCCCGCAGGTATGAACTTTCGAGAGCCGTGCCCGCGTTATGTGGCAGATGGGAATTTGTTAATATCCGGTTGTAGTAAACTTGAAGCAAACTCTTCTAAAATACACCAACCGTGTGCGTAACCGTGAGTGTCTCTTTTCGGGTTGATCGAGAGGAGAACACGGTTTCTTGGGTTATGTCTGACGTAAGTAGGAGTTCAGGATCACTTCTTGATCATTACTAGTTGACGACCGTTCCTTTGTTTCTCTTCTCGCTTTCATTTGCGTATGCTAGCCACCATATATGCTTAGTCGCTGCTGCAACCTCACCACTTTACCCCTTCCTTTCCCATTAAGCTTTGCTAGTCTTGATACCCATGGTAATGGGATTGCTGAGTCCTCGTGGCTCACAGATTACTACACCACCAGTTGCAGGTACAGGTTTGCGATGATCATGACGTGAGAGCGATGTTCGCTTGTTTTGGAGTTCGTCTTCTGCTTCTTCGATCAGGGGATAGGTTCCAGGTCGGCAGCCTGGGCTAGCAGGGTGGATGTCGTTTGAGTTTCTGTTTATGATTCATCCGTAGTTGGATGTTGATCTTGTATATGATGTTGATGTAGTCTTGTGGCATTCGTGCCTTATGTATGTATCCCCATCTATTATGTAATGTTGATGTAATGATATCCACCTTGCAAAAGCGTTTCAATATGCGGGTCTATCCTTGGTGGGACCTTCGAGTTCCTTTTGGATAGGGTCGCATATTGGGCGTGACAAGTTGGTATCAGAGCCTCGACCGACCCTAGGAGCCCCCTTGATTGATCGTGTAGTTTGGCCGTTGTTGAGTTTAGAAGAAAACTATTTTCAGAGTCTAGTTATATCGGAGAGTAGGAATTCTTTTTACTCCTCAGCCCCTTCGTCGCTCTGGTAAGGAATCCTGACGTAGGTGTTTTAAATTACTCCTCTTCCCGTTCAAATTTTTCTTTAGGATCACGTGGTTAGTGTCGTGAGTTGTCCATCCTCTTTTGTCCGGTGCATTTCTCGTCAAGTCGACTCGACCCTCTTCATCTTTGAGTTCAATCCTCAGTTTTCTTATTTTCCCACCCGCCCTCCCTTCTTCTTCTCGGAGCCGGAGTCTGTAATCGAGTATCCATCCTACTCGTGCGAAGTCTTTGTTCTTTTTCCTCAATGATTTCAACAGGTGTTTTCTCTTCAAGATATCCGTCGGTTTCCCCTTCCAAGTTGCCTTTGTTTTCCCGCCCTCCCACCCTCTTCTTCCCGGAGCTTGAGTCTCTTCCGACCATCAATTCCATTCGTGTGGAGCCTCTTCAGTCTTCCCTCAATTATTTCTACCGGTGAATTCTCGTCTCGTTCGTCATTCTTCATCTCTTCTCTTCTCTGGTGGACTCAATTCAAGTTTTTCGGGTTGATTATATTCTTTTCCTCGGCTCAAGTGTTTTCCCTGCTCGTTCGCCTCTCGCCAGTTTATCCTTCCGGAGTGCTCAAGAAATCTCAGGAGATCCGTCTATGTTCCAATTAATTCGAGGTTGTCACCTCATTCAAATATTTCAGTTCTTCCGGTGCATCATCTATCTGTTCATCAATCCTTTTCAACGGTGTTTTTCTCTTTAGTGGGCCCTAACCCACAGGTCTTTCCCAGGATCTTACCTGACTCCTTTAATTTCCCCGGAGTTATTATCCAATTCTTTTCAAGTGTGACGTAAGAATGAATATCATCAGTCACTTGCCTTTTCCAAGATCGATTTGGAATCATTTCATTGTTGGCTCAACCTCTTTGCTTTTCATTCTCCCGGAGTACCTCAGAAATTTTGGTGGTGTTTCTCGTCGTCAGTTCAAGATTGAAGAAGAGTTTTTCCTCTAAATCTTGCCCCTTCAATAGAAGATTCGTGGTTCCAGTTTCTTGTTATCCTCTCGAATTATTCCATTTGTCAGATATTCTTTTCTCAACCATCCGGAGTTTGTCAGGAGTTGTTTTTTTCATTTCTTTTCACCGGAGGCCATCATTCCAGTTATCGTTCTCTATTTATCCCGGTGCCTCGTTCAAGTGTTCTTTAATCAGTTCATGATCTCTTCATTCTCTTGTATCTAAATTCCCTCGAGTATCTCCGTGCTCCTCTAATTCTTCCCGGTGATTATTTCTTTTTCATCAGTCATTTCGAATTCTTCGGTGGTTCGTTCAAGATTATTTTCCTTGTTTATCATATTAATCCATTCGTTCTTTTCAACCCTACCTGTGGCTCAGGAAGACCTTATCAAGTTTGCGATATGTCACTTCTCAATTCTTTTTCAAGAAGAACAAGTGATATGCAATCCATTGCTTGTCATCAATTTAATTTGATGAAGGATAAGCATACAATAAATCTTATTCTTATTTCATCCAAGTGATTAATCTTTTTCTTCGGAGTTTGTTCTTGAGGAATAAATTCTAGTCCCAAGTCTTTTCATCTTTTCTTTTCCGGAGTTCAATTATTTACTCGGCCATTTCGTCGGAACCTCCGTCTAAATCATCGCAATGCTTTAATCTTATTTCCTTTCATCCTTCATTTCTATCTCATCATCCTTTTGTCACCGGAGTTCTTCATGGTGGTTCTTCATGATTTAATTCTTTCTTCAAGAGTTTCATCAATATTTTGGTGGAATTCAAATATCTTTTCTTCTTGCATCTCTAAGTGTAATTAATTCTCAGTATTCTTTAGAATTGGAGTTTTGCATTTCTTTGTTCTTCTCAGATATTCAACTCCATTCAATCCTTCCTTCTAAGTTCATTTCTTTCCATTCTTTAATTCTTCCGGAGGCATTGCGTTGTTTATCTCGTCAAGTGTCATTCCATCTTCTGAAGCTCATGTTCTATTCTTTCCTTGTTCAGTCAGAGTTCTGCCTAAATCCTTTCAGTCTTATTCGTTTCTTATCTCGTTCTAACGGGAGTTCTTCCATAGCCTATCTGATTCTATGAGCTTTCGATTCTCGTCATTCTCGTCGTTCCTCTCTTCTTCTCGAGTGCTCTCGA
Source organism: Aegilops longissima (assembly GCA_021605205.1). NCBI lineage: Eukaryota > Viridiplantae > Streptophyta > Magnoliopsida > Poales > Poaceae > Aegilops > Aegilops longissima. Next base: position 23,698,134 of record CM038679.1, on the reverse strand, counting down.
TTCTTTGCTTCTTCTCTTGAGTTCTTGTTTCACCTCATCCCTTTTTCCCTTCCGTCGCGGTCCTAAGATCTCGGGACGAGATCTCTTGTTAGTGGAGGAGTGTTGTAACGCCCCGGATTCGATGCGCCAGGTGTCCTTCAGTTATTCGTCGGTGTTGCCATGTCATTTTCTTGCGTGTTGCACTTTCCCATGTCATCATATGCATTTCATATCATGTCATCATGTGCATTTCATTTTGCATACGTGTTCGTCTCATGCATCCGAGCATTTTCCCCGTTGTCCGTTTTCCAATCCGGCACTCCTATGTCTACCGGCGCCCCTTTTACCTCTTTTCGTGTGCGGGTGTTAAACGGTCTCGGAATGGCCCGTGGTTTGCCAAGCGGCCTTGGTATAGCACCGGTAGACCGCCTGTCAAGTTTCGTTCCATTTGGAGGTCGTTTGGTACTCCAACGGTTAACCGGGTAACCGTGAAGCCCTCTTTGAGTTGCAGCCCAACACCCCTTTCAAAGTGGCCCAAAACCCAGCAAACTCCCCTCCATGCTCTCGGTCATTCGATCTCGATCGTGTGGGCGAAAACCGCACCTCATTTGGAGTCTCCTAGCTCCCTATGCCTATATAAACACCTCCCCCGTCCAAATCCGGGTCCCGAAACCCTAAAAATCGCCCTCCGCCGCCACCGGACGCGTCTGCGACGGCCGGACATGTCCGCCGCCACGCTTCAGCCAACCCCACTCCGCCACGTGGCCCGCCGCCTCCCTCCGCCACCATGGCCCATGGAGCCCATCCGGGGCCAGCGGGCCCGATCCCGCCGCCACCTCGCCCCCTCCGCCACCGACTCCCGCGCCTCCCCCCCCCGGCGCCGACCTCGCCCGCGCCGCCCAGTCGCCTCCCCACCGCCACACGCGCCACATCAAGCCGCTCGCCGCCGCCCGACCAACCACCGAGCCGGGCTGCTGCTCCTCCCGCCAGCCGCCCGCCTCTCGCCACCAGCCGCACCTCCCCGTCTCCGGCCCCTCTCCTTCCGCCGCTCCGGCGAGCTCCCCGCTCCGGCGAACCTCGGTTCTCGCCCATCCAGATTCAGATCGAGACCTAAGGTTGACTTCTCCCCCCCTCCGTTTTCTGCTAAGTCCCGTAGTTTTGCATATTTTTGCTCATATTCATCACGCCATAACTCTGTGCACGTTGCTCCGTTTCGTGCGTGTAATATGTCAAATTGTTCGCCTCAAAGAGTAGATCATTTAATCTCATTGCATCATTTTCATTTGAGCTCATCTTGATGCCCGAAATGCTGTTAGAAGAAGGCTATGTGATGTTAGTTTCAGATTCTTATCAGAACATGCACTTTTGTCATTTTTGCCATGATTGATGTGTGCATCCTATGAACTTGAGTCCTACATGTGTTTTGTAATATGCCATGCCATATTTACAGGGGTGTATGCCATGTATTTTTGTGATCTCTGTGGTGACTAGCACAAGCATGCAAACTAGGCTTCATGATGTTGCCGATTTCAGCCCCTGTTCTGCTGATATTTTTATGCCATGTAAACTTGATGCTACCGAGAGATCCATGATTATTTTGAGATACTTCAATAAGCATGTTTTGAACATTTTGTTATGCTCTATCCATCCATGCCCTTTTTTGCATTTATGGAGTGCCATAGCTTGAGTCAATCGAGCTCTACTTTTGCTATAAAATGTTTCCTGGCAGATTGTTTACATGTTATTCAATTTTGCCAAGGTTGTTGTAGTTGATCCGTGTATGCTATGATGTTGTTATTGCCATGTATAGCTTCTATGCCATGTCTTCTTACTTTGAGTTGCCTTGCCATGCCATGTATTTCTCTGTGGTGAGTGGTTCAAGCTCACCAACATGCCTACTTATCGTTGTTCCTGCCATGTTTGAATCTGTAATATAACTTGCCATGTTTACATGGGTGCCATCATATTTTCTGATCCTTTTTGGCTCATGGTAAGTAAGGGACTTTTGTTCTATGCATTTAGTAGATTCATGCCATGCCTTTTTTTGCCATGATAAAGTCTGAAACTGATATTATTTGCAATCTTGCCATGTGTGTTTGAGCATGTTATAGTGATTTCTGGAGATAGCTCAGTGTTCATGTTTTGTCATGCTTTACCTGTACATCATGCCCATGCCTTTTGTTATTACGTTTAGGTCCTGTAGCATGTTGTTTTGGTGCTTGCAATATGCCTAGTTGCTGTTTTGGGACAGCTTGTCCTTTAAACTTGTATAGGGTGTATGTGTTGAACCGTTGCTCCCTTTTGAGTGTGCTCTATATGAAACTTGCTTTATTTTGCATGTAGTTTCATATTATCATGTTGCATCCTTGTTTTGAGGTGTTTGCTTGATGTTTGTATGCATTTTGCATCAATGCCATGCTTATCTTGCTTTGCTCATATCTTCTAGGCCGTAGCTCCGAATCTAATGAACTTTATATGTAACTTGACTAGAATTTCGTGTAGATCATCGTGGTGCATCTTAACCTGCTGTTTAACAACTTGAACATAAGGTTTATTCAGATATGGACCAATTTCGAAATTTGCATATGAGGACTTACCGGAATTGTTCTATGTTGTTTCCAGCCTCATTTAAACTTGCTTTGATGTGTTGCTCTTGTTTGCATCATCTCTTGCCATGAGTAGCTTCATGTAGCCTTGTCATGCATCATGCTTGTTGTGCATCATGTCATGTCTATGTGTGGTGTGTTTACTATGTTGTGTGCTTCTTTTTGTTAGTTCCAGTTTGCTATGCGATCGTGAGGATTCGTTCGCTCACGCTTGGTTCGGCTTCATCCGTTCGTCTTCCTCATGGACTCGTTCTTCTTCCTAGCGGGATTTCAGGCAAGATGACCGCTACCTGGATCTCACTACTATCATTGCTATGCTAGTTGCTTCGTTCTTCGCTATGCTGCGCTACCTACCACTTGTTCCTCAAGCCATCCCAAATTGCCATGTCAGCCTCTAACCTTTTGCACCCTTCCTAGCAAACCGTTGTTTGGCTATGTTACCGCTTTGCTCAGCCCCTCTTATAGCGTTGTTAGTTGCAGGTGAAGATGAAGTTTGTTCCTTGTTGGAACATGTTTACTTGTTGGGATATCACAATATATCTTATATTATTAATGCATCTATATACTTGGTAAAGGGTGGAAGGCTCGGCCTTATGCCTGGTGTTTTGTTCCACTCTTGCCGCCCTAGTTTCCGTCATATCGGTATTATGTTGCCGGATTTTTCGTCCCTGATGCGGTCGGGTGATTTATGGGACCCCCTTGACATTTGCCTCACCTAGCCTTTTTCCCTTGGGAGTCGCGCTCTCGAGGGTCATCTTATTTTACCCCCCCCCCCCCGGGCCAGTGCTCGTCATGAGTGCTGGTCCAAACCGTCAGCCACCAGGGGCAACTCTGGGTTCGCCTACCGGAAGTTTGGACAATCCGGTGTCCCCTGAGAACGAGATATGTGCAGCTCCTATCAGGATTGTCGGCACATTCGGGCTGCTTCGCTGGTCTTGTTTTATTGCTGTCGAAATGTCTTGTAGCCGGGATTCCGAGACTGATCGGGTCTTCCCGGGGAGAAGGAATATCCTTCGTTGATCGCGAGAGCTTATCATGGGCTAAGTCGGGACACCCCTGCAGGGTATGAACTTTCGAGAGTCGTGCCCGCGGTTATGTGGCAGATGGGAATTTGTTAATATCCGGTTGTAGTAAACTTGAAGCAAACTCTTCTAAAATACACCAACCGTGTGCGTAACCGTGAGTGTCTATTTTCGGGGTTGATCGAGAGGAGAACACGGTTTCTTGGGTTATGTCTGACGTAAGTAGGAGTTCAGGATCACTTCTTGATCATTACTAGTTGACGACCGTTCCTTTGTTTCTCTTCTCGCTCTCATTTGCGTATGCTAGCCACCATATATGCTTAGTCGCTGCTGCAACCTCACCACTTTACCCCTTCCTTTCCCATTAAGCTTTGCTAGTCTTGATACCCATGGTAATGGGATTGCTGAGTCCTCGTGGCTCACAGATTACTACACCACCAGTTGCAGGTACAGGTTTGCGATGATCATGACGTGAGAGCGATGTTCCCTTTTTTTGGAGTTCGTCTTCTGCTTCTTCAATCAGGGGATAGGTTCCAGGTCGGCAGCCTGGGCTAGCAGGGTGGATGTCGTTTGAGTTTCTGTTTATGATTCATCCGTAGTCGGATGTTGATCTTGTATATGATGTTGATGTAGTCTTGTGGCATTCGTACCTTATGTATGTATCCCCATCTATTATGTAATGTTGATGTAATGATATCCACCTTGCAAAAGCGTTTCAATATGCGGGTCTATCCTTGGTGGGACCTTCGAGTTCCTTTTGGATAGGGTCGCATATTGGGCGTGACATTGCTGTCCCATCTTGAAAACCACCATCGCTCCCCCCTTCTTCTCTAGTCTGAAGAGAGCAACGCTCCGCTCCCCATCGCCACCAGCGCCATCAACGCCGTCGGTCTCCTCCACCACCTCCGCCATGGCTCCGAAGCCGACAAGGGAAAGGCGTGAAGTCGGCCGAGGCGCAGCGTGCTCATGGGCGCTGCGAAGGAGCGGCCGTCTTCCCCAGCTCGGCGCAAAGGAGCCGAGGGAGGGCTACTACCTCTTCTGCGACGGAGACGCGATGCATCCACGCGACGAAGGTACTCTCCGCCGATCAGAATTGGGTCCGGCGGGTACCCTTCTTCAAGCTCTTCTTCTATGCGGGCTCTCGCCCGCCTTCTCTCTCTAATTCTTCTGCGATATCATGAACACCTACGGGCTTCACCTCCTTGATTTCACCCCAATGCTGTCTTGACCATGGCAGTTTTCGCACACCTTTGCGAAAACTTTGTCGGAGTCCACCCAAACGTAGCCATCTTCCGCCACTTCTTCATGCCCCGGCCCAGAGAGGAGAGCCACTTGCGGAGGGATTGCTTGGATCTCCGGATCGGCAAGAAAGAAGCTTATCTCGAAGGAGAGCTCGCAGCAAGTGGGAGGAGTGGAGAGCCGATTGGTGTTGGATTGTTGAGGAGAACCCGCAGCCTTCACGCCCAGCGCCAAACTCCCATAGTGCTGCAACGATTGGAGCAACTTGGCGCGGAGGATGCTAGGTTGAAGATTGCTGTGACCCGGATCTTGCGCCTCAGGCTTGCCGGACTCACTGTAGGCGCCGTTGGTGCAGATTTCCTTCGCCGCCGCATCGCTCCCTTGCAGGAGAAGAGGAGACCTGCTTGGGAGTTCCAAAATGCGGCGGACATCATGAGGCTGCGCCCGGGCCTCAACTGGAATTTCACCGTCTTGGAGTTGGATGCGATGCTGCTGGAGCTGTTCAAGCACGACCCCGATCACCCCGAGTGGTTTAGGTTGCCGAGGGAGTCGTCCCATTGTGCAACAACTCTTTGCTCGACCGCATCCGCGCAATGATGCCGTTAGCGATTCGCATGGAATCGTTCCAACTGGCAAGAGCTCATGGACGACGCCGTGCGGCAGCTTCTTCGATAGCTTGGAAGAAGTGCCGATCCACGCCGACGAGCGAAGTGGCTCACCGCGACACCACCGACGCCGAGATGCAGCGACGCCACCAGGTGGAGGAGGCGGCAGCTGCTGCCGCGGCGATTTGGATTTACTGGAAGAGGCGGAGGCAGCAGGGCGGCAAGCCTTGCGGTCGAGAGGAGCTTGCGGCGAGGAGGAGCAGGCCGAGCCCGGTTGAGTCGAGCGAAGTCTGCCGAGGGCGCCTCCACACCTTCAAGTAGCTTGTCATGAAGCGAGCCCACAGCCCCACCAAGAATGCGTCTTCGCAAGGCGGGAAGTGACGGGCGGCAGACGGGCCAACAGCCGCAACACTGCGGCGACGCGCTCCATCAAGCGGCAAGCATTGCAGCTGGAGCACCCCACACCGCCAGAACAACCGAGGCGGGATCCTCTCAGCCACTGCCACCCGCCAAGCGGTCAAGAGAACCTACTCCTCCACCTCTTCGCACCGGAGGCGAGCCGGAATTCGATCTCTCCGCGCTCAGCTCCGACGAGGAAGAAGAAGAAGAGTAAGCTTCTATGTTGTGCTTGTATTTCTTCAATTTTGTTGCTTCGTCTTGTATCTGATTTGCTTCATTCTGAACTCTTTCCTTTTTCAGGACGCTGGTCCAGAGAGCGTCGAAGAGAGCCAAGACCCCGGTGGTTGTCATCGAAGACGATCCCCCCATGGCAACAGGAGGCGCTGCCTCGCACCCCTTGCCGGACCCAAGAACCCTTCCATTAGCAGCCCCAAAGACAGCCCCCAGCGTAAGTATATGGTTTACTTCTTACGGTTAGGTGTGCATGGGTGATCCTTCTTTGCTGATATCTGACTTGTTGATTTGTGTAGGAGCAGAGCAGCCTCATCAGGAGAGCCCGGAAGCCGCCCCTGAAATTCCTTCTGCTTCAACTACGCCGCCAAGGAGAATTCCCGGCAGGGAGCGTTCTCCGCAAGGAGATTCTCCGGCGAGGACAGCACCAGTGATCCTCCGTTGTCGAGATCATGGCTTCAGATCCCATCGCAGTAATCCTTTGACCGAAAATTTCCCTTGGGTTCTTTTTCTTCGTTCTTCTTTTGAACATTTGCTTGATCGTTCTTTCTTTTTCGATCGTCCGATCCATCTGCCGCAGAGCCGATGGAGACCGAGGTCGCCCGGCGAGGAGGACGCCAAGGCAACACCGCGACGCCGCCACCATAGAGGAAGAGGCTGGCGCTGATGGGTCCGCCGTGAAGGGGCGCCAAGGCTGCCGCCGCAAAAGGCGGGCGAGGGTCCGCGACGACCGACCGACGACCTCGAGGCCGCAGGAGCGCCAGCGCTACGCCGACCGCCGATCCCTCCGCCACCGTGCAGCGTCAGCTCCGACCCGGCGCTTATCTCAAGGCCGGGCGACGGCGTTTCATCAAGCTCCCACAGGCCTCGGTTCAGGGCGCCGGTCAAGGAGAGACCTTGACGGAGAGCTGCTCGCCTCGCTGGGCTGACAACGGTGGACGCGCCAAGCAGCAGCGGCGAGTCTGAGGAGGAGCAGGTGCCGAAGAAACTGCTGTCGCTTCTACCGCGCCCGACAAGCCAAGTTGAGTCCCGAGAAGCACTTGTCGCGAGGGGGGAGCAGACATGGAGAAGCACGCAAGAGCTCCGGGCGCCAACCAAGAAGCTCTCCTGAACGTAGCGTAAGAGCGGGAGCGACTTCGCTGAAGAGCGCACAGCCTTCATCCTTGAGAAGGCTGAGGTCGAGGAGCAGCAACGGCTTGCTGCCGAGAAGCTATCTGCGCAAGAAGGCGAGTTGGCGCAGTGGAAGATCAATCTTGACTGCTATGAAGAAGAGCTTGCCGCGCGCGAACAATCAATTGGCGGAGCTCTCAAGGAAGCAAAAGATGTTGCTGCAGCTGCCGAGACCGCCAAGAAAGAGTTGGAGACGAAGGTGACGCAGCTGGAGGCCAACCTCCAGAAGAGCGGCGAGGAGCTTGCTGCGCTGAAGCACGAGTGCGAGAAGGACGCCTACACTCTTGGCGAGTTGCAGGGCCGTCTCGCTGAAAGGATCAAAGAGCTCGATGCCGCCAAGGACTCCAAGGCAGATCTTGAGCTGAAGCTGACCACCCTGATGCAGACGCTGGACAACACCAAGGAGCGGGAGGTGGCCCAGTTGGAGAAGATCAAGGCCAACGAGGAGCTGCTGGCGAGTGCTACGACCGCCCAGAACACCTTCAGAGAGAACGTGATGCACTGGACGGAGGGTCTTGTGGATACTGCCGCCGCCATCGACAAGGAGCTGATGGAGCTGGG